>JAQFVV010000045.1:4227152-5427152 GCA_028023455.1 Epiperipatus broadwayi
GATTGTCCCAGTTTTAAAGCTTATCCCAAAGTCCATGCAGGTTTGATGTTTTGTCCCGGTTCATCTTGTAAGGGTACATCAATTCAAAAAATATGACAAGAGATAAATTATGCTATAAAATGTTTCGATAATTTTTATTTGTTTTCATATTTTGTTATAAAATTTGAATAATAACATAAAATAAAAACTTTTTTTCTATTTAATTTTAATATATTATATCTGATCTTTATAACTACCTGATTAATTTTTATTACAAATAATTATCAATGTTTTTTTGTTTGTTTGTTTTTTGATTTCTTTTATATTCTTTCTAATAATTGCAATTAATAAATAGAATTATTACAGTGACATTTTTTTTTCTGATTCAGAAAAAAAAAATGTTAAGTGTATTGTCATTCATTGTTTAATAGTAAATAGAGTAGGGGTATAGTGTAGAATTTTTTGGAGACAACTCATTTTGTATGCTTAACAGTGTCACCACTCAGATTTTTGATATTTTAGGCATTATGATAGCACTGAAATTGATTCTCCATTGTTTTAAGTCTATATATAATCTTATATTATGGTTTGGAGTCATTTTCAGGTCACCTTTTCATCTACTGCTACAATTTAATGTATTAGTTTTTTTTTAAAAAATGAAGATGTCAGCACTACATTGAAACCTTTTTGCATAACTAACAATACCTTATTGTTGTATTAAAGCTATGAATGTGTTGGCCAATTTGATTGGCTGAGTGTTTTAGTCTGAAGCTGAATTATTGACAATTCTAGATTTTTTCCCATGTGTCATAGCATCAGCCACGAACCTAACCCACTAACCCAGGACAACTGATTATAAAGCATCTGTCACTCTCGACCACCAATGCTTGATTTGTAAAGAAAAAACAAATTGGTTTACAAATTAATGACTATGATACCATTTGTGTAAAAGACTTATTTTTAAACCAAAAACTACACCACTAAAAGAAGATTGTCTTTTTGAAAACATTTTATTCTTAAAAACACAATTCTTAGAAAGTTCATTATAGCAACCATAAGCCGTTTGTACTGGGTAAAAAAAATTGCTTTTGTTAAAATGGTAAATAAAATAATCTTTAAAATTTTAATTATAATAATTATTAACTTTAGAAATTTTTTGCTTTCTTTGATAATAACTAATTCTAAATATATCCTTTTGTAATATATTCTTATTTTTCTCCTTTTACTTTCTTTGAATTTCTTCATATATTCATATACATTGCTTGCAATAACTCCTCTTATATACACTTTAATGTAAAAAATGTTTTAATGTATATATTTTTGATATTCATATGTATGTATATATTTTTATATATAGATGAAGTAGTGGTTATATGTTTATATCATTCAATATTGTAGCTCTGATGAAGACTGCAGGACAGTCGAATCTGTCAGGAAAATAAAGAAATCATTAAAAAAAATTGCATTAAAGTCTATATGAGAGGAGTTATTGTAAGCAATAGATATCCTTTTTTAATAACATAAAATTCAAATATCCAATATTTTGTTCATCCAACGGTAACACGATTCATTATTATAGTAAGATCTTTGTTTGGATATTTATTTTCATATTTTAAAAAAATGAATGTTTAAAATTGGAATCACTTGAAAGCTTTCATTTGTAACTTATTAGGTAAAAATTAGTTACATAATGTACAGAAAAAAAGTTTAATTGTAAAAATAAAATGTTTAAATACGAGGAGTATTTTATGAAAGATTTGCTAAGTTCTATTCAAAAATTGACAGATGGGGAATAGAGTCAGTTAAACATAATAAAATAAAACATATATATTTAGGAAAGAATTGACTCATAAACATGCATTACATTATATGCAATCATGTGCGTGTATAATTATTATTGTTTATATGTTATAAAAAATATTTTTAATGATTACTTAAAATATTTTATTACTTAATTTTTAATATTGTTTAGAATAATTTAAATTATTAATAAAAATAATGTTAGTTAGTATTTTAATTTTATAAAGTGAAGAATGGGAGTTTGTTAATTTGATATGAACACTGTTACTACTTTCACAAGAAAATAACTGGAAAAATGTCTAAAAGTAAAATATTTAAAATGGATTCTACTTAATTGGCATGCTAAAATATACAGGTTTCTACCTAGATCTGTAAACAAAATTTATTAGAATGTCTCCAAGATGAATTAAAGTAAAATACCTGGAATTCACACCCTCTACAGCTACTTAATTAATAAGCTCATGACATTATGTAGAACGGGATTGGCAGCAGTAAATGTTTCAAATGAAGTTGAAATATTTTAACAAGAATTAAAAAGGATTTGTAATCAACAACTAGAAATATTAGCACTCTAAAGTAAATAATCTAGAAATATTTATATTAATAATTAAAAGATTGTTTAAGTTAAAATTAAATTATCTGTTAAAGACATCTCTATTATGTATAAGTTCTGATAATTTAATCTGTATAACTTGGTACAGATGCAAAACTCTCCATACAGTAGTGCCACTTGGTGCAAGCCAGAGTAATCAGTGGATTCAGGAAGGTTTGGGGATAAAATTCCTATCTAGTGCCTATTCTTCCAATATCCCCAGAGTAGTTTCTACCTTCCTGCATCCATTGATTATTCTGGCTTGCACTGAGTGTCACTACTGTAAGGAGAGTTTTGCCTCTGTGTTAAACAGTTTGTGTACAACAAAGAATGATGATTGTATAAATTAACTTAAACTTAATAACTTTTGTGTATGGAAATATATTATTTAAATTATTTATTTATATATTTTAGAGTGCTTTATATATATATATTGCAGTTATTATTATGATTTCTATACATTATGTTTACATACTGTTTAGATTTTGTTTTGATAATAATATAAAATTTTTATGTGGGTTTATTATTATTAATAATTAAAGGAAAAAATTATTTACCATTTAGACAAATAAATTATTAGAATTTTAAAGAAATATATATAAACAATTCTGCATAAAATATTACAAATTTGAATTTGTATAGATAAACTTAAGGCAATATTGAATAAATTATTTGAGATCATTAGACAATATGATTGTTTTAGTTTGAATGATTATTCGAATTTTATTTTCTAAATAAATGAATCCTAAATGTTTGTAATAACTTATCATAATCTTCTTACAAATAATAATATAACATAATCGCCTTAAATTCATATATTTATCTGTTGTTTATTTGTGAAGATATGGAGTTTGGGGTGTGCATTTATATAGTATTTACATAAAATTATTATTATTAACAGGCATGTAGATATTAAGTTATTCCAAGTTTGAAGTTAGGTGTCGATTATTCTGTCTTGGATATATAAAGAATGTAGATGTGGAATTCCTACTTTATCTCATCTGATATTATGTTGTGCATTCTTGCATATGTGAATTCCTGATTTATGTTGAATAATGATATTTATGCCCTTTATATATATATATGTACGTATTGACATTCCATATGTGGCAGTGGGAATCCTGCTATAGGATGACTATTTCTCCATTTCTCAATGTATATTCGTATAATAATGTTTGCAATTGAAGGCAGATAAATGTGTCATTGTTATGAATTAATAATGCAAGTATCTTATTCTTTATCTGCCTGATCTTATCTTAATATTACGATTTGTATTGGCGTATTACACACATATATTTTATCTTCACTTCTTCGTATTGCATTTTAAAAAAATGATATAATAATAACGTTCTAATATTACTGTTGTCATACATTAATAAGACAAAATAGTTTGATCTGAGATTTTAAACTTTGTCCGAGGATCTCATTTTCATGTTTATATATTCGAATTAAAGTATTTTGTGCTCACTCATGTAATGCACTACATTAAAATAAAATAAACCATACAGAATCCAAACAAGATTGAATAATATTACCATTAGAGAAATTAAATTATTATAGTAACGCAGAGCTTTATAAGATAAAGTTATATAAATAAGAATTAATATATGAATTTTTTTCTACAGCACAGGCTTTTCCATACCTGCACTCCAATAAGTAATATATAGGGGTTTGAATTCAGACTTTCACACTACCCTCAACTATATATATATATATATTGGTGATTATTTATCTTTTTGACGTGTGTGTGATCAAGTGTGTCAGCAGTATGAGATGGCGCCGTTGAGAGTCATGTGAAAGTCTGAGTTCAAACCCCCTATATAAATAAGAATCATAAAATTTGATTTTGTAGTGTGTATAATTGACTGGGTGTATTTTTACTGATTTTGGCTTTCCGTTGCATTCTGGTATTGCAGTTAATCATTTAAAAGTTATTGCAACTTTGGTGTTACACATGATAATTAAACAATTTATTTTTTTAGTTGATAGCTTATTATTTTGTTTATGTGTTAGTTAATAACATATATTATACAATTAGCTGTTGGTTGTGTAATTCATTTCTTAATGAGAAATAGACTTGTAGTAGTTTCATTTTTCATTGCTCGCTCACATTTCTGACCACTACCATATATTACAATTATATTAATACGTATTAAAATGAGGATAAAATAACTATATACATTTGTAATTATAAATTTATTAAATGCACATTGATTACGTAAGTAATATTTACTGAGGCTACAACCTCGAGCATATGCGTGTAAAATGCGATAGTAGGGACCTCTACAGGTATTTTAACCACAAGCTTACGCTATGGAAGAAAAGAGGTCTTCTATAGCATAAGCTTGTGGTTAAAATACCTGTAGAGGTCCTTACTATCGCATTTTACACTCATATGCTCAAAGTTATAGCCTCAGTAAATATTATATACATTTGTATAAATAGATTCAATTAGTAGTGAATGTTGCACTCAGCAATGACTTGAGTTTGAGAAGGAGAAAGTTTGTGTTTGAGACCTTGAAAGTGTTTCATTTAATGGCTGATTGTTCTTTTGCTGCTTGTATGAATTCTTGACCATCATTGTGCTTAGTGATGATCTTCTTGCTTTTTCTTCTTAGATTTAGCTAGTCTTGGCTACTGCACATCTCTGTGATCTACTATCTACTAAATAATAAATGTATAATTAATATATTTTATTCTATATATGTTATATTGCATATTTATATGAGTGTTCATTTCTAGGGTGACCAGACATCCCAATTTTGGGGGATTTGTCTCTATTTTTGGTTAGAGGTCCAAGTTTCCCTGAAATGTATTTTTGGGACCATTGTATGTCCCAGTTTTCAAATACTCATAATTATTGTTTGTCTTATATAAATAATTCATTGCAAAAATGAGTTTCTTGGCCCTCTCTATCCATTTCAGTCTCTACAGTAATATTATAAAAGCCAACACCAAAACAAAAATCGCTATTACGTTGTATGGCTGGGTTCACAAGCTAGATATGTTCTCATGTCCAACATCACCTTGGAGCAGTTGGATTGTTGTAGACTAAAAATTTAACTGTGCTTGCATCTGCTTTGATTGACAGTAGCTTTTCTAGTTCTTTGTTGATATTAATTTTTTACAGTAATAAAATTAATAGGAATATTAATAACCCTAAATAATAGATAACATGGTGTACTTACAATGATGAATATATACAGGAATAGAATTTTATATAAAAAGGACACAATGCCATAAAAATGATTGGTCATCATATCCTCATTTTTGGTTGAGTCTGTCTGGTCGCCCTATTCATTTCACTGTGGCTATTTCGGATGTCTAGCTTTTTGTGATTCTTATTTGCACATGGTAGACTTGTATCCAATTGTTCACATTAACTAATATAATATAGCAACAATTCATCTGTAATAATGACAAAAAATTAATGAGCAGCTAATTAAATTCTTTTTACTGCATTTTGTTGTATAACTGTATAGCTTTTATTAAAATATTAATATAATTAAGATATGTATTTATTTGTTTTTCTCATATTAAAATGATTATCATAACAACTTCCACTAAATAAAAAAAACTTCACTTCCTCTGCTGAATGATTTTGTCCTTATTAATGACTTTTAATTGGTTGATTAACAAAAATAGCTATAATTTCATATTTCTCTTGTATCCAATCATGTTTTTATTTAATTACGTTTGTAATAAATGTGTTATTACTTCTGATAGAGCTTTAGTAAATTAGTGGAAGGAGAGATAATTTATTAATTACATAGATTAGTGTTAATTATCTTCTTGCAGATACACATTTGCTATAGATAATTACTCCTTATTTTTTTAGGATAAGTTCTATTGGTGATCTCCAATCAGGTCTTGCACTATTTGCAATGTTGTTAAATCAAAGCTGCAATTCTTTGTGTAAGCTTATTATTTTTTTAAATTTAATGACTCTGAAGTTATTTATTTTGTAGAGTTCCTGTTTACTATACTATCAGTTTATAAACAGAAAGACATTTTATCATGTAGTTCTATGATTAATGAAGCTTGAATTTTCAGAATGAAGATGTAAAGAATGATGATCATTGTACATTGATTGTTTTGTTTAATAGATCATTTTAATAAGTGCTACAAGCTATTCCAATAATTTTAAAAGACACAGTTTTAAACTTATAAACTCTCATTTTTATTCAAAAACACTGAAAGTTTCCTCAGAAAAAGCACTGTTGTATATCAGAGTATTAACTTTATCTTCAGTAACAATGACCCATCTTTTTGTAAAAAAAAAAAAAAAAATTTAACATAATGCTTTTATTGATATTATAATTTTAAAAAAATCTGAAAATGTCAGCATTTTATATACTGTGTTAAGATCAAAAGATTTCTTTGTTGTTCTTTTGACAGAAGAAAATGCCCAGAATGTGTTTACAATCTTCCTGGTCTAGTATTTATGTGAAGATTTTTAATTTAAAATTATTTTTACTTGTCTGTAAAGTATTTTTGTTTATTTTTTGCACACTAATTGGTTGATTATTTTTAAAAAAATCCATATGTAATCTTTCAATTTATTTGTTTATGTTTTATGTTTAGAAGTAGAAATAATATCATAATATAAAAGGAAAATGTGGCAGTGTATATGACATCATTATTTATCAAAATTGATTTGATGTTAAATTCTTTTAAAATGTAATTTTTGTAAAAAAAAAAAAAATATATCAAATTTAAAGCAGAATTTGATAAAGTGAACATAAATCTACATTCATTTGTTCACATTAAAAAAAAATTTTTTTAAATAAAAATGAATTTGTTAATTTTTAATATTATGAGTCAGTTTTTAAATATTTAAAGCAATCAAATATGATTTTTTAAAAATATTATTTACTTATGAAAATAAATTAAAAGAAAATGAAATTCAATTTATTGATTTTCAGTACAAAATAAAGATTTTATAAAACAGAAAGGTTGAGCATTTGCAAAAATCTCACCAGATGGAAAAATAGAAAGTGTCTGAATGTAAGAGGATTCAGGCTGATCTAAAACACCAAAATGATTTGTTTCATTCTATATATATATATATAATAAATATTAAATATCACTACAATATTCCAAATAAAAAATTAATGAAATTTAACACATTCTGTTGCAAATATAAATTACAATTGTAATTTTGTGACAAATAACAGGTAATAACTTTAAAGCTTATATTTGCAAACGAATGTGATAAAATCCACATATATATATATATATATATATATATATATATATATGGATTTTATATATATATATATATATATATATATATATTGTAACCAGACAAGAATTTCCATCTCCTCTGATGGTTGATTTATTTCCTGATGAGCATATTGTAGGAAGGAAAGATTGATTGGTGTTTCCCAATGCTGATGTTATCCCCCTAAATATTTCCTGCTCATCAGAGGATATAGCATCAAAGAGACTGAAAACATCTAGAAATTTATCTCTTTGGTTTCCCAAACAGCACCACTAGAGTTCCAGCTTACTACAACCTTACTCACTGTGATCAGGTTATGCTAAACATAGCTCAGACAACATGAGATTCCTGTGAACCAGTACATTAGAAAATAAATGACATGAAATGAAACTCACAAGATATATTATTTTATATAACCACAATTTATTTAAATAACAGTATTTGGATAATACTCCCTTTAATAGTTCGTTGTAGTTCAGATTCCATAGATCAGTTAATCCATTTCATCGGTAACTTCTCTAATGCTTGGTCCCATTGTTGACGATCATACAGAGCCCATCATTTAGATTCAATAATCCTGTTCTGCCAGCATTCACATAGTAGAGATTTATTTAGATATCCATGTGTACATAACAGATACCTCCCTTATCATTTCTCAAGTTTAAATTCTCCTTCTTTGAGTTTATATTCTCCTCATATGCACATATATATGATTCATAGACATGTCTATTTATTCCCTATTGCAATAGACTCTTAGGTAAGTTTGATTTATATTTGGATTAATCCTTTTCATCTAATCATTCAGTAATCATAATTATATTCGAATATATTCACATATATAATTCAGGTATATAGACCCATATTTAATTTAATTTACGGACATAGATGCACATTTAATTTCTGCATGTATATGCATATTTAATTCAGGTATATAGGCACATATTTAATTCATGTATACAGGCACATATTTAATTCATGTACATAGATGCATATTAAATATATATAAAATAGTGACTCTTTCTTGGTTAAACATAATACATTTACCAAGTATACACATATCAGGGTATGTCCACCCTAAATTAATTTTTATATTATAATTTCCATATTCTGTTTAGCAAGTTTAAAGTTAGCAACTTGAAATATAATTCTTTATAACCTTGATTATAGAGCTTAACTTCGAAACAATGTTATAAGTTTCATCACTTAAAAAAATCAGTGAAACTGTGAGGAGGATTAAGCTCTGACGAAGACTGCTGGACAGTCAAAACTGTAAGAAAATAAAGAAGGTTAAGGAAATTACTTGCATTAAAGTGTATATGAGTGAAGTGCTTTCACCATTTCTGTCAATGTATTTCAATTTATTTATTTTTAATCCTAATAACAATAATGGAAATTATATTATTCTATAAGAAATTATTTCTGTACATCAAATTTTATCATTTTGTTGAATTAATCATTTAAATATCACATTTCATTTTATCTTTTCCAAAATGCTTTTCTTACAGCATTTCGAATGTTATCTAGAGTTTTCTTATTTTTAAATTTATCTGTTGGTGATTCCCCGGTGGTAAATCTTCACATTAAAAAGTGATTTGTCTTAGAGCTGAATGGTATACATTTTCTTTTGATGGTCACTTAGGCATAATTTTTCAACTTCATGATTTCTTCATGGTGTGGAAGGTAGGGTGAGATATTTCTTACTAGACACTCATTCTAGTATTTTCCATGTTGATCATTTGCTTCTTTATATTTCAGTTTTACAGTAACTACAGGTTTCTCCTACTAACTGCTTCACTTCTTTGATTAATGGCCATAGCAGCTCCAAACTTAGTTGAACCAGTTTTCTAAACTGTGATTGGCTGTGTAGCAACTACAATAATCAACCCACTAATAACTGCCATGAATTGCCTGCTTTCTCTATTTATACTCTTCTACTTCCCTTGATTTTTTCCAATATCTATTTCATCTCACCCACACTGACCAACATGTTTTTTAAAAAAACATATTAACTTCTTTTGCCTAAGACTGAAAAGTGGCACTATGATTTACAGCATTTTTGGTACTATAATTTGAAAATATTCAGCTCCAATAAAACAAAAAAATATTACATTGGTTCAACTTGAAAACTGCAAATTTTACTGATAGAGACATATTAATTAAATGTGTAATTTAATTTTTTTTAAATATAGGTTTAAGTTTAGGGTTTTTTTCTCCCTTCTTTTTCAGAGAATTTGAATTTATGCATTTTGTTTTGACAATGTGAGTGAAAAACTGATTTTGATTCATTGTTAATTCTTTATTTATTGTTCTTAACTTCACCCACTAAAATGGTGTCAGCTTTTTTAAAAAAACAGGAGGGGGGAAACTCCAGTATACACCTTTATCCCCCTTAGTGATAGCAATTGGTCCTCCAAAACTCACCGTTAAGCAAGAATACTGTATACAGAATATGTATTTATAATGGGGTCTATGGGAAAAAACTTGGTTGGTTCCTAAAGCTAAAAAATTACACTAACTTGAAATTGAATATATCTCTGAAGGCATATTACATATGTAAATTTTAATTATTCAGGCTTAATTATTAAGTTAAATTACTTATTTTGATTCCCCATAGAGTTGCTGGGTTAAACAACTTGTATGAAAATAAATACGTATTAAAATAAAATAGAAAGAAAAGAAAATAGTATTCTGCGGTAAACAAGTTGAGTCTGTGGCTTTATAAATGTGTTAGCATTTTATTGGTATTAAAATAAAGAAAATACTGTGTTTATGTTCATACAAGTTGTTTAATATTATTTATAACAAATAAAATCTTCCACCATTCTTTTTAAAAATATATAGTCAATACATATCAATCATTAATCAATAAATCTTCACCATAATCTTTTTAAAAACTTTTATTTTCATCATATATATTTAAAATCCTTTCAAATTCTTCATATTCCAACGTTTCGATTGTTTTTAATTACAATCATTTTCAAGGCAAAACTACAAAATACACAGAAATAATTGAATAAATAAAAATACAAATACATCTTATAACTCTACATAAATACCAAAAATTGTATTATAATAATTTAAAAATAAATAATCATACATATTATACCGTTAAATAATACATTTACATTCTATTATCTTATCCAATTTTTTTAAAATAATTCCTATTACAAATCAATTACTATAAACAATAATAAATAAAAAAATAACCAATAAAACAATTTTAAACATTACCTATAAACTTCTATTTTATTTATATCACATTATATTTTTATATTTTACCAATGCCATTTTACCAATTCCATTCCAAATAAATACCTTAAATCATTTAAATATACCTTTAAATATATATGATGAAAATAAAAGTTTTTAAAAAGATTATGGTGAAGATTTATTGATTAATGATTGATTAATATTATTTGTGTTGATATCATTATTAATTACATTTGAAAACAACATTATGGCTAAATTAATGTTTGTCCATTGTTAAGATTTACAAAAATAAAATACTACAGTATATAGTATTATAGATTCATTAATTATATATATATTAAGTTTAGACATTCTATAATCAAAATACTGAATGCAGTACTAACATTGTGTTTTATGAATAAAATATTGTATGTGTATACGTATTACCATAATGTACTTTTGCTTTTGACTAAAATGACTTTAAAATACCTATTCTCTGACATCATCAGTGACACAAAATTCAAGATGGCTGCCAAAAAAATTTTTTTTAATTTTTTTTTCCGATCATTATAGTGAATAATCAATTGTAAATCAAAGTAATGGGTATAAATTGATGATGATCACTATTATGAAATATTGCTAAGTAGACAATCACTAAGTGAGGTTTAAGTGTATATATGAAACAACATATCTGTTTCAATATATATTGTTAGATCCGCCAGTTATAATATCCACTGGTGAACAATCTATGCAAGAAGCTAACCTTGCCCTGCATATATAGATATATAATAATTATAATCAATAATGACTAACACTGGTAGAATTAGTAAAAGCAAATTTAATTATAATACATGTGCAGAAAGAAGTATTAGTTATACATTAATATATATATATATATGTTTACATAAATACATTAACATAATTATATGTTTACATAAATAAACCTGAAAGCATACAACAACAATAATAAAGATCGAATATGACCTACTTTAGTCCCTATGCTGACTCTTGGATGTTCAGAGGCCAGTGGTCTGCTCTGGAGCTACCGTGCTAAATAAATGACATTCAGCACTTTTCAAAGTTCATCTGCATCGGTAGAGCTTCCAGTTCCCAGTGTCCAATTCTTTACACTTTCACTCATTTCTCCAGTCCTGATCTTCTGCATTTGATTGGTCAAATCTTGTCCGTCCTGGTTGGATCAATCTCTCCCAGTTCACTTGCAGAAGCAGATTTAGACTTAAATTTTACTTTGATTGATTATCTTTCCAGCCCGATTACTTTTTAATTACTCATCTTGTTTATCTGCAAAGTTCTTTCGTTAATTAAACTTCCTCTCTAAAAGGATTTGTTTTCTTGCTGTTTTAAAAAATAACACAGCTATTAAAGTATAATATTATATTACATTAACGAAGTATTTTTATCTTCACGTATATATAAAACTTACGTATGTATATGCGACAAATTATACACATACATACGTTTAAATATTAAATCCCCATTTACAATATTTACTATTACTTATATAAGGCTATATATAAGCCCTTAATAAAAATTAATATTTATAACATTTACTATTATTACTTTGTGTGTATGTGTATTTTAATTATACACATACATAACACACACATATATATTAAATAATGATTAATTTAAAGTTTAAAATAAATTTGAAAAGTCATTATAAATAAACAATATTTTAATATACAATAAATATGTGATACATCATTAGATAACTTTTTTGTACAGTAAAATATCTACATAATACTTATTTAATTACGTTAGAAGCCTATTAAATACATAACATAATATTTCAATCTAAATCGTGCAAATAATTTCTAACAACTTAACAGTTATTTTTGATTACTTCGGGTGGAATTTTTTTTTTTATAAACCTCATCTCTTTTTTACATAAAAATATTTAGATGTATAAAAAAACTAATTGATTTTTTCACATTTCATTCAATAAAAAATAAAATAAGATCTTTAATAATCAACTGTTAAAAAATGATTTTCTTTAGAACTTTATTGAAAAAGTATTCTTTTCTCTTTCATTATATTATAAATGTCTACTCACTTTATTTGAATGTCTGCATATCACATCTATATATTGATTTGTGGAGTTCATAAAAAAAAAATACACAATTTGTTGCCTTGAAATAGATTTCTTTTTATAACTTTTTTTCTTTTTATAAAAAATTGTTGATATATTTTTTTTTAAATGACCAAATATTGACTTCTCCTGAATTTCTCGAATTTTTACTCAAAATTCAATTTGCTATTATTTGTATGATTTAAAGTAATTTGTAAGAAAACACGAATAAAGGGGATACATTTTTCAATAAAAAAAAGTTAATTATATAGAATAGTTTAAACTTCTATATTAAAATCTTTCATGCAACTCTAAGCTTAATAATTAACTCTTTTAGAACCATCACACAATTTACAGTTAAAAAATAAACTTTAATAAATAATTAAAAATATCAATAAAATTTTATAAAAACATACTAACGGCATTGTATCACTTCTGTTGTTGTTATTTATCCATACATATGTCACCTGCTCTTTTTCAGGTTCAGAATTGGTTGTAACCATTTTTTCAATAAACCATTAAAATATCACATGACTTATCACATGTCTTCAGCTTCCATATTGTTTTTTATTAGCATTCTTCCCCACCCATTTTTTGCTTTAGAAAGCAATGATATTGTCAGATGGCAGAACAGGACTTTATTAAGCACTGTCGTCTTAAGACTATCATTGCTTTCTGAAGCTTACTGTAATGGCAGAAAGATGAAAAAGTATGCTACTAAAACAGGAATATGTAGGCTGAAGACATGTCTTAGGTCACATGATGTTTTATGGGTTTATATCAAATCCTAGCCATGGAATAGAAATGGATTTACTTATTAAAAAATTAATTACACATAATATATAGAAACTGAATTGGAATCAGATGTATATATAGAGCATTTATATGTTTTTCAGTTTAGACCAATAGCTTCATAGTATAATATAGAGGTATATGGTAGAGCTGGAAGAACCATGCATTAGATTCTAAGATACAGTTGCACTATTCCAAAATCCAACATTCCTTACGGAAGAGAGCCATACCTTTGAAACTAGTCTGGGAAGTTTGGGATAAGAAGCCATTATATATTAAAACTATTGTTTTGTCACATCAGCTCTTGATAAATCATTGTTCTTATACTCTTGCATATTCTTTTTTTAAATAGTATTCTTGGCTTTCCATTCTTTATTTTTGGACTAAATTTAGGCTTGGTAATACTTTTGTTAAGTCTATTTTGTCATGCACAATTATGGGCATATCACTTTTGAGCTTTAATTCATTCCAAGTCATTCTGTGCATTTTCATACACCTTATAATTTAATCTATTACCATGGTTTATGTTTTATTCATGTTATTAAACCATTGAAACATCACATGGCCACAATTCATTTATGCTTACACAAGCTGTTAAAACATTAGGATTTTTTTCCCACACAACAATGCCACTTAGTGTAAGTTCTAATAATTAGTGGATGCTAGAATATTGTACACAATCCCATCCAGTGTGTTCTTAGATTCTGGTCTAGGATATTGTATGGGAAAGCATCAGTTATGATTATTATGTAAAAAATTTTAGTATTTACTGATTACTAGAGCTTACACTAGATGGCACTATTTGTGGAAAGATTTTCTTTTTTTGTTATTGTTTTGTTTCTGTTGCAATACCCTAATTATTTTTTTTTCTCAGGAAGCGAACCCGCTAACCTGGGACAACTGCCTGTAAAACAGCTGTCACTGACCTCTCGACCACCATTTAATAATAAGAAGATGAACCAAAAGTTACATCAAATTTTGGACAAATTTAGTCACTTCCGAAGCTCAAACTTCTTATAGACCTATTTATTTTGCTGGACTTGACATTAATTTGAAAAGCACAAAGGCGGTTATTAGATGTGTGTGTTATATTCTGGTTTGAAGCCCAAATTTCTCTGATGAAGCTAAAACCCAGCCTGAAATTGAGGATTTCATAACACTAAACTATTTAGTGTTTATCAGTTATACAAACATACAGTAGATAGCAATTATACTTTGGACAATTTTTCCCTCATTAAATATTAAATATTGAATGTCGTTAGAAAAATTTAAATTTTACAAATACAGTTAACCGTTAGTAATACCACGAGTTTAGTAGGTTGAGAGATAAGAGGATCCCTCTTATCTTTATAAAGTCGAATCTTGCGTTATGATTTGGAGAGGTCGCTCTTGCTAAAATTAAGCACTCAAGGCACATGTTCTGAAGTTTTATCCTTATATAAGTATTGCATGCTGGCACCTTGCTTAATAATTAATATTTACAACTTTAAATTGATTCAAAATATTTCTAAATTTAATATCTGAAAATTGACTCATTGTAAATCGAAAGATTTTAAGAATGTTAATGTTTAACAGAAATAGTGGACTAAATCAGTGAAGAATTTGTTAGCTCTATGCTCCCAAATCAAAATGCTTTAGATTTGCTTATATAATTAAGAAAATAGGGTGAGAGATAAGAGGGTTCCTCTTATCTTTATAAAGTCGAATCCTGTTTTATGATTTGGAGAGGTCACTCTTGCTAAAATTAAGCACTCAAAGCACATGTACTGAGATTTTAGCCTTATATAAGTATTACATGCTGACATCGCGCTTAATAAGAATTAATATATAACAGAATGTTTTGAGTGATATTCCTGTTTCTTTTTCAGACATGGCTGACATGAACAGTGATAGTATTTCTATGACAATCCAGCCTGGAACTTTAGATTTGTGAATACTGGACTTTTAAGGTAATGCATTACCCAATTGAGTCATGTCTTCAAAGACAACAATCAGTATAAATTTCATACACTTATCTATGGTGATCCTTTGATTTATCCACCTTTTCCTCAGAACAATGGAGCCATTGTCATATAAGTAGTCTACTGACTGTTGTCTTTGACAGAATAATTCAATTAGATACCTTAAAATATGGCCAATTAAAATGTTAAATAAAAACCATTAAGAAGTTAAGGCAATATGAAATCAATTGCATGTTGGTATTTGTCTAAAAAATATGCAAAATAATCAAAATAAATCAGAAAATTAAATGACAGTAATAATTTGAGGTTAACTTGACAATTCTCAGATACATGATATTATGAAGTATTCAATGCCACTTCTAATCACTTTCAGCTTTTTTCGCCCCCTTGTGGCTACCTTTAGTACTAATTTTCCATTTACACATTCATTTTGTGGTAGAAAATGGAGCTAAATTAATATTGATTTATTAGTTTAAAAAATCTGAAAATGTTTGTATTCTGTATGCTGACAATATCATTTATTAGTAGATTCTTTGATCTAGGGCTTCAAAAACACTAGTATGGCTACTTGAAACTGCCTTCTCATTTATTAGCAATGGGCAAAAAGTTATTTTCTAAAATTCCTTTAAATATTTGTTATTATTTGTATAGTTATTTAAAAAGAAATGATTTTGTGAGTATACTTATATCTTATTTGAATATATTTTACATTTGAAAATAATAAGTTAAAAATTTGTAATAAAAATGAATTGACAATATGATAATGTTTTTGTGGTATTTTAATATATGTATATAATTTGTGATAGCTCAATTATGAATGAAATTTGTATGAACACAACTGAAAACTGCAGTGAGCTATATGTAAACTAATTGCTTGACCTGGTATTTTAAATCTAATGCTTGGATATTCTAATGCCTCACTGATGAAAGCCAGAGCTAGAAACCAGGCTGGGAATAGCGATGTTCTGAAAAGCTTGTTAAGAGCTATTGGGATGCTCATTATATAACATTTGTAATACAAGCTTATTAAATTAAGTCATGTGATATATGACTTGATTTCTTTGCAATTATTGTTATTTCTCTTAAGGATTTGAGGTTTTTATATTGCTAAAATTATTAATATACCATGTATCTGAACATAGTTCAGTCCCATCTGGCTATTTAAATTAGATATCTGGATTTGAAGACATATGGATGTCTGAAAATGTCAGATTTCTAATTAATAGTTAAACATTAGATAAAGTGCTCGGCTTGACCTGGTATTTTAAATCTAATGCTTGAATATCCTAGCACTTCACTGATGAAAGCTAGAGCTAGAAACCAGTCTGGGGATAGGGATGTTCTGAAAAGCTTGTTAAGAGCTATTGTCATGATCATTATATAACATAAGCAAGCTAATATAACATTGTCAATAAATGAAAAAGGACAGAGTCTATTAACTGAAAATTAGTTTAATATCCAGAGGTTGTTAATATGAGGTTCAGCCTTTCCCTCTAATTCCTCATAGTGATTTCCGAATAGCATATAGTCATCCTGAAATTTATGCTAATATATATAATTAACACTATGTTGCACCAAGTCAATAAATTGAAGGCTTATATATGTCAGCCCACTCTAAACTTTTTCTTTATTGATGGAGTTATATTAGTTTGCATATAGCTGGCTGGGCAGTATTAAGTAGATTCTACATAAATTTTATCTATTTGTGAGCTATCCAAATTATATTTACATCCATTAACTGAAGATTAATATTATTAAATGAGAAATTCGGTCTTTCCTTCTGATAAGTTATAGTGATCTTACAATAGTATATGATTGTCCTGAAATTATGTTAATATATATATATAACTCATGTTCTACATTGTATTACATCAATAAATTGACTGCTTATATACGATCCAAGCTAAAGTACACATGGGACCATTCTGTATTTTTTCATTTATTGACAGAGTTTACATTTATCTTGATGGGCTTTTTAGTAGCTGCCATGTAAATTTTATATTTTAATAATGACAAATGCAACTTCACCATAGATTTATAATAGTTAACATCAACACGTTTGGATTTATTGATCATCGTTCTTATGTATTTTATTTTATTTTTATATTTGCAAAGTTCAAGTATAATTTTTTAGGATGATTTTTGTTTTGTAAAATTATATATCTAGATTTTTAAGTACTAATAATATTAATATCATCTAAGATTTGGAAATATAAGTAGACGCTCTGAAGAAGATTGCTGGGGCAATTGAAACTGTCAATAGTGGGTTGTAAAAAAGCACTGGAAAGTGTAATAAAGAACATAAATGATATTAATATTATATGAATTTGATAATGTAATAAGAAAGATAAAATCGAGCACTATTTATTGATTCATAACAGTTTTAATATTAAAGTAAAATGTTGAACTATAACTTATACAACCCACACACAGCAATGCAAAAAGTAAACAATAAGAAAGTAATTGATAGCAATAAGCATATCAAATAAAAGCAATGTTAAATCACTAAACATCACATGATCACCATCTCTTATATTATCACATAATTGTTATTAAACAAAGCAAAACTCTCCATACAGTAGTGCCACCCTGTGCCAACCAGAGTAATCAATAGATCCCAGAAGACTTGTGCATAAAATCCCTATCTAGTGTCTACTCATCCAATATCCCCAGACTGTTTTCTGGCTTGTGGCCTTCGTCAGTGAGGATCTTTGGATCTGAGAGCACTTCACCTAAATCTGAGAGCACTGCACCTAAGATCTAGGTGCAGTGCTCTCAGATCCAAAGCTCCTCACTGACAAAGGCCACAAGCCAGAAACCAGTTTGGGCATATTGGATGAATAGGCACTAGATAGGGATTTTATGCACAAGCCTTCTGGCATCCATTGATTACTCTGGTTGGCACAGCATGGCACTAATGTATGGAGAGTTTTGCCTTGTTTAAAAGCAATGTTGTGTATAATTTGATGCAATAGTAAACTGGCAGTCTCTAAAGGTCAAGTTGCGTGGACTGCAGCCCAGCTCTGTCACTTCTTATGCTTAAACTTCTTGCAAAAATTTAAATAATAAACCGTTCAATTTCTACATGCTTTCTGAGTTCCCAAAATGCTTTGCTACAATGGTAGAGTGGCAGACTGGAGGTCAAGGTCCACAGATTGCAGTCCAACTCTGTCACTTCTGATGCTTGAACTTCTTATGAACTACTGAAACCATTCAATTACTATATTCTTTCTGAGATCCCAGCATGCTTTGCTACAATTATAGAATGGCATTCTGGAGCTCAAGGTCCACGGATCACATCCCAGCTCTGTAACTTCTGATGCTTGAACTTCTTATCAATTCCTGAATAATAAATCACTCAGCTATTATATTCTTTCCGAGTTCCCAGCATGCTTTGCTGCAGTGGTAGAGTGGCAGACTCTGAAGCTCACTTCTGATGCTTGAATTTCTTATGAACACCTGAATAGTGAACCATTCTACTAATAGAAATAAAATATTTCTGAGTTCCCAGCATGCTTTGATGCAGTGGTAGAGCAGTGGATTCCAGACTCAAGGTTTCATAGACAATAGACAAGCTCCGTGACTTGGAAATAATCAAATTTCTTATGAAATTGTGAGCAATAAACCATATTATTATTTTTCTCTTGCATGTTTAGGTGTAATAATAAATTGACAGACTCTGATGATCAAAATTTATGAATTGCATACGAGTTGTGTCATTTCTGACTCTTGAATTTCTTGCGAACATCTGAGCAGTGAAGCCATTCGATTCATTTATTAATAAAGGCAATAAAAATAAGAATAACATAAAGAATTATATATGTATGTGTGTTTCAGAAAAATGTTGCAAAACAATAAAGAATGATACGTAACAATGTAAACAATGATACTAAGTGTTCAAAATGTAATTTCAAAGTAATAATAAATCATTAAAACAGGTAAAACTCTCTATACATATTGCCGCTCAGTACAATCCAGAGTAATCAATGGATGCCAAAGGCTTGTGCATAAAATCCCCATCTAGTGCCTGCTCATTCAATACCCCAGACTAGTTTCTGGCTTGTGGCCTTCGTCGGTGAGGAGCCTTAGATCTGAGAGCATTGTACCTAGATCTTAGAATCTAATGCAATCCTCCAGCAGCCACCTTTTATCTCAACTTAACTACAAAACTATGAGTCTTAAATTGAAAACACCATATTTTCAATGGGTTTATATAGTCATATAGGTCTGAACTCAGTTCAGTACCTACACATTTTGGTATCTTTGGTTCTTTAATAACCATAGCCACCACTATCCTATTAGGCAGGATTGGTTTTAAGTCAATATATATCACATGATCACTATTTCTTATGCTTGCTCATAACTGTTATTAAAACAGGAAAAAATGTATAGGTACTGAACTGAGTTCAGGCCTATATGACTATATAAACTAATGTGCTTGTATTGAAAATATTATGATGTTTTCAATTTAAGACTCATAGTTTTGTAATTAAGTAGAGATAAAAAGTTGGCTAGATCCTAAGATCTAATTGCAGTGCTCTCAGATCCAAGGCTTCTCACTGATGAAGGCCACAAGCCAGTCTGGGGATATTGGATGAGTAGGCACTAGATGAGGATTTTATGCACAAGCTTTTGGCATCCATTGATTACTCTGGTTGGCACAGGGTGGCGCTACTGTATGGAGAGTTTTGCCTGCTTTAATAACAGTTATGAGCAAGCATAAGAAATGGTGATCATGTGAAATAGTAAATCGTGTATGGAAAGAATTTCTAATCACAGCCAAGAAAGCAGTGAGTGGTTCACAATTCATATTTTGTCTCAAAAGTTTTCTGATATAAATGATACAGGGATGGTCAGAAAAATTCTCACCATAAAAAATGTATGCATATAAATTAAATGAAAGTAAATTTTACTTCTATGCACCATGAACTAATAGAATTCCCACATCAATAAATATTGATAAAGAAAATATTGTCCACCTCTTCCTTAAGCTTAGATGTTAGGGAACATTCAATGATTTTGCCCAAAATAGAGTATTAAATTTAATAGTCTTAAATTTGTATTTTATCTTGATTTTAAATACAGCTCAAGTATTTCCTAAATTAAAATATCATAGATCAAAGATTTTTATCTTATATTTAATGACCTATAATATTAGCAAGTTAATTTTATAAATGTAAAATATATATTATTCTTTCCAATATTCATTTAATTTCAAGAATCTCTACAGGAAGATTCAATTAAATCTCCAACTTTTTGATTGGCCAATTACAGAATTGACAATAAAGTATATATTTATTGTAAAAATTAGATTTATTTCAATTAAAATTCTAAAATGCAAATTAATTATTGATCCAATTAATTATAGCTAATGAAATTGTTTTTTTTTAAATAAAAGACTATATAATTGTCAAAACCTAATCTGTCATAGTCAACATAAAAGTATCCTTTTCATCCACTTACAAATTGTGGCATTACACTATTCATTATTCTCTTGGCTTGTCTTCTTCTAAAAGTAAATATATTTTAATAAAATCTGAATTATTCTTTTAAAATAATAACTATTACACAAATATTTTGTGGAAAAAATATACAAATGTAAACACAGAATAGAAATTATATCTATTATTCAAAACTGAAATAAGGAAATACTTTCAAAATCAGTCGTTAGTGTTCTACTGTAAAAAGAATAAGTAAATATCAATCAGTATAATTCACAGGAAATGCAGTAGCTTTAGATTTAAATAATATTGATTTATTAGTTTGAAAAAAATCTAAAGATGGCAGCATTATGAAGCAATGTTTTTTCTATGAAGTGAATGAAAAATTAGCAAAATAATGCTAAAGGAGCTAAAGATAGTGATGTGATAAGAGAGTGAGTTACAGCTGAGTAATGCATTAAAAAGGGTTAAATATCTCGAATTTTGTAAAATGATACAGAAAAGAGTTGAAAATGATATAAGAAAGTATAACTGTGAAATAGCAAGGAAAGCTGTAGAAGAAAATAAAAGTCTCAAGAATATAAAACAACATCTTGGGATTGGTAGAAAATTTATATCTGCAATAAGAAAAAAAGATGGAATTATTACTAAAAAGAGAGATGACATTATGAAATGGGTAGAAGATTTTTATCAAGAATTATATAGTAATAAAGAACAAGTACCTCCTATATCTATTACATCTTCCGAATTGCCCAGAATTTTAAATGAAGAAGTGAGACATGCAATTAAGTGTATGAAGAAAGGAACGGCTCCAGGAAATGATGGAATTATAATTGATATATTAAAAGAAGCAGGTGAAGAAATAGAAACAATTTTAGCAAAGTTATATACCAAATGTCTAAATGATAAAGATGTACCGGATGTTTGGAAGAATGCAGTAATAATATTAATGTTTAAAAAAGGTGACAAAGAAGATATTAGAAATTACAGACCTATCAGCCTTTTATCAGTTTTATACAAAATTTTTATCAATATAATTACAACTCATCTACAAAGAACATTGGATTTCCACCAACCAAGGGAACAAGCTGGTTTTAAAAGTGGTTTTAGTACAGTAGATCATATCCAGGTATTGAGAGAAGTTATAGAAAGGACAAATGAATATGAATTGCTATTATGTTTTGGATTTGTAGATTATGAAAAGGCATTTGATTCTATAAACATTTGTTCAGTGATTAAAGCATTGGATCATCAAGGTATAGATCCAGGATATTATCATATTTTAAAGAATATTTATAAAAATGCAACAGCAACAATTAGATTACATAACAATACTGGGAAAGTCAACATTGAGACAAGTGTAAGACAAGGCCACTCCATATCTTCAAAACTTTTTATAGCAGTGTTGCAAGAAGTATTTTGTGAATTAAAATGAGAAACTAAAGGAGTAAATGGAGATTATTTAAGTCATTTAGATTTTGCAGATGATGTAGGTGTTTTTGCAAATAATGCTTCAGAGCTGCAGGAAATGTTGCAGGAGTTATCAGATGAAAGTAGGACTAAAGATAAATGTTAAAAAGAATAAAGTAATGTTTAATCAATTTGATCAAAATATGAAAATAAAGATTGATTATGATGAATTAGAAAAAGTTAATAATTACATATACCTTGGTCAGATTATTAATACAGATGGAAACATAATGGATGAAATTAAACATAGAATTAAACTTGGTTGGAGTGCTTTTGGTAGAAATAACTTGATACTAAAAGGAAATATGCCTATGTGTTTGAAAAGAAAGGTTTTTTAACAAATGTGTTTTACCAGTTCTTACTTATGGATCTGAGTTTTGGACACTTAATAAAAGAGCAGTACAGAGATTCCAGACCACTCAAAGAAGTATGGAGAGGTGAATGTTGGGAGTAACAAGAAGAGATTGAAAATGCAATGTATGGGTAAGAGAACAAACAGGTGTTACTGACCTCATTGAAAAAATTAAAAGATTGAAGTGGAGTTGGGCTGGACATATTGCTAGTAGATATGATAATAGATGGACAATTGAAATCTTAAACTGGATTCCAAGAGATTGTGAAAGACCCAGAGAGAGACCACATGTGAGATGGATGGATGAAATAAGAAAGTGTGCAGTGGTGATGTGGAGAAGAGAAGCTAAAGAGCGGAGAAGATGGATTGAACTTGGAGAGACCTTCATCCTGCAGTGGATTGATAATGGTTGATGATGATGATGATGAATGTAATGCTGCATTATCTAGTGCCATATAATTAAATAGCATAGCTTAATGTATGACTTAAATTAGATGGAAATAAACTTTACTTCAGCAGGCTATGAATTCACGGAATTGGCGTGTCAATAAATAATAATAATAAATGAAAGTTCACTTAATAAATAGCATCAATGCTTAAAGAAAAGGCGGATTGCCTTTTCTTTATTAACATTCATTGATATAAGTATTCTGCTAATTTATAGATATAAAGTTTACTTCCATTTAATTTACATAATATATTAGACTATGGGAATTGAAATTAAATATGTGTATTATTTATAAAAGCATTCTTTTAGCAAGCAGGACAATACAAAATGTAATTAATAAGGAAATAATAGACCACAATAAACATATTAAATAAAGGCAATAAAAAGTAATCATTATGAAAGTAGCAGCATATATATATTTCATTCAAAAACTGGAAAATAATTAAAAGTAAGCAATCTATGACTGGATGAAAATAAATATTTTCTATAATTTTTTATGAATTAATATCTTCATTACTTTAACTGAGAAAGTACATACAGTGATTAATTATGAAATTTAAGATAGATCTTACACCATAACCAGTATTGTTTGAGCAGCAAAAGCATTTTGTTAAACTTCAACTCAAAAAACTATTGGATCTTAAGTGAGTCACTACACATGTAATATCATTCATCACACTATCTCAGATTGCTCATTACCACCTCCCAGTTCAGTCATTACCATATATCAGATTGGGCAATACCACCTCTCAATGAACAAACTAAATGGTAATCGTGAGATACTTTATGGCTTATTACCACCTCTCAGGTTAGTCCATAACCATCTCTCAGATCATTACTACTATATATCAAGTCTGTCAAGATGGTGATTACCACATCTAGATAAGTCACTACCACATTCCAGAAATCATTGCCACATCTCAAATCAGTCACTAATACATATTACATTAGTCAGTACTACATCTCCGGTCAATTATAACCACATCTCAGCATGGCAACTATCATGTTTCAAATTGGACACTACCATATCCCAGAGAGCCATTAACGCTTCTAAAATCAATCATTGCACATCTCAGTTTAGTCAGTATCCCATCTAAGCTTGATCACTGCTACATTTCAACATGGTCACTATCAATGTCAGTTAATCACAACCATATTTCAGGTTAGTCACTATCACACTACAGCTTAGACAACACCACATCTTTAGTTTATTACTACCACATCACAACATGGTCTTTAGCCCATTTCAAGTCAGTCAATAACATATCTTAGATGGGCATTACCCCCATATTTAATATCAATCCCCATCACATATCTAATAGGACACTATCACATTTCAGCTTGGTCATTACTACATCTCAGCTTGACCATTGCCACATCTCACTTTGATCCCTACCATTAGGTCAGTCACTAGCATATCTCAGGTTGTCCAATATGACAGATCAGTCATATACAATATCTCAGGCCATTCATTATCACATTTCAAGTCAGTTACAACCACATTTCAGATCAATCACTACTACCTCTCAGATTAATCACTCCACTTATGCCATTCTGTATAAGATATCATATATCAAAGCTATTCATTTGCAATTTATGGGTACATGTAAAAATGGGAATCGTGAACGCAGGTGTCAAAATCATACAACAGTACTTACAGGTGTCACTGTCGTGTTAGTAATGTACTTAACATTTTTTTGAAATCCGCCATTTAAAACGTCAAATATTTAATATTTATGTTAACCAGAAACAATTTCCAATTAAAAATTTAAATATTATATTTTAAACTTTAACATTTATAATTAAAACGAACTGATGTAGTAATTATATTATTTTTCTAATGTCATTTAAAATTATTATTTCTATTTATTCACTCTTGCAGTACATTAAGGGATTAATGTTAATTATAAAAAAAGATTACTTATTTTCTCCAGAGAATAAAAATACAAATAAGAGAAAGAAAAACAGCTCCGTCAATAAATTAAATCATTTTGACTTTACAAAAATTTAATTAAAAGTTCTTGTTAAAACGGCTAAAGAATAAAAAGCAATTAAAACAATGCCTTTATAAATAAAATAAAAAATAAAACCAATGTATTCAATTTCATAGCAAATTATTTTGAAGTTTAAAATAATTTATTGTTTTATAAATAAAACTACAATTATCTTTATTATCAATAAAGGGGGAAATTAAGCAAACGGTATTAAAGCGTTTAAGGTGAATTTAAAGAAAGATTACGTTCGTCAATGATATTGTGATTAATTATAAATTAAATATTATATGAAATAATATTTACTTTATAAAAAAAACTTTCACATGACCCACCACTCTCCACACTATCTCATAACACCGATACACTTGAACACATATATGTTGAAAAGATAAATAATCACCAATATACGTAGAATCTCTGCCTCAAGGTAGCCTTTGAGCATTCCATCATCAGATTTTCAATCGGATGACGGTAAGAGTTGGAGTGTGGAGTAGTTTGAAGCCTGTCCATTAAAGTGTGAGATTTGGCTATCTTAATATATATCTGAGCACTTATAGCATATATGTGTAGAGATGGTAATATGGACCAAGTGATGATTGCTGGTTTAGCATGAAATACTTCTATTGGTGATTATTTATCTTTTCAACATATATGTGTTCAAGTGTATCAGTGTTATGAGATAGTATGAAGAGGGGTGGATCAGGTGAAAGTCTGTGCTCATATATCCTATATATTACATATATAGACGCAGGTATATAATAAGCGTGTGTGTTTCAGTTTATAAAAAAAATTAAAAGCCTATTTGTTAGAGACTTCGGAATTTAGAGCATTGGGTGTAATAGAGCAGCGCCACCTTCGTAGTCCTTGAGAACAAAAATTCACTCTGTTTAATCTACACTAGAGCCATCTGTTGTAAACTTTAGTAAACAATGGACACAAGATAGTGATGCTATAACCCCATATATCTTGTAGGAATTAAATATAATCGATGTGTAATTCACATAATTCATATCTAAAATTATGCATTGATCAAGACAAAAATATATTAATAATTATAATTATACCATTGGACTATTTCCCATCATCTAGAATTAATTGCTAAAGATCTTTACAAAAATTCAAACTTCATTTAAACTTTTCAAATACATTCAACAATTAGCAATAACCCATAGGTTAGTATGTAGCACAATGTTTGAAGCAATATCATTCTCCTCTTTTTTTCCAGATGTTGTTGGCCTGACCAATACCAATAATAACATCAAGATTGAACCTGGTACTTTTAAATTCATGAATAGTGAATTTAAAGTGACTCTTTAACCAAATATTCTAACCAAGGCTTGTTGATTTGAGAATTATCTTAATTTCAGCTTAGCTGGTTAGAGTGTTATCTAAAATTAGGTATTTATGATTCAAAATATTCTAGATTTGAATCCCATGCTCTCAGACTCACTGGTCAGGTCTGTGCCAGCTGAAAAAGGGGAATGAATAATGCCATTCTAAACATTGTGTTATTTACTGATCTGTAAAACTAAGAAAAATGTAGAATTCCCAATTAAACAAGTAATATGTCAAAAGACTGCCTATCCTCTAATCAGACTCCTCAAACAGTGTACAAGATCACATGACTCCAAACTGGCTGAAGTGCCATGTGATTCCCATAAATTTCTTTTCACTCTTGTCTCTCAGCACTGTTACTTATACAAAAGAACTCTGATAAACCGGAATATAATTCCATCTTTCTAGAACACCAAAAGTGCACTGGCCATATATTTAAACTCTTATGCTTCCATCATATGCATAGAATGCCATGACTCTAGGTGTAAGATCAAAAAAGCATGGCTATAACTAATAACCCTTGCGCTATAAACTGGAAGGAAGCATGCTTCTCCCTCTGCAAAAAGTGGACTTTCTAATCAACTTTGCATATATTTAAATATTCATCGCATACATTTTCTATTGAGCTCACACAACCCACTTGCTATGATTACTGAAAAATAAAACTTCTCAGAAGTGCTCAGTCAATTAATATTACAATTTGGACTTAGCTTCACTACTGCCTGCATTTTAGCACATTTAGACACAGTAATCATCTGTATGTTATTACTAACAGTTGAATATATTAGAGAAGTTTTAGTAAAGTTTAAATTTTTCTCAAGACATTTAACAATTAAATTAGGTCTAGACAATGGAAATAAACCAATACATAATTACTATAAACTTTTAATCAAGCTATGCATTAGTAATAGTTTAAAATATTCTATTAAAAGACAGTCCTATTAGACTGAGTATTAAATTTATATAAAATCTTCCTGATAATCATTTTTTAACAAATTCATAATTCTTTAAAAAACTATATATCATTTGAAATATTCCAGGTAAAATTTCTCCATATGATTTGAACTTATGCTCAATTGTCAATCATCTAAATTACCATCTTATTACACAAAATAAAAAGTGATAACAGATATTATCATGTCTTTATGATTGGTATCAAGGAAACCTGAGAGTTGTATTAATACTTGTTACAGTTCATACCTTGCAAAAGATGCCAGTCAAAAAGTTAATCACACTAACTTTTTGGAATGTTTGTGGAATCAGCACCAAAGATAACTAAAGCTCATTTTTCAAAATATCACAAGTCCTTGGGTATCACAACCTGTCCTGCCCTATGGAAGTCATCACTTGCTTGAAGAATAGCCTTATGTGGAGCTTATTCCAGGCTATGTTATTCCTCCTTAAGACTAGCTACTGATGCTCTCTCCCCAGAACAAATGACCACATTTTAACTTTTAAAATCAGACATTTTGTAATGAAAAGCACAAAATTTTTGCAAATTTTCCAATTTGTATATAATTGTGATCATTACAAGTCAGTGCTGGGCCATTTTTAGAATCTACAGATGCATCTAGTCCAAGGATTGGCAAACTACAGCTCATAAGCTTCATATGATTCTATAATCCCAATCTACTGGTTTATTTTATCATGATAAACATAAATCCATTTTTTATTTTCTCTTGTAATTTGTAAATAAATATTTTGACAATTCTAGAAGAGGAAAAATGCGCTTTACAACATTGTTTTTTGAATTCAGCCTTATTACAGAATAGTGATTATTGTATATAATGAATATTTAAATATTAAGAATTTGTAAATAAATCAAACTGTCAAAGTAATTTTTCATTTTGGTTTGTTTATTTTTGACAGAATTTTTATTTTCGTTTGGTTGGAAATAGATTCTGTTATGTTCTGTTACTAAAATAAGCATTTAAATATATATCTATCGCTATTTAGCATTTCTTATCTTTTATAAACTCATTTTCCATCTCTTCCCTTGTGGCTCTTTTATGGTATAGAGAGGGGAGAGTGATATGGCTCGTGTTAAAAAGTTTGTTGAACCCTGATCTAGTCTGATAAGAAAGTTAATACATCGTAATTAAATAGCTACCCAGTTTTGAACCCAAACTACACGCAATGCAATGCTTGGGAATGTAAATAAGCTAATTAATCAAATAATAAGATGCATTAAAAACCATGTTCACATGTCCAATATTTCACTTTTTTTTTCAAGTATTGAAAATTTTAAAAAGTATACACTCATGATAAACATTAAACTTTTGTTTTAATTAAAAGACTTAAGAAGATAGCACAACAGGTGACAATTTAAAATACAATTACAATAAAAATTAATAATAACAACATCACATAATTCTTGTATATTTACTTATAGTAAGCTACTATAATACGTTGCTATAATTAAGCATGAGAGGCTTGTGTGACATTGACCTTTCTGGTCAAAGAATAGAGAAGCCTACAGTCTCTTACAGAACTGACTTCTCTAAAATATATAAAAACTGACCTGGTATCAATCCTATATAACTATTTAAGTGAGGTAACCTAGGTTTGAAACTTAGGATTTTTATCCTTTCAGATCATTTGCTTGAAAAATATAAAGAAATAAAATGTTCCTACTAGATGTCTATGTGCATTAAAAAGAAATTTAAATTGTAGATTTCATTGAAGAAGAACAAGTATCAGAAACCAGTCTGGAGATAGAGATTTATAGTGCAGTGCCATCTGGTGTTTATTGGTTACTAAGTAGATGGCTCTAGAGTGATCTAATCAATTCTTATAATAAAGAGCAATACAAAAATAAAAAATAAATACAAAAAGTGTACGCAATATTAACAACTGAATATTTAGTATCAATTACAGAAGATTTGCTAATAGACAAGATAGAGCTATTCTTATTGAAAGTGTTTAGTGTATGTGGGAAATCAATTCAATAGCCATTTTAGACATATTTCAGTCCAGTGATGATAAATGGAATTTTAAAGGTTATAGAAATGATAAAAGCATTATAAGATACATACAAAGAGAGGAGGGTAATGAATTGTTACATTTTGGTTTACAATTGTCAAGCTTATTCTACCCACAACTTTGGCATGATCCACTGCAGATAAATACATTAATGACTATCATTTAACATTAATTAAACTAGAGATTATCTTTAGCTCAGATATGAACGTTAAACCTTAAATTGATAAAAGTTTAGTGATTATTTCAGTCATCTTTAAAAGGCATTTGGCAGACCATATTGAATGACTTTTATTGAATAATTAGATAAAAGGAAGGCCATAAAAGAAAAGATTAGTATTAAAAAAATTGCATAACAATCAAAAATTGTCTTGCACTTGCAGGCAGTTGCCCGGGTTGCGGGTTCGCGTCCCAGCCGATGCTATGACACTTAAATATATATATATAGCTTAATTTTAATATTAATAAAGTAACAAATGATTTCTGTCTACACATTACTTCTAAATAGAAATTGTGATGTGATATGATCAACTGTGGCTTCTCCTTTATCAAAGTCACGAATCTCTCAGCCACAAGGCCCAAAACAACCTGTTATCTTCCCCTTTCATTCTGCACCCTAAGTTTTTCTTATATTGTTCCCTATCCTGCTCCATCCCATTTCCACAACATAATCTTTGTCAACTCTATGGCCTTTATTTCTAAATCCCCCTTATCTTTTCCCAAACCCAACATAAAAACCAAAAACTCACTTTCTGTATAATCACTTTGTTTATATTTATTCTCCCACAACTTCATTATTTGTATCCTTTCTGCTTGCAGACATTTACATTCAATTAATAGATATCTTAATATTTTCTATGTCTCCTTTCTGCTTGCAGACATTTACATTCAATTAATAGATATCTTAATATTTTCTATGTCTTACTTACATAACTTGCAAACTAACTCACCCATATTTTTCCATTTATGTATAATATTCCTTGTTGCTAAAGATCCTGTTCAAGCCTTAAACAATAAACTACTTTTCTTGCTATTTTCATAAATTATCTTCCACCCAATATTCTGTTTACTTCTATATATATTTAAATTCTTTTTACTCTACATATTAGTTCTCCATCTGTCCAACTTCCTATTATTTAATAATGCATCTGTTCTCCTATCCCATTCCCTACCACTATAACACTCAACAATTTTCCTAATACAACATTCATCCCACTTTTTGTATAAGTATACTGACATAAATTCTTTATCCAAATCTTCTGCATACCACATTATCTTTTTCACCCATCTTGTTGCCTACCCTTTATTTATAACCCAATTAAATACTATTTTGGCTATTCTATTCTCTTATTATCCATAAATTGCAATCTACTGATCATTTTCATTTTGCTTTTTATATCCCTCATATAAAAACTTGACTAATGTATGTCTTCCTACTTCTCTTTGTACCATTTTTAAGTAATCTAATGCTCCTTTATTAATACATAATACATTATTACCATAAGTTAATCTTGCTACTGCCACTACCTTCCATACAATTCTAGCTACATCATATTTATTATATAAAAACACTGTTAATTTCTTTATCAGTCCCTTTCTTTCCTTTGCTTCATATATCAATTTTTTCTCCCATTCATCCAAGAAATTTCTCTGATTACTTACAATTTCCAAATAATTATATCTATTTACCTCACTTACTTTATATCCCCAAATAAAAACTCTTTCTCTTCTCTTTCCCCATCATTTATCATCATTACTTTTAATTTTTCTTCACCAAATTTTATCCACCATTTCTTTATCCACCCTTGTGCATGTCTTCAGCATAACTTCTATATCTTCCATATTTTTTGTGCACAAGAACATATTATTAGCAAAATAAAAACCTGATTATAAATACTCCCTTGCCACCTACTAATGGTATTTCTACACCTCTTTTTAGTCTTTCTACTGTTTTCTCCATTTCTCTCAAATGAAACAAAAACAAAATAGATGACATAGGGCACCCTTGGCTTAGTCCCGTATCATTTTTAACTTTAACTGATTTTATTTGTCTTACTCCAAAACTGCCACCTAGTGCCAGCTTGAGTAATCAATAAATGAGTGGGTATTTGATTAATCTTCATCTAGTCTTGTTCATTTCATATTGATGAACTAGTTTATAATTTATAGCTTCCATCATTATATGGGATGGCACTGGATAGGATTCTAGTATATCTTTTTTTATTATTTTAAGAGTGTAAAATAAAACTTTTGAAGTACATCTAAGATTTTTAAGAAAAGAGCATATGGCTTTATTGCTTAGAAGTTCATAAAAAGTTCTAATGTCAGATCCGCAAGTTCCACAATCGATCCTGAGATCTCCCAATGCCAAGTTGGATGCTCTATCAATTATACTAAACTGCATAGGGCAAATCTAAGATGGCACACATATATAGAAAAATAATTATTGATAAGAATTGCCATATGGGTATTGTGATTTTAAAATCTGTCTTATGCAATTTTTTATCAGTGATATTGACGGACTTTGTAAAATAAGTATTGACTATCCCATAATATTCAATGGCATTTCACACTTCCTCCAGAGATTACCTGTAAATATAAAAAAATCATTCCATGTGCATGAAGTATATGATTCAATCAAAACATTCAGCAGTTCATATTTTTGGAAACCCTTAGTGGCCATTTGAATTAAATTTCAAATTTTCTCTTTAACAAATGAACTTTTATTCTTTATTAGATGTCATCTAATTTCGAATTATTTTTTTAGAAATATTTATTTATAAATGACATCATTTTTAAAAATTATATTTTAACTTTGCAAATAAAAAAAAAAGGTAATAAACTGAATTATGTCATCACACCCGTAGCTTTTTCCTATTGGGAAATTGCAAAAATATTAAATAAAAAAATTAGATGTGTTTTAATTCAGTTTCTTGACGTAATCATATTCTTCTTCTCAAAAAATAAATATAATATGAATATTTGGCAAAAATTATTGTAAATATATCAATAAATTATGGAAAATATACACTTAATGAATAATATTTCCATAGTGCAATTTTCACTATATCACTCTCATGCAAGGCAGGGACTGTTTTCTATCTGCCTTTAACACTTTGTGGAAAAGTGTAATCATAAACATATGATTAAGGATATGTGAAAAAAATATATCAGCCCCAAGATGCACATTTGAGTTCAACCAGCATTCATCAATTAAACCAGATCACAATCTCTTACACAAATCTTTATCATTATTCAGTATATATATATATATATGATTATGTTAAAAAAGCTCTGGAGCTTTTAGATGATAAAATTTTTTATGAGCCTATTTCACTAACCACTATTAATTCATTATTCAAGGGTATACTTTTTAGTTTAAAAGATATGAGAGCTAGGGGTCTTATAAATAATAATGTATATAACTTTTTAGTACCAACCAAAATTCATCCTAGTAGTTTTTATATTTTGCCAAAGATTCATAAACCTGGTTGTCCAGGCAGACCTATTGTAGCTAGTATTGGTAGTCCTACAGAAAATATTTCAGCATATGTTGATAATATTATTAAATTTATTCCACCATCATTTAATTCTTATGTTAAAGATACTACTCATTTTCTTTGCATGTTAGAAAATATTAAATCTGAATTACCAGTTGATTGTTTTTTGGTTACTTTGGATATTGTATCATTATACACAAATATACCTCATGATGATGGAGTTGAGGCTATTAAATGTGCTTTACAAGATAGTGCTCTTATGATCATGATTTTATTACTACTATGGTTGAATTAATATATTTGGTTTTAAGAAATAATTTTTTTACTTTTGATTCTAGATACTATTTACAGAAACAAGGTACTGCAATGGGTACAAAGATGGCACCAAGTTATGCGAATATTTTTATGTCAAAACTGGAGTCCTCTATACTTGATAATGCTAAGCTGAAACCTCACACTTGGCTTAGATATATAGATGACATTTTCATGATATGGCCACATAGTGAAGTTGAACTTCATAATTTTTTAAGTTATTTAAATAATTTTAATAAACATATTAATTTCACAATGAATTTTTCAAAATCAATTGCTCATTTTCTTGATGTTGAAGTTATTTACACTAATAGAGTTCTTACTACCACTGTATATAGGAAACCAACTGATAATAACCGCTATCTACATTTTTATAGTAACCATCCTAAACATTTAAAGGCTAATATTCCTTATAGTCAATTTTTAAGGATGAAGAGGATTTGTAATGATGAGAAATTTCTTCAACAAAATAATAGTATTTTATATAATAGATTGCTCAATATGAGGTATCCTAAGACATTGTTGGATAATGCAGTAAGGAGATCTTCTTTAATTGATAGAAAGAAACTTCTTTTATCTGAAAAGAGTAAAAAACAATTAGATGTTCCACCATTGGTTCTTATTTTTAATAGAGATTTACCTAATATTAACCGGATATTGGCAAAACATTTTAACATATTACAGTCCACAGATTATTTAAAATCTATTTTTTCTGATCCACCTAAGGCTGTATATCGAAAACATAGATCACTTAGAGATATACTTGTCAAAACAAATTTTATTAGTAGTTCTGTACAGGAAAAAGGATGTTCTCCATGTAAAGATAAAAGATGTTTTACATGTAAACATATTGTTGTGACAAAAGTGGTCTTTAGTACTAAGAATTGTAATTTCAAATGGTATATTCCTAATTATGTTACATGTAAAAGTGTTAATTTGATATATTTGATAGAGTGTAGTAGATGTTTAAACCAGTATCTAGGTGAGTCAGCAAATAGTTTACATGTCAGAATGACTAATCATAGATTTGACATTTTGCATAAGAATAAAGATAGACCGGTTTCAAAACATTTTAACTTACCGAATCATTCAATTGATGATTTAAAAGTAGTGATTCTTCAGGAAGGTTTTTCTTCTACAAGGGAGAGGAAACAAAAGGAGAGTTTTTTTATTTTTAAATTCAAGACCTTAGAACCGCATGGATTGAATTTGAACACTGGAACTATTACATCTCTGGGTTACCTGGTCTCCTAAATGATTTCTATATGTGTGTTTTTTATGTGAAAATTTTCTTATATGAGGTTTTTTTATGTAAAGATTGGTTACATGGATGTATAATATCTGTGTTTAATTGGTTTATAGATAAATAATTAGTTATAAATTATTGTACTTTGCACTAACTATAATTTTTAAAATGTATAAGTATTTTAGTTTTTAATGAATATTAATGTGAGCACAGCTATTTTTTGTGTGTGAGGATAGTTTAATTTTTCTATGTATGCACATATGTATAATATTTTAATTTGTAATTTTGGATTTTTTATTTTTATATTTATTTTAATTTAAATAGAATTTAAGCTTGATTAGGAGGGAATGTAGTTTTGTTTTTTGTTTGAATTTTGTCATTGATTGGGTAGATATTCTGTGTTAGATTTTGTGACCAATCACGGGGGTTTTGTTAAATTTTTAATCTTTTGCCAAATCTGTAATTTTTGATTATCGCCATTTTACTGTGTATTTTTTTTCTTTCTGATGAAAACCAGTCCTCTGGTTGAAATATTATATTATTTATTGGATTTATAAGTCTTTATTTTTTTGTTTATATATATATATATATAATTACTACAGTTTAACTGATAAGTGTCAAAGTTGCTGCCCTCACAACTTGGACACAACCCAATTGATGAAAGTATATTAATAATTTTGATTCATCATTCTTTAAACTAGGATTATCCACTTAATCCTTATTACTATATAGAAGGCAATCAAACTTCTTCACCAGTACTGTTAAATATTGATGTTAAGTCTGTAGGATACTCTTGCCCTAGCCACAAGATAAATACTTTTAAGGAATTAAAATCAGCCATCTTTGATTGCCTTCTATCTAGTTACAATCTAAACACTGCGCTTGGAAAATTTGTCGAGTATTAATCATTATTAATGGAAATATACACCTCATTTATGGAATGTATACAAAAGAGTGAGCATTTTTAAAAATTCTTGAAAATAATCATCAATGCTATTGGCTCATCTGTAGAAGGCTTTTTAAAATGAATAAACTGTTACAGGTTTTTTGCCATTGAATAAAAGTAAAACCAGTAAACTAATGCTAAAGATAGCTACAAAGATAATAAAATAAAGTGAAGTAAAAGTGATCATAGAACACATCAATGTAACATAAATTTATGTGTAATTCTGGTGAACCATTAATAGATTTTAAATCTGTAAATATAATTAAAACTTGCACTTATATGGTAGGTTAGTATCTACACGTTTCATGTGGTATTATTCTCCTCTCTTCTTCAGTTGTTCCTGGCCTGATCAGTGACAGCACACTCATGGGAATTGAACCTGGATGCTTAGCTTCTTGAATATTGAATTTTTAAAGGAGCACTCTATCTAACAGATCCATTTTTCTGAAGGTGACAGTCAGTAAAGTCCTTCTGATTTTTTCCACTTTTAGAAAAGTTAATTTCCAGCTTCCACACGTTAAGTATTGTTACACAAGTTTGACTTACAGGGTTAGTTGCCATTGGCATCTGAGCAGCTTCTTTTAATTTTTTTTCTTTGTACCTTTTCTTTTCTATCCAATATTTTTGTATTTTTCCAATCAAATTTGTTCATTGGTACATGCATTGCCCACTACCTTAGATACATTAGTATCCTCTTTCCTTTTCTTTTTCATGTGTCATAGCATCGGCTGGGAAGTGAACCTGCTAAATCGGGACAACTGCTTGTAAGGCAGCCGTGCTGATCTCTTGACCACCAACGCTTGACAATATCATCTTTTCTAATCATCCATTGGTGTTTTTTTAATTGATTCTTGATGGGATGACTGGTCTCACCCATAGACCACCTTTCATATTCACCTCATATTTTATAAATGCAGTTTTTAATTTTTCAGCATTTCAAGTTCAAACTTTGAGAGTGCTACAATTCCTCATAGTGAGGTATGACTCTAGAAAGCTGTTCTGATGTATTTATTGCAGATTTTATTTACTTTGTCTTCTATGCCTGAAATATATGAATATATTATAGTACCAATAACTGTTATTAGAATGGAACACAGATTCTAAAAAATATTTTTCTTAGCTTATAATTTTAAAGGAATTAATTATTCCAAAACCACAATTTAGTCCAAAGATTCAATTGGGCTGTTTCTATTAATCAATAAATACAGTATTTTTTAATCAATTTTAAAGTTTATATTTGGATTAAAAATAATATAACACTCTAGCATATTAAATGGTTAACAATAAACATTAATAAATATATCTAAAAACACTATCATGGATTGATCCCATGTAAGAAAAATGTACTTCTAACATAAAATGTGGTGATTTATTAAGAATAAGAAATGAAACAAATAAATTAATCTTTTCTTTATTCACTTTTATACTGTTATACTTTATATTTTATTTCATCAATTTTACAGTTTTGATGGAACTACCTGTCCTCTTCAGAGCTTCTTTTATCTGCTCATTTTAGTAATTTCCAGTTGTAACTCCAGTACTGGCAGTTACTAAGGTGGACATATTAAAAAACTTCTGAAGAAGACTGTTGGTCAGTAGAAATGATAACTGATAAAATAAAAAATAAAATATAGCATTGTAAAAGTGATTAAAGAGAGTAGGATTTATTTATCTTATAAAATTAAACAATGAATAATAGAGATATAAGGTATATGAAGATATAAAAGAAGCTACAATCTGAGCCAATTGATGAGTCCTAGTTAAGCCAGAAATAAATTTTTGGTATCATTTTTTTAGCCAGTGTCTTCATTCATTATTTAAATAGAAGTTTTAAAATATGTATAAGGGGATTATAAAACAATCATGGATATAGTAAGGATGTTCACCAAATAGATAGTAAAATTTAAAATAAAATAATTATAATTAGTTGCTCTAGGGATAATTAATTGCTCTAGGGATTGTATGATATCTGATTAGAAAGTGGTAGATTTACACAACAATTTTATCCCACTGATTAAACTGACTTGAATGATTCACTAAAACAGAAAAAAACATTAGAGACTTTTTAAATATGGATAAAATAAGAATAAAAAAAATAAATTAATTAATGATAAAATATTGAAAAGAATAAGAGGATTAGAAGAATATAACTAGACTTACATTTAGAAGTAGAGAAAAGAAAATAGTCAATATATAACAAACAAAACAACTCTGGAATAAACTCTACAACATTTAAAATACTAATATATAAAAGTAAATTAATAGTTATAACCAGCTTATAGCATGTACACCATTCTGAGTAGCATTTAAGGATCAAAATTTTAAATTTTTAATTTTAGTTGTTAAATGTGACTAAAGATGGCGAACCTGTTGTAAGCATGCAATTCAAGGAGAAATGGGATGGTCAAGTTTTTATATGAGAGATGCAAAAGGTAAAATGAAAATGTTTGGTAGATTGCAGTTTATGAATAATAAAAGAATAGCCAAAATAGTATTTAATTGGGTTATGAGTAAAGGGCAGGAAACAAGATGGGTGAGAAAGGTAATGTGGTATGCAAAAAATTTGGATAAAGAATTTATATCAGTATATTTGTACAAAAGATGGGATGATTGTGTTAGGGAGGATTGTTGAGTGTTATAGTAGTAAAGAATGGGATAAAAGAATAAATTTATTAATAAAGAATAGGGAGTTAGAGAGATGGAGAACTAATATGGAGAGTAAAAAGAGTTTAAATGTATATAGAAGTAAACAGAATATTAGGTGCGAGTTAATATACGATAATAGTAAGGAAAGTAGTTTATTGTTTAAGGCTCGAACAGGATCTTTAGCAACAAGAGAATATACATGTAAATGGAAAAATATGGGTGATTTAGTCTGTAAATTGTGTAAGGAAGAAATAGAAAATATTAGACATCTGTTAATTGAATGTAAATGCTTAAAAACAGAAAGGATACAAATAATGAAGTTATGGAAGAATAAATATGAAAAAAAATGATTATACAGAAAGTGGATTATTGGTTTTTATGCTGGGTTTGGGAAAAGATAAGGGGGATTTAGATATAAAGGCCATAGAGTTGACAAAGATTATGTTGTGGAAATGGAATGGAGCAGAATATGAAAAAACATAGAGTGGTGAATGGAAAATAAAGTGGCTAACAGGTTTCTTTGGGTGTAATTGCTGAGAGATTCCTGACTCCGTTTAAGGAGAAGCCATAGTACATCACATCACATCATCACATAATTATTATTTATTGTTATATATTATTTTAAATATTGCAGAGTTTATTTCACAGTTTTTTATTTATATATACATTAATATATTGAAGTGAAGCTTTTCCCAGACAAATATGCATTCTATGATAGTTTGGGATGGGGGTGTTTTTTTTTGTCACGTAGCATGGTGGAACAGCATTCTGGCACCTTCTTTAGTGTATTTTTAATGTTTCAAACATAATTAGGAGAACAGTATCACACATACATAATTACAATCCATATTTATGTAATATAGGTATATAAGCACAGATTTTCACACCACCCACCTCTCTCCACTCCATCTAATAACACTGATACACCTAAACATATACATGCTGAAAAGATAAATAATCACCAATATACGTATTTCATGCTAAACCAGCAATCATCAGTTGGTCCAGACTATCATCTTTACACACATATACAGTATAAGTGCTCAGATATATATTAAGATAGACTATCCTCATAGTTTAATGGACAGGCTTCAATCCACTCCACACTCCAACTCTTCAACCGTCCATCCAATTGAAAATCTGATGATGGAATGCTCAAAGGCCACCCTGAGGCCGAGATTATTGACACACCCATGTTGACCTAAGGTCAATCTGAACCCCACATGTACAGGACATAATCCATTTAATACATATGCAAGGATGGGCAGACATCTCTATAATGTAATAACTGAAACACAGGATTCAAAATTGGAACTCTCATGTAATGAGAAGTGGACATATCCACATCCCCATTGGTCACAAATGGTCATAGACTGATTACAGTGATGCATGTGCAGCCAGTAACATCTAACATTTGTGATTGAATGCACCTGAATAGCGACTGTCAATGTGTGGAATATTTAATTTCTTTATTTTTACATAAATTTTACATCATTGTTATTTATATAGTTTTTATTTTTTAGTATAAATGTTTACTCCAAGTTTAAAAATGAAAAACATTTCCAGTTACTTCTTGGCTATTAGTCCCACTAATAAAAAGTCCAAAACAATGTCAGAAAATATGGAAATGTTGGTGCAAGTTGATGTTCCTGAATCATCCCAAGTGGAGAACATCATGTGACCATAGACACTAACACTAAGAAAATTAATCGAGACAATCTGTCAGATGAGAATTGAATAAAACTTTGGAAATCAATATAAACTTTTATTCTATTGTATAAAGTTTTACAATTCCATTTTACATTTAGTTATCAGTTGTATATTTGTATTTGTTTATTTAACTTTAGATTTGACATGTTTAATAAATTATGATAAATTGTGTTTAATTTTTTTATTTGCTTCATAGCATTGGAAAAACTGCTTTAAATTTCATTTAAATGATATTTGAATATAATTTTCTTTAGTAAAAAGCTTGACAAAAAGTGAGTTCTGGCATCTTTTTTTATTTAAAAAAACCATGGTTTGGGAGAACAATTGTATAGAATATTAAAATATATCATTAACTTCACTTTAACAAAATAACATTTTTTAAAAATCTGGGTAAAGCTGTTATGTTGTCATTGAAGAGGTGTGGAAAGTTGTAAAAACTTAAAATTAATTAATCACTTCTTAAATAATATTTTATAACATACATCTTTGCAATGATCACATGGTAAATATCTTTCTTCAACAGAAGGCAAATATTATTTTTCTGGATTGCCAGTCATTGCATTTTAATATTCTACAAAGTTGTTCTTAAAAACTGTCATGAGTTATATATATATAATGAGCTTGAAAATAGCTCTTAACAAGCTTTTCAGAATATCCCCAACCTCAGACTGGTTTCTGCTACTAGCTTCCTCGGTTAGGTGCTAGGATTTTCAAGGATTTGTAGTGAGGAAGCTGGTAGCAGAAATCAGTCTGGGGTTGGGGATATTCTGAAAAGCATATTAAGAACTATTTGCAAGATCATTATATAACATTTTTAATACAAGCTTGTTAAATTAGGTCATATGAGATATAACTTGATTTCTTTGTAATATATATATATATATATAATAAGCAATAAAGGAAGTCATATATTGTGTGACATTGCTTTTATAAGCTTGTATTTACAAATATATAATATAAGGAGTGCACCAATAACTCAAACAAGCTCTTATTATATATATAGTTATCTAGCAACAATACTGCTAAACATATCTTTAGTATTGCATGGAAATATCCTCATTATTTTTTTATTTACGTTATAATTAATTTATGAAAATATTTAATCTAGTGTATACAACTCTTCAGGGAGACAAATTATTATTTACAAGATGTCAATAGAACTTTTGAAAAATTTTCTTACAATAGCAGGCAGTGTTAAGCTTGGAGGAGAGATACGAAAATGATAGGGTAAGTTTAACTATTTTTTACTGTTCAATAATAAAAGTTTATATAGGTTTCTTTGTTTGATGTTAACATGTTTACTATATTTGAGTTAACTCAGACTGAAAGTTGGCAGTTAAAACCCAGCTTAAATATTGACCAAGGGTTTGGCTACGAAAGTCAACATCATCTACCATTTTAGATACTGTACTGTTTTGTGTGTTTATTCTAATTATCAACATTTGATTACTTTATTTATAATATGCTAAAAGTAAAATATTTATTTCATTTGCTGTTTATTCCAATTAATAGCATTTGCTATAATTTTGCTTTACAGTTGAAGTGAAAAAGTTTATCCATCTGTGATACTGAGAGTTTTTCTGGAGATATAGTTCTATGTAAATTGTCATTCACAAGCCTTTATATCAAATGGATTTTGGATCGTTTTACAATAATAGATGACTGTTTTATTTTATTCGGTGTACTGTTACTCAGCTGACAAATGAATTAATTAAGCCATCTAGCGTTTATCAGTAAATGAGATTCTAGCTGTTATTAGTTGAAAGGTATATATCCCAAATTCTTCTGAATTGGTTAGATGAAGGTTAACCTACGTGTGTAGTCATTTATTTATTTTTTCTAAGTGAATATTAATGCACTGTCTGTTAAAACAAACCAAAAAATAATATGATTGTAATATGGCACGATCACATACTCGTCAGCATCAGCTCTTTGTTTTACCCTGTAAATAAAAAAAAAAATATTAAAGATTTAATTACATTTTGAATTACAAGTGTCAAATTAATTCAACCCACATCTTTGACACCATCCACTTTAGATAAATATAGTAATGACAATTATTAACCATTTACTAAACTAGAGATTATCTCTAGCACAGATATAAACTTTAAAACTCAATTAAAGATTAATATATCTGGTTTTTTAAAATGAAGCGCACAAACTCACGGGGTTATTCACATTTCTTTTTCCCACACGTATTTTCTTTATAAATATATTAAATAACCTCAATATTACAACATATTCTTTTAAATTCATATAAATAAAGATACAATAAAAGACAAATGATTCCCAAGATGCATTTCGTGCTGAATTTGACACTTGTAATTCAAAATGTAATTATTTAATAGATAAATATTTTTCATATAATAAAGATATATATGAGATATAGTGACTGGACTAACTGATGAGTGATGGTTCAGCACAAAATCCATCTCGGGGAACGTCTTTTATTTTATCTTTATTTATATGAATTTAAAAGAATATGTTGTAATATTGAGGTTATTTAATATATTTATTAAAGACTTATTATTTCAAAGTAAAATGATTATAACAAAGTGAAAATGTAAATATTTTTAAGGATACAGCTCACTATATATATATATAACCAAATTAAAATTGTATTATACATATATATCGAATAAATAATTACGTAAGATTACGGCAGACTTTCATCACGTTATTTAACATTACTATTCCCACGTCTTGTGTGATAATTTTCCTTGGTTTGCCTGATAATCATTCCTGATAAGACTCCAATTCTAATCGACTCTCGTTAATTACACTTAAAAAACTAAAAAAAATTAACATACGCAGTATTTGCAGGCCCTTAGATAAGATATCACATTTAATGTGTTCCTAAACCTTTGAATAGTTTAACAACTACAATCACAACGTTAATTTTAATTTAAAATTTATTCCAATTTATTAAGATCTTACTAATAAAATCAAATAGATGATACAACATTCTTTAATCCATTAACATAAAAATCGCTTTAAATGTTAAAAATCAACAAAAATAATCAATTGTCATTATTAGCATAAGAATAAATATTCATATAGTTACGATTATGACTTCTCTTTTTCAAAATGTATAAAAATATAATACGAAAAGAATTCTGAAGATTTATCACACTGTGATTTTCAAATAATAATAATTACATCGTATATATATATATAATAGATGAACAATTGAAATTTTAAACTGGATTCCAAGAGATTTTTTTTTTTTTTTTTTCCAGAAAGAGACCACATATGAGATGGATGGATGAAATAAGAAAGTGTGCAGGGGTGATGTGGAGAAGAGAAGCTAAAGATCGGAGAAGATGGATTAAACTTGGAGAGACCTTCATCCTGCAGTGGATTGATAATGGTTGATGATGATGATAAAGCAAGTCATATATTGCGTGACATTGCTTTTATAAGCTTGTATTTACAAATAAGTAATATAGGGAGTGTACCAATAGCTCAAACGAGCTCTTATTGATATATATATATATATAACGATTCTAGAAAATAGTCTTTTATGTTGTAAGTTATATATACGAATATATAAGAAAAATATTTATATTTATAATGGAATGTTTCATTCTAAATTTATCTAGAAATTAAATTCTAACCTAGTTCTGTGTAGAGTGAATATCTACCCTCCACGGATCTTGAAGACCAGCATATTGTCATTATGCAGATAAAATTTTCCTTTTTATAAACTTTCATTGTTGTGTCCCCAACTATGACTAGGTGACTAGCAACATATATTTAGTAATAATAATTTATTAACAAGTTGGAAAATAATTACTATACTGATCTTTAACACTAATATAAAGTCTGAATTTGAGGGAGCTTAATTCACTGGTTGATTATTGAATAGCGAATACTGTTTATACAATTATGGAAAAGCTATTAATTAACGTTACCTCCACTACCATCTATAGGCTTTATAATACAACCCTCGATGAGCCTCTTGAGGTGCTTCAAAATAATAATAAGACCGAGGTGATCTGTTAAAAGCACTAGTCGGCTTAGTGACCTACAGTAGCCGAGATCCTGGGAAATGAAATGAAGTCCTCTAATGATGATCTACAGCTCTTTAACTCATGGATGCACTAACAATAGCAGCTACCACAGAAAACCCCAGAAGTCCTTTTTCTCTAGTTTTTATATCATTTTTTCCTTTGTTTCTCTTATCTTTTCTGGAGTAAATTCTTTGGCTTTAATCAGTTCATATTATTTAGTTTATTATCATACAAGGAAATTTCTTAGCTTTTTAATTATACAATTAATTAATCGTTTAGGAATTTATTTCCATATATGGTAAGTTTATAAGGTATATAATATTAATTAATCTCAGGAATTTATTTCCATATCTGTAAGGTTTTACAGTTAATTTAATGTTTTAGGAATTCCTTTCCATATAAGATAATTTATAAACTCGGTTCCATTAATCAATATATAGATGCCGTATATGTTTCTTTAAACTACGTTTAAGTGACAATATTTCTTTTCAATGATTTATTTATTTAAGTTTAAACATTCTTTAATATTTTGCACTCCTCCCCTTACTCCAGAAAATAGTTTATTCTTACATATAGTCACTGAATCTGGTTTGTCTTTGTATCTGACTTCTGGGTGATTTAGTTGTTAATCCACTTGGACTCGGTGTTGATTCTAGTTTCTGTTCCATTGTTCCAGATTCCATGTTGCAGCTTTTTGGTTTTTCCTCTTTATCCTCAATCTATGGTGTTGGTTCCACTGTGTTTGTCTTTCTTCATTTTTTCAGCCAGCTACATGTATTTTATTGATAATTTCTTCTTGTACAGATTTTGTTCTTAGTTTATAAGTTTCTAATTCTTTTCTTAAAACTGTAATCTCTTTTTGAAATGATTCAATTCTTCTCAGCAGCTGTCTTCTTATTGCCGATGCAAGTGGCTTAATATAAGGCCCACCCTTCACAGAATTACAATGCCTTTTAAAGGCAATATCTATCATTTCTACAGATTTTTGAATAAAAAGACATTTATTAGTTTTATAGATGAACAGTTAGTGTATTTTTTTTTAATTCTTTATTAAATAAATGTGGCTTTTTGTATGCCATTTCTTGATCATTAGCAATTTTTTAAATAATTTTAATTTGGATTCCTAGTTTATGGAACCACTCACTCCCATGGAGAGGGTTAATCTTCCCTTTTACAATGTATAGTGGTAGATTCATTCTTTTACTTCAATAGTTGATGGGTGCTGTCAGGCGGCCTACAAATCTTAGCACATTCCCATTTACATCACGCACTCTAATATTCGTTTTCTTCTATTTATTTTCTGTGTTACCAGATAACAGTGACATCCAGTGTGATGGTGACTTCAGAGAAATACTTGACCCACTATCTATCTCCATTAAGAGTTCTTTGCCACAAAGTAATACCTTCATCGTAAGCTGTTTTCATCATAAGCTGTTTAGAACTTGGATACCCATGTTTTTAATTGCATGGTAACTTCCCTATTTCCTTGCATATGTGATTTACTTTTGCCTTTTTAGTTACCTTCCTGTTTGCAAATAGATGCTACATGCCCCTTTTGTCCACATTTAAAACATGACTCAGTATGCCACTTACATTCTTTTGATATGTGGTCTCTTTTACCACAACAAAAATATATTATACTAATATTCTTACTTTTTTCAGCTTTCAGCGGCACAGACTTTTCCTGCTCTGTTTAAAACATACATGTAGGATTTTCATTCCTCTGAGTGCTAAATACCTGAGCCTATTCAAGTGTTAATTTGTATGTGATGCCTTTCTTAATGGCCATCTCGTACATAATCTCAGGTTCAGTGAGAAATTGTTGTCTGAGCCTTTTGTCAGACATTCCCCATAATAACTGGTCCATGAATATTTCATCCACAAACTCACCATACCTACAACCTTTGGTCAATTCTCTAAGAGCTATATTATTTTAATTTTCTCACCTTCTAGCTGCTTCCTTCTTCACAAGGTTAAATGAGCTATGTGCCATGATGGGCAAAGGCTGAAATGATCACTTAATTTCGCTATTAGATCCTCATACTTTACTTTCTCAATAATAGGAATCTCAAACAATCTATTTATGATTTCTATTACTTTAATACCTGCAAAACACATGAGTGTAGCTACTTTTCTTTTATTATCTTCAATGCCATTCAAGGTAAAGAAGTTTTGTAACTGCATAATGTAGAACAGCCATTCACACATGTTGCTAATCTTGAATTCAGGTATACTATTTTGCCCATAAGCACTAATGACTGATTAGTGAACAATTAGCCTTACTATTAACTTTAATTATTATAATTCTGTACTTTTCTACCTAAGTTCAAACCATATCACATAAGGTTATTAATGGCTTAAACTTCTATTTCCCTAGGTTCAAACAACAGCAACTGCTAATAATTTGGCTTTTTAAATTATCTTCTATTCATAGGTTTAATGTGACTGTGCCAATAATTTACTGTATCCCCAACCATGACTGGGCAACCAGCAAACAAATATGCAATTAAACTTGACAGAATAACAGCACATATATTTAGCAATAGAAATTTATTAGCAATTTGGAAAAATAATTATTATATTGACCTTTAACACTAATATAAAGTCTCTATTTGAGCGAGCTTAATTTACTGGTTAATTATTGAATAGCGAATACTGTTTATATAATTAAGGAAAAGCTATTAATTAACTTTACCTTCACTACCATCTATAGACTTTATAACATAGCCCTCGATGAGTATTTTGAGGCACTTCAAAGTAATAATAAGACTGAGATGGTCTGCCAAAAGCACTAATCAACTTAGTGACTTCCAGGAGCAGAGATTCTGGGAAAAGAAATCCTCTAATGATGATCTACTGCTCTTCCACTCACAGATCACTAACAGTAGCAGCTAACACAGAAAAAGCCAGTAGTCCTTTTTCTCTACATTTTCTGTGCATGTTTCTGTCTATAGGTACACATTTTCTGTGTATTTGTCTCTATATACACATTTTCTGTCTATGTTTTTGTCTGTATATATACATTTTATATATGTTTTTGTCTTATGTACTCATTTTCTGTGTATGTTTTTGTCTGTATGTGCATATTTTCTGTGTATGTTTCTGTCTGTATGTGCATATTTTCTCTGCATGATTCTGTCTGTATGTACATTTTTTGTGTATGTTTCTGTCTGTATGTACACATTTATGAATTTTGCTCTGGCTGAGATTTTGTTTGAGATTGTGTTTTAACTTTAACCATTTTTGTTTTTGATGAAAAAAGTTTAATAAGATAAAATAGGTTATTAAATAAAATTTCTTTTTGTTCAGGAGTTTCCACATTATATTACACTGTTGTCTTATTATTAACTCATAATTTTTGTCAGATTTTTTTTTTAGTTTATAACTAAAAAGTAAACAATAAAATAATATATATATATAAAGTTTTTTTAAATAATATTATTATGTAAACATTACTAGCCAACTAAAAAATAAAGAAATAACAAAGTAATCTGAATGAAATATAGAAAAAAACTGATCTCGGTTAATTTACCATTCTTGGAGAATATTGGAGATCTTAAAAATCTAGACTTGTTACAAAACGATTGAATTACAAGAATATTGTTGTCTCATAAAAGCATTTGAAGTCTTTGGGATTTTTATAATTTATTTGAACCTCAAATGCTTTCAGAAATTGTGACACACTAATAATTTGTTATCCGGATAGCGGGTTGGCCATTAAAAAATGTAATTTTGCCACCTGTCTTCTGAAGAAAGGAGTGAACGGTTCATCAGGCCACTATTTATTTTGAAACCCCTAGTGATGAACATTTTCTTGACAGTCTTCACTTGTTAATAAAGCCTTTTTGTATTTAGTGAAAGTGACAAGTTTATTTTATAAAGAATCCAACCAAGTTTGAGACCCTCCTTATAAATGGGGGTGTGCAATCAGATCATGACTTCTTTGCTTAGACGATTTAAGGTAGAATGCCTCTTCAGGTTATTTAAGTGTTCCATTGGAGCTTTGCCTATCATCATCATCATCATCATCATCAACCATTATCAATCCACTGCAGGATGAAGGTCTTTCCAAGTTCAATCCATCTTTTCCTATCTTTAGCTTCTCTTCTCCACAACACCCCTGCACACTTTTTTATTTCAACCATCCATCTCACATGTGGTCTCTTTCTGGGTCTTTTACAATCTCTTGAAATCCAGTTTAAAATTTCAATTGTTCATCTATTATCATATTTTCTAACAATATGTCCAGCCCAACTCCACTTCAGTCTGGCCAGAAAATACCCAAATTTTTAATTGATTTCTAGGTTATTTAAAATGTGCATGTTTACATTTATACTCAACTGGTCAGATTTATTTACTTCTATAGGCATCTTTCTTTTGCATAATGTCATAGTTTTCCTACCACTGCTTTTGCTAACTCTTATTTTATCTATTTTTTCTGTCAGATTAATCATTTTGACTTTCATTATTTTGCTATTTTTTATTTTATCACTTTATGAAGTCTCAACCAAAATTCATTTCTGTTTTAAAAATGGAATTCAAATAAAAACTACTTTATTCTGCACAAAATACATATATTGGGATTCATGTACCTTTTCCACATGAGTGTGATCATGTGTGATGGTTGCCTGAGATAGAGTGGATGATGAACAGACTAAAATATCCTGAGTTCAAATCCTTTCTATTTATTTTATTTAGTAATTTTTATGAATAGAAGAAGGTTATGGTCCAATATGAAAGAAGACATTTTTATTGATACATATTCACTGTAGGATTTTTATTTTTCTATTTTGCAAAGATAAAATAGTAACTTTTAGAATGTCTTTCATTTGTAAACTTATATTTGTCATAAATAAAGTAAAGATTATCAAAATATGATATAGAATAAAGGTTCAATTGCAAAAATAAAATGTTGCAAATATGACTCAAACTGCCACTAGGTCTTTTATTAAAAGAATGGGAGGAATTAAAAGTGAACTTATTAAGTTACTATAATTTGATCTTCAAGTACCAAACTCCATGCACCCAAATCTTTGACATCACTCACTTTAGATAAATATATTGTAACAGTCCAAATATTCTTAAGGAATGAGAATGAATGCAACTAACTATAATCAGACTTAGGGTCTTTATATAAATGCCATAAATGTGATAAAAATTAAATCCATTATTGCATCTATTTCAAATGAGATAATTTAATATCTAATATTAAGTATAGATAGAACTTAGACTTGTTCGTCCAATCTTCACCTCCTTGATTTTTCCTTTATGTTCAGTATTTGAACTCAGGGTGAATTTCACCCTTAACTCTCTTCAGGGGTCTGTCAATATCCTGTAGTAATAATAATACTTTATAAAATCTCAATAGATTATCAAAATTACTTTCAATCAAGTTATTATGAAGTTAAGTTAGGATGACATATATATGGTTATGAATATTCAATCTTATTTTATTATGAAAACAAAATAAATAATTTAAATAAATCCGAGACTTTCTTAAAATAAAAAAAATTTAACCATATTTATTAACTGACAACAATTCAAATTTATTTTTATATATTAAAATTTATAATTATGAGTGTTTTACATAAATTTCTACTATATTAGTATATAAAATTTGAAATGATACCTTCCCATATCCCCATAGTAGATATGTATCATAACATAAACAATATTTAATAGGTTATAAAACTAAATGAAATTTTATAATTTCAAAAAATTATAATAGTACTAACTAACTAAATTTAAATTAAATGATTTAAGTATAAATGAAGGCTTTTATAATATTGAATCCTTTTGAGGGAATTCCATTTTTATGGACCTCTCCCCATCTATGTATGGTCCCAATCATTGAAAGAAAAGACCTTTCATCCAAGAATATTAGTCATTTATACAGAAAAATAAATAAAGAAATATTACTAAATCAATTGAATTAGTAATAAACAAAAATTCTGTTTTGTCATAAGTGAATGAATTTAATATGAAGAACAATAAAATCTAACCTTCATATTAATATTAGTTATTACCTTGGACAAGTCACTTTACAAGGAAGATCTAAATTTTATTAAATAAATAAAAATATTTAACCCAATGACCTTTCCATTTCTTTTCATCTAATGATTTTCTAAAATGGATTATTCCAACATAAATGGATTTAAGAAGCAAAGGAAATTAAATTTAGATACTTATGGATGTTGATATGCAAAGATGATATGATGTATTAAAAGTTTATGGTATTGTCCTATTCATTTCTATAATTTAAGTAGTAATGTTCATTAAGAATAAAGTTCTTTTATTTTTCAGTAATCAAGCATTAATGAGGCAATCAATATACTCCATTGTTCAGAAACATTCCTCTCACATAATGTTGGCATCTCTTTTTGTAAATCATCTCACTATAAATTGAAGTTGGATATTGAATTATATAGATGAAGTATTTATATATTAGGCATTTCAGTAGAAATAAATAATTACACTCTTTTAGGTTAGAACAATAGCATTTGATCCTATAGTAAAGTGCCTTCACGATACATTTTATATAACTTGAAATTTTAAAGTAATTTTGTTTAGATATATGTGTTTTTAATGATATTTATCTTCCTTAAAATTTAAGTTTAGAATGATCTCATTAAGAATTTTTCTAAATATTATATTAAAAATAATTTTATTTTTGAAATTATTGTTAATGATCTTAAAGAGTAATTTATTTGCTTTTTTTCGAGTGATATTAGAGTTCTCTATTAACATAAGATTTTATAAACAAGGAAAATTTCTTCAAACTATTGATCTATCCTTTTAATATTTTCAGTATTCTAACACCGCAAAATAACTAAGCATAGTGACTACTTCTTTTGTAAAAGATAGAATTAATGCATTCAATTATTGTTGAATTGGTGGGTGAGAGGTCAGCGCGACTGCCTTACAAGCAGTTGCCCAGGTTGCGGGTTCGCGTCCTGGCCGATGCTATGACATTTGAAAAAAAAAAAATATATTGTTGAATGCATCATAATTAACAATTGAACAATTGAGTTCTAATTTGATTTCCTTCACATTTAGTTGCTAAGATACGACTTGATCTAATGTTATCTCTGTTTTCCATCTTGATTAGAGATATTAGTCAACTTAAATAATTATTTTATACATAGATATGAATGATTGAAAAATAATCATTTTAATATTTGATTTCATTGATTGAAAAATAATCATTTTAATATTTGATTTCATTAAAACAACTATTTATTTGACTTGACTTTTGTTATTAAAAATTTATAGTCTAACATTTTTTTATATTATATGTGTGTATATGGGTATTTTAATGTAAAAGGATAACGTATTTACTATTTATAAACTTACAATTATAATTTTAAGTTTATTGTTTGATATTACACATAAATAAGTGAGTTTAATAATATTGTAAGTTACTCTTACAATGTTAATGATTATTGTTAACTATTAATCAGACTAGAGATTATCATGTTATTCCTGCTGAAGGGTGTGAATTTAATATGAAATGCATCAAGTCATTTACCATTTTCAGATGTTTTTATTTATATATTTTAAGAATATGTGGTAGAATGGAAGTTTTAAGCATATTAAAAAAAATAAACATTTAAATTTTTTTACAGTCAGCTATCATTGTACAAAGATTACCATTTTATATCTCTTAACAGAAAAAAAGCAAATTTGGAATTCAAATTTCTTATCAATATTTTTTTTTTCCGAAATGATTAGAGTAAGTCATGTAAGACAGTAGACAATAAAAATTTAAAATCTTAGAACTTTAAAACTTGCTTTACATATTTTAAAGATGTTTTGTTTTTCTTAAAAGAATTCACGAAGAATATTATAAATCAGATTTTATTTTTTTAATCTTTATTTTTTTAAAAAAATGAATCGCACTAAATTATACTGAATGCTAATATTACGAATGCAGTATTCCTTTTTAAAATAAGTTTGGTTTAAAATACATAAAAAACATATCACAAATCAATTTTTAAACAATACTTAATAAATAATACGTTAAACTTTAAAAATAAACATGTTTTAAGATTTATATAGTCTTTGGTAACTTTTTAGGAAGTGATAAAAACTAATTCATTCAGAACGTCATAACATGTTCGAGCACCAGAAGTGGCGTCATTAACCTGATATCTAAGGACAACTAACTTAATAACAGCACTTAGAGCAAATAATCGGAACTTGTTAAGGGGAGATCACGTGATATTCATGCACCGGAAGTGACAAGGCTGAGCTGGCATCCATAGATCATTAGTTTTTGAGTCAGTCATTTTACAGCAGCTTCCATGGTGCAGGCTAAAGAATCAAACCGTTTATCATATAGGAGGTCATGTGATGTTCAAACAACAAAAGTGACAAATCTGGTCATGTGACATTCAAACAACAGAAGTGACAAATCTCTTGGCTCTTGTGTCTACCAATCTATCACTGCTTTCAAACATATGGCATAGAATAATTGAATAGTTTGTTAAATGGACTATCATGTGACCTTTAACACCAGATGCAGTTATGATCCATAGGTCTTTGGCCGTCAAGTCTGCCATTCTGCTCTTGACCTTGCAGTCAAAATAAATGAATGACTTCATCATTTGGAAGATCATATGACATGCAAACAATGAAAGTAATAGAGCTAAGATCCATAGATTTTTAGCTCTTGAGTCTACCAATACCCACTTCTCTCAATCATACAAGGCAAAGTAATTGAATGGCTTGTCATATGGAGAGTCATGTGACATTGAGTATCATAAGTGACAGAGCTGCCAATCTATCACTGCTCTTAACCATTTAATTCAAAATAATCACGGGTTTCTCATTTTAAAGAGCTTGTGATACACAAGGCTGAGCTGCATCCATAGATATTTATCTTCTGAGACTATGCTTCCACTGCTGCTATGAACCTTGCAACAGCAAACCCAAATAGGGATGAAGTTGAACTATGATCTCTGGACTTTCAGCTTTCAAGCACTTCGCTTAACCATGCTAGAAAAAATAATTGAATGATTTGTCGTGTGGAAGATCACATGATGTCCAAGCAATAAAGTGAAAAAGTTCATCTTTGATCCATAGATCTTTATTTACATGTCAGCCATTCTAACACTAAACTAAACCATATGGGACAGAATAATCAAACAGTTTATTACATGGAATATAATATAACATTCGAGTATAGGAAATGACAGTGCTGAGCTGGCAATCATAAAATTTTTAGTTTCCAAGTATGGCATTCTACCACTGCTCTCAACAATGCTTGGAAAGTAATTGTTTGGTTTGTCATATGGAAGGTCATGTGACTTCATGCACCAGAAGTGGCAGCGCAGAACTGATATCAATATGTTCTTGAGTCTGTCTGCATACTGCTGCACTTAACCAAACGGCAAAGATTTGGAAAATCATCTGAGCATTGTAAGTGAAAGTTGACCTGTGACCTATGGATCTTTAGGTCTCAAGTCCACCAATTCAACAACTTCACTCAATCAAAAAAAATTGAATAATCAATTGGAAAAGTCATTTAACATCTGAGCACTCTGACAAAGCTGAATGGAAATTCACAAATTTCTAGCTTCAATTCTACCACTGAACCAATGACTCGATCCATGCAATGCAAAATGATTGAATGGTTTGTCACTTACGAAGTCATATCATCTGAGAACTAGAAAAAATTGTTTTATAATCCATAGATCTTTAGTCGTAGATTTGATTACTCTGTCACTAAAGTGATAGAGTCACACTGTGATCCATGGGCCCTTTTTCTCTCAGGTCCTTCAATTTATTGCTACGCTAAACCAGGCAGGACAAAGTGTAAAAATAATTTTCTATTTGAGAGGTCAAAGCTCAACTCCTGAAGGTCAAAGCTCTAAGCACTGAAAAGATTCACCTATGTTCTATGGATTTTTAATTCTGAGATCCACCATTGTACCAGTGTGTCCAACCATACAAGGCAAAATAATTGAATGGTCACTTGAAAGGTCATATGGTATTCACGAAAGTGTAAGTAAGCAAGAAAGAGATATTGATCTACGGTACATAGAGTGCACCACTATCCCTGTACACAACCATACAAGGCAAAACTAATAACTGGTTTATCACTCAACAGTTGATATAATATCTGAGCTCTGGTAATAACTGGTTTATCACTCAACAGTTGATATAATATCTGAGCTCTGGAAGTGAGGGAGTTGACATGAGATCCACAGATCTCTAGGTTTTGGATTCTGCTACTCTATCATTCCATTAATACATCCAGAGCGATAATACAAAAATATAATTATCAGTGCTTTAATTCCAAAATCAACCCTAGTATCTCATATCAAAGGTAAACTAAATAATCAATAATGAATCATAAAAGCCTAAAGGCATTGATACACAATATCTGTTTGTTTTAGTCAATGTTTATATTATTCAAATGTTGGTAATACCACACAGATTAGTATATAACAATACTTTGAGTAATATTATTCTTCTCCCTTGTTCAGGTTCTTATATATTGGCCTATGATAATACTTGCATTGAAATTGAATCTGGGATTTTTATATTTGTGACTATTGGAATTAAATGTGACATTCTACCAACTTGGTTACTCTGTTGAAGGTGACAGTCAATAATAATTTTATATGCTTATCTATGAGAGACCTTCTGAATTCTCAACTTTTTTACTTAAGGACAAGATTAATGACTGATTTCTATACATATTTCAGGATCTTAACCATGGTTTTACGAATAGCTTTATTAAATTTTATTGTATTTTTTCATCTTTGATCAATATTTTTTATCTCTTCCCAATTGAACATATGTTCCTTGTTATACATCTGGATCTTTTTATTAATCATCTGTTTGGGCAATTTTAATAGTTTTTCAACGGAATGAATGGTTTTACCAATATACATTGTTCCACATTTAGATGGTATTTTGTAGGTGCAATCTTTGTTTTTTAGTATTTCAAGTTATAAGTTTTGTAAGGATTAGATTGCTTAGAGTGTTATAGCTTTGGAAATCTATTACTATACTATATTAATTGTAGATTTTCTTTAGTTTGTCTGTTACTTTCAGTACATAAAGAAACATTATACTTGTTATGTCTTTTGTTATTATCTATTTAAGGTTTTCTTAATGTCAGCTGATGAATAACATTTTTCATGAGAACTTGTTTTATGGAGATCTTTTCTAAATCATTAGTTTCTGAACAAACTTCTTTTGCACTAGCACAAAATATTAGATATCAAGAGCTGCTTCCTGTCTAGGGATTATGTCATCTCAAGACTGTCAATCTTCATCACTTATGCCATCTGGATGACCAGATGTCATAACAAATTTACCATTTCTCATCCCAAGCCTGAAGAAATATTCATTTCTAAGTTGAAAGATGCCATAAGGACAGTATCATCTCATCCAGATTTTTATTTGACAACACATGGAACCTGATTAAGCTGGATTAAACAACACCAGTGAGCACATCAGACCATCTGGTTGCCTGAGCAATATGGATTACTTTTATTTTATTTACAATTGTATCATTCTTACATATGTATTTCAATAAAGTTATTTATACATAAAAATAACATGCTTTTAATATCTTACAGAATTCTTCAAACAAAATTCAAGTTATGAACTATAGATTTACCATTGTTACCCTTACTTAGCAATATTTACATAGAAAAAAATTGAAATCATAGTCAGAAATACTTCATATCCACCTAAATTCTGACCTTGCTGAGTTTTGATGCAGTTGATGTATGGTCACATGATGAAGTGCTGTTATAGATATTCTAGGTATACATCAATAGCATATAATCAGAATAAGAACAAAACTGGCATTTTAAGATATTTTTATGACAAGATTCCATCATAATAAAGTCAAGATACACAAAACTCACACCCACTTGAAAATATTTAACGCAAACATCTGACCATGACAAAAACACAAAACATGGAATTATAATATCAGTATGAAATAGAGGAAAAGATGTATGTTCAGAAACAATGATTTTTAAAAAACCTACTTGGAGCAAAATTTAATGAAGAGTGATTATACATCAGCCAACATAAAAAGAACTGGTAACAAAGTAATATCAAAATAAAAAGCTGCAGTGGATTCATATATTCCAGGGAAAGCATGCAAATTAAAGAAAATCTACAAACAGTATAGCAGGGTTGACCAAACTTTTAGATATTGGGGCTGAGTTTTTTTTGGGGGGGAGTATATCTGAGGGTATCTATGTTTTTTTTCAGGGCTTCAAACCAGAAAAAAATATTTTTGCCAGAATGGAAAAGAACAATGACAACATTTCAATATTCCTCAAACATGAGAAGCAGGCTGGTCATGGGTTCAAACCCTCCAACCCCAAAATTAGGTGCAATGAAACTAATGACTGCAAAAGAGAAAAAAAGCGTATTTTATCATCCAACAAAAATAACGCAATTAATATACACGACACATGCTTTGCTATCTCCAGAAAATGGACAAGATGATTAATTTGCATATACATTTGCATATATTACCATTTAATAATATCACAACAACTATTACTATTTTGGCGATGACTATGAGGGATAACACCTCGAAAGTGCTTAGCTTGGATTAACTCATTTTGATTGTTTGCTATTAACAGCTTCTTCAATCAGTGTTTTAAAGCACTTGTATATACTAATATGAAGTATATAAAATTTAAGAGTTAAATTCATTATTTTACTTTTAAAAATAGTAAACTCTGCTGGGAAACCCTAGTGTTTAAATAATCTCAATGCTCTTATTTTTGAATATAAAATGTGTTACCCTGTGTAATTTAGCACTGTATAATATAATTGTATACTTAAAGGCTAAAAGTTTATGAATCTAAAGACACCTGAGAAAAATTTTAAAATCTCAATTGAATTCTATTGGCATATTTTTTATTTAAAATTAAGTTTTGAGTCTAATCTTTTAGTTGATTTTTTAAATTATTCAAATCTGATTACCAACTGTTTTCCTGAAGGTTTGTGATGACGGTATTTTAGTTGTATTTATATATTGAATTATTTCCATCATCTAATGTAAGTATTCGATGTCTTTAGAAAAATGTAACTTTATTTAAATACTCCAAATGCACTCAATTGTTAATAATAGCACACAGATTAGTATATGCATAACGGTTTGGAGAGGTATTATTCTCCCCTCTCTTTCAGCTGTTACTGGCATGATTAGTGATAGTTATAGCATGGGGATTGAACTTGAACTCATTAGATTCTTGAGTATTTAATTTTAAAATAATGCTCTAACCAAGAGCTATTCTGCCAAAGGCAATAGTAAGTAGAAATTTCATATACTTATCTATGAGGTTCCTACTGATTTCTCCACTTTTTTTCTAATAACAAAGTTGATTAGTGGTTCCCATTGAAAAGCACTTGCAAAAACCCAAACTGATGATTAGAAAAGAGAAAACAGATGTCTCCAAGGTAGCAGGGCATGTATGTACGAGTGAACATCTGTTCCATTGGGAAAATATAAAAATATTGGATAGAGAAAAAAGATACGAAGAAGAAAATTTAAAGAAGCTGCTCATATGACAATAATGAACAACCCCATAAGTCAACCTAGTGTGATTTATACATGATATATGGAAGCCACCAAACTTTTCTCCTAGGAAAAAGTGGAGAGATCAGGCAAAAAGTCATAAATAAGTAGAGATCAGTTTGTTGGGGCATTCTTAAATTAAATATTTAAGAATCTAAGGGTCAAGGTTTGAATCCCATGCTAGTATTGTCAGTGGTTAGGACAGCAACTCCTGAAGAATAGAGGAAAATAATACCTCTTGAAGCATTGTGCATATACTAACATGTGGGCTATTACTAACAGTTGAATGCATTTGGAATATTTAAAATAATGTTAAATTTTTTCTAAAGACATTCAGTGTTCATATTAGAAGATGAAAATATTCCAATATATAAATACAACTGATTATCATCATCAAGCTTAAATAGATTAATTTTTTTTCAAATACAAAAGTAGAAAGTGTGTTTGTCCTTCTCGCTTCATTACATGTGTATCATCAATGCATATTTTATTACAATTTGTATTCCATAAGACAAAGGCCTTTTTGACAGCTCCTCACAGTTGAAATATGGAAGAAAAATGTATTTCAATATTCTTGGCAAATTTTGCATGATAAGTGTTCGAGAGTTTCTCATCCTTGTTTAATTCTTGGATTAAAAATAGCTATATACCCATATACCAACTGATATTTGATAGTAACCACAGTTTGTTAATCTGAAACAATCTTTACCCTAATTAGAATCTTAAAAAATCAAATTTATATTGCTCAGATTTGAATGTGATAAGTGTTCAAGAATTTGTCATCCTTGTTTAGTTCTTGAGTTAAAAATAGCTATATACCCATATGCCAACTGACATTGAATAGTAACCACAGCTGGTTAATCTAAAACAAACTTTACCCTAATTAGAATCTTAAAAAATCAAAAATTTATATTGCTCAGATTTGAACCTAGATTATACTGGATACTAATATATATATGTGTGTGTAATAATGACGCACTAGTAATAATGTGCATTAATGAATTATTTTGTATTCTTATTTAAACCATTCAAAGTTATTTTTTAATAGGCTGCACCACTGTCTGAATTAATTGGAGCATTTTATAATTTGTAGAGGCCATTTTATTCCTATTTTATTTTAATGTTTCATTTAATATGTAATAATGAAAGCAGTAATAACAAACAGTCACTCATAAATAAGTATAGTAATTATGATTCAAAAAAGGAGAGAAAAAAAAACTATATTAGAAATTAATTTTACAATGAATATACAAACCATCTGTGAAAGACAAATATGTCCATATATAGAATACTTCGGGCCATTTTTGCTGTTCGCATGATATTGTCTAGTATTGTTTTTAAATTTCCTCAGCAGAAAACTATTTCTTTCTGAAATACTTCAACACCATGTGTAATTGTATTTCTCCAACATATTTTTATTCTCAGCCATATCTTCCAACTGGAAACAATTGATATTCCACTTCATTAGAATGCCTTTGAGATAACATTATCATAAATGGGGTCTATCTCTTCTATAAACCTGCGTTAAAGTTTACCATAAAATCATCTTATAGGAAGCCTTGCATTATTCGTTTTACATGATATCTAATGAAGGTGTGATTTTACAATAGTGGGCTCAACGAGATGACATTCAGCAATCTTTCTACTAATCTTTCAGTTTTTTCACATTTTCATTAAAAGTCTTACATTCCAAAAACAAGAATGCCACCTTCTGGATTTTTGCAGTAAATTCACATTACATTCAAATGGAAATGATTATTCTGCTCGTTATAATAGTCCTAATATATAAAATGTTAATAGTCATTTAAAGAGCAATATATCTCGTAATCTAACTTTAAACTTAAGTGCAGTATTTCGAATTATTTCTGCATAATTTGGATCTTGGTTGGAAAATCCTAAATATCCTGCTTTGGTTCCACATTATTGACTGTCTCATGCTAAGATAAAATAACTAATATGCTGCTTCAGATAAAGACAAATAGACAGATTTTATGACTGAGATGACTTAGTTGATGTTGATAATAATAATCGTAATATAATGGGGGTTTTTTTCCTCCAGAATTCACAAGAAATTTGAGCACTGGAAATACCAGTATTGGATTTGATTTGTGGACCCTATACTCAAGTGTTTGACACTCTACTACAGCAGTAAATCATATAATTCTTTTTGCAAGTTAATATTTTTATTAGTTATTAGTATACTAGATATTATCTACATAAATGAATAATATTTCTGTAGTGAAATATTCACTGCACAACTTTCACATACTTTCTGCAGGGACATAATTCTAAGCATATGATCAAAGACATTTTGGAAAAAGATGTATGACCTCCAACATGCACATTTCATGCCAAACCAGCACTGATCAGTTGGCCCAGGTTGCATTCTCTTCCACATTTCTTTATCATTGTTCAGTATATATAGATAGAGAATTGCTACAGTTTAATTAATAAGTGTTAAACTTGCTGCCTCACAACTTTGACTCAAATTACTTAATGGAAGTATATTAATCATTCTTATTAGTCATTTAGTACACTAGAGATTGTCCATATAATAATATTTATTTAAATAATAAGTGAAATAATGCTTAAAGCTAATTGGGATAATTAGTAACCATTAGAAACCACCAGTAACCACACAAACATTCACAATAAGAATAGTAATCAATATTTCTCACTGTTATCAAGACAACCTTCTCACCTTTTAATAGCAAGAATGAAAATCCATTCTTACTAATGGTCCATTGAATATATATGGATACTTAAAGATCGCAACTTAACTACAGAGTATGAAATATTGATACAATGAAGTTTAAATAAACCTCTATATTCAATGGACCATTGGTAAGAATGTATTTCCATTCTTGCTATTAAAAGGTAGAAGGTTGCCTTGACAACAGTGAGAAATATTGATTACTATCCTTACTGTGAATGTTTATGTGGTTACTGGTGGTTTCTAATGGTTACTAATTATCCCAGCTTTAAGCATTATTTCACTTATTATTTAAATAATGCATGAGCAATTTAAAAGTATTGCAGTTTGTAATGTTATAATTGACTATTTATTAGTCTGCATTGCAGTGACATGTTTATTTTATGTTTAAAGAGGTTTATTTAAACTTCATTGTATCAATATTTCATACTCTGTAGTCAATTTGCAATCTTTAAGTGTCCATATATATATTCAATGGAATATTAGTAAGAATGGATTTCCATTCTTGCTATTAAAAGGTGAGAAGGTTGCTTTGACAACAGTGAGAAATATTGATTACTATCCCTATTGTGAATGTTTATATGGTTACTGGTGGTTTCTAATGGTTAATAATATTTATGTAGTGTAATCTTTACTACATCATTCTCATGCAAGGTAGGGATGGACAGGTTTCTATCACTTTTAACACCTTGTGAAGGGTCATAATTATAAACATATGACCATAGACAAATGAAAAGGAGGTATAATCCCCAAGACACACATTTCATGCTGAATCAGCACTCGTCAGTTGACCTGGACCATAATCTTTTGCACATATCTTTATTATTGTTTATTATTTATAGATAGCCATTAACTATGGTTGATAAGTGTCAAGCTTGATGCCCTCACAATTTTGACACATAGTACTTAATGGAAGTATATGAATAAGGTACTGTGGTATTAGAGCTGCTACACGAAGAATTATAATCGTTTAATCATTAAATTAATTAGGTTATTAAATCAAAAACATATTTTAAAATCTACATTAAAAAAAAATCAATTTAACAAAAAAAATACGAAAAGCATTAATGTGAAAAATAGTTAAAATGCGTGTTTAAATCAAATTGAGTGTGTGTTTGCATGTGCATATTCTGCATAATCTATTTTAATACATTGTACAGGCTTACACCTGCATTTATATATGTAATATATGCGGGATTCGAACTCAGACTTTCACACGACCTACAACTCTCAGTGCCATCTTATATTGCTGACTCACCTGATCACACACATGTTGAAAAGATAAATAATCACCAATAAACGTATTTCGTGCTAAACCAGCACTCATTAAAGTATGAAGATTGGTTATCTTAATATAAAGCTGAGTACTAATTGTATATATGTGTGGAGATGGTAATCTGAACCAACTGATGAGTGCTGGTTTAGCACGAAATTCGTGTATTGGTGATTATTAATCTTTTAAACACGTGTGTGATCAGGTGAGTCAGCAATATCAAGTGGCACTGAGAGTTGTAGGTCGTGTGAAAGTCTGAGTTCGAATCCCACATATATTACATATATAAATGCAGGTGTAAGCCTGTACAATGTATTAAAATAGATTATGCAGAATATGCACGTGCAAACACACACTCAATTTGATTTAAACACGCATTTTAACTATTCTTCACATTAATGCTTTTCGTATTTTTTTTTTTTTTTGTTAAATTGTTGTTGTTTTTTTAATGTAGATTTTAAAATATGTTTTTGGTTTAATAACCTAATTAATTTAATGATTAAACGATTATAATTCTTCATGTCGCAGCTTTAATATCACAGTACCATGAATAATTGTTATTAGTTATACTTCCATTAAACAGCTTAATTCCCATTTTTGCTTACCATTATTACTTCGTTAATTAAACGAACGGGACTTTAGCATTTCAAAATTCTGTAATTAATTATTTCTTTTCTTATTAAACAACCGACTTTACTTCTGTTTTTATTTCTTTAAGTAATCTTTCTCTATAATTAATTATTTATCTTTTCTTCTACAGTGCTTTACTTTTTCTTTGAAACAACGTGCTTTTACAATTTCCAACTTCTACGTTAACATCTCTTCTTATATAAATATAACAAAATCGTATTTTGCTATTACATACCTGTACAATTTATTTTGTCTTATTTTAATCTTTTAATGCTTTAAAATGTAAATCACTTTAGTTTAAAAGACAAGATTCTGTAAATTTTAAATTAAAGTTAAAAGATTGCAAAGTAAATTGTTACCTGTAAGATCAATATATCGTTTCACTATTTTGATCTTAAGTATCTTTTAAAAGAGTACTTTAAAAAGCGGCCTTCGGGTAGAAAACTTAATATATCATATGCACTTATTAACAATTTAGATGAAACAATTTGAACAGACTTTCATCAATATATCTATGCAATTACATGCTAAATGATTACTATAGATATAGTAATTTATTTAAGAAAATATATTTTATAAAATAAAATCGTAAAATCAGGAAAAATATTCTTTTATTTGTATTATGTCTGCCGTTTCCGTTGCTAGTTCATTTCTCTTCTGTATATCGTTTTCTTTAGTTTGGATAACTTTTAGAGGTTAAATAAAATATATGAAAGCTTTTTATATAATACTGAAAACATTTCCTAAAATTATTTGAACATTTAAAAAAACAAACGAGTCAAAAAAAAAAATCGAGTCAAAGAGGATAAAGTATCGATCAAGTATATAACATGACGATCGTTTTAAATTATGTTTTTCTCTCTTATTTTTCTTTTTCCCTCTATATATTTATCTCTTAATTTTCTTCTCTATTCCCTCTTCTTTTACTTTCTTTCATTTCTTCTTTTCTCCTACTATCTCCTCACTTCCTCTTCATCCCCTCGTCCACTCTTATTTTCTCTCTTTCTTGCTATCTTTGTCTTCCTTCCTCTCTGATTCCCCCCCCCTACTTTCATTCCCCCTCTCTCTTATCTCCCCGTCCCCTTTTTTCTCTCTCTATCGGTCAGTTTCTTTTCTTTTGATCTGATTAAGACCTTTAAATTTCTACCAATGTTGATAATCGAATAATGAATGACTTCTGTATTTAAATTAAAATTTAGAAATATGATTTTATAGAGACTATATTTTTAAGAAAATTTGTAGTAAACGAAAACATCAGTAGCTTTTAATGAAGTAAACTTATCCGATTTGAAAATAAACATCAAATTAGAATTACAATGTTGCTATAGTTTCTCTTGTTAGCCGAGAGGTCAGTACAGTCACCTTGCAAACAAACAGTTGGTTGCAGACTGTTGTTGCTGGTTCGCCTCCTGGCGATGCTATGACATATGAAAAAAAAATCTTTAAACCTGTATTACTTAGGTTTTATAATTATAAGTATGCGACTTTTTTTTCGCATTAAATAGTGAAGCTATAATTTTACTCTAATTTATAATAGCTTTGCTGAGCGCTTTCAAGATTTCATGTTTGAATCTCATACTCATAGCTTTGTAACTAACGATTGTTATGATTATGCAAATGCGTTTGAATTTTTAATTAGTCCATTGTTTAGAGAGAGCAAAACACGCCTCTCTTCTATTAAGGGCATTAATGTCATTTGCTATATAGAAAGCTTCTTTAACTTTTCTTTTGGCATCATTTTTTTCTGTACAAATTATTTGGGCAGAACTAGGTTCAAATACATGGCCTGTAGCTGCTTGGTGGTCCCAGAATACTGATGATCCTTCATTTTTATTTTTGACCCTATTGCAGACATACCTATGTTGATAAATTCTTGTGTTCAGGTTAGCCCAAGTTTCACCATAATATGATGCATGGCAGCCTAATTGAGGGCATGCCATTTTATAGACCACACGAGGGGCTTGATCTCTATCTGTTTTATCTTTAGCATTATTTATCAGCCAGCTAGTGTTGGGAGGTGTTCTGAAACTAAATTTAAAATTGTTAGCCAATGTTTTTGCAATATTTGGTGTTACATTAGGTACAAAAGGAATTGTTAGGTATTTCATATTGTCTTTAAGCAATTTATTTCTTAGTTTTCTATAAAATATTTTTATTTTCTGATTGATTGTATTAGGTTTGAAGCCTATGTTGGTCATTTCCTTTGTATATTTGTCTATATTGTTTTTCCTATCCGCTATATATTTACATAATTGGTGATTTCTAAAAAAGAACACATTCATACCTGCCCATTTATATGTATTGGGGGTGTTAGATTTTGGACTTGTGTAACCTCGTATGTGCATTGGTTTAATCATCATTTTATAATCCAAGTGTGTATTCTCTCTTTTTATTAACAAGTCTAGGTATTTTATTTCTTGTTCCTTGTTTTCCTCTGTTCTACTAAGGGTTAATCCTGAGATGGCTTGAAATTCATTTTGTATGTTAATAGTGGTGGAAGGTTTTGCTGCAATAAAAATGTCATCAACATATCGAGAGTATATGAAAGTTGGATCCATTGTGAAATATTTTGGAAGAATTTGGTTCTCATAATGGTTTATGACAACACTAGCAACAACTCCACTCATAGGCAGTCCCATGGGCCAACCATCATTCATCACATACCATTTGTTTTCAAATTTAGCAACTATGTTGTTATCCAGTCACTTCAAAAATTCTATTATAAAATAACTGGATAAAAGTTAGATAACACAGTCTTGACTGTTATTTGTCTTAAGTTTGTGCTTACTTATAAGTCCTGCCACTAATGAAGTCACTGACAACAAACAAATGAGTATATAAAGACCGAATTATAAGCGATCTTCCAAGAAAGTAAATGAATTAATTTTATAAATGAATATTAGATTTTATTCTGATGAGAAGAAAGTAATTAATCAAAAGTTTCATTTTCTCATCACTTTATGATTTAAACACTGCTATGGCGTCATGAAAGAATGTTTGTAGACAAGTTTCATTTCCATGCATAAAAAAACATAAATGCATATTTGTTTTATTTTACTAATATTTACTAAAACTGTAAAACCTCAAGAGTGTGCGCGTGAAAATGCGAAGGTAGGGACCTCTACAGGTCTTAACTACAAGCTTACATGTGCATACTCTTGAGATTTTACAGCCTTAGTAAATATTACTTACTTAATCAATGTGCTCAATGTGCATTTAAATAAATTTATTTTATTAAGTAAAGTTATAAGTTATCATTTTTCCAAATAATTCTTTAATCAATTAGATTAAGTTTGTCAGCAAGTCCCAATTAGATATTACTTTCTGAGATCAGTATATTAGAAAACTATTGCCAGACTAAATATGTATGTGCTATGCCAGTGGACGACTAATACATAAGTACCATTTCAGCATTTCCTTCTCCTAATATCATTGATGTTTTTATAAAAATTCAAACTTCATTTAAACGTTTAATTGTTAGTAATAGCACACAGGTTAGTATGTAACATAAATTCTTAGTGATATTATTCTCCTCTTGTTGTGAACTCATCCTAACTCAGCAGAAGGTTGTCCTCAAATAATGAATCTTATCAAAGATTGGATTGAAGTTGCAATAAAACTAATCAATGAAATAACAGTAGCCAAGGGCATAAACAGACCATTGGGAAAGCTAGATCAGAAAGCCAATTGTTATAGTGAAGATGGGAGATAATATGCTGATCCATTTGAAAAGGAAAACAAACATGATATCAGATAACTATCAGACATTGAATGGCAATTGTAAATTGTCCTCAGTATTGTCGACTGCAGTGAAGCATACTCAATCATGGAGCAGGAAGCTGCTAGCTACAGTCATCAAAGTGCACACACATGAGGCAAGTTACCATAGGTGGGAAGTGTCAGAGTCATAAAAGGAGGTCTTAATATTTCTTCTCAAACATTAATTGTACTTCTAACATTAAACTTGTATAGTTTCCCACAGTAATTGAGGCAAACTATTATATCTAAACATTTTAATATATATATTGTACCGGACGAATGCTTTAGATTCGCATATCCTGAGCATGAGGGCGCCACTAGTCCGAAAATCGGAACTAGACATTTATTTTAAGGATGGACAGGACATGTGAATTGAATGCGCCGGACTAGCTCAATCAAGCAAATGAGAACTTACGTTTTGTTCAGAAAATTGGAAAGATAGCAACAGAAAACAAAATCAACTAAGTAAATGAATAACTAAATAATTTTATTATGAGTATGATTAAATAAACATAGATCTAAATAATAATCTTTAAAGCACACTTAAAATATGTACTACACGTACATTCGTCAAAATTAAACTAAAATATTTATATGGTTTAGAGAGCGATTTCCTGTGCGTGAAAGAGTGCAAAATACTGACAGTAACAGAAGTATTAGTAAGTAGACAGTGATGTCATGCAAGACAAGGGAGGTTAGCTTCCTGCTTATAACCCATAGTTAGGAAAAGGCTGAATCTCCATATTTGAGATTTATGCAAGCTTATGTCGAAACAGAAGAAATGCGAAGGTAGCTTCCAAAACAACAATAATAAAAAGAGTGTTGAAAGTTATTACTTTCAATCGATTGACCTTCCTCTGAGTGAGACAGGCTAGGAGCTCATGATCCACCTATTGAGGGGGTTAAAACGATCATACATGCCCCTAATAAATGAATTGGAAGTTCAAAATAATAAAACTAATGATAATAGTTGATTATAAATAATTAAAGTTTCACGACATAAGTAGAACTAATAATAAAATGGGTCATGAGCCAGAAGTCAATTAAAATAGTCTGTAATATTCAGACTGCTTTCTATAATAAAAGGAATGTGAGATTATAAATAAAACTATATTATTTTACTTACTAAGACTTAAATAGGATGGGCAGTAATAGGTTTGAAACTAGCACTCGTTAAAAAGAAAAAAAAATATCAAGCACACAGAAACCGAATTACATAAGATACAACTTGAAAAACATTTATACTTAAAAAAGAAAACAAATCTAACACAACAAAATTATTTAAATTGTGGAACATAAGGTACCTTAATAATTTAGTTAAATGCTAGTGCACTAGACTTCTTGAATATGATCCGTTAATCTGGATTCTTTGATGGTAGGCTTGGGCGAGTCGGTCAGTGGTTTCTTTGTAGCTGGTTCTTATGGCATTATAGGCAGTTAATGGAGACACAGGAAGCACAAATCTGTCCTGGCAAAAATCTTAGCACCCCATGGTTGAAGAAAATATCACTACAGTAGTTTTAATGTTCATTCTAGGTAGAATAATTACCGGATCAGCTCTCAGAATATGCAGGAATCATTCTTTCCAAGTATTTTTGGCAGGAATAGTTTGTGCAAGTCTCTCAGAGTTGGTGAAAAGATAATACAATGGCCTGATTAAGCCTTTTATAGCTGAATCATATCTCAACCAATTACAAAACTTTTTTATTTTAATTAAAATTTATAAAGTTCTCCATCTAGCTAACAATAGGTATCTAATTAACGAAAATAAATTAACTAATGAAAAATTCTTTTCTTTTTGTTTTCTTTCTTTTTAATTATTCTTATCAATCTAAATCCCCAAATCTAAAAAGCAATTTATTTATACAATTTACTTTTACATAAATTTTTTAAAAAAAGTAATCTTAGTTTTCTTTTTTTTTTTTTAAATTACAATTAAAAACCAAATATAACTGTGGTATTAAAATATAATTCCCACATACATACATGAAAAAAAACTTTTAATCAAGTTTTACAAACGAAATCTTATAAAAATGTATTTTATTTTCTTCACCCCTATAAATCTTCAATTTTTGTAATGGTGTTTTAAACATCCATTACTATATATATATATATATATATATATAATATATATATATATATATATATATATATATATATATATATATATATATATATATATATAATTGTATTATAAATACATGTAGTAAATATTGGGTACTTGTGCATTTTCCTGCCTACAAACTTGGCAGCTATTTTTTTTATATAAATATACAGTTTCAGGGGCATAGAAGTCTCTTATTTTTCTAACTTTCTATTGCCAAATATATAAATCAAATACCATATACACCTTATATTGCAATTTAATATTATAGAATTTATTTCTCCTATTTATTTACATACATTAAAAGACAGAACATCAATTTAAAAAAAGATAATATAAAGAGGATAAATTATATTAACTATAAAAGAGATAGAAAAATAAAAGTAGCTATATTAATTAAAAATATTAGGCCATCTTTAAATAAGAATTTGGGTTTAAAGATATTAATTTTATAAAAATATTCTTTGTTAATTAAATAAATATGTATGTATACATTAATAAAAAAATAGATGTAGTTTAAAAGATGCTCAGAGAGAAAGTTAGAATGATAATGTATGGAAATTTAAATTGTTTCAGTTAAAACATGTTTAAAAATTGGTAAGCATTTAAAAGAAATAAAGTTATTTAAAAAAAATTATAAGTTAAAAATATTGTGTAGTTATTATTAGTAAAATAATAGAAATCATTTATTAAAAAGTTTTACAATTCTACAAATATAGAAAAGTATAAATTAAAATTAGAAGAAATTATGAAAAAGGAAATCAATTAAGATTAAAAATAGGATAAAAAATAATACTAATTAAAAATGAATAAGAATATATCATTATAGGATCATTGAAAAATGAATTGTTATTTTAAAGTTCATAATATTGAATATTGTTTATAATGTTTATATTGTTTATAAGTATGTATACATAAATAATTTATTAATTGTATGGTTATATATATATATATATTTGAATATTGTAGCTCTGATGATGACTGCTGGATAGTTGAAACTGTAAGAAATGAGGAATAAAGTCTAATATATTAAATTGCTTTAACAAATGTTTATATAAGATGTATATGATATTTTATTTATACTAAATATGTGTTAGCTGTTAAATTTAAAGAAATTAATAAATGGATTGTAAATTCCATTCAGCAAGTATATTTCAATTTTTTTTATTTGTATTATAACATTGTATTTCTATTTTTTTATATTAATACAAAAGAATAATAAAAAGTTAAGTGGAAATATTCTAATTATTTATATTTAATGATAATAAATAAAAAGTAAATATAACATATAAACGCTGATATCTATATATATGCTAAAACAGATTATCAAATATCCCCACTTCAAAAATTTATAAATAATGCATACAAAGACATTTCACAAAGTCTGCATTAATGGTTTTGATATGAAGCTTTACATTTTTATATATTAATAAGTTGATTTAATACTAAAAAATAATAAGAAATTAAATGGAAATATTATAATTAATTTTTGTAGAAATGTTTTTTTTAAAAAAAAAAAAATAACAATAAGAAAAATGTAAATATTAAATATGATGCTGGTTTCTTATCAGCCATTTTTTTTTTGTAAATATTTTTGGAAAGCCCCTGAAACTGTATATTTATAAAAAAAAAATGGCCGCAAGCTTATCTTAAGTGACCAGGAATATTACTACCACTGTACTACAGTACAAACACAACAGAATTTATGAAGTCATGACAGAATTTTCTTACCATCATGGGTTGCTTAAAACTTTGTCATTAATTTAAAAGAAAAAAATGGCAGTTAACATTAGTAGCACAGTAATAAAAAGAAAAAAAAATGGAAAGCTATTAGTTGCTTGTTCCCTGTTTTAAAAAAAATTGAAGAAGTAATCTTTTTTTCCCCAAGTGGCAAAAAAATAAAAACTCAAAATTGCAAAAATTGGTTTTCTAAGAGAGTTGATCATGCGAATCCAGAAAATTGGCCTGTACACATGGATCAAGTTCACTTTTTTCTTTGGACAACCAAATCACAAAATGGCAATTAAATTACCAACTTTTATAAGCAGTTGTCATTTTTCAATGCATGAAATCTTATGCTCTCAATCAGCTTCTATACATCTTTCTGAATTAGATTTATTTTGCCATTATTTCTCCTCTAACAGTTTTCATTTAAAACTCCTAACAATTTCACTGAATTATCTTTTTCATTCTTTATGTTCAGGGTGAAAACTAGATATTTTGCCACAGAACTCCAAAAACTAGCCCTCAACAGTGATTTCAAGAATTTGATAAATGAAGCTCTGAGAAATCAAATAATCACGAAAGATTACAGCCTTAGGATGAAGTTGATAATTTATCTATATAATGAAGCCTAGTATTAAACTCGTCTGTCAGAAAACTGGGGCACCAAAAAAACAAACACAGTGATCTTTAGCTAAAAATACTTACCTGAATAAATTGAAAATGAATGGAAAGTTTGCTATTGATGTGACAAGCCAAAACATGCACGCATCAAATATTCACATTATTATACAGGGTATTGATATAGTTATAAAATTGATTATAAAGAAACCACATGTTTAAAAAGGAAAAAATAAGTTGGTCAGAAAAAAATTGAAGAATCCACTCTAAAAACCAGATAGGCAAAATTCAGCTCCCAAACCATGAATTTTTGCCAATAACAATGGAGATGGGTATCATAACTGCAGCATCCATTATATCAAAAAATGCATGGGCTATCATTAATAAAAAATAATTATCATTAGCTGCATCAGCTGCAACCTAGCATCACAGTGAATACTCACTGGTAAGAGAACCACATGCCATTCTTGGGTAAAACAAGTGTTAAAGTTAAACCACTAAAACATCGTGATCACCAATTCTTATGCTTGCACAAGCTGTTAAAACAGTAGCAATTCCCTCCATACATTAGTTGCCAGCCAGTGCAAGCAATAGTGATCAATGGAGGTATTAAGCACTAGGTAGATATTTTAATGCAAAAACTCTTCTGGCATCCATTGATTACTATGGCTTACACTAGGTGACACTACTTTATGCAGAGAGTTGCGACTGTTTTAAGAGTTAAAGTTACTATTCTAAATAAAACTGCTTATTTGCCTTTTGTTGTTTCAGCTGGCAAGCCCAGCAGTTTATTAGGTTGTGACTGGTTTAGTTATTTAGGCTACATGGTGGTTAATGTGAACCAGCTTGCAAATAGAGCAAACTTACAAAGGGACTATCAAGAGATGTTTGATAATAAACTGGGTCTGTATTTTAGGACATCATTTAGTCCTCAGAACTAATCAATATAACTGTGGCAACAAAAATACAATTTCTGAATAGAATATGTACTCAAATGCTATGCCATATGTTTAAAGAGACCACAAAATGGATTAAAGAAACAATCATAAACATAGAAGTCTTGAATATGATAGTTATCTAGACTTGCAGCTCTATCACAAACATCCATATGAACTAAAGCCAGATTATGAAGCCAGTCAATAATGAAGAGTTCACTAGGTCTTAGATTCTATAGAGAATTTAGACCACATGCAAAATTTAAACTTTATGAAGAAATGAGTTCTCATAAAGAATCCAGACCACATGAAAAGTTACGACTTGATGAAGAAACCAGATTTCATAAAGAATCCAGACTTCATGAAAAAATTCAGATTTGGTAAAGAAACCAGATCCAATGAAGAGTTTACCTGACTTGATGAAGAAATCAGATCCCCATAAAGAATCCAAAGGGTGAAGCAAGAAGATGACCTACCCATCCACCAAGTCATCTTAAGGACTACATACTTTAAAACTAACTTTTGCCAGGGGAAGATAAATTATAAACTCATCCTAACTCAGAAGCATAACCTCAGATAATGATTTGTTCTTCCTACAATCTTATCACAGATCAAAGCAAGTTGCAGTAAACTGACTAATGAAATAACAATAAATGGAAATAAATAGTCAATGGCATATGCAGGTAAATTGAAAATCTAGGTCAGTGGAACTGGGTGTTTCCAGTAGGGATGGAGAATTTGCTGCATATTGAGGACTATTTGATAAGGAAAACTAAGAACATCAGATAACTATCAGATGTTGAACAGCAGTAAATATTGTATCCATAATATTTCAGAACACAGTGAAACATGCTCAACCATAAAACAGGAAGTTCCTAATTATAGTCATCACTATTCCTGAATCATAGGGTAAAAGTGTTGGAGTCCTAAGGAAATGCCATAGAATTCTTCTTAAACGTTATATTGCTAACATCTAGACTTACACAGTTTATAAGCTATAATTGAGGCAAACCATTGTATCTAAACATTTGAATATATTTGGTATAAATAATTTGTACATAATAAATATCATTATATTTATTATTAGAATTGTGTGCTATTCTTAAGAGACCAGGAGTATTTCTTCTGACCCTGTTATAATATAAACACATTATTTCTCTTCTTCAAGAGCACAGTACTAGCATAGGAAGTGAGCCTAACTACTGTCTTTGGAATAATAGTCTAGCGAGTTAGGGTGTCATCTTTAAAGTCAATATATACAAATTTAAAGGTCCAGGTTTGATTTCCATGTAAGTACCACCATTGGTCAGCATAGCAACACTTGACAAAGAAAGAATAATATCACTCAAAACATTGTATTATATGCTAACTAGTGTGCAATCGCTAACTAAAAAAATTTATACGTGTAAATGAAGTTTGGATTTTTCTGAAGACATTTAACAATTAATACCAGATGATGGAAATAATCGAAATATAATTATTATACTCTTGATTAATCTATGACTAGATTCAAAAGTAAACAGATTATGAAATTAAAATTAATAAATAGTTTATTGGTCTATAAGCATGTGACCTTTGAGCAACTTATCTTAGCTGCAGATTTGCATTCAGCTCTAAATCTAGCACTTCATCATTGCACCAAAGTGCTTAGACCAATGACAAAGAAGCTATTGGCACAAATTCTTTTACTATTCATGTGACTTATTATTTTTGGTTAACATCAAGCCAAAATTGACTGACTCCACAGATAATTATAAAAACCTATTCTGACAATACATAAAATTTTCATAATAATACACATGAACAGCTGATTCAAATGGAAACAAGTGTTAAACAATGATGCATAGTTGCTTCAACACTGTTTCAGATTGTTTTAACATTTATCTTTGGTAATGTTTATAGATAATAATAATAATAATAATAATAATAATAATAATAATAATGATGATGATGATGATGATGATGATGATGATGATGACGATGATGATGATGATGGCTTTATTACTTGGGAGGTCATGAGTTCAAGCACAAGAACTACAAATGCTGGAATCAATCTTGGGCCCCCTGATACCATGTCAGATGCTGTAATAAGTATGCTAATCTGTGCAGGGTGCATTTATGGGTGGCTTAATAAAACAAAGATTAAGATAAGATATGGGTTCGATGGTAGAATTTTTAATTTGAATCATTTAAAAGTAAAAACAAGAACATCACCTTCTTAGGATTCTGTATTCACAATATGCTAATGATTACACCATAATTTGCCAATTTCAAAGACGATTTGTAGAATGTGTTTAAAAGATCTTGGTTTAACTATTATTGGTCAAAAAACAGGCTTTTTATCAGTCAGTGGTGGAAGCAAAATCCTCAGCAACTTTTAGCTTGGACAATTATCAATTTGAAAACGTAAACCAATTTAAAAATGTTAGTAGTTCATAAGTGAGTTTTGATGTTGAGATCCAACACAGATTCCAATGCACTGCTGCTTTTATAAAGTTAAAAGATAAGGTATTTCATTACAGAGAACTGCAGTTAATCTGTACATGCAGCTGCCATTTTGCATAATTTATTGTATGGATGTAATACTTGGACATCCTATCAATGCAATATAAAGGCATTAGAAAAGTTTCATTTAAGGATAAGTTTTACAAATACAATGGCATTATTTCAAAACCAATTGATATGTTTTTTTCTGTTTGCTGGATGTGATATCTTAAAGTCCACTATTATAAAATAACATCTTCATTGGATTAGACATGTAAAACAGACAAATAATGCAAGACTTAGTTTTATGGTAAACTTGAATATGGGAATGGTAAATTCCATCTATATTATGAGGATCATCTCAAAAATATTCTAAAAGGTGTAATATTGATCTGTTTCTAATGGGAAGATAAAGAAGAAACTAGAATGGATTGGAGAGTTACAATTGGGTAAGGTTTTGAAATATTCTAAAATGTTTTCTACTGAAGAAATTAAAAGACATCATTGCAAAATATCAAACAAAGAAAATAGACCAGCGTAAGGTATACATGAACATACGTGTGGATCACAGATTGATTTCCACAATTTATTGAATGGAAGTAACACTTGGACATTCCATCAATGCAATATAAATGCATTAGAAAAGTTTCATGTAAGGATGCTTCATAAAATTTAAAAATTCAACATCAATATCATAAAACTAATTGATATGTTCGTCACCTTTCTGGATGTGGTACTATAAAGTCCACAATTATAAAATAATATCTTCCTTGGGTTGGACATGTAAAACAAATAAATAATGCAAGATTTTCTAAAAGAGTTTTTTTATGATAAACTTGAGTATAGTTATTGTATACATGAATATGATTTTCATGGAAGAGGAAGCACCATCTATATTAAAATGATTATATCAATGACAATTTACAAAAAAATGGAACATTGATCTGTTTCTAATGAGAAGATATGGCAGAGAATGTAACACATTAGAGAACCATGATTGAATATGATTCTGAAGTATTTCAGAAAGAAAAGTATTCTGCTGAAGAAATTAAAAAAACAACATTATAAAATATCAAATAAACTGAAAAATAGACCAGCATTTTATATATGTGGTTATATTTGTGGATCACAGAATGGTTGTGTTGTCATCACAAAACTCATTTCTAGAAACCATGGTCAGGATTTGGGGAGGGGTTCCTGACGGAGATATTTTAAGTGCTGGCTCTGGCTAAGCATTTATCATAAAGCTTGTAGAGGAATTGGCAATCCTCATTGTTTTTATAACTTACAAGCTTAAGAGATAGGGTCACATGATCTATGACTCTTATTTTGACTATTCATTTCTAGAACAGTTTCTTTTTCTTTTCAATCCTTGTACTGGAATGGCTCCACTCGTTTCCAAATAGTTGCTATCTGTCCATGTCTAGTTGAACTAAATAAATGAAGGAGTTGTGGAGGTCTTAAAGTTAGACAAATAAATATATAAATTGAAAAAAAACTGAATTAATGTACCAAATCTATTTATTAGCAGGTAATTCATTACAAAAAGCAGGTCTCAATAGTTTAAGTAACATCGAATTAAAACATAAATAATTTTTAAAAGGGGTATGTAGCCAATCGAATTGTAATAAGAAAATACTTTAACGCATATTGAAACATATATATATATAACCATTAGAAACCAATCAACACTTAGACAATCCCATTATAGATAACAATCAACAATCTCAAACTGTTGTCATGGCAAGTCCTTTTAACAATAAAGGTGGAATATATATATATATATAAACTTCAAATGTTAAAAATATCTTTTTTTTTTCATCTGGTATTATCTGTTATCTTACATAATATTTCTCCATATTCATTAAAACATAGATCTGCATTCCTTAGTGCAGAGGTTAGAGCAGCTATCTTTAGATCTCAAAATCTGTCACTTCCAGTGCTCGAACTTAGTTTGAACTTCTATGCAACAAACCATTTGATTATTTTTTTATTATTATTACTAAAAGTATTACATTATCAATTTTTTGTGTTTCAGTTTCTCACCCACCTCCCTTCAGCAGAAAATAAAATCTAAAGATAACAGTTTCTGGATTGTAAATCAAGCTGTTACTTACGCTGCTCAAACATCACATGACCTCCTCAGTAACAGTTCCTTTGATTATTTTGTAATCGCTTACTTTATTAAATAAATATTTTAAAAAGTAATAAATGTTAAAACCAATTATAAATATTTAAACTTATTAGCAGTATTTTACGTTTTAAAAAAGCTCTTTTAGAAAGATAATTTAATAAATAATTTTCTAGCGTTAAGATGTTTTATTTAAAAAAAAAAAAAAATCCTACATGAATTTACAAAAAATATCAACTTAAAAGTTAAAAAAATACAGTTATTTATTGCATTAAATATATTAATTTTTTAAAATGTTAAACTTTATATTTTATTTTGCAAAAAAAAAAAAAAAATTAATCTCTCTTTTATATATTGTATAATCTAGATTGATGTGATGTCTACACGAGTATGACTATAATATGAAATCAAATAGGGGCTTTGAGTGTTCCATGCCGGTTTTTAAATGAAATGGATGGTTGAATAGTTGGGAGTGTGAAAAGATTGAAGCCTGTCCAAAAAGTTTAAGGACTTGCTATCTTGATATATATTTGGAGAACTAATTGCATATATGTACGGGAAATTATGCTCTGGTTCAACTGTAGAGTGCTGTTTTTGCATGAAATATGTATATTGAAGATTATTTATCTTTTTCACATGTATGTGGCATGCACATTGGTTGCCTGTGATGGAGTGGAGAACAAACATAGATTTAAAAAATTCTAAATTCAAATTCCTCTACTTATATATGACCTATACATAAATATATGTATACTTCAAGTCATTTAAAGCAGAATATTATTGTAAGTTTAAAAAATATCTGGGTGTTGTATGGTGATACTTATTAGTTCCCTATCCCAAGTTATTCTATCTTCATCTCCAGAGCAGCTTCTGGTTAATGATTTATTATCAATGATGAGTTTTAAATCTGGATTAGTTTCAAACTTCTCATTGCAAAATTCTTAAGGGAGAAACTAGGCTGGGAATATTGTTAGGGCAGTATTTTGTTAGTAATTTAATAAGCATTACACATAACATCAATTACTTACTCATGATGACAATAGGTGACAGTGTGTAAGCTGGTGAGTATATTCTGATTATCATGTTAAAAACACTTTGACAAAACAATAGCATATGACCATTCTTAATAGTAATTTGCATTTCTTATCAACCTTCTAACATAACTTATTTCATTATCTTAATTTTAAGAGTTAAAATATTTAAATGAATCCTTTACATCCCAAGATTCATAGTGCTTTGCAATTGTGGTACGGTTAACTTGGAATCCTTGGATTCAATTTTGATTGGTTAAAAACAATTTAACATAATATTTTTTTCCACCCTGACAATTATATAGAGTTTTATATATTTTATTTTATATTTAATCTAAACTAAATAAATATTTATTAAGTAATTCCCTTTTCCTTTCCCTGAAACAGCCTTTCTTTATTTTAAAAGAAGTCCACTTTACTATATATACTGCAATATAACAAGTGGAAGCCTTTTTTTTTGTCAACGAGCAAAGTAAAATTATGACTCTTTTAAGTTTATTAATTTACAGATATTTATTTCATATATATATAACAATATTGCTACTTGAAACTTCACAAAATTTCTACAAGAATGTAGGTAAATAGCATTCGCATCATCACATATTCATATAGTATTTAATTAAGTATGTGAATATATATATATATGTGTGTGTGTGTACATGTTGTAATGGTTGAACAAAGTAAATTTTAACATTTTATATTTTGTCTACTTATTTATTTGCATAAATTACATGGGCTACACCTGGCTTTAAGCAATTCTGGACTAAATCATGGAGAACATAAGTCACTCCCGATGAACAATGGTAGATCATGCAATCTTACATAAACAAAGTAAAAAATCTTGTAATAATAGTTTATTTACAAGTATAATTATTAATAGATGTACAATTTAATTTTCTTTAATAAAATTAACAAATCATGTAATAATAATGTATTTACAGTGTATAATCATTAATTGATATGCAATTTATTTCTTCAATAAAATTATTTCACCTTTATACATCATAGTATTAATCTATTCACAGATAATGTAACACATTTGCTGAATCTTTATACATCGTAGTATTAATGTATAGATAATGTAACACATTTGCCATACCTTGCCCTGTCTTCACTAAATTTAAATGTAATTCTACACATGTTTAATCCGTAAATATACACATTTCTTTGGCTTACATGACTCCTCATACCTACACACACGCACGCACACACTATTCTCAATAGTATATACTTTTTTCATACAATTATGTAATTCTACCTAACTTGTGCTGTTTAAGTTAATATAAAAAGGTAAAACCAAACTAATAACAAAGTCTTAAAAGCACTGAGACAGCTTTCAAGATTGTTGGCAGAATTATAGTGGTGAATAGAATTGCACTGTTATAGTGATGAAGACCAATATGTAAATCAGGCACAACTTATAAATTAGGTGTTCCATTTTTTGATAATGGACTATTGCAAGGGGTCCTCATTCAATCAAAGATTTTTGTGTCCTATTGCAAAATATATTGGAACATCTAATTTATATACGCTGTCTTATTTACATATTGGTCTTTGCCACTGTATATGAATATTATTAATGGTGCAGTTTTATTTTGCACTATGATTCTGGTAGCAATCTGCCAAAATCTGGCTCAGTACTTTAAAGAATTTCTTATTAGTTTTATTTTACCTTTTCATATTAACTTGAACAGTATATGTTTGGTAGAATTACATACATATGCTCCATCCAGGATAGACATTAGTGCTATCTTTATCACAATAATCATAAGGAATGGTCTTTTTAGATCCTAATCCTAAACATAATTGCTTATATAATAATAATTAAAAAGGGGTGGCCTTTTGGTCCTAATCATAATTTAGTACAACTACAATTTATACATAGATGACACATCCTGAGATCAATCCCTAATTCATTAAACTGATAGGAATATGGTCTCCCATATAAATGTGAACATATGTAAACTATTAAACATTGAACAAACAATTGTTTATATAAGTCCATCTACATAAAATCCAATTTTCAGTAATCAAATATAAATTTAATTATGAACAAATGACACTAATGGAAATAATTACATCTTTAACTATAGTTATTTAAGACTTTAGACTATTTATATATATATAATAAAAACACAGAATTACTTCTATAAAACTGCTTTAATATTTCAACCAGCAGACTGGTTTTCATCAGAAAGCAAAATGGCTACTTACAGAAATGAAGCGCTAAAATATTACAGACAGTTACGTATTGGATAACAAAACTAATTCCTATAGGCTAAACAACTTTGTATAATATATATATATATTTACAAAACTTTGTATAAAAAATACAAAAAAAATTATTTCACAAAAAACTTATTTTAAAAAACTAAAACCATACATACATTATTATTATAGGTAAAGGTTTACTTTAGCGACCACAGCATAAAAATCAGGTTCGCCCTCTAGTTTTCAATATTATAAGTAAATTATTATTCGAAAATCTTACGTATATACTACTATATTACAATTACATTAAAATTTATTAAAATGTAAAAGATAAAAAAAAATATTTACCATTTTAAAGAAGTTGAAATAATTGCACCAGTTTAATTAAAATAATTAGTTTAAATTATTTGAAACTTAAGAATTTAAACTATCTCGATGGTTCTCGGCGGAATAGATGACAATGGGGAGCCATTAGTCATCGAAATCGATGAAACATATTATTTCCACAGAAAATACCACAGGGGGACTACATGCTTCTTGACAGAAGTTGTGGATAGAACGGCTGGCTCATTGGAGGCCCTAATCCAGCAGTACATTTTACCAGGGACTCGCATAAATTTCAGATGGCTGGGCTGCGTACAATAATATCAGCAGACTTAGCAATGGGGTGCACATGCATTCGGTTGTCGTCCACCAGGACAACTTCGTGAATCCCGAAGACCAAGACATACATACCCAGAATATTGAGAATATGTGGATGAGGGCCAAGCGTAAGCTGAAATTCCAATCTGGTACCAGCAGGGCTTTATTTTCATCGTACCTCCAAGAATTTGCCTTCCGCAGTAGATATAGCACTGCCGCCCTTTTCTCCAACTTCCTGCTATGCATAGGGTATAATTATGCTTAAAAAGGTAAATTATTTTTTTTATTATCTTTTACATTTTAATTAATAAATATTTACTGTAATTGTAATATAAGAGCAGATACGTAAGATTTTAGTTCTAATTTTAAAAACTAGATGGCGAATATGCCCTGGTCGCTAAAGTAAACCTTTACCTTATTATATATTAAAATATATCAAAAAACAATAAAAATATATTATTATATATGTACACACCAAAAAAAATTGTATATATATATTCTACTATATGTATTTTACTATATACATATATATCTTATACACATATATTTTTTATATTTATTCTACTTCGTGCTAGTCCACCTATAAAATAATTATTTAGGAAACAAAAAATAATTATTTAGGAAATACATTAGAGTTCGTATTTTATATATTAGTTCATAGAGGGCAGTACTGGATTTTTTAACCATGTGGGGTGATTTAATGCTTAATATTTGTATATACTATTATATATTTAAAAAATTATTATACATATTTTACTAGTCCACATATAAAATTTAAAAAAATAATAAAGCAATAAAAACTTACATTCTCATGGTAAGAATATGAATATAGATATGATCACATCCTTGAATTATGTAGTTTTCTGCAGATTTGTGTATTTGTTGTGTGTTTTTTCCTAGAGAACTGCTTTCTAGTGTTCTTTTTTTTTACACTTTTATTACTTTATTGTTTTTCCATTTTATATGTGGACTAATAAAATAGATATAGCAATTTTTGTATATATAATAGTATATGTATGGCTTTTTATATACAATATATGTATGGTTTTAGATTTTTTTTTAAAAGTTTTTTTGAAAGAGTTTTTCTATATTTTTTTGTACAAGGTTTTTGTATAATTTTGTTGAATGTAATTCTTGTAGAGTCATTTATATTATACATATATGTATTAAAGTAATTAATTTGTGTTTGTAAAGTTTTTTATTTTTGTAGGGTTTTGTAAAATTTTACAAGTATTTTATAAGAATGTAATTATTGTTTTTTTTTTTGTTTTAAAACAATAAACAAGAGATATTTATCAGGTGGTTGATTGATAAGAATTGTTGTATAATGAATGTATAAGAAGAGAGAAGATTTTGTAAGGAAAGTTTTTTTAAAAAAAATTTTATAAAAAAAGAATTTTAACTTATAGGAAATAATTTTGTTATCTGATAGGTGAATGTCTGTAATTTTTTAACGTTTAAATTCTGGAAGTAATCAAGCATTGGTGGTCTAGTGGTAAGCATAGCTGCCTTCCAAGCAGCTGGCCCACCAGCCCAGGTTCGCTTCCCAGTCAACACTTTGACATATAATATATATATATTCTACTGAGACTAGAGAATTTATGAAGAAAAGAAGGAATATGAAGATATACAAAAATGATATATTAAAAAGAATTGAATATCTCGAATTTTGTAAAATGGTACGGAAAAGAGTTGAAAATGATATAAGAAAGTATAACTGTGAAATAGCAAGGAAAGCTGTAGAAGAAAATAAAAGTCTCAAAAATGTTAAATAACATTTTGGTATTGGTAGGAAATTTATATCTGCAATAAGAAAAAAAGATGGAATTATTACTAAAAAGAGAGATGACATTATGAAATGGGTAGAAGATTTTTATCAAGAATTATATAGTAATAAAGAACAAGTACCTCTTATATCTATTACATCTTCCGAATTGCCCAGAATTTTAAATGAAGAAGTGAGACATGCAATTAAGTGTATGAAGAAAGGAAAGGCTCCAGGAAATGATGGAATTATAATTGATATATTAAAAGAAGCAGGTGAAGAAATAGAAACAATTTTAGCAAAGTTATATACCAAATGTCTAAATGATAAAGATGTACCAGATGATTGGAAGAATGCAGTAATAATATTAATATTTCAAAAACGTGATAAAGAAGATATTAGAAATTACAGACCTATCAGCCTTTTATCAGTTTTATATAAAAAATTTACCAAGATAATTACAACTCGTCTACAGAGAACTTTGGATTTCCACCAACCAAGAGAACAAGCTGGATTTAAAAGTGGTTTTAGTACAATAGATTATATCCAGGTATTGAGAGAAGTCATAGAAAGGACAAACGAATATGAGTTGTCTTTATGTTTTGGATTTGTAGATTATGAAAAGGCATTTGATTCTATACACATTTCTTCAGTGATTAAAGCATTGGATCACCAAGGTATAGATCCAGGATATTGTCATATTTTAAAGAATATTTATAAAAATGCAACAGCAACAATTATATTACATAATGATACTGGAAAAATCAACATTGAGAAAAGTGTAAGACAAGGTGATTCCATATCTCCAAAACTCTTTACAGCAGTGCTGTAAGAAGTATTTTGTGGATTAAAATGGGAAACTAAAGGAGTGAAAGAAACGGAGAGTATTTAAGTCATTTAGATTTCGCAGATGATGTTTTTGCAAATAATGCTTCAGAGCTGCAGGAAATGTTGCAGGAGTTAGCAGATGAAAGTAGAAAAGTAGGACTAAAGATAAATGTTAAAAAGACTAAAGTAATGTTTAATTGATTTGCTCAAAATATGAAAATAAAGATTGATTATGAAGAATTAGAAGAAGTTAACAGTTACAAATACCTTGGTCAGATTATTAATACAGATGGAAACATAATGGAGGAAATTAATCATAGAATTAAACTTGGTTGGAGTGCTTTTTGGTAGAAATAACTTGATACTAAAAGGAAAAATGCCTATGTGTTTGAAAAGGATGGTTTTTAACAAATGTGTTTTACCAGTTCTTACTTATGGATCTGAGACTTGGACACTTAATAGAAGAGCAATACAGAGACTTCAGACCACTCAAAGGAGTATGGAGAGGTGTATGTTGGGAGTAACAAGAAGAGATCGAAAACGCAATGTATGGGTAAGACAACAAACAGGTGTTACTGACCTTATTAAAAAAATTAAAAGATTGAAATGGAGTTGGGCTGGACATATTGCTAGAAGAGATGATAATAGATGGACAATTGAAATTTTCAACTGGATTCCAAGAGATTGCAAAAGACCCAGAAAGAGACCACATGTGAGATGGATGGATGAAATAAGAAAATGTGCAGGGGTGTTGTGGAGATGAGAAGCTAAAGATCGGAGAAGATGGATTAAACTTGGAGAGACCTTCATCCTGCAGAGGATTGATAATGGTTGATGATGATGATTCTGGAAGTAGTCATTTTGCTGTACTTTCTGATGAAAACCAGTGAGCTGATTGAAATATTAAAACAGCTTTATAGAGAAGTAATTGTATGATTTCTTATATTAGTATTTTTTATATTTCCTTCAGTTAGTTCATATATTTATTATTTTCATATATATATATATATATATATATATATATATATATATATATATATATATATATATATATATATATATATATATATATATATATATAAATCTCAAGTCAATTCAAAGAATAATATCATTCTACATTTTTATTTACTATGCCAATACTGAAAAATTAAAAATTAAAAGAGTTAAAAAAATTTTTATATTAAATACTTTCATTTATGCTGCACTAAAAAGCAAAACAATAATTGTTTCTTTAATCCCAACTGGGGCCTTATATTCACTTCAAATAAAAGCATGGTATCCAAAAATTAATTAAGCCAATTCCAATTGCTCATAACAAATAATTAATTGACTTAATTAATTTCTGGATCCTGCCCCCAATGCTTTTCATCCAAGTTAAATCTAAAAACTCTAATTGTGGTTAAAGAAAAAATTATTTTTTGTGTTTTTAGTGCACAATAAATAAAAGCATTTAAGATATAAAAAAAATTATCTCTATTTTATATTTTGAATTATTATAATATTTTAATTCAATATGAAAAATTATTAATTTAATAAAAACACAAAATTTTAAAATTTTAAATTTCAATTATGTAACTATTTAGTTTATTAGTTGTATTTTTTATATTGGACTATTTGGCAGGATGGTTTGGTTGGTTAGAGCATTACCTTAAAATTCAAAACTCAAGAATCTAAGGATCCAAGTTCGAATCCCATGCTAATACTGTCACTGGTCAGACCAGCAACACCTGAAGAAAAGGGGAGACTAATATCTCTGGAAACATTGTGCATATACTAACCTGTTTGTTGCACTATTACTAACAGTTGATTGTATTTGGAATATTTAAATAAAGTTAATTTTTTCTAAAGACATTTAATACATATATTATTAGATGATGGAAATAGTCCAATATAAAAAGTACAACTAGAATACCATCATCACAAACTTTTAGGAAAACATTTAGTTTCTTAGTGTTTAAATTTTTTTTTAAAAAAGTATGCCCACTTATAAAGTTTTAATGCTACAAGATTTGATAACAAGTGAATCTTTCGGAAAATAAATAGAAAAAACTAGCTTTAGAAACAAGTTTTTAAAATCAAAACATAGCTTCATTGAAATTTAAAATTATTTATGTTTTAAATTTTTCATTTTAATATGTTATTAATTACTTTTATACATCATTAAATAATAGTGAAAATTATATTTTAACATCATTTCAATTTTACTGTGACAGAATGTAATAAACAAAATATATAAAAAGTAAAAGCAAAATTAATTTACATTTTAAATAGAAAAATAACTATTTTTCGACACTAACATTTTTTTCTATTCTTACATGCTATGTATGATTTTGTTTTGGTTTTTTATGTTGTCTCTATTTTATATGTTATAGATGTTTCTCACAATAATCTTAGATATCTTTAATAATTTACCCAAGTGCTGAATTCAGCAACCAAATAAAATCCACAGAAAATTGTGAAATAATCCTATGAAAAATCAGTAAAAAATTTATCATGAAAGAATATCTCATCATCAAACATTACATGATCACCATTCTTTATGCTTCATAAGCTGTTTTTCACAAAGGCAAAACTATCTACACAGTAATTCGACTCAGTACAAGCTAGAGTAGGTTTGTGCATAAAATTCATCCAACATCACCAGACTAGTTTCTAGCTTGTGGCTGTCATCAGTGAGAAAGCCTTGGATCTGGTTTGTGCATAAAATTACTATTTAGTGCCTACTCATTCAATAACTCCAGATTAGTTTCTATCTTGTAGCTTTCATCAGTGAGACTCCTGGTGATTGATGAAAGCCACAAGCTAGAAACTAGTCTGGTGGTATTGGATGAGTAGCCATTAGATAGGAATTCTATGCACAAACCTACTCTTGCTTATCCAAGGCGTCTCACTGATGAAAGCCACAAACTAAAAACTAGTCTGGGGGCATTGAATGAGTAGGCACTAGGTAAGGAATTTTATGGACAAACCTTCCTGCATTCATTGATTACTCTAGCTTGCACTAAATGGCCAACTGTAAGGAAGTTTTGTCTCTGTGAAAAGCAACTTGTGTATGCAAAAAAATGGTGGTATAGGAATATGGTGACTGTGGTTATTAAATAACCAACAACACCAAAAAGTATGGATGATGAACTGAGTTAGATTTACACAATTATACAAGCTAATGAGCTTAGCCATTTTGGACTCAAATCTTTATAGTTACCTTAGAAAGTAAAAAGTGGCTGCTGGAGGGTTGCATTGGGTCCTAAGATCTAGGTGCAGTTTGTTTTTTTTTTTTTTTTTTAATTTTTTTTTTAATTTTTTATTTATAAAATTCTTCAATCATTTATAATAAAAAAACAAAACCCCCCCCCCATTCCCCACTCACCTCCCCCCATCACCCCCAATAAGGGGGTGAATTTTACACCTTTTCATTTTTTAAAAAACCCCAACACAAACACACCAGTCTTGTTATATGTATGTTTCTAAATTTGGGTTTTTTTAATCAATGCATATCTAAGCTCAATTCAGTTATATTGTAACTTCCCACTAATGCAGACATTAAAACTATTATCTCTCATTATGCATTCATTTTGAGGACAACTGTCTCAGGTGAACTAAAATTACCAAACACCTGCATCTCTACAATCATGTTGAAACTTCAGTATCTATCCTTATATCAACTCACTTGCAGTAGGTACTGCTTTTTATCCATTTTTAATACTTTAAGAATGAACAATTATTATACTGTGGATATATATTCTTTTTTTTTTTTATCAGCACCCCTCCTTTCCACCATATTATAAATGTCCGCCAATGCAGAAATTAAACTCCATTCTCTCTCACTGGCTTGTATTTTCTAAACAATTCATCAGGTAAACTAGAAGTATCAAACATATCTCCATGCCGATGTTGTTCTCTACACCAATTCACGTAAGATAGGGACTGTTTTTAATTCCCTTTTAATACTTTATGGAAGAGTGAACAATCATTGCTCTCTATATATATTCAACTTTTTATCAGTGCATTTCTCAGTTCAAGTCCACTAAATGACATCTATCCCCAAATGCACGCATCAGTTCTGGTTCCGTCTTTATATATTGGTGATATTTTTCGTATTATACAGATTTCAGTTATTATTACTATATAATTTTTTTCAGCTTTGTGGAAAAAAAATTTTTCTAAATTTAGAAATAATCGCCAATGTAAGAACAAATACAAAAAGTCCACTTGTTTGATTTATTTTGACATTTACAATACAGAGCCAATTGTTTCAGCTGTAAAAACTGAACCGCAGGTGACCACATTAAAGAGGGGATATTTTTTGCAAGCCTTCAGGGACCTATTAGCCATTAATCTTTACATTTACTAGAAAACTAACCACTTTGGCAAACTTTCAGCTTAAAAACCTTTAATTTGGTGAAATAAGAATCTTTTTTTTTTCTTTTATTAAAATTTTTGATATCTTTAATACACTGGACGCAATTTATTCGATTCTAATCATGAAAAAAGTTATAAATTATTCATGCAATTTGTATAAAAACTCTCTGGCTGTCAATCATAATGACATAAATAAATAGCCATGGGCCGTCATTTCGTTATTGATATATTTGTTACAAATAAGTCGTGCACAAATAGGGCATCTACTTGTCATGTCTACGAGTTCAGGTTCGAATCAGGGTCAATTGAAAATTTTTCAATATGCTTAAATTTTTTTCAGTTACATGGTCAATAATTACAAATATAAGTAGTGAAAATGGAGTCAGTCTACATGCTATGCCTATGAGCTTGGGTTCGAATCTGCGTCAAGTAAAATCTTTTCAATTTTTTTTTAAGTATATAGTCAATACTTGAAAATAATTAGTAAAGAAATAACATGGATATCTATCATGCATTACAAGTTGGGGTTTGAATCTGAGTTGAGTGAGTTTCAAAGTGCTTGAGTGTTTTTTTTTGCAAATAGATGATCTCTAACCAAACCATTTATACACCCAGTATTGGTTTAAAAACTGCAACAAAGATATCTAGTAGAAAAAAGCAGCAACTGACCAATAAAATTTCTACTGAGACTAGAGAATTTATGAAGAAAAAAAGGAATACAAAGATATACAAAAATGATGCATTAAAAAAGATTAAATATCTCAAATTTTGTAAAATGGTGTGGATAAGAGTTGAAAATGATATAAGAAAGTATAACTGTGAACTGACAAGGAAAGCTGTGGAAGAGAATAAAAATCTTAAAGAGTGTAAAACAAAATTTTGGTACTGGTAGAAAATTTATATCTGCAATAAGAAAAAAGATGGAATTATTACTAAAAAGAGAGATGACATCATGAAATGGGTTGAATACGTCTATCAAAAATTATATAGTAATAAAGAACAAGTATCACCTACATCTATTATATCTTCTGAATTACCCAGAATTTTAAATGAAGAAGTAAGATATGCAATTAAGTTTATGAAGAAAGGAAAAGCTCCAGGTAATGATGGAATTATAATTGATTGATTAAAAGAAGCAGGTGAAGAAATAAAAAATTTTTTAGCAAAGTCATACACCAAATGTCTAAATAATAAAGATGTACCAGATGATTGGAAGAATGCAGTATTAATATTTTAAAAAGGCGATAACAAAGATATTAGAACAGCCTTTTATCAGTTTTACACAAAAATTTTACCAAGATAATTACAACTATCTACAGAGAACATTGGATTTCCAGTAACCAAGAGAACAAGCTGCTTTAGTTTTAGTACAATATATCATATCCAGGTATTGAGAGAAGTTATACATAGGGCAAATAAATATGAGTTGCCATTATGCTTTGGATTTATAGATTATGAAAAGGTATTTGATTCTATAAACATTTCTTCAGTGATTAAAGCATTGGATCATCAAGGTATAGATTCAGAATATAGTCATATTTTAAAGAATGTTTATAAAATTGAAACAGCAACAATTAGATTACATAATGATGCTAGGAAAGTCAACATTGAGCAGGGTGAGTTCATATCTCCAAAACTTTTTACAGCAGGGCTGCCAGAAGTATTTTGTGATTAAAATGGAAAGCTAAAGGAGTGAAAGTAAATGGAGATTATTTAAGTCATTTAGATTTTGCATATGATGTAGTTTTTGCAAATAATGATTTAAAGTTTCAGGAAATGTTGCAAGAATTATTAGATGAAAGTAGGAAAGTAGGATTAAAGATAAATGTTAAAAAGACTAATGTAATGTTTAATGGATTTTCTCAAATATGAAAATAAAGATTGATTATGATGAGTTAGAATAAGTTAACAGTTACAAATACCTTGGTCAGATTATTAATATAGATGGAAACATAATGGATGAAATTAATCATAGAATTAAACTTGGGGTGTTTTTGGCAGAAATAACTTGATATTAAAAGGAAATATGCCTATGTGTTTGAAGTTTTTAATAAATGTGTTTTACCAGTTCTTACTTATGGATCTGAGACTTGGATACTTTATAGAAGAGCAATACAGAGACTTCGCACCACTCAAAGAAGTATGGAGAGTTACATGTTGAGAGTAACAAGAAGAGATCAAAAATGGAATATATGGGTAAGACAACAAACAGGTGTTACTGACCTCAATGAAAATATTAAAAGACTGAAGTGCAGTTGGGCTGGACATATTGCTAGAGGAGATGATAATAGATGGACAGTTGAAATCTTAAACTGGATTCCAAGAGATTGTAAAAGACCCAGAAAGAGACCATATATGAGATGGATGGATGAAATAAGAAAGGATGAAATAAAAAAAGTGTGCAGAAGTGATGTGGAGAAGAGATTCTAAATATCAGAGAAGACGGATTGAACTTGGAGAGATTCATCCTGCAGTGAATTGATAATGGTTGATGATATTGTAACAGTCAAATCTGTACATTCGCGTAACAAAATCCAGAGTTTTAGCAAATCATCCCAAGGCTGACAAGAATAGAGTGGTACGAACCACATTGTCTGATATAGCCCCAATTCCTTTACTAATGCTCAAAGATTTACCACCTTGCCGATGACACATATGATGCCACAGCAGCATCTTCATTCCTCATGTGCCGGCAATAGCACATCGGTAAAGCACAAGACTATGAGAAACTGACTTACTAACTAGTATAGCTATATAGACAATGTGTGTGGCGGAACATAATTATAAAATATGGATTGTGATTCTTAACTAATGATTCAATAAAGACTTACCAATGAGCAACATTGAGACATGAAACAAAAGTTAAATTCAAAACTAATTAAATGAAAACTAAATATTAAAATTAATAAATGAAAATCATGACTATAACGTGGCTATAGAGGTTGTCTCACACGCAGGTGACTAAGTTAGGGATACAATTTCACATTTGAGTCTGGGTTCACACACAAGTGATGACTGGGATTATAATCATTTATGGTTTGCCTAGTTACATGTGGCTTTAATTTATATATGTAACAATTTAAATCACTTGCGGGTGACAATTATTCTGGTTACAAATTAGTTACATTACTAGATTTATTACAGATACATATATCACTCATAGGTGATGATTTTAATAAGAGCATTTACTGTTTATATAGCAATTCCAATCATGCACAGGTGATTGTAGTTTGGATTACAAATCGTTTAATTTACTTTGATATATATAAATATTACTCGCAGGTGATGAAGAAATTATACGTGTAAAATTACAGTTTCATGAGCCTTAAGATTACTTTATACATCGAGGTTAATTTGCTCATGACCACCTATGCCTAGTTTATGCTATATAACAGGATCTAGATCTGCTCTAGAGCTAGCAGAAGTGATTATAAACATTGACAAAGAGGATGGCATTATTATTAAGCACGAATACTTAATATCCTCTACATAGTTTATGTGCCTATGAAATTAGACTCAAATTCAGATCAAAGCTGAAAATACAATTATTAAGGCAGGAAGAACTGATGATTGGCAGTCAGACTTCAGATACCATGTGTATAGAAAATATAAAGTCTGATAGCCCCTGTGTCTCAAGAGTGCCTTTTCACGAGATTCTTACCATGTATTGGTTCCCTTTTCATCGTACTCATTGCTGTGGAAATAAGAGACCTTTAGTTCAGATGATCGAGCAATTTATTTGAGTGGGATGCAAAAAATTGCCCATACAACCATTAAGGAATACAACAACATATATATATATATATATATATATATATATATATATATATATATATATGCCATAGCATTCTTAAAAACACTCGCACTGCTGACTACATTATATAATAAAATTTTATGATGCTCAACACTAATTTCCTTCATGAAACTAACGTGTAAAAATTATTATTATATTAAAATATGTAAAAGCACATATCATTAAGTTAAAATATGTAAAATCAAATATCAGTAAGTTAAAATATGTAAAATAATCTAGAAACTTAATTATCATTTTAGAATGAAGCATTTAAAACTATACTCATTTCAGAATAAAGCATTTAAAATTATACGTAACAAAATTTATGATAATTTAAAATCAATCGCTTTAAGTAAGTAATGACTAACTAACTTTTCATAACTCGGGATAAGGTAAATACGTTGAACTAGATCAATCAGAGATAACTCAGCAAACCAACAAATAAATTAATAAATACGTGGAGTACATAAATCAATAAATAAAATATTAACTCAGTAAGAAAATCAAATTTAGTTATTAACTCAAATCAGGCAAGATTTTAAGATGAAAACAAAAGAAATCAAAATTACATTTTAGTAGTGATTTTAAGATTAAAATAAAGAAATCAAAATTACATTTTAGTAGTGGATTTAAAGTACATTATTGCTATGGCCCTAGAATTTATGATTTTGCTAGCTTTAGGAATTATTGCATTTTAGTGGATTTATTAATTTTAAGTAGAGGAAGGTTTTTTTACTGGCTCTCTGTCTGCTTGCATTTGTTTCATATTGAAAAAGGCTCTGTCAATGGGCATCTGTTTCTTACGGTTCTCTTCTTGCTGCTCTCCACATGGTGGTCTTCTCGGGTTAGGAAGACAAGAAAATTTGCCTTCTACTCAGATTGCATTATAATTAACAATTTTTAAAATTAAGTTGTCAACAAATTGACTTGAAATAATGTCCGAATAAATCCAAAATGGCTGAAGAGGCTTATATTATCAGCTTACCCCCTCTTCTCAGTCATAGTAAGTTTTTAGATTTGTTTTGCTAATTTTCTTGCTGTATTCCTAGAATTGTGGAATCACGCTGTTTTTATTATTTACAGCTGAGTTTTACAGCTGGTCATCTACGATTTCTTTCTAATTACTCAAGATAATTTATTCTACAACTTAGTGTTACTTTTAATTTTGTAATTAGGTCACACTGCAGTGAGAAAAATTAAGTTTTATAATACCAATTCTTTTTCGAAAACAAATCTACAGATGGAAAACATCTGGTTATATATGTAACTCGATTAATTTAATTTAGCGATATATGCAGAACTATACAATTTCAAATATTAATTTTTTTTAGAATAAATATTTTAAATAAAGAAATTTATAATGTTTTAAATCTGTTAACATTATTCTTTCCTGCATATATATAGTCTCGTGTTACACATACAACGCAATTTCTATTTATTTACTACAAGAAATATATGTGTGCGTATATATGGGTTTTTACATATACAGATACAATTTTCATACTGTATGCTAAGATATATGCACACATACATAACTAATACCTTTATGTTTAAATTTAGCCTGATTTTAATACAATTTTAACCTGATATATGAGGATTTCGTGATAGATACATAGATAGAAATACTACTATAGTATATAGTAGGTGAAACAGTATGATTGTCAAAGTTGACTGTTTCATATCCTCAAACTCATGGGAATTTTTAAATTTTATAGTTTTATGCCTTTACTTCGGGTATTGGCAAAAATTTAATAAAAAAAGAAACTTTTACTTTGAGTAGAAGCGCAAAAAAAACTTTTACTTTATGTATTATGTCACTTACTAATTTTAAAGTGAACCCTCTCTCATCTTATTATATCCCTATGCAGTTAGACACAACCTATTCTAGAATACTATAATAACTAAGACTAAACTAAACTAATGATTATATGGTTATACAGACAATTCTAAGTGTTTCAGATCCCTATGTAGGGTCTGCAGTTTTACTTGAGCTCCTATAAGGTTTAACCTTCTCATGTTATAGGCTCCTATGAACAAATTATGGCCTTGCTGTAGTTTCATTTGAAATGGACCCTTACATAACCTGAAGAACTTATGGAATTTGTCAGGCTGTAAAATGGGTATGATCTGGTCTGGTCCTTTTCGTAATTGTAAATGCCAATCACATACTTTAATGCATCCCTTCCTTGGTGTCAGTGCTCTAATTCTGGTTTTGTTTCTCTTCCTTGCAAGATATGGACTGCTTTCTTTTCTCTTTTTCCTTATTGTCACTTCCATTCTGCCTTTAATATTACCTATTCTGCTCTTTCTTTTAACATTTGATTTCTCCCAGTATGTCCTATTTTCTCTACTGCTCTTTATTTTAAACTTTGGCCTTTCCCAGTATGTCTTATTATCTATTTCTTTTCCCACTAATTTGAAGACTGGTGGTCTCCATCATGCTCTACTGGCTGTTTTGGCTATCTGATTTAGTTTTTTTTCATTTAACTTTCCTTTCACCTAGAAGCACTAGGGCGACCCATTTAACTTTAATCTTACAGTTTACTCTTCCTACTATATTTGTTTCAGATCCCCATTCTTCATACTCCTTGCATACATTATATTCTTGCCTCTGTCTCTTATTGTCTACTCTTATGACTGCTAACCTATCTACTTTCACTATGAATTTCAACCTTTCCAAGGTGATCTTCCCCTGGCTCTAAATATTCTTTTCTATCTATGCCCATATGAATATTTTCTGCATCTATCCTTGCCCATTTTAACTCGTCTGGGTGCATTTTGTCATCTATATTCTTTATGTCAGTTCCTTTACATCTATTCTTCCAACTATCTTCCCATACCCTCTTTTATTTTCGAGCCTCTTGTCTATTCTTGTATCATGCTTTCAAACTTCTTCCTGCCTTGCCCAGCTGGATCTTTCTCTTCCTTAACTTCTTGTTGAAGCTCTATTTGCTCTACAATTTCACCTACTAATTTTGTTTTAACTTCTGCTTTTTCTATCTCTTTTATTGGGATATATTATACTCCAGTTATTATTTTTGAAAGCAGTTTTTCTCTTTCTTCAATCAGTCCTAACTCAACTTTTAACCTTTCTGTTCCATCATTTACTGCTTCCAACTCTCCTGCTCTCTGTAAAGGTTCAATGATTTCAGGTATGATGGGCATCATCTCTTCCTCATTTAATGGAATTGCTTCCACGATTTCTTTTCCCCACATAATGTCCTCTTTCTTACTAGCAGGTCCTGCCTCCATTATCTCTGAAGTACCTGGATCAACCTTTTCTTCAATCCCTTCTAAGTCAATCTTTTCTGATCGTATGACTATTTCTATAACTTCTATTCCTGTAATTGATAATATCCCTGCCTCAATCTGTTCTTCAAATACAGCTCCTCTCTTTGCAACTCTAGAAATTTCTTCAATAGTTACTAGTTTTTCTGAATGTGAGCTCACAATTTCCATAGATTTTTTGTAGCTTCTACTTCCTCCTTCTCAGTCTCAATTCCTGTTTTCACTTCCTTTGATATATCTTTGGTTGGAAGTTGTACAGTTTTTCTATCTTGCTCTAACTCAGTACCACATTCTGGTTCTTCTACTTTCTTTTCACGGGTTGTATACTTACAGGTTAAATCAGTCTTGATCTCTAACATTTGCCTCATAGTATTTAGCATTTCTTCCCTGTATTTCTTATCCTTTTGCTCTTTCTCTTTCCTTTATCTCTTGTCCACCTGCCTTTCTTTTTCCCTTTCCTTTTTATCCTTTTCCCTTTCTTCTGCTCTTTCTTTTTTTTCCTTTTCTCACTCTCCCCTCAGGATTTCTACTAGTTACTCAATAGTTACATTGTTTTTCCCTTTGTACTGTTCCTTTACAGGTTGTATGTTTTCTTCTTGTCCTTCCTTTATTTCCTCCTCTCCCTCACTCTTTAGTTCCTTTTTCATATTGCTGTCATTGACTTCCATGATCACCTTCCCTGACCTTAGCATTTTCCCTCTTTTCTCAACTGGCTTCTTGATCTTATTACCTTCCCTTACTCCTTCCACTATTCCTTCTACATTGTTCTCCATTCTTAACTTTTGTTATCTAAGTTTTATGCATGGCTGCCTTGCCCTCCTTTCCACAACAAGTCCACCTTTGCTTCCTTTTCCCAGTTATTCTTCCCTATCTATCGAAGCCCTTATACCAATCAACACTTCCAACTATTAGTCTTGCCAGAGAAATTTTAAACCATCCTCAACATTAACAAACAAAATAAATTTTAGTCATGCCTAGCATTATTATGATCAAACTCTACATTAACAAATAAAAATAAATTTTAGTCTTGCCTAGCATTTTTAAATCATCCTCAACATTAACAAATAAAATAAATTACTATATTTAAAATGCAACTCACCACATGGATTTCCATCAGCATCTTCTATTTTCTGTTCTTGATTTAGCTATTATTATTATTATTATTATTATTATTATTATTATTATTATTATTATTATTATTATTATTATTATTATTATTATTATTATTATTATTATTATTATTATTATTATTATTATTATTATTATTATTATTATTATTATTATTATTATTATTATTATTATTATTATTATTATTATTATTATTATTATTATTATTATTATTATTATTATTATTATTATTATTATTATTATTATTATTATTATTATTATTATTATTATTATTATTATTATTATTATTATTATTATTATTATCTTGCAATGCTGTTTCTTATAATCTTCTTGAAAAATTAGTGAATGAGGATTTGGACTCAATTGGTAAATGGTTGGCATATAATTCATTGTTGGTCAATTTAGATAAAACAAAAGCTATTCTTTTTTTTTTTTTACAAGCGTACTTTTTTTTCTCTTAAGATTAAAATTTGCTGTAAGTATATTTTGCATTATAATAGTATATGTACTTGTGAGAATATTCCTTTGGTAGATAATTATTGTTATTTGGGAATATATATTGACTCCAGATTGTCCTGGACAAATCACATTACCTATCTTTGTCAACGGTTACGTAATTTAAACTATATGTTTTATTATTTAGTTAAATTTCTTCCTAGGTCTGCTCTCATTTTTATTTACATTGCCTGTTATCAGAGTATTTTATCTTACAATATCATTATTTGGGGTAATGCTTCTCCACATATTTTATCTTCTTTGCGTGTTTTGCAAAATTATACTTTGCGCATTATTTTTGGTAGATCTCGTTCCTCTTCTGTTCGAGATATTTATATTGCATTTGGTTTATTTGATGTAAATCACTTATATCAATATAGAGTTATTTTTGATATTTTTTGTGCTAAACCTTTTCTGAATTCTAGAGTTTATGTTCTAAATACTCGTCTTTCTAATAAATTTCAATTACCTTTACCAAAATTTTTTAAGGAATCTAGTAGAAGACAATATGTTTATTCTGGGTCAAAGTTGTTTAATAAATTTGTATATGAATGTTCAATTGATCTGAATAATATTTCTTATATATCATTCAAAAAATATTTGTGTCAATGGTTGTGTAGTATGTATTAATTTTGGCATTTATTTTATTTATTTAATTAATTTTATTTATTTCCTAAACTGTTCTTTTGAGTTTTTGATTGTATTTTTTATTTAATTTATTTTTACATGTAAATTCCACACACAAGATTTTTCTTGTTTGGAGTTTTTAAATATTTGTGATGTACTTTGTTTTATTTCATAGAATAAATTGAATTGAATTGAATTGAAAAAAATTGAATTGAATTATTATTATTATTATTATTATTATTATTATTATTATTATTATTATTATTATTATTATTATTATTATTATTATTATTATTATTATTATTATTATTATTATTATTATTATTATTATTATTATTATTATTATTATTATTATTATTATTATTATTATTATTATTATTATTATTATTATTATTATTATTATTATTATTATTATTATTGTTGTTGTTGTTGTTGTTGTTGTTGTTATTGTTATTATTATTATTATTATTATTATTATTATTACTTCCCATGGTTTGCAAAATTTGTACACCAAACACTCGTATATTTATCTTGTCAGATTTTTCAACTTTTTTTTTAATCCTGCTCATTTCAGTCTTGAATCACACATCCTTTATTATCTATAAATTTTGAATAAAACAATAGAATATTCTCTGCCTCTGACAACAAATTTATATGAGGATAATTCACAGTTTATTCAAATTACCTCAGGCACCAGCTGTCAGTAGGTGAGATATATATACAACGCTTTCAACATGCCACATCTATATTGATATTTTCATATATCCAGTAATACTTTTGCAATGCAACATTTTTTTTACAAATGGCATAACAAATATTCTAGCATAGTCATTTCCGTTATATATTTAAGTGACTAGCCTACTTTGCAAAATACAAGTATTTAATAGAATCTTCACTTATCATGTTAGGTTACTACCAAAATAATCAACATATATGCATATTGCGAATATATACATGTTTAAAATTCACCTATAGTCATAAAGAGGTTTCTAAAATATACATATTAAGAGTGCATTTTATTTTAGAATGCATTTTGTTAATCAATAACTATATATACTATGAGTGTATACATTTACAACTTGTCAAATGGGTCTTCATTTATCTATGGTTACTCTAAAAATTGCTGTCATTGAAGTGTAAAGTCCACTACATCGGACCACTTGACATATACAATTCCCAGTTTGAGAGTCTTCACCTATCTGTGGTTACTCTAAAAATTGCTATCATTAAAGCATAGTGTCCACTACATCGGACCGCTTGACATATACAATTCCCAGTCTGAGGGTCTTCACCTATCATATCAGGTTACTAAAATTACAAATACATTTTGAGTGCATTTGTTTCAAAATATGTTTGGTTACTTGACAAACATATATATATAAAGAAAAAGAGCGAGCGTATACCTTTCTATCTATACAACCTCAATACTATACATACGTATATTATATAATCACAATTTATTATCATTACAAATAATTGAAAATAATTTTTTTTACCACGAAAAAAATTTTTATAATCTTACATGAAATTACATCAGATTGCATATCTGGTGCAAAATAATTTTTATATATAATATTAAACTACCACACATATTATCGGTTCAGGGTGGTGTAAATTAATCAAGTCTTATGTTTGAATTTTCATATCCAAAAATTTTACATATATATTCCACATATTTTTAGCAAATGGTCTCTACAGGCGTGGAATTATTAATGAGGCCTCATGTTTGGGCATCCATACCCAGAGAAAAAAATCTACTGTAACAGTCAAATCTGTAGATTCATATAAAAAAATCCAGAGTTTTAGAAAATCATCCCAAGGCTGACCAGAATAGAGTTGTACAAACCACGTCTGATGTAACCCCAATTCCTTTACTAATGCTCAAAGATTTACCACCTTGCCAATGACACATATGATGCCACAGCAGCATCTTCATTCCTCACATGCCGGCAGTAGCACATCAGTAAAGCACAAGACTATGAGAAACTGACTTACTAACTAGTATAGCTATATAGACAATGTGTGTGGTGGAACATAATTATAAAATATGGATTGTGATTCTTAACTAATGATTAACTAATCAATAAAGACTTACCAATGAGCAACATTGAGACATGAAACAAAAGTTAAATTCAAAACTAATTTAATGAAAACTAAATATTAAAATTAATAAATGAAAATAATGACTATAACGTGGCTATATAGGTTGTCTCACACGCAGGTGACTAAGTTAGGGATACAATTTCACATTTGAGTTTGGGTTCACACGCAAGTGATGACTGGGGTTATAATCATTTATGGTTTGCCTAGTTACATGTGGCTTTAATTTACATATACATATGTGACAATTTAAATCACTCGCAGGTGACATTAATTATTCTGGTTACAAATTAGTTACATTACTAGATTTATTACAGATACATATATCACTCATAGGTGATGATTTTAATAAGAGCATTTACTGTTTATATAGCAATTCCAATCACGCACAGGTGATTGTAGTTTGGATTACAAATCATTTAATTTACTTTGCTAATTATAGATATCACTCGCAGGTGATGAAGAAATTATACGTGTAAAATTACAGTTTCATGAGCCTTAAGATTACTTTATACATCGAGGTTAATTTGCTCATGACCATCTATGCCTAGTTTATGCTATATAACGGGATCTAGATCTGCTCTAGAGCTAGCAGAAGTGATTATAAACATTGACAAAGAGTATGACATTATAATTAAGCACGAATACTTAATATCCTCTATATAGCTTATGTGCCTATGAAATTAGACTCAAATTCAGATCAAAGCTGAAAATACAATTATTATGGCAGGAAGAACTGATGATTGGCAGTCAGACTTCAGATACCATGTGTATAGAAAATATAAAGTCTGATATAGCCCCTGCGTCTCGAGAGTGCCTTTTCATGGGATTCTTACCAAGTAACGGTTCCCTTTTCACCGTATTCATTGCTGTGGAAATAAGACCTTTAGTCCAGATGATCGAGCAATTTATTTGAGTGGGAGTCTTATGCTCCATTCCTAAGGATGCAGAATGGGGAGGTTCGAATCTGTCCACCATCTGAAAAAGAAAATTGCCCGAACTAAGAGTAATGGTGCAGCGCAACCACATACAACCATTAAGGAATACAGCAACAAATATATATATATATTGCCATAGCATTTCTTAAAAACACACTCGCACCGCTGACTACATTATATAATAAAATTTTATGACGCTCAACACTAGTTTCCTTCATGAAACTACCGTGTATCAGTTCATTAGGTAGCATCTATAATTATGCTATTAAGGAAAACTTAGGAATCTAATTTGTAAAGCTATCTATATAGATATTTATAACTTTAGGAGGAGTACAGCACATTATTGAGCATTAAGATATAAGGTTATAGCTTTATGCTGTATTTCAATCACTCCGGCTAAACATTAGTTAAAAAATATTATCTTGAAAGCGAATCTACCTTAAAACAGCTGTAAGTTTTTAATTATCTCTTAAACAAGATATTTTTACCCCTTTCAAAGCGAGTTTCTTTTGCATTCCTAGACACTATATTATCTCTAGGTGTGAAGATGTAATGGCTCCTCACTAAGCATTTAATCAATAGTAAAACCCTGCTTTGAACAAATATAGCATAAACCATGACACAATGGAAAATCATAAAATTTGGCATAGATTTACTTAGAAAGAAATGCAAGTTTAAAAAGCAGATATCACTTAAGTGAAATCTAAAATTTGGCTCTGTTTTAGCATAGTTTGAAAAGGAAATGGCAACGGAATTAGTTTATATCTGATCGACCCAGTTCAAGCCAAATTTAAGTTGTGCACAAGAATTAATCAAGGCAAAAATTATTATTATATTAAAATATGTAAAAGCACATATCATTAAGTTAAAATATGTAAAATCAAATATCAGTAAGTTAAAATATGTAAAATAATCTAGAAACTTAATTATCATTTTAGAATGAAGCATTTAAAACTATACTCATTTCAGAATAAAGCATTTAAAATTATACGTAACAAAATTTATGATAATTTAAAATCAATCGCTTTAAGTAAGTAACGACTAACTAACTTTTAATAACTCGGGATAAGGTAAATATGTTGAACTAGATCAATCAGAGATAACTCAGCAAACCAACAAATAAATTAATAAATACATGGAGTACATAAATCAATAAATAAGATATTAACTCAGTAAAAAAATCAAATTAGTTATTAACTCAAATCAGGCACGATTTTACGATGAAAACAAAAGAAATCAAAATTACACTTTAGTAGTGATTTTAAGATTAAAATAAAGAAATCAAAATTACATTTTAGTAGTGATTTTAAGATTAAAATAAAGAAATCAAAATTACATTTTAGTAGTGGATTTAAAGTACATTATTGCTATGGCCATAGAGTTCAGATTTAGCTAGCTTTAGGAATCATCGCATTTTAGTTGAGTTATTAATTTTAAGTAGAGGAAGGTTTTTACCGGCTCTGTCTGCTTGCACTTGTTTCATATTGAAAGGCTCTGTCAATGGGCATCTGCTTCTTATGTTTCTCCTCTTGCTGCTCTTCGCATGGTAGACTTCCCGGGTTAGGAAGGCAAGAAAAAATGCCTTCTACTCAGACTGCATTATAATTAACAATTTTAAAACATAAGTTGTCAACGAATTGACTTGAAATAATGTCCGAATAAATCCAAAATGGCTGCAGAGGCTTATATTATCAGCTTACCCCCCTCTTCTTGGTCATAGTAAGTTTTTAGATTTGTTTTGCTAATTTTCTCGCTGTATTCCCAGAATTGTGGAATCATGCTGTTTTTATTATTTACAGCTGAGTTTTACAGCTGGTCATCCACGATTTCTTTCTAATTACTCAGGATAATTTATTCTACAACTTAGTGTTACTTTTAATTTTGTAATTAGGTCACACTACAGCGAGAAAAATTAAGTTTTATAATACCAATTCTTTTTCGAAAACAAATCTACAGATGGAAAACATCTGGTTATATATGTAACTCGATTAATTTAATTTAGCGATATATGCAGAACTATACAATTTCAAATATTAATTTTTTTTAGAATAAATATTTTAAATAAAGAAATTTATAATTTTTTAAATCTGTTAACATTATTCTTTCCTGCATATATGTAGTCTTGTGTTACACATACAACGCAATTTCTATTTATTTACTACAAGAAATATATGTGTGCGTATGTATGGGTTTTTACATATACAGATACAATTTTCATACTGTATGCTAAGATATATGCACACATACATAACTAATACCTTTATGTTTAAATTTAGCCTGATTTTAATATAATTTTAACCTGATATACGAGGATTTGGTGATAGATACATAGATAGAAATACTACTGTAGTATATAGTAGGTGAAACAGTATGATTGTCAAAGCTGACTGTTTTAATATATATATATATATATATATATATATATACTATATATATATATATATATATATATATATATATATATATTAGTAATGGGTGATCAATCTCAAACTCTGGACTAGCTCTGTGTTCTGAAACGAATATGAAGATATGTAAAAAGGAAGAAAATTCAAGAAGTAGCATTTGTTGGTTATGAATTGTTATCATGTCCTAATTTGCAAAATGTCAACACATATTATGCAAGATATAGACCATGATGATAATTTGAGATTGATTGCATCATGCATTAGTTCAAACCTTTTATTTAATTAATAAAAGAAACTTGAATATAAGCTGCTAACAAAAGATGTTGTTATTTATCTAATGTAAGCTCTAGATGAGTACTCAATTTAAATTCACAGAAGTGTTTTATAGGTAAAAGATACAAACAATGTATGAAGAGCAAAGCTTGATTAAAGTAGACAATTATGAAGTGCTGAGTATATGAAGCAACGAATGTAACAGAAGTCTATGACTGAATCCATTTGAAAGCATTGCTTTACACTTCATAAATGTCTTTACTAATAAAGCTTTACTCTTAATATGTTGCTCATATCTTTTACCTATATTATCATCTCAGAGATAAAGAATTTAGAGGTGTTTTATGAAATGGACTGAGCTATTACAATTTTTTTTCATATGTCAAATGTGTTGACCGGGAAGCAAACCCAGGCAAGCTGCTTGGAAGGCAACTATGCTAACCACTAGGCCACCAGTGCTTGATGAGCTATTACAATTTTTGAAAATAAATATTAAATAATTTAACTTTTTAAAGGCAAACAAAATACAATACCTAAAACAATTCAAAAAAACTGCACAGGGGCTGCTATGGAACAAGAATATGGCTTGATGGTAGCATTATTTAATAGGAATTGTTTTGATCTGTTTACATGTTTTATAAATTCCATAATGTTAAATTTTTGTCAGTCATGCATGTATTGCCATCCACAGTTCCTAAATACTCTACAATTCAGTATTCTGGCTGCAATTCCATGCCAAAGCTAAACTTTCTACATCAACAGGATTTTTGTAAGATACTACAATTTAAAAATTAGACTTCATTATTTCTGTATCACAGCAGAATAACTATGTGAAACATGATGTTCATAACTCTTGCTCTTACTTTATTTAATAATATGTGATTGTATATGACTCATTCTCTGTATTACCAATCCATCTTTGGGTGTACCGTACATTGTTTTTCTCCATCTTTGTGTGTATCGTACATTGTTTCTCTCTTGGAAAGGCCAAATTATAAATATTACCTTTGCATATTCTACTGTCAATTATTTGTGCTTGTAAAAATATCTCTGGACTGAGGAAAGATATGCAAACTAAAGAAATCCCAAGATGCTTTGTTTATAAGTGCCAATCATTAATAGACTGTTTTATTGTTATCATTTGTTTCATCTTTTGTTTTTATTATTCACCAACTTTGGAAGACTTTCAAATAGCAAATTGTTTCTAATATTATTATAAAAAAAAAAAAAAAAATATTTTCATATAGTAGTGCCACCTAGTGCAAGCCATAGTAATTAATTTATGCTACAAGGTTTGTGTGTCAAAATCTCTATCCGGAGTCTACTCATCTGGTATCCCCAGACTACATTCTAGATTATGACTTTTATCATTGAGGAACCTTGGATTTGGGAGGACTGCACCTGGATCTTTGGATCTAATGCAACCCTCCAGAAATTGCATTTTACCTTTTTAGTTAACTATAAAGCTATGAGCTCAAAATGAAAATGAAAGAATGGGTTTAATCCAAACTAATTCACTTTTATTGTCATTCAAATCTGAATCCAGTTTATTATATATACATTTTAAGGTTGTTGGTTTCTTAATAATCATAGCAATTAAAATCTTTTGGTCAGGAATGATATCAGACCACTAAAACAGCACAAGATCACTGCTTTCTAGCCTTGCACAATCTGTGAAAACAGAAGCAATTCTCTCCATAGTGCCATCTAATGCCAGTCATAATAATCAATGAACACTAGAAGATTTGGGCATAAAAAATCCTAACCAATGCCTAATTATCTAGTATCACCAGGCCAGTTTCTAGCTTGTGGCTTTTATCAGGAGGAATCTTAAATCTGAGAGCACTGCACCTAGATCTAATGCATGAGATCCAAAGATTTAGGTGCAGTGCTCTCATATGCAAAGCTGCCTACTGATGTAGGCTAAATGTAGAAACTAGTCTGGGAATATTGGATGAGTAGACATTAGGTAGGGATTTTGTGCACAAACCTTCTAGCATCCATTTATTATTATGACTTGTACTAGGTGGCACTACTGCATGGAAAGAGTTTATATTGTTTTCATAGACTATGTAAGCATAAGTAATGGTTGTCGTGTGATATTTTAGTATAATTAATGTAATTAATTCTCTTTTAACATTAATGCCAATTTCACTTATTTAAAAGATTTCATGGAAGCTGGATAGTTGAAGTAAATTGATGATGTGAAAAGAAACTATAGATCAGAAGGCCTGGATTAACTTTCATCCTGTAATGGATTAATTATAGCTGAATATAATGATGGTGGTTATAAATTATTAAAATAAAATTGTTATTAATTATTTTCAATAATTCAACATATTTTACCTCAGATTATTTTTATTTCTAAGATTTATTTAAATGCAATTAAAAAATAATGATTTCAATTTATTTCAATTATAATTTTACTTTTCTTAAAAAAATAAAACTACATATATATATATATATATACGTCAATTTACATTTTATAAAGTAAAAATCTAAATTATATATCTAAAAAAGAAAAAATCATTAAAATACAAATTCAATCTGAATTAGGTAAAAAAAAAATACAAATAATTTTAAAACATTAATTTGAAATTATTCATTGAATATTTTAAACATAAAATTTGAATTTTACATAATGTCAATATACATTTAAAAGAAATAAATAAATAGAATTCAATCTTTTATCATTTCTTATTTTAAATGATGTATTATATTAATAATATGCAAATCAGTTCATATTATCATTGATTTTATGTAAATTAATCTTATCTAATGATAATTTGAGTTCGAAATCTAGTTACTAATTAAAGTTTCGTATTTGCATAAACAAATTGCTTAATTATATGTATATAATATTGATATTTTTTTTTATATTTATGTTCAATTATTTACCAAAAAAATCGTCTGACTAGAGCTAAAAAAGATGTAATAAAATTACAAAATTTTATTTCGTTATATATATATATATAATTTAGATTGAAGAAAACTATCCTTTCACCCATGGACTATAAATCGACAGCACTCCATATCAATAAATGTTTTAAAAGAATAGACAATTTACCCATTCTTTAAGACTACTATGAAATAAACCAAAATTCATTAATAGTGCTGAAAATGAAGAGCTCTCTTTTTTACAAACCAGATTTGAAAATCGGCTTAGGACTTGGAAATGTCTGAATTACATATTCCACGGCAGAGAAAGCATCTCATTTTAATGACCTATAATATTTAACCACTTATAATTATTAAATAACATAGCATGAGATGCATGTGTAACTTCAAGCACTATTAATGGAATAAATGCTTTAAAAGAATAGGCAGTTCCGATATATATAATACATTGAGACAAATATTTGTATTTTTATATTGGACTATTTTTATCATCTAATATGCGTATTGAATGACTTTAGAAAAATTTAACTTTATTTAAATATTCCAAATACATTCAACTGTTAGTAATAGCACATCAAACAGGTTAGCATATGCACAATGTTTCAAGAAATATTATTCTCTTCTCTTATTCAGGTGTTGCTGGCCTGACCAATGACAGTACTAGCATGGGATTCGAACCTGTGTCCTTGGATTCTTGATTATTGAATTTTAAGGTAATGCTCTAACCAACAGCCATCCTGCAGAGTGTTACCTTAAAATTCAATAATCAAAAATCTAAAAACCCAGGTTCGAATACCATACTAGTATTGTCATTGGTCAGGCCAGCAACATCTGAATAAGAGGGGAGAATAATATCTCTCAAAACATTGTGCATATACTAATCTTTTTGATGTGCTATTAATAACAGTTGAATGTATTTGGAATATTTAAATAAAGTTAAATTTTTCTAAAGACATTCAATATGCATATTAGATGATGGAAATAGTCCAATATAAAAATATAACTAGAACACCATCATCACAAACCTTCAGAAAAACATTGAGATAAATACTTTATCACTGATTTATTATGTAAATAAAATGCTCTCATTTCATAGCACAAGAATAAATATTTCTAAAGACAAGATCATCTGTCTTTTCTCTTTACATCAATTTATGTACACATAGAGGTTAATCTCAATAATTTTGGAGAGAAAGCATGAGAATTTTAAATCAATAATATTACTTTACTAAAGCTATATTTCGAAATGTTTTATATTATTTTAATTGACATTCACAGAAATTTCAATGTACAACTTGTCAATACTAAATCAAGTAATGAAATATGTAAATATACAATTCCCAGCAGTTAATATTGTATAAGACATCAAGATTAATACTCCAATACTGATTTATTAAGTAAGTGAAATAATCTCAACCCAAAGCACAAGATGACTGATTAAAAATCTTTATGATTTCTCTCCAAAGTGCTCAAAATTGGCCTTTATATATAAATTGAGGTAAAGAGAAAAGATATGATCTTTTCTTTGAAAAGTTTTATCTTGTACTTTGGATTGAGAGTATTTTATTTTAATAGACCAGTGTTGGAATATTAATCTCAATGTATTATATTATATCAAGTTCTGAGTTTTTATTTATATAAATTTGTCATTTCATTTCTTATAGTCATTTTCCAGTAACTTATATGACCATAATATTGTTAAAAACTTATAAATACTTAATCAATCGAATTGTGCATAACTTGACATAATAAACAACTGGTTTGTATACAATTTAATATCATTAAATCGATTTTCACTCACAAATGATCTTCTCAAAATGCCATTTTTAAAACGAATTTTAAAAAAGTTGATTTGTGAGCAAAAATTGATTTGATGATATTAAATTAAATTCTATATAAACCAGTTACCTATTATTTCAAGTTATGTACAATTCGATTGATTGTATATAAATTTATAAGTGTGTGTGTGTGTGTTTTTCAAACTAGTGATTGGTCCATTTATCAGAGATGTTAATCTGTCCTAGATAATAAAAGAAAAACATTCCAGTTACAAACATGTTTAGATTTATTGCCCCAGCAGCTGATCCATAGTGGATATGGTTAACCATTCAATTATTGTTTAGTAAATGGATACCTAAATATTAATATTTAAAAAGTAAACAAAACCTTTTAAATTCTTTTTACTCAATAATTTGAAGTCTTCAGAGTCCCTCCCCCCCCCCATGTGTCATAGCATCAGTCGGGAAACGAACCTGCTAACCCGGAACAACTGCTTGTAAAGCAGCTGTCGCTGGCCTTTCGACCACCAATGCTTGACAAGTCTTCAGAGCCCTTTTTTACTGTTTCTTTTTGGAAGGGTGTTTAAAATGTGTTTGCTTTTCAAGAAGCTATTTAAATTTAATCACTAAAAATGTTGCATATATAAAAACTTCCTGTCGAACGCACTTATAAAAAGCATGCTTTCCATCACTACAACTCTAACCTTTATTCGGAACCATGTATATGAGTTTTAGTCCAAGTATAATTTCCATCTATTGGTTAAAACTAAATCTAAAGTATAATAGTTTGCATGGACAACTTCTAGTTAATTAGTTACAAAAATAAATGCTTTGTGGAAAAATACCAAGTCAGGCGATAGGGCACGAGAAATTCAGTATTGAAACATCCAGAGGGCGGGGTAAGACCTCAAGAAAAATAATTAAAGAAAAAAGAATAATGCAATTAGAAAATGATAGTATATTAATAAATTAAAAGAGAAAAAGTGCCGCTGAGTCTACAGTAAAAGAAGAAAAAGTTTTTGATTGAGAGATTATTTATGGCATTATGGACACACACAATTTATGAATTTTTAATGATTTTTTTTTTATACAGAGGCAAAATTTTCCATATAGTAGCGTTACCCAGTGCAAGCTAGATTAATCAATTGATGAAAGAAGTTTGTGCATAAAATCCCTATCTAGTGCCCATTCATCCAATATCTCCAGACTAGTTTCTAATTTGTGGCTTTCATCAGTGAGAAGCCTTGGATCTGAAAGCACTTCACCTAGATCTTAGCATCTAATAAAACCCTCCGGCAGCCACCTTTTACCTTATTAGCTAACTATAAAGCTTAAGTCCAAAATGAAAACCCAATAATGTTTGCAATTCAAGCTCATTAGCTAGTCATATAAATCTGAACTAAATTCAGCATCCATACCTTTTGGTGTCTTTGGTTCTTTAATAACCACAGTTACCATAATCCTATTGGGCAGGATTGGTATTAAACAACTAAACATTATATGATCACCATTCTTTATGTCTACGCAAGCTGTTTATACAGAGGCAAAACTCTCCATACAGTAGCGCAACTCAGTGCAAGCTAGAGTAATCTATTGATAAAAGGTTTGTGCATAGAATCCGTATCTAGAACCTACTCATCCAATATCCACAGACTGGTTTCTAGCTTGTGGTTTTTATCAGTGAGAAGTCTTGAATCAGAAAGCACTGCACCTAATCTTCTCACTGATGAAATCCTCAAGCTAGAAATTAGTCTGGGAAGATTGGATGATAGGCATGAGATAGAAAATTTAGGCACAAACTTTCTTGCATGCATTACTTACTCTGGCTTACACTGGGTGGTATTAGACTGTGGAGAGTTTTTGACTCTGTATTAACAGCTTGTGTAAGCAAAGCAAATAGTGATCATGTGATGTTGTGTCTACTATATTTTGAAAAAATAATTCTCTAATAAAAAATACTCACATAAATCTTCTGGACATTCATACAGAAGAGATAGTCTATATAATTTAAACTTAGCTTTTATTATGACGTAGCATGCTTTTGGTACATAACATATCATAATCATAGTGATCAAAGTCTATACATGCACTTGATGATTATTTTAATATTTAAAAACATTTAAATTTATTTTATTTAATATTAAAAAATATTTAAATCCTTTCAAGAGCTGACTACTTTGAGGGGGCATTGCTTGTACCTTTTCTGCTTAATGAGCATTGGTCTTTTGCTATTGTGCAAGCCTTTTTAATCTTTAGTTTTCTGTATTCCTCTCAATATATCCTCTAGACAAATCAAATTTATGGCCAATTTTGTTTGTAATCTGTAATGAGGAATATTTACTATTCTAATGTGCTCTGTTATATATGTATTTATGCTGGGCTAGTCTCAATGAGAAATTTACCCTCAATTGCCCATAATATGCAAACTTACACATAGCTTGGTTGCATTGAATTTTGTAGACAATGTGGTGAGCTAAGTCCATGGGAAGTTTGTCTTCTGAATTATTAAGCAGTTTATTTAATGACAGAGAGTTTGAAAGTTTACACTCTATTTTTTGGAGCATCGAAAAATTTCTGGAATATATGGAAGGCTAATCCATTTTTTAGACTTCATAGGTTGAGGCTGTGGCTTTTGTTTTAATTTATTATAAAATTCACTGACTGTATTAAGAATTTTATCAATATTATATACTTGATTTTGTAAGGCTTTGATGTATCCATCAATATTATTTTTCCTGAACATCTCAAATTTACACAACTTATAATTCCTGTATTAAAAACCTTTATGTCCAGCATATATTTGTTACATAAGTGTTAGCAACTTGGGATCGATAACTCCTTTTATGTTTATTGGTTTTAATATTAATATTGTAGTTCAACAAATTAAGCTGCCTTTGTATGTACAGCTCCAAAAATCTAATTCATTGGTTTTTGTCTTCTTTTTCTATAGTCCAAGTTAAAGATTATGCATACTCTAATTCTTGATGAATTCTTATAAGCTGTGTTTATGTTGAATATATTAATATGTCATCAAGATATCTAACATGCAGTGTGTTAGAGTTCAGAGACAAAAACTTTGGTATAATTGTGTTTTTGATTTTTGTGAGAAATAAGCTACACATAATGCCACTAAAATGGAGCCCTTCTGTTTATCTGTGTTCCATTCTCTAATATTTTTCATTTGCTACCACTGTGATATCTTCATTGACCCATTTCAGGATTCCATGATGAATTCTTTTCTGTGTAAATTATAATTAATCCTTTGCAAAAGTTCATCAACAATTTCATTTGATTTAGGTCATGGTACAGAACCATACAGTTCTTTGACATCTAACAACACAATTTTATTAATAAGATCAACTTTCATGTTTTTAATTTTATCTACAAACTTGTATGAAGATTTTATTCTGCATTTTTTGAATCATAAATCATCTATCAACCAGGTATAATTCTGGCCACTTTATAAAAGTAAGATCTTCCAAAGTCTATTATTAACCTTAATGAAAAATTATCTTTGTGCAATTTGTATTGGCAAAAATTCTTAGTCAATTGTGGCTGAGGAGTACATCTTAAAATAGAATTTCTTTGTAAATGTTTTTTCATAGTATTTTTTTAGTATTGACGTAATAAATTTGTCTTTTTTGTATTTTAGGTTGTATGATGTAATTTCTGTGAATTTTAGATTCTTAATTTGCATATTCAATTTTGTTCTATAGTCCTCTTTATTCATTAGAATGAGCCAACTATGTCTGTCTTCCTTAATTCATGTTATATTTTTATCTTTTATATATTATTTATATTTTCAGATCAAAGCTTTTGTAGTTTTTTCTATTACTCTGTCTTTTAGTGGGTCATTCTCAAAATTAATTTTAATGTCTGCAATAACCTCCATTTTGAGATTACTACACATACCACCCACAAATTTGGAATCATTACTTAGAGCTTTTCCTATTGTTGCTGGAACCTGGTGGTTGGTTAAATTGATCCAATTATCTTTTATTATCAACTAATTCTAAGGTCTGGAATTGTTTTCTGGCCAAGAACTGCAATTTTCTGCCATATTTATTCTTCAATTTTAATTGCAATCACATTTTAAATTAACTTCCGCACCGCATAATTTCAAGATGTGAATTTTCGCTTGCTAGTGACAGCTTTAGTTGACCTAAAACAGTTTTGTATTGTTGATCTCAATAAAACTTCTTTCAATTTTAGCAATATTTTTTCCACATTGAAAAATTGCTTTACCAATTTATACATGAGAGCAATTGGGGAAAAAAATAAATTGTAAACATTACTGCCAAAATGTGAGACGTTCTTGTTTTTTCATTAAGTTACTACAAATATTAAACATCGATTTATATCAGCCAAGCTGAATCATTCTCTTATGTAAACCCAAACCCAAGATTTTTTTTCTTTTTTGGATTATAATATTCACATACATGTTTAAATTTAACTTTTATTAATGCTTTGCATGCTTTCGGTATTTAACACATCATAGTCATATCAATCTCACTTCTTCATTGTTCCAAACTTTTATATACCCTTCATAATTATTTTAATATATAAAAACATTTAAATTTATTTTATTTAATATTCAAAAATATTTAAATCCCTTCTCACTACTTCAAGAGGAAATGCTTGTATCTTTTCTGCTTATTGAGTATCGGTCTTTTGCTAATGCCCAAGGCTTTGTAATCTTTTGTTTTCTGTGTTCCCTTTTAATTCATACTCTAGACAAATCATATGACCATAATTTTGTTTGTGGTTTTGAGAACTATTCACTATTATGTGGTCCATTGTATAGGTATTTATGCTCAGCTAGTCCCATTGAGAGATTAGCTCTCGATTCCCTGTATGAAAACTTACACATAGCTTAGTTGCATTGAATTTTGTAGTTTGATTTGGTGAGCTGATCTCATTGGGAGTTGTTTTTTAAATTGTTAAGCAGTTTATTTAGTGCTAGAAAATTCAAAAGCTTTTGTTAGATTTTTTTCATAGAGATATTCGTTCGAATTTTTTGACAGTCTGGAATATATGGAATTCTAATCCATTTTTTAGTCTTTATAGGTTGAAGCTGTGGGATTTTTTTTTATTATGAAATCTATTGATCATATTAACAACCCATAAAACATAAAGTAATAGAAAAAACTGCAAAACTTTGATTGCACTTCCGGACTTGTGTAAAAGCCTTTGGTCTGAAAATATAAATAATATTAGAATGTATATAAATAATAAAGATATAATATACACTAAGGAAGATAAAGATAATTGGCTTATTCTAATGAATAAAGAGAACTATAGAATGAAAGTGAATCTGCAAATTAAAAAATCTAAAATTCACTGAAATTGTGTACATAACATGGGCTTTGAACATTCCACCATCAGATTTTCAATGAAATGGATGGCTGAAGAGTTGTGAGTTGGAGTAGTTTGAAGCCTGTCCATTAAAGTATGAAGATTGGCTATTGTTAAAACAGAAAAACTCTCTGTGTGTATTACCACTCAGCTCAAGCCAGAGTAATCAATAGATGCCAGAAGGCTTGTGCATAAAATCCCCATCTTAGTGCCTACTCATCCAATATCCCAGACTAGTTTATGCCTTGGGGCCTTCATCAGTGAGGAGCCTTGGATCTGAAAGCACTGCAGCTAGATCTTAGGGATCTAATGCAACCCTCCAGCAGCCATATTTCATCTTTACTTAACTCCAAAACTATGAGTCTTAAATTGAAAATACTATAATATTTTCAATCCAAGCTCATTAGCTTGTATAGTAATATAGGTCTGAACTCAGTTCAGTAACTATACATAGCCACCACTATTCTATTAGGCAGGATTGGTTTTAAGCCAATAAACATCACATGATCACCATTTCTTATGCTTGCTTGTAACTGTTATTAAAACAGGCAAAACTCTCCATATATATTGCCACTCGATGCAAGCCAGAATAATCAATGGGTGCCAGAAGGCTTGTGCATAAAATCCCCATCTAGTGCCTACTCATCCAATATCCCCAGACTAGTTTCTGGCTTGTGGCCTTCATCAGTGAGGAACCTTGTATCTGAGAGCACTGCACCTAGATCCTAACTAGTGGCAATATGTATGGAGATTTTTGGTAATTATTTCTCTTTTCCAACATGTGTGTGATCAGATGGGTCAGCAATACGAGATGGCATAGAGAGTTTAGGATTGTGTGAAAGTCTGTGTTCGAATCCCTTATATATAACATAAAATAGTAATTATTCGCCCTTTGAACGCTCGTTTGTGAAGTTAGAAAGAAAGCATTCACAAAGGCAATCTATTTTAAGATATACTCCTCAGCCACAATTGATGAAGAATTTTTGCCAATATCAAATTACTCAAAGATAATTTTTTATTAAGGCTAATATTAGACTTTGGAAGATCTTATTTTTAGAAAGCTGTCAAAATTATTGCTACCTGGTTGACAGAATATTTATAATTCAGAAAGTACACAATGAAATCTTTATACAAGTTCGTAGATAAAATTAAAATTATGGAAGTAGACCTTAATAACAAAATTGCTTCGTTAGATGTCAAAAAACTGTGCGGTTTTGTACGAGAATTAATGCAAATGAAATTATTGATGAACTTTATGTACGCAAAAAAGAATTCATCATGGAGTTCTGAAATGGGTCAATGGAGACATCACAGTGGTAGCAAAGAAAAAATATTACAGAATAGAAAACAGATGGCAATAGGACTCTCTTTTAGCAGCAATATATGCTGCTTATTTTTCACAAAAATCAAAAATACAATTATCCCCAAGTTTTTGTCGCTGAACTCTAACATACTGTATGTTAAATATGTCAATGACACAATAATCTGTTTAACAAAAATGGAGATTATATGAATTTATCAAGACATGCCTCATCTTTAACTTGGACTATTGAAAAAGAAGGCAAGAACCTAAAAATTGGATTTCTAGAGCTGTACATTCAGTGGCAGCTTAACTCACACCCAATATTCTGTTTACTTCTATATATATTTAAATTCTTTTTACTCTCAAAACTAATTTTCCATTTCTCCAGCTCCCAATTTTTTATTAATGCATCCATCCTATCCCATTCTTTGTTACTATAATTTTTATCCAAATCTTCTAAATACCATACTACCTTTCTCACCCATCTTGTTGCCTGTCCTTTATTTGTAACCCAATTAAATACTATTTTGGCTATTCTCTTACTATCCATAAATTGCAATCTACTGAACATTTTCATTTTGCTTTTTGTATCTCCCATAGAAAAATTTGATGATCCCCATTTCTCCTTGAATTGCCTCCTTTGCCATCCACACATTTGCATTTAATGCATGTCTTCCTACTTCTTTTTGTACTTTTTCTAAGTAATCTAACACCCCTTTATTAACACATAACAAATTGTTATTGTAAGTTAATCCTGCTACCCTTGCTATATAATATTTATTATATGAAAACAGTGTTAATTTATTTAGCAGTCCCTTTCTTTTCCTTGCTTCATTTAACATTTCTTTTATTTGCTTCATTTAACAAACTCTTCCATAATTTCTTCTACTTTTATTTTATATTCTTCTAACTTATTCTTATCATTCACTCTCCATCAATATCTTTCACTATCCATTCTAATTTTATTATTATTTTCCTATCACATTACTAACGATTTCTATTATAAAAAAATTACGATCACTATTACATACTCTCTCTTCATTATCAAACACTTATAATTTTTCATACTTTACTCACTCTCTCTTGCATAATCTATTGTGTAAAATATATTATTTCCAGACTATGTGTATTGCTTCTCATAAATATTTGATAAATTTCCAATGCTCAAATTCACTCCCTGACAAAAAAGTTCAAAAGCTGTTCATTCTTGTTATCCAAATCATAAATTTTTTTAATATGCCCATTCATATCCCCTATAATCATCATTTTCTTCCCCCTTTTTTGAAACATTATACATCTTTAAATAAGCATTCATATATGTTTCTGCCACTCCATTATAGTCTGACTATCTCCAGTGGTCATATACACTATAGCCACCATCCATCCATTCTTGTTTTCCTATCCTTATTTCAAACACAAATGTTCTTGACATTTTACAGCATTTAATTTTTTTTTTGACATAACTCCTATACCACTATACCTTTTTTATATACCCTTCCACAATATCACATTTTCCAGTGTAGGTTCTTCTTCTTCTCTTAGATGGGTTTCCACTATTGCCAATATCTCAAGCACTTGATTTTTGTTTTGTTTAATTCCAGACACTCTTCTGGTCTCATATGATCTTGTATATTCAAATATCCAATTTTAACAATTTCTTAATTTTTAATAACTTTATTTTGACTATTTCTTTTCTATTATATGGGTAATTAGTTAGTATATCATTAGTTTTACAGACCCATTCCCTTTCCACGTCTATATTTATATCTGGATCAGCCACCTTTTGTTTACTTTTTACATTCTGTCTAACATTAATCTTCTTTTTTATAATATTGTAATTTAAAACCCCATCTTCCTTTATAAGTTTCCTGAACTATAATATTTTTTATAAATCAAACGCCCCTAATACTTTACTTCCTTGTTTCACTAATTGCAAACAATTTTTACTTTATAACTCCCTCCTACAAATAAAAAAATCCCACACATCAACAAATATAACATTATTTTTGTCACATAATTTTTTCAATCTGTCATTTATAGAATATGCCCCATCTAACATATACTATCTATTGTTGAACCTTGATAATAATCCAATTATTCCTATTCTTCCTTTAACCTTGTTCAAACTATTAATCAATTCTTTGTAATCATCTATTACTCTCCGATGGTGCTGACAAATTATTTGTCCCCACCATAATAACATAAACATCTCTGCACCCCTGTTTATTTATTTTATCTGCAACATCTCTAATTCTAGCTCTAGGTAAACATATTCTTACATATTTATTTCTAAGCCAATAAATATCACATGATCAGCATTTCCTATGCTTGCTTATAACTGTTATTAAAACAGGAAAACTCTCTATACATATCGCCACTCAATGCAAGCTAGAATAATCAATGGATGCCAGAAGGCTTATGCATATAATCCACATCTAGTGCCTTTTCATCTAATATCCCCAGACTAATTTCTGGCTATACGTATAGAGAGTTTTGCCTGTTTTAATAACAGTTATAAGCAAGCATAGGAAATGGTGATCAGGTGATGTTTATTGGCTTAAAACCAATCCTGCCTGATAGGATAGTGGTGATTATGGTTATTAAAGAACCAAAGTCATCAAAATTTATAGGTACTGAACTGAGTTCAGACTTATATGACTATATAAGCTAATGATCTTGGACTGAAAATAATGCGATGATTTTAATTTAAGACTCGTAATTTTGTAGTTAAGTAGAGATAAAAGGTGGCTGCTGGAGGGTTGCATTAGATCCTAAGATCTAGGTGTCATGCTCTCAGGTCCAAGGCTCCTCACCGATAATGGCCAGAATCCAGAAACTAGTCTGGGGATATTGGATGAGTGGGCACTAGATGGAGATTTTATGCACAAGCCTTCTGGCATCCAGTGATTACTCTGTCTTGCATTGAGTGGCAATATGTATAGAGAGTTTTGCCTGTTTTCATACTTATTTCTACTTTCCTTGCAATTGCAACTTCATAACTTCTAATTAGTTATTCCCCTATCAAGACTGCCTCATAGTTTACTCCCCCTAAGTAATCTGTAACATTCTCTTTAACCTTCTGAATTTCCTTATCTATTTTTTCCTTATTGTTTCTATTCATTAATTCTTTTATCTGCTCACACTTCATATCTAACTTTTAATTTTACTTCTATATCCTTTACTCCTTCCTCTATTTTACTTATTCTTTGCCTAACTATCCCCATTGCACTATTTATTTTGTTATATATATATATATATATATATATATATATATATATATATATATATATATATATATATATATATATATATATATATATATCTTGTCACTCTATTAAGTATACATTCCATTCTATCATTCTTATCTACATTTTCCTTCATTTTTTCTGACTCTTTCTTTAAATTATCTACATTTAAAAACATTTTTTACTCTTTTATCACATTTATCCATGATCTACACAACCATACACCTTTTATTCTCTTCCCAATCTTATTTAAGCACTTGTGGTGGAAAACCTTATCACATACTATATACTCTGCCAAAGCACACTTAGTTTCCTCCTAACGATCATGCATACATTGTGGGTTACAAGTGTGGTCCATATTTTCTTATATTTCCAATTTCCTTAATCTATATTTAAATTTATGATTTTTCTACCACTCTCCAAACCTCTTTATACAATTTTTTTTTTCTTTTTTATAATGGAGAATGAGAAACATGTGCTCATCTACACTCACAATTCAATGTTACCCCTCTTTCTCAAATAAAACACTCTCTTACTTAAATTGAAAAAAAATTTTAATAGCAAGCCTTCTAAAATCCAACTAATTTTAGAGCTCTCAATATCTTTGTGGGGTCCTCTAAGAAAATTCCTGCAAGTAACCATCACTTATACCTGCTATCTCTAATATTATAAATGTGAGCTTTCTGATAAGTGGCATTATTATGGGTTGAATTTAAATTCATCTCAGATGTAATTTCACTCTTAATATTTTTGTCAGATAGCTTATCTATAATATATAACTAAAGTATCCATACATTCTAATTTTTCCAGATTTGTCTCAGTTTTATTCACTTGTCCTGATATCCTGACATATTCTTTCAAGACAGTTAATTGTCACAGTTTTTTTAACACTCATTTTTATTTTTAGTTTTAGTTTTTAATTTATATTTACATTTATTTTAAATTAATATTTATTAATTTAATATGTTATAATTAATTTTTGATTCGTTTTCCCCAATATGGAAGTGGCTCCCCCTTTATTTTTGTACGTTAGTAATAACTGATTTCAGTTTGTGATGTTATTTTGATAGATAATATATATATTGTACCCTTTCCTTAAAGGAAAAACTACTGAACAAAAGAGAATCTGGCTAACTGAGATAATAATGTATTAATAATATTGTTTTGACTAGCTCAAGATATTATACTAAGATACAATATCTAATAAAACAATATTTTTAATAATGAAATGTAAGAAATTTAATAAATCCAATCTAACAAAGCTTATATTTACAATAAATAATTAGGGTTCCAATTATAATACTCAATCTATTCATTTCCATAATAAATTTAATTTATAACTAGCTCAAGATTATAAACAAATAAGGTTCTATCAAAATAACAAATATAATTATGAAACTTTCTGTATGAGACGTTCAGTAAGTACACTGGCTTAAACATTGAGAATACATTCGAAAAGATACACCCCCAATGGCATAAGAATATTACCCCACCAAATTCATGTAACAAAACTATTATGTAATACTCTCATGTCTTTAAAATACACATATAATAATCCTAAAATATGATTTATAAATTTATTATAAAAATAACAATAAATTAATTACTTAATATTTCTTTAATAAAAGATTAACCAATAACTTTACTCATCATCTTTCAATAAAAAATTTACAATTCTCCAAAATAATAATAATAATAATAATAATAATAATAATCATCATCATCATCATCATCATCTCAAGGTTCATTTTTCACAAATTAATAACCAGATGAATTAATTAACCCTTGTAATTAAATATGATGAGGGATTTTACATGTTCCCCTCTTTTCTTCCATAGCGTAAGCTTGTGGTTAAACACCTGTAGAGGTCCCTACTATCGCATTTTACACGCATATTCTCGAGATTACAGCCTCGGTAAATATTACCTACTCTTACAACATAAATACAACAATAAGCAACTAAAATAACTTAATGACTCTCAACATTAAATCTACTTAATAATTAAAATTTAATAATAATAAAAATATATAATATAATAAGATTTTAAGTAAACATTGTGCAATCTCTCTTTGTTTAATGTGGTATTCTTACAAAAATATAATGCATTCTAATATTGTGACAATATCAATTATCTCTCATTGCTATTGTATCAGTTTAAAAACAATTACCAATGATTATATCTTCTATGATAATAATAATATACTTTGTTAATCAATCAAATATAATAGAAATAATATCTAAATAGTCTTTAAGGATCATGTTCCAAATACGTAATATTTTAAATTATTAATTTGTGTGGATCATGCATGTAAAATGAAAAAATCAAATAAGCAACATGCAGATAAATCACAACTGACTACGGTAAGATTCAAAACAGTTAACAAATTTATTTACAAATTAACAATGAATTTATAATGTAATAGAAAAAATATATATTTACAAAGGTAATTTAAGAATTAACATTATTTACAATAAATCTTAGCAATAAATAAAAGAAATAAAGTAAGAGTAGCCTCCACTCCGACCATTTCAAAATAAAATAAAGTGAAACTTACAACAGTAAAGATAATATATAATCTTCATTCAGTAAAATAGTAGTCTATCATTTGTACTGGGAACAGTTACAATAAATTTCCCAATTTCTAAAAAATAAAATTAATATTATACTTATTCTACTATAAAATATATTTATTACGATGTAAATGCATCGATATAAGTTTATATTTTAAAATACATTTCTTAATACAGTCTAACAAGTAAAATATTAAAAGAAAAATTATTAAAGACTTTATTTGCAATTTAGAAAAATATCCTGATATTTGAATAACAGAAAATTTTAAATAAAAAAATATGAATATCTCTCTCTATAAAATTAACTATTATACAAAATATTTAAGAAATAATTTCATAAACTTTTGTAATTGAAATGGGTTTAAAATTATTTATAATAAAATTTTAAAGAACTATCCATAAATTATATTGCTTGACATTTGTATTACTTTTTGTTTCGTACTCTTACATTCATTATATCATTCAGAATCATTTTCACTATTTACACCTCCGATATAAATGCACATCTGTTTAAGCTAAGTAATCTCTAATATTTGTATGACTATCAATTATTCCTCTCTTAGCTTATATTCTATAACAATCAAACGTCTCAACATCATCTGTGAAAGAAATTTCTATATACTATATCTTGCCCTCTCACAAAATGATCTACTTCAAACGGTTTAGTAATTACTTTACCAACTCATAAAACTATCCTTTACGATGATACCTGTGGTTATAGATAGTAATTAAAGTGTAGGGTATAGAATAATAACAAGAATGACTCAAAAAGCAAAATATTATCATCATGGATACAGTGCAAATCATAATATTAAGTCCGTATACATTGGGCATCCAAGATTTAAGTCATGGCTCTATTATAGCACTTATTAATGATGAGAAAATGTAACTGACCATGGAAACAGATATACAGCCCTCTATCATCTGTATATTTTAATAACTTTGAACTATGGAAATATAATTCACATACAACAGTTTTCAACATATTCCTAACATCTAGGATTTCATATGAATATTATTATTCACCTGACCACCATCCTATATCTTCCACACTGAATAACTCATTCAACATTGTAAAAATATACAAACACCATTCTAAAATAACTTCCAAAACACAATATTAAAGAAACAACAAAGATCTAAATTCATGTCAAGATAGTTTTTTTAAAAACGTTTTCATGCTTAAATAATCTTGATTTAAAAAAACATGCATTCGTTCCATACATTTATTTATTTGTTATTATACAATTTAGAGATCCGTATTAGATCTTTCTCTGTATTTCAACAGATAACATTCATAAAAAATAATATATTAATAATGTAACAATGTTATATGATATAAGCATATTCAAGCACTCAATAAATAAATATTTTAAAATATCCTTTGATGTTTTCAAACATTCATCCATATCTGTCAATTCTTTTATAAAAATACACACACGATGGTAATTTTATCAAAAGGTTCATTCCAGTTTAATATTAAATTAAAGCAATGTTTAATCTTAAAATACTAATTAGGATATATCTTTTTTTTTTAAAAAAAAGAAAAACAAAATTATTAAGCAAAATGTAATCTAAATAACAATAAAAAATTACCAATGATCTCATTATATTTATGATCACCCCCAGAGATCAGCTTCTTGGATCATATATTCCAAAAACCAATTACGATTGTGATTTTAAACCACCTTGTTCAGAAAACTACTTTCTGAATACTCATTTATTTTTTAAAAAAACATATTAATCAAATTAATCTATCTTAAGATTAAATTTAAAATATACTAACAACATGTTAGTTTTAAAATAAATAAATTGTAATAACGTTAGGCTTCAATAAAAAAAATAATAAAGTTACAAAAAGATTTTTTCCCTCCTGCTCATAAGCTAAATGCTTGTCAGAAGTTTTCTTGTCAGGAATCTCACATCATTGCCTAGTTATAGGCAAAACAGCATTGTGCACAGTTATATTTTTATCTTGGATGCTATATAAAGAAATATATAAATAATAATATCAAAATCCAGTAAAATCCAACAAAATCCATGGAAAATATTAATATCCTTGTAAGATAAAATGTTTATTTTAGTTCTTTCTGAAAATTTTATCCAGGGATTTAATATCTTGTAGTATAATAATTCAAAATCCATTTATATGAAATATTTCCTTACATGAGTTTCAGCCATTGTGTAGAACAGATATGTTGCAATATATATATATATAATCTAAGAAATATTTGCATTTTCATCAGTCAAAAATATTAGTAGCAAACATTATATAATATAAATTATTTATGTAATAAGTTTATCGGCAGACATGAGATTTATGAATTAAAATTTCTTTCTTTAAAAATTTATGATTTTTAATCCTTTTAAACATATGTCTTTTCACTAAATACTTTTCTTTTCCAGGTAAAAACAACTATATAATTCCAACATTTATTAACTGATAGTATTTTTAATCTTTTAAAAAAAATTAGAGTTCATTATTTTCAGATAAATTATGCTAAAATATAATACTTTTAAAAGTATAAAAGACATTCAAAAATCATCTTCTTTAATTTGTCTTTAAATACATCACTCTTAAAACTAAGTCCATTTTGATTTCTTTAAAAACAAATAAAATATGAGTTATAACTATCAATTATAATAAAACAGACATTCATCATACCATAAAACATTAGAAGTTCAATTTTAAAACATAGATGCAAAGACTTAATTTCCTTGTCTTTTTTTCAAATTTGATATTACAATGAAGATTTTTAATGAATATATGATTCCTCTTACTTAACTTTAACAAATTAGCTGCATTGCAATATGATAGTCATTTCACATAAATGGTCATTCATGTCAAACATACTATTTATAAAAATTATAAAGTTCTTATGTAAATTCTCTCTGGTTTTGTTGCAGTATTTTTCTTGATATTTGGTATTCATTTCCCCAAATATTTAAGTAGCCAGGGTCACATTTTATAAAATTATTGAGGTCCTAACCTAAGTTTCAAGTAAACACACTGACAAGAAACTTTGATGTTTAGTGATTCATTATTTAAATAGTTATTCCAATTAAAAACACTTTTAAGTAAAATAATAATTTAAAAGGAATTACTATTGTCACAGTAAAAAAATATAGTTATAAATTTAAAATTAAATTCACTTAAAATTTAAATCACTGTCTTATTCTGAATTTGAATCTGAGAATCTATGCAAAATCTGTAAATCTGTCTAGACTGGCCTCAACCTTTCTTATATACTGGTCTTAATCCAACAATTTCATTGGTCAATACTGTTTGTATAAATCTGCTAATTTGCATAACTACACCAATATGACTTTTTTAAAATTAAGATTTAAAATTGAGTCATCAATATTAAATATTATTGAATTATTTAATACCTTATATATTAAATATTTTTATTTAAAAAAACTAAATATCCCTATTAAAACAATTTTTAATATTTTAATAACCTGAAATTGATTTTTAAAAAAAATACTACACCTAAATAAAATAATAATTTTAATTATTACTTTTTTAATATTATCACTAGACTTAATAATATACTTTATTATGTATCAAATTTTCATTAACATGCTAAGATTAAAGTTTTCTTTCTCTAACTTTTTGAAAACACACATCTTCACACAATCACCTAATCATATGATACTTTCTGCACACTTTTAACTAATATTAAATTAACTTATCTTTTAAATAATATTTTAAACAAAAATAATTATTTAAACCTATAATTATACCTATGCAATTTTTTCACATGCGTTAGTGAAGCTGTAATTATATTATAATGTTTAATATGCCTGCTTAGCACTTTTGAGATTTAGTACTCTAATCTCATACTCATAGCTTTACTGAATAAAGACTGTTGTAATTTATTGTATATGGCTTCATTAATGCATGCGAAAAAATTGCATATTTATAATTACAATTTTTATTGGTGAAGAGAAAAAAAATTTATTAAACCTATAATATAAAATATTTATCATTATAATTAAGCTATTCTATCTCTGTAGTAATTTTAAACTATAAGAAATTAAACTTAATACTATATTTTAGATAATTTATTGTATCATTTTATGTTTAATTCATTCCTAAATAAGTTGTAACTATCTAATATATTTTTATAAGCTTATTTCTACTGAGTTTGAGCCCCTACTATCTATGACATCTAAATCATATACTATAAAATAACCTAAATTTAATTTTTTTTAATATTACTACTTTTCTAACTCTACCTAATTGTCTGTACCTATTGTAAAGGGTACAATATATACACACACACAAACAATTGTCTTTTGTTTTTGTTTCTATTATGAAATAACTATATTATTAGTAATGTAAATGTGATTATATGTTTTGTGATTTTTTTAATTTGTAATGAAATATACAATATTCTCCAATAAATTTTTTTTTGGTTGTGTGTCCAAGCTAGGTCCTGTGGAAGCATGGACACTCTAGATATAACATATATAAATGATAATTTTATGCTTTCATGCATTCTTATAAAGAAAGTGCTACTATAATATTAATAGCATATAAAAAAAGAATGCCATTTTTATAGTCTTACATTTAACTTGAAATTGTTGTACAACAAGAAAGTAAAAGTTTTCAACCAATTTACAACAATATTTTTTGGTGTAGATAAAGTCTTACCTGATCATAATGAGTGTTGAGAGATTGTTGCCCAATGTCAAGGTATCATAAAACCAGAAGAACTAATTTTATTAAATTGCTTGAAAACATTTCTCTTATTGTTGTCCAGCATTTCTATATTAAATGTAAAATGGTTTCCTTTTTGTGGGTTGGCAATATCAATGTAGTACCTATTTACCAGAATCTCTGAAAATGCAAAATGATCTTTTACACCTGCTATCTCAGATATTATAAATAAGCTGTCTGATGAATGTCGTTTGTCAGAAAACTCATCTTTACAATATTTAAAATAGCAATGATAGATTGTACTTGCATGAATTATGTCAAAGAAGACACTACAATAACACTGAGAGCACACAGAAAAAGGAATTTTCATTGTCTTACATTCTTGTTGTCACATGTATATAAGTGTAGTTTTTTTTTTTAATCCTTTGGTTTTTTTCATATCCCTCCATACACACACACGCAATCTGGATATATCCTTATCACTTTTAGCTTCATTATGGTTTTCCATCAGATTATGTAATACTTATCACTTGTAATTAGATCGATTTTATAAACAATGAATTTGTTTGCCACCAGAAAATATTTTGTTTAGTAAGAAGTAAGTTATTACCTTTTCTAGATTTTCATATTTCTTAAATATGAAAAATAAGAAAGATTAAAATTTCACAGCTAATCTACATCTGGATGTTCACAAATATCCTGATTGATGTTTTCCTGAATGTTTGCGATGATGGTGTTTTAGTTGTATTTATATGTTGGATTATTTCCATCATCTAATATGAGTAATGAAAGCTTTTAGAAAAATTAAACTTTATTTAAATATTCCAAATATATTCCACTGTTAGTAATAGCACACAGGTTAGTATGTGTATATTTTGAGAAACATTATTCACTCCTCTTCTTCAGGTGTTGCTGGCCTGACTAGTGACAGTACTAGCATGGGAATCAAACCTGGACCCTTAGATTTTTGAGGATTGAAATTTTTTAAGATAATGCTCTAATCACCTGAGCCGTCCTGATATTTCTTTTTATTTACAGATCTATTTGTCCACCATATATAGGCTCATTACCTGAAATTCAAATATATATATATATTGTACTGGTCACTTTGAATTTTTGATCGCCAAGAGTGCCACTAGGTCACTAACTACTTAGAAAATTTAATTTATGGTGATCGAGAGTTATTAATGATGAATGCTACCAGCTAGACCCAGGGAGACAAAGAGATCTTTAATAAGTTCCGACAATTGTAAAAAGAACACAGAGTCAAATGTTAACACAAAATAATTATGAACAATTTTAAAGTTTATTAAATCTAAAATATTAGTCAAACAAAATATGAAAATTTGACCTAGGTTTCTCCAGTGGATTTATCAGAGAGTGTGAGAGTATTGTAATATTTCACACTCTGGCAGATAAGTTTGTTTTTTCATATAAGAATAAAAATGGATTTATAATGTCTTTCTGCTAGCAATTTATATAAACAAATTCCAGTTTTCCTTTATTTAGAGATTTCAAAATAAAATGATCTTGCACAGAAGACAGTGAATAGCACAGGCGAGCTTTCCTTAGCCTGGAAAAGAAACATTGGGATATAAGAATGTCAAATGCCTGCAAATGCTCCAGAAAAGACCATGTTCAAGACTCCAATGGCTGACTCTGACAATAGAACAAGAAAAACCAAAATCTCTACTGACTAAGAAAAACAGAACAATACACTCAATAAATCACTAGCCAAAAGATTTGTGATCTGTAGGAAACACAAATCAAGATTGCTTAAATTAATGATAATGAAAAACATAAGAAACAGGTGAGTTAAAAAGAAAATTATTAATATCTACCCAAGCATTTATCAAGGGTTAGTAATATAAAAAGAGAAAACACTAAGCATTTAAAATATAAACTCGCAATACACTCTCGATTAAATAAATTTAAAATATGAAATCTTAAAACTAAGACTTCAATATGTATAATAATAAGAAAAATACATAATAAAATAATTAGTGATATTTAAAGGAGTTTGCATAACATATTATAGAGACAGGTTTCATTTTATATTAAGCTGAGATTTTAACATAGAGATTTAAACAAGAGATTTAAGCCCTGGTTATAATATGAAAAAATCTGTTTACTTTGAGGCATAATGTTCTGACCAGCAGGGTAATGCATAGTTTATTCTATCTAGAGTTCATCACAAAGGTTTTTGATGTTCATTTATTTATCTGTTCAGGAGTCTGAAGGCAATCATTGGGATTAGTTTTGGACCAAGCTTTTATATCATGTTTTTGAAGGCACAATTATGGAGATCTGAGTTCATCTTGGGATTGTTTAGCACTGCATATTTTTAGGAAGGTTTCTCATGGTATATATTTTTGGCATCATGACTGGGTGGTCACTACTATCATGATAAATAGTAGTACTATTAGCAGTCCACAGAAATCCAACTTCGGTGATCTGCATTGAGCAATTAGCAAATACGAAAATTAGAATCACTCTGAATAAGAAATGCAATAAGAAGCTGAATAATAATCTAGTCAAAAACCCAGGACTATTTATTTGAATTGTTATATCCCACCTAATCTTTAATTAAAAAACACAAAATCCAACCAGGGCTCTTATCTATTTTTAAATACTAATTAAATTTAAGTAAATGCAAAAATAAGTCTCAGCTTTTAAAATAGATTTACAATCAAAAATAAAAAGAATCTTGATCGCAATCAAAACGTTTTCAAATTAAAATGCTTTTAAAACAAGTGTCAAAAGAAAATTATTTTAAACTAAAATCTATTGAAAAAGTAAAATCACAGAATTTTGAAATATAAACGTGTATGTGTGTTGTTGCACATACTCTTAATATATAAAAAAAGTAACATACAAAACTTTTAAATAGTTTTCTTTTAAAAACTTTATAAATATAAATGTTAGTTTTAATTTCGCAATGGTACTTTTGAAGCAGATAAAGCATATCCGATCCAGTTCAATATATATATATATGTTAAAAGGAGATTGCATTGACACCAGTTTGAAATTGTTGATTGTTATTAATATTAGGATCATCTAAGTGTTGACTGGTTTTAAATGATATATAAATATAAAAAAATTAAAAATTATTGAATAACTAATTTCAATTTTGCTGTATACACACACATCTATGTGTTTGTTATAAACATTTTAAGCATATATTCAGTATATATAATATCAAAATAAAGGTATATTATAATTGCATATTAGTTTAATACAATAGAATTGCAAGATGCATGGGGCATGTCTCATAACTTCCAAGTAATAAAGCATTTAATTTCTTTTTGCATCATGCAATGGTTTGATACAAATGATAGAGTGGAGAGTCTAAGGATTGTGGTTCAGCTCTATTACTTCTGATACTTGGACTATATCTTTATAGTATAATATTTTTTTAAGATTCCTGCTGGTCTAAAGACAAAGTTGTTTAAAAAATATATTGCTTAATCAAACAAGGTACATATCATAGTCTTAAACTATATTCAAAGAGCCAAACAATTTTTTATTCCTAAGTATTAAAATAAATACTTGTATGCCTAGTTGCTTAGGAATTATGTGATGTTTGAAAATCAAGTGGCAAGGTGAGATAACATGTACATTTAACTGACCAAACAGATTTTTATTTTTATTTTACTCAGTTGAGAATAGATTTAAGAATCTATGGTTTTGAGTCTGCCACATTACAACTATGTTTAAGCCATATGGCAGAGGTATCCAATAATTTTGGCATTTTGGGGGACTCATTGAGAAAAGAAAAGTTGATAGCAAAAAAAAAAGATTCATGCATAACTTTGGTGATGTCTACCAACCTAGATAAACAAAAAAAAGCCATTAAATAATAATCCTAATTATGCAGTGACATATTGGAGAGGTGTTGAGCATATTCCAAGTTTTGGATTACTAATATAGAAAATGTGTATATCTAAGTAATAAAACATCATTGATGTTTGTTAATATTATAGAAGTAAAAGAGGAAAACAAATTAATTGTATATTTGACATTAGAATTGGGTGCATACTTAACGTTTATTTTATTAACATTTTATTGTCATGACATAATCACAAAAAAATCTCTAATGTTTTAAATAAGTTTATAATTTTGTTCTAGGCCATATTCATATCTATCTTGGGACTCTGTGGTCCTTGGATCATAGATTGAACACCCCTGTCAAACAGGGCTTAGGTATTTATTATTTTACCAATACTAAACAAAACAAGTTCAATAACGTTTCTCTCAGACTAAAACTGCAGTCGTTGCACATAAAGATATTTCCATACTCCGAGAAGTCCTGAACTTTCTACTTATTTGAATAAACTGCAATAATAATGAGTAAAAAAAAATGTAATCACATATGAAATATAATATATATTGCACGGAGTTTTTTCTTTGAATATGATTAGGGGATACGTTAACGTCAACTGCTTAAAGCCAGCTCTCTGTTTTTACTATTTATAGAATGAGAAAATATCCGAAATATTTTTCCCCACTGAAAATCGTCTCAAAATCAGTTTTTTTTAAACAAAAAATGGTGACCAATATTGACATGAATGTGAAGGGGAGAGGAGAGTAAAGATAAATATTCAAACAATTTTAAAACATTTTACATCTTTTTTTTTTTGTTGTTTCTGCAAAAGCAATTTGATTTTCAAAGGTTTTACATGTTTATATTTCGTAGGTGTTTAATATCAAAAATGTCTCACCCACAATTTTAATATACTTTCATCAATAATGTTTTAAAACATCAGCTTTTGACTGTTGACTTTAATATATATATCATAAAATGTATTCCTTAATTTTAACTTCTGCATAACTCAAATACATTAAACACAATCACCACACTCAAATACATTAAACACAATCACCACATGTCAAGAGAGAATACGCTGAAGTTCTTCACTAATTTTATATAATCAAAATAAAAGAACTAAATATTTAGTTTTTTTTTAACCATCACCTTTTGGTTGATATCCTTATGTTGATTTAAACCTTTTTATACTCTGCATATCTGAATTAGTCTTCAAAGCACAAAAACACCCAAGAAATTGTGCACCTTATAAAAAAAATAATGTGTCTCAAAAACGATAACTGCAGAAGATTTCATTGTATATAATCCAATCGTAATGGCAAGTCAGTATCATATGACATCCAAATACAGATTTTGCATACTTTCATTAAATTAACCAACATGTTATATACATGTTTAAATTCACATAGTGTGTTTTAGTGAAAAGATGGCTATTCTCTAGCCATGCTGCATGCAGCACCATTTTTGAATTAATGCATGAGTAAAATTTGACTCATCATGACAAAAATTTTATGGTGCTAGCATGCCTTGACCAGATTATGGAATGTAGCAAGCATGTTTTCCTTCATCGATCGTCTTCAATAGTCATCTGTTATTGTGAAATCTTGCAAGCCACTTGTTAACACTCTGTGATCCATGGCTTCATGCCATATATGGGTTGAATGATTTCAAACATTTTACTAACAATTTTTCCCAATTCACAACTAAATTTAGCATTATTGCAACATTATATAATGGATTAATATGCAAAACACCATGTCACATACCCACGTCAAAACTTATGATCCAGATATATTCATGTCACAAAATTTTTGTGGTAATTAGATAAACAATATCACTATGAATCATACATGTTGAGTGAGAAATGGTACTGAAGGCACCTTAGAGGAAGAACCAATCATCTTCTTCCTAGAGCACACTGTTCAAATAATTTTTTTCTATTCTTTCATTTACACTTAACCACATGCATTTTGTTTATTAAATTTGAATCTAATCTGACAGTTTCAATCATTCAACAGACTTCTTCAGATTAGTACTACATAAACAATATTTTTTTCTATTCTTTCTATTTACACTTAACCACATGCATTTTATTTATTAAATTTGAATCTAATCTGATAGTTTCAATCATTCAACAGACTTCTTCAGATCACTAAGTACATAAACATGTAAAAGTATCACACTCTTCTGTAAAATTATTTCTTTACAATGTTCTAGATGGTTAAGTGCAGTGGTATAGTTTCAAATTCTGGAGTCATTGGATCACTTCTCCAGCTTTGTCATTTCTGGTGCATGAACTTCTTAAGATTTTTTGAGTTATAAACCATTTGACTGTTTATTTTTTATAAATAGTCAGAATAATGTTATGTGCATTTTTATTCAATCATATTTACAATTAATTTATATTTAAATTTAACTCGTCAATAATTTTAAAACCTTATATATATATGTGTGTGTTATATAATGAGCTTTCCAATAGCTCTTAACAAACTTTTCAGAATATCCCAAACCTCAGACTTGTTTTTGCTACTGGATTTCTCAGTGAGGGGCTAGGATATTTAGGGATTAGGTTTAAAATACCAAGCCAAGCCCAGCACTTCATCTAATGAATAACTATTAAGTAGAAAATCTGAAATGTTTAGACATCCATGTCTTCCAATTCAGCTATCTAACTTAAATAGCCATATGGGACTGAATCAAGTTCAGATACACCATATATTCAAAGATTTAGCAGTATAAAATCACCAAAGCCTTAATAGCAAAAAATAAAATTACAAAGAAATCAAGTCGTATGTCACATATTTAACAAGCTTGTAATACAAACTTGTTAAATTAGGTCATGTGACATATAACATGATTTTTACCTCAGTGCATCTTTCATCCTAGCTCAATCATATCACAATCATTCATCAGCCCAGAAGTCAGGCCAACCTCTCTCATTCTGGACTCATTTTTTGAACACCCATTTCACTTTTTTTTCCCAAGCAAGTAAGACATGCATAGCTCATATTGTAATTTTAACTTTATACACACTTTTTTATTTTTTAGTTAGTTTTTTTTGGGGGGATATACTTTTAACTTCATTTCTATATTTTAATATATATATTTCCAAACTTCTATTTAACACAAACTACTGATGCATATGACCAAAGACATGGGAAAAATAAATGATGTCATGATGCACATTTCACACTGAACCAGTACTCATCATTTGGTCCAGATAACAATCTATTGCACATATTCTCAGCATTTGTTTAGGATCTTATAGATGGTAATTTTCTATAGTTTGATAACAGGTGTCAAACTTTCTGACCTCACAACTTTGCCACAAACCATTTTATACAATTATATTAATGATTATTACTCATCATTTATTAAACTGGATATTATCTCTATCCCAACTATACTATTTAATTCTCAATTAATAATATGGATGTAGTATTATAGAGGCATCCACGCATCCACATATTGTGTGTATATCCAATGAAACAATGACTGATGATTGATTTTCTCTCCAAAGTGCTTGCAACATCATCTCTAAATCCATGCATGTGTTGCATAGCAACATTGTTTATCTATTAACTACAAAAATTTTGAGACAGTAATGTGTCTGGATTATGAGGTTGAAACAGACAGATCGAAGAACCGATTTTCGTTTCATGTGTTTTAAGTACGGTAATTCGAACCACTATCTGCCCGCAGTGAGATTTGTCTATTTTCAGTCATAATAAAAAAATTAGTTATATATTTTAAGTTTTGTAAATCAATATGTAAGATTCCGTATATAAATGTCACAGACCATGAAATAATATTCGTGTGTGCGTGGTTTGTGGATTTATATCAATTTAATTTAAAGTTCATTGCGGGCGTATTTGTTTGAATTTTAGTTTTTTTAAAATTGTACAAAGTCGTTTAAAAATACTGATCAAAAGTCACATTCCTTTGATCAGTGTTTTTAATTAAAATCTAAATTACACAAATGTACAGAGTAATTAAATTGTATTCGAAATTAGATAAGAAATGTAGATTTGTAATTACCGTGTCAATTTAAAAATTGCGTATCAAAGTAAAAGGACAATGGGAACAGATAATTAATGTTGTATGGTCAAGCTGGATGGCTGGAAGCTGGAGAAAGTAGGAGGAGCTTAAACACAAAAACCAGGCGGAAAGGTCAATCGAGGCCATCTGAGAGAAAAAACTTATTCTAACTTTTGACATGGTTGAGAGAAGTAGTCTTAAGACAGCACTGCAGCTGCTAGAGTAATTCCTAGAACTTTGTTAAGAAGCTCACCTGTAAACCGCAATGTTGAGGGGCTAAGTGACAGGAGCTGATCTCTGTCCTGCCAAATTGAATCTTCATGCCGCTGTCTGATCATGTTGTTGGTGCTTCATAGTTTCCAGCCTCCAATCTCCAAATTGACAATGCCTTGCAAATAACTTTCAAAATGCGCGCCTACGTTCGTCGGAAATATCAATCGGGAAAAGCCAAGCCGGATGACGAAAGAAGAGTAACTGTGTTACACGAACTTTTAACTTTCTCCCGAGCTTAATGTGATCAATCAAATAAATTACATGTAAGTTTTTATGTCGTTTATAATGCTATTGTTTAACCTGTCAGTAAATTTTCTTTTCTTTTAATCCTCCGCTCTAGTCTTTAGAAATAAGTTATAAAAATTGTAATTAAGAGTAATAATAATTCAAATGAATGCATTTATATTTTTTTTTGTGTTGCGTATTCCATAAACAAACGATGCCAATAGTAATATTTCCCAACTCTGTGTAAAACTAGTGTACAATAATGATCAAGTTATTTTAAAAGTAAATTTCGAATTCTGAATTAAATATTTTTTTATATTTCGAGTTGGTAAATGTTAAATCCCTTTATTATTCTATTTTAAGTGGTCATATAATTGCAATCTAAGGTTCAATGCTAAATATATATATATTGGTTTTAAAGTGTTATATTAATGTCATGTATGATATGAGAAATAACTCACTGTATAATTTAATACTATCGCTATCGCCTGTCAACCTGGAGGGCCAAGGGTTTCAGAGTAAATTTAATTAATTATTGTTCTCGCGGTCAGTTTAATTCCGCTATATTTTATTGGGATAAGGATCTCAGCCTGTGGCGTAGAAATAGACGAATAGATTCCAGGTTTTGTATAATTTCTTTTAAAAATCCACTTCAAGTACTCGTCCTTGATGTCTGTGGCAATGCCTTCCCTTCGCTGAAGTTAGCGTCTCGCCATTCTACCATTGGGGATTGAAAGCAGTTTCTTTCCCAGGTGATCTCTTGGATTACCGGGTTCGAAATGATCCCGGCTGGTTGTCGTGTCCCGGAGCTACTTGGGGGCATTAAGCCTTGTCAAAGTACAAGCCGCCCGGTATTCCGTTAATGCACCGCAAGTGATTACAGTAGGGCTCTTGAATCTAGGCAACCACCAGTACATCCATCTTCCATGCCGTATTTATATAAAACCACCTCCAACTGTCCATCTACGTAACGGCTCGAGTCTATTCGAATAAAATAAGTTAGTAAAACCCTTTTTGATAAATATCTTTTCAATGCTCAATACTCTGATTCTCTTAGCCACCCGTCAGTCATCTAACTACACAGCTATTGGCATGAGTTTGTTCACAAGATAAAATGATTGTTAAAGACTAGTAGCTAAACACCAGAGGATTCATGGAAGTCTTACCGTACTGTTGAACGTTATATTTATATGCTTTATATTTTTCTTATTAAACACTTTATTTAATCTACCTTTTGTGTCCTCCACCTTATTACTCTTGAGTCTAGGTAGCCACTTACTGTCTGTATGGGCAACTTAAATATATACATTACATGAATGACCGTTCCAATATCTAGAGAATAAATAAATCTATATCATTAACTGTAAGAATTAGTCTATGTTCTGAGCTGAGCTAGAAAAGGGATAACCCCTTGCTGTTATAAAGTCATCATCGGTTGGTCATACCGGGGTTTGGGTTTGAATTCAGTTGGCGTTTTGGAATTTATTCTTAAGCGTGGGCTGGGTTTGAACTCGGGTACTGTGTATGAGTAAGCGTGGTGGATTTATACCGGTACAGTTATTAAATTTTTGGACGCCCTCCGTGGTGCTCCGATGAAGAAATCTCCCACACCCTGCAGAGTGAACGAGAGTAATCAGTTAAATGACAAAAATATTCGATTGTTTTTTGTTGTTTGCCATAATATTGATATGTATCCGCCGTATTAAAATGTGCAAGTTAAAACTATAGTTGAGTGAAACAGTTAATATAAAAGTTTTTTTTCCCCTTACACCAAGTTTCAGTGAATAGACTATTTCCAAATATCGTTAAGAAACAAAGTGAGATTTTTTGAAAAGAGAGCGGAAGCGATTTTGTGCGTTTATTTAATTAAAATAAACGAGTGTTATGCCATAATTTTTTTTTTGCGAGTTTATTCTTGTTGTTTAAAATTTTTCAAAAAAAGCAAAGAAGTAGAATTGATTCCATGTCTTAAAAATAAAAACGTGTACGCATATAGATATTGTGTACGCATATATATATATATTTTTTTTGTTGTTTAAAAATTTTTTTTTTTCAAAGAAGGAAAAAAGTAAAGAAGTAGGATTATCTTTATGTTTTAAAAATAAAAACGTGTGCGCAGATATATATGTATAATATAAAAATCTTATCATAGAGTTAATATTAATCGTTCCCTATATAAAATGTTAAGTCTTAAATCAAATGATTATTAGGTCATGTAAAAAGTATGTATTTGGGGGATCAGTGGATTAAACTATCTATTGGTCACATGTTGCTGGCTGGCGCCTTTCAAATAAATTTGTCAGCAAACATGTTTGTCAATGCAGCAGTGGTGAGTCTTGTTGGGTTCAAAGGAGAGAATGGTGGTCTATAAATAAAAAGAGAGAATTACTGACAGAAATATAAAAAAAAAAAATAATACTATGTTATGTACCCATTATTAATATGTTTATATTATAAGACTGAGGAGAACAGTGCGAACTGGGTGAAATTAAGTTTTTTTTTCCCTGTATTTTTTTGTAAGGATTTAAACATGTCATGTTGTATATACTTAAATAAAAAAAAAAAAATGAAAAATATTAACAGCGAAAAGCTTGGATAACAGAAACCATACGGAACGTAGGCGAAGGAAGAAAAGAGAGAAAGGAAGGAAGCCACACAAACAGTATCAGCAGCGGGGGAGGATTTGGCACTAGGAGCAGGGATCAGTATCTTTATGTATCTATACAAATTAAAGTGTTATACAAAGCGAATTCTGATGCTGGAGACATTTATAAGTAAAAACGAACAGGAAATGGCAGAAATAGAAGGAAGCGAGCATGTGTCCGCGACTGGTGCAGAGACGTCGGACACATCCAGTGACCACGAAATTGTGTTTAAGAAGTTTCAGGATAAAAAAAAAAGTTTTGGACGATCTGAGAGAAACACCAAACAGAGGGAGCGCGATCGCGATAGGAAGTTTGACGCGATCCTCGAGGAGATGAGGGAGGACAGGAAGATCATGATGGCGATGATGGCGAGGATGTTAAGGATTGAAGAATGGCGTATGGGGTCGGACGTTAAAACAGGTAGGGAAGGTAAAGCAAATATTAGTGCGAGGAAGGGAGAAGAGGACCAAACCATTCCGATGAGATTAGACACTCTGAGCGAAGTAGCCATCGAAGAGAAGACAGGCCAGGACCTAGACATCGAAAATGTTGAATTAGAAAGGCAAACCGAGGCGCAGGGCCAGCGTGAAAACCTCATAGCGACAATTGGGACTAGCGACAAAGAAAAAGAAATAAAAGGAGAGCAGGCCGTAGATACACCAACAAGGGTGATTAACATTCCTCACGTGGGATCATCTATCCAGATTCAGACGTTTAGAGGAGACCCCGGGGAAAATCCAGCCGTGCATCTGGACAGCATTAGAGAATTTCTGTGCTTTCACCCGATGAGTGAAAAGGAGAGGGTAACGGTCGCCAGCCATTATCTGAGGGAATCTGCGAAGGCGTGGTGGAAATTATTGAAACAACCACCGAGTACCATGCGAGGATATGAAGAAGCCATTTTGAAAAGGTATTGGAGTGTGGAGAAACAGGAGGGACTGTTACACAAGTTCTCAAATTTGAAGTACGACGAAAGTAGCAGACAGAGTTTTGCAGCTTTCTTCACGCACCAAGCGATGATATTTAAATCCCTCACCGCTTTTAACTACACGGAGCAGCACATTACTCGTATCGTCGTACATAACTTACCACCATGGGTGAGAAGGATAATGCTGGGGAGTTGCCCCATGTCGTTCGAAAACGCTGTAGAACTGCTAAACCAGATCGACTATGGGGACTTGTATCCAACAAAAAGGGAATGGGAACAGTGTAGTTATAATACCAGGCCATTAAAACCCTATATACCTCCCGACCCAGGGAGAAGGTAGAAATAACAAAATGATAACCCGGTAAGCGACCACTGTGACATGCATATGATGATGAGTAAAGGAACTACGGTAATTCACCCAATTTTGTAAATATTAATTTCAAACCCTCACCCAGACTGTTCTCCGAGGTCAATCAAATGTTGTAAAAAAAAAAAAAAATGTTAACCAGAGAATTATGTATAATCATTTTTTTTGTTGTTTTTTTTATAAAGTGAGAAGAAATGAAACAGACAGATCGAAGAACCGATCTTCGTTTCATGTGTTTTAAGTACGGTAATTCGAACCACTATCTGCCCGCAGTGAGATTTGTCTATTTTCAGTCATAATAAAAAAATTAGTTATATATTTTAAGTTTTGTAAATCAATATGTAAGATTCCGTATATAAATGTCACAAACCATGAAATAATATTCGTGTGTGCGTGGTTTGTGGATTTATATCAATTTAATTTAAAGTTCATTGCGGGCGTATTTGTTTGAATTTTAGTTTTTTAAAATTGTACAAAGTCGTTTAAAAATACTGATCAAAAGTCACATTCCTTTGATCAGTGTTTTTAATTAAAATCTAAATTACACAAATGTACAGAGTAATTAAATTGTATTCGAAATTAGATAAGAAATGTAGATTTGTAATTACCGTGTCAATTTAAAAATTGCATATCAAAGTAAAAGGACAATGGGAACGGATAATCAATGTTGTATGGTCAAGCTGGATGGCTGGAAGCTGGAGAAAGTAGGAGGAGCTTAAACACAAAAACCAGGCGGAAAGGTCAATCGAGGCCATCTTAGAGAAAAAACTTATTCTAACTTTTGACGTGGTTGAGAGAAGTAGTCTTAAGACAGCACTGCAGCTGCTAGAGTAATTCCTAGAACTTTGTTAAGAAGCTCACCTGTAAACCGCAATGTTGAGGGGCTAAGTGACAGGAGCTGATCTCTGTCCTGCCAAATTGAATCTTCGTGCCGCTGTCTGATCATGTTGTTGGTGCTTCATAGTTTCCAGCTTCCAATCTCCAAATTGACAATGCCTTGCAAATAACTTTCAAAATGCGCGCCTACGTTCGTCGGAAATATCAATCGGGAAAAGCCAAGCCGGATGAAGAAAGAAGAGTAACTGTGTTACACGAACTTTTAACTTTCTCCCGAGCTTAATGTGATCAATCAAATAAATTACATGTAAGTTTTTATGTCGTTTATAATGCTATTGTTTAACCTGTCAGTAAATTTTCTTTTCTTTTAATCCTCCGCTCTAGTCTTTAGAAATAAGTTATAAAAATTGTAATTAAGAGTAATAATAATTCAAATGAATGCATTTATATTTTTTTTTTGTGTTGCGTATTCCATAAACAAACGATGCCAATAGTAATATTTCCCAACTCTGTGTAAAACTAGTGTACAATAATGATCAAGTTATTTTAAAAGTAAATTTCGAATTCTGAATTAAATATTTTTTTATATTTCGAGTTGGTAAATGTTAAATCCCTTTATTATTCTATTTTAAGTGGTCATATAATTGCAATCTAAGGTTCAATGCTAAATATATATATATTGGTTTTAAAGTGTTATATTAATGTCATGTATGATATGAGAAATAACTCACTGTATAATTTAATACTATCGCTATCGCCTGTCAACCTGGAGGGCCAAGGGTTTCAGAGTAAATTTAATTAATTATTGTTCTCGCGGTCAGTTTAATTCCGCTATATTTTATTGGGATAAGGATCTCAGCCTGTGGCGTAGAAATAGACGAATAGATTCCAGGTTTTGTATAATTTCTTTTAAAAATCCACTTCAAGTACTCGTCCTTGATGTCTGTGGCAATGCCTTCCCTTCGCTGAAGTTAGCGTCTCGCCATTCTACCATTGGGGATTGAAAGCAGTTTCTTTCCCAGGTAATCTCTTGGATCACCGGGTTCGAAATGATCCCGGCTGGTTGTCGTGTCCCGGAGCTACTTGGGGGCATTAAGCCTTGTCAAAGTACAAGCCGCCCGGTATTCCGTTAATGCACCGCAAGTGATTACTGTAGGGCTCTTGAATCTAGGCAACCACCAGTACATCCATCTTCCATGCCGTATTTATATAAAACCACCTCCAACTGTCCATCTACGTAACGGCTCGAGTCTATTCGAATAAAATAAGTTAGTAAAACCCTTTTTGATAAATATCTTTTCAATGCTCAATACTCTGATTCTCTTAGCCACCCGTCAGTCATCTAACTACACAGCTATTGGCATGAGTTTGTTCACGAGATAAAATGATTGTTAAAGACTAGTAGCTAAATACCAGAGGATTCATGGAAGTCTTACCGTACTGTTGAACGTTATATTTATATGCTTTATATTTTTCTTATTAAACACTTTATTTAATCTACCTTTTGTGTCCTCCACCTTATTACTCTTGAGTCTAGGTAGCCACTTACTGTCTGTATGGGCAACTTAAATATATACGTTACATGAATGACCGTTCCAATATCTAGAGAATAAATAAATCTATATCATTAACTGTAAGAATTAGTCTATGTTCTGAGCTGAGCTAGAAAAGGGATAACCCCTTGCTGTTATAAAGTCATCATCGGTTGGTCATACCGGGGTTTGGGTTTGAATTCAGTTGGCGTTTTGGAATTTATTCTTAAGCGTGGGCAGGGTTTGAACTCGGGTACTGTGTATGAGTAAGCGTGGTGGATTTATACCGGTACAAGGTATAACATAAAAGGTGATGGTATATTTGTGTCTTAACTCATGATGAAACACACTAACATTAAATTTTGCCTAAATTTGGGAAACACTGCCACTAAAATATTATAATGAGTCTGATGGTGTGTATGAGTGAAACCCAAAAGTTGCAAGAATGTTTTTCCATGATTTTGTCATGGAGCATTGAAGACAATATATGAATACATGAAACATACTGTCACAGTGCAATATCATGATTCATGATCCAGGGATTTGGTACCTTAAAATGTTTAAGATAAATGGATAAAACTATGTCACTATGTAATGCATTTGTTGATTCACAGATGGCACTGCAGATAACATGGGAAAAAACAATCACTTATTCACTGGGATGCACCTATGTATTTATTATATATTTTAAAAAAATAATTATACTACTTGTATTATCACAACATTTACAAAATATAATCTGATGCATTTAATGTCAGTTTCAGAACTCTCCTCCCAAATCTAAGCAAGCTCCTAAATAACATGAAGGACAGGTTGCCTCCAGAGCAGGCCCTGTAGATTATTTACAAGATCAGCTGTAACCAGCCAGCATGTAGAACAATCTATTATGGTGAATCACATGCTAATAGTGTCACCAGACTAGCACAACATATGCATATTTACAACCAGGCAAAGAAAGATTCCAGAATGCAATGATCAAAAAAGAAAATTTAAAGAGGCATGGTTCATTGCCAATAATATCTAAGCAACAAACAAAAAAGACTCATGTATTTTCCTTATCCCAAAAGCAGAATGTGTAAATCAAAAATCAAAAAATTTTTATATTTATCAAATTTGTGTTTTTCTCTTAATTAATCTCAGCAGATAAGCCTTTTAATGCTATGAATATAATCTTATAGGTTGAAAGCATTATTCATCTAGTTATTATACAACTGAAATAAATATAATCTTTTCTTCAGAATCTAATGAAAGCTTTTAATAGAATTATAATAAATATTTTAGTTGATCCAGAAACATTAATTCTCAAATCAATCAATATATCATTGTAATATTCCATAAAATACAATGAATTTATTCAAAGTACAAAAAAAAATAATAATAATGTTTTGTGAATTTGGAAAAAGCATTTGATAGAGTAATCTGGAATAAACTTATGGTTGTTTTAAAAAAATAAAGAAGAATTTTGGAAAAGAGATAAGATTAATTTGAAATATGTATTCTGGACAAAAAAAAAATAAGAATTAAGACTCTCCGGAGATAATGATACTAATAAAGTGAGAAGAGTTGGGAAAGTATGCAATATGTCACTTGTTCTTTTCAATATTTATTTGGAAGATATACAAATATTTAGATTGTGGAGGAGCAAATTTTGAAAGTAGAATAGTACAATGTATAACATTTGCAGATGGTATGGCTCTTATAGCTGAGGATGAAAAGTATCTTCAGAATATGTTGAATAAATTGGAGGAAGCATATATGGAATATGGAATGATGATTAATGTTGAAAAGATCAAATGTTTATGGAATGATGATTAATATTAAAAAGATCAAGTGTTTATGGATAGAGAGGAATATAAAAATATTTGAAGTTAAAAATTGGTGATAATATAGTATAGCAGATATTTGGTTAGTTGGTTACTATTGAAGTTAAAATATTTTGTGATAATATAGCAGGTATTTGGTTAGTTGGTTACTAAGAGAAAGAAAATATTTGGTGGAACTTTGAAGAGATAATTAAGAAAAAGAAGATTAATTGAATGCTATTTGTGAAGTATACTATTCTATGACTGTTTTTTTAAAATCAAATTGGAAACCTTTGAGATGTGTTTATGGAGAAGGATGGACAAAAATTAGTTGGATGAAAAATGTGGCAACCAACTGAGCCATCCTGCCAAAGGCAACAGCCAGTAGACATTTCATATTAATTTTTTCACTTTTGCTAAGGGATATATATATGAAGAATAAAGAATACATTTGAGGAAAGATGTTTTGGAGGGAATGGTGAATGGAAGCAAGAAGAAAGGATGGAAAAGATTGGCCCTGCTGGATAATATGAGATGAAAAGAGATACATGGATTTGAAAAAGATTTGGGCAATAAAGAGAATGGAGTGAAAAATTGGAATGAATTTATGATATTATTTCTCTCTGGATATATACATAGGGCAGAATACTATTGATTGTGGAATGATAAACCTAAAAATAATGGAATCCAGTAGCTTTATCTCATTTTGATGGGAGTTTTTTTTCTGTATTCCATCATTCACTGTAGACCAAGTTCTTTTTACTCACCATCAAAAAATACATTATTAAAACAGCTTCTTGAGGCATTTTTCTAATTAAAGACATTTATTTCTTACCTAATGAATCTATATCAAGGTACTTCCATTTATATTTCTATTTGAGTTTTGGCAAAATAATTACAATAAAAAGAAAACATGTATTTTCAGCATAAATCAATTGTGTAAAGAAAGGAACATCATGTAATCTCTTCAGTGAGGTGCCTACTTGGTCTGCATGACTCAGTGCAGTGATAGAGGGGTGGACTCAAAGTACCTTGATTGAAACCCAACTATGACCTGGGAATTGAAATTCTTATTAACCTTCTGAACAATGGATTATTCAAAAAGGGGTAATGGAAGACTCAAAAAATTAGTGAAGATAGAAATCTGGTAAATTCTGTCATCATTTGCATTCAATTATATACCTTAATTAGGTCAACAAATAGTAGATACCAATGCTTACTGAATGCAGACAGAGATCTTTTCTGTCTGTGGCAAAAATTAAAATAATGGGTCCATCAAATATTAATACTTACTAAGGCCATCAAATATTAATACTTACTAAGGCTGTAACCTCAAGAATATGTGCTTGAAAATGCGAAAGTAGGGACCTCTACAGGTATTAACCACAAGCTTACCTTTCAAACAGATATAGTTATTTAAAATTAGCTTATGAAATTTATTAAAACATGCACTATAAAATTGCTTTCAAAGTTATATACCACGATAAGCTTATTAATTATTATGGCATTTAAGAAATGAATAATTAAATAGCATTTATTGCCCAAAAAGTTCGTATGAAATTTGCACTCAGAAGTGATCTTTCATGGATCTTAAATTCCATAATGTGTCATCTTCCACAATAACAAATCATGCTGGGAAATCAGAAAGAATGTAGTAAATAAGTTCATGAGAAGTGCAAGCATCAAAGTGGCAGATCCAGGTTGTGATTTGAGGATCTTGAGCTCCATAGTCTGCCACTCTGCCATTGCATCAAAGCATGCTGGGAACTCAGAAAGAATAAAGTGATTGAATAGCTTACTATTCAGAAGTTAATAAATTCAAGTATCAGAAGTAAAAGAGCTAAGTTACAATCCATTGTCTATGAGGACCAGAGTCTGCCAGCTGCTATTACAGCAAAGCATGGTGGAAACTCAAAAAAAGAATGTAATAATTCAATGCTTTATTATTCAGAGCTTGACTGTGATTCATGGACTTCGAACTTCAGAGCATGCCACTCTACCACTGCACCAAAGCATATTGGGAACTCAGAAAAAATATAATAATTGAGTGGCTTACTATTCAGAATTCATAAGAAGTGGAAGCATTAGAAGTGACTTAGTGGACCTGTGATTCATAGACCTTGAGCTTCAGGATCTGATATTCTTCCAGTGCATCAAAGCATGCTGGGAACTCATAAAGTATATAGTAATTGAATGGTTTATTATTCGGGAGTTCATAAGAAGTTCAAGCATCAGAAGTGACAGAGCTGGGCTGTGATCCATGGAACTTGAACTCCAGAATCCACCACAATACCACTGCAGCAAAGCATGCTGGGAAGGAGTTCATAAAAAGTTCAAGCATCAGAAGATACAGAGCTGGGCTGTGATTTATCGACCTTGAGTTCTGATGTCTGCCACTCTATCACCTTACCAAAGTATGCTGAAATCTCAGAAAGAATATTGTCTGCACTCTATGGGTGCAGCAGAACTTGCTGGGAATTGAGAAATACTATAATAATTGAATGATTTATTGTTCAGGAATTCATAAGAAGTTCAAAAATCAGGAATGACAGAACTGGGTTGTGATCCCTGAATCTTGAGTTCCAATGTCTGCCACTCCACCATTGCAGCAAAGCATGCTGGGAAGTCAGAAAGAGTATTGAATGGTTTATTATTCAGGAGATAATAAATTCAAGTATCAGAAGTGACAGTGCTGGGCTGCCATCCATGGACCTGGAGCCCCAGAGTCTGCCACTCTACCATTGCATTAAAGCATGCTGGGAATGTTAATTTGATTGATTCCTGTTCAAGCATCAGAAGTGACAGAGCTGAGCTGCCATCCATGGACCTTGAGCCCCAGAGTCTGCCACTCTACCATTGCAGCAAAGCATGCTGGGAATATTAATTTGATTGGTTCCTGTTCGTAAAAAGTTCAAGCATCAGAAAATGACAGAGCTGACTCCCACCCATGGATCTTGAGCCCCAGAATCTGCCACTGTATCACTGCAGAAAAGCATGCTGGAAGCTCAGAAAGAATATAGTAATTGAATGGTTTACTATTCAGGAGTTTGCAAGAAGTTCAAGCATTAGAAGTAACTAAGTTAGCCTGTGATCCATAGACCTTGAGCTTTGTATGCTGCTACACTACCAATGCAGCAAAGCATGCTGGGAATTCACAAAGAATATAATACATCAGTGGTTTATTATTCAAGAGTTCATAAGAAGTTTAAGCATCAGAAGTGGCAGAGCTGGGCTGCAATCCATAGACCTTGAACTTCAGAGTTTGCCACTCTATCACTGCAGCTTGCTGGGAACTCTGAAAGAATATAGTAATTGATTGGTTTATTATTCAGAACTTCGTAAGAAGTTCAAGCATTAAAAGTAACAAAGTTAGCCTGTAATCCATGGGACTCGAGTTCCTGGGTCAATCATTCTACTCATTTAGTAAGAGTTAATAAACATCACATGACCACCACTTCTTATACTTGTGTATAACTGTTTAAAAACAGGCAAAACTCACTATATGTATTGCCACATGCAGCAAGCTAGAGTTATCAATGGATGCCAGAAGGCTTGTGCATAAAATCCCCATCGGGTGCCTACTTATCCAATATTCCCAGACTAGTTTCTGGCTTGTATCCCAGACTAGTTTCTGGCTTTTGGTTTAAGACTCATAGTTTTGTAGTTAAGTGGAGATAAAAGGTGGCTGCTGGAGGCTTGCATTGGATTCTAAGATATAGGTGCAGTGCTCTCATATCTAAGGCTCCTCACTGACGAAGGCCACAAGCTAAAAACTAGTCTGGGGATATTGGGTGAGTGGGCACTAGATGGGGATTTTATGCACAAGCATTCTGGCATCCATTGATTACTCTAGCTTGCTGTGTGTGGCAATATGTATAGTGAGTTTTGCCTGTTTTAATAACAGTTATAAGCAAGCATAAGAAATGGTGATCATGTGATGTTTATTGGCTTAAGACCAATTCTGCCTAATAGGATAGTGGTGACTATGGTTATTAAAGAACCAAAGACATTAAAATGTATAGGTACTGAACTGAGTTCAGACCTATATGACTATATAAGCTGATGGGCTTGAATTGAAAATATTAAGGTGTTTTCAATTTAAGACTCTTAGTTTTGTAGTTAAGTGGAGATAAAAGGTGGCTACTAGAGGGTTGCATTAGATCCTAAGATCTAGGCGCAGTGCTCGTAGATCCAAGGCTCCTCACTGACGAAGACCACAAGCCAAAAAGTCTGGGGATATTGGGTGAGTAGGCACTAGATGGGGATTTTATGCACAAGCCTTCTGGCATCCATTGATTACTCTAGCTTGCTGTGTGTGGCAATACTTATAGTGAGTTTTGCCTGTTTTAATAAGAGTTACTTAAAACATATAAGTTATATATATAATAAAAAGATTTTCACTTACATTTTTTTTAAACTACTTTTTCATTTTAACAATTAATTTCTTGCTTAAATTAACATTATAAAAGAAAAACTCCAAATAAAATTTTAAATAAATAAATTGGACAAATTATTGTTCTACAATTGTCTTTTTAATATTATTATTCAAACATCTTTATTACTCTTTAAAATTACTAGAAATTAATTACTTTTTTAAAAAATAAAAGTATTTGATTTATTCTTTAAAAAAATCCATAAAATTAAATTTAAATGCTAAATATTTAAAAAAAAATTTAAATGCCTCGAGGAAAAACGTTTAAAACTATTAAACACAAAGACCCAATTGATTTTTTAATAATATAAATATTGATTATTCTACACATATTACCCATGAATAATTTGATATACATTATAATCATTTATATTTTTAAATAAATAAATATAACTGTTTAAATTTAATTATATTGGGATTTAAAAAAATCAATATTTACTTTTTTTTTCGGGCATGCCCCCTATATCCAATCGAGTTAACGATCTAGAAAATGTTATAGAAATCATCGGAAGAAAAGTAAAATTACAAGTTGATGCTAAAAAGAGTGAAGTAGAAGTAGTCAAACGTTGGTGGTCGAGAGGTCAGCACAGCCGCCTTGCAAGCAGTTATCCCGGGTTAGCGGGTTCGCTTCCTGGCCGATGCTATGACACATGAAAAAAAAGAGTGAAGTGATATTAAATTATCTTTCACAGAATAAAATAATGTTGGATGATCGTGATTTATGAAATAAAAGAAATTAACAATTGTAAATAGTTTGGAAAGATTATTAATTCACATACAAACATACTGGTGGTATTGATCATAGAATTAAACTTGGATGAAGTGCCTTTGATAAAAATAATCTAATAATAACAGAAAATCGGAGAAGATGGATTGAATTTGGAGAGACTTTCATCCTACAGTGGATTGATAATGGTTGATGACAATGAATTGAAAAAAAGGATTGTGTTTTACTAGATTTTATGTATGGATCTGATATTTGGACATTCAACAGAACATCGATTTAAAGTCTTCAAACTACACAAAGAAGTCTGGAGAGATTAGTTGTGAATAACAATGAATCAAAACCAACAACATTCAAATGAAAATAAATTGGTATTAGGAGAGTAATGTGGAGTTGGAGTGACATATTGCAAGATGAAATGGCAAAAGATGTACAGTTCGTATTCTTACAGATTTTAAGATAATGTAAAAAACTTAAATGGAAGATGGATGGATGAGATGAGTTCATTTGCTAGATTGATGTGGAGAAGAAAAGCTATGGATCAGAGAAGCTGTGTTAAACTTGAAGACCCTAGAATCTGTATTGGGTTGATTAAGAAAATGATGGTGGTGATGATGAAATGAGCCTTTATTATTAATTTTGGAAAAAAGCTAAAGTAATCAACACAAAAATCACCATATATTGCTTTATCACTATTTTTCTCACCATAATATTTTATATATACAATTGGACATGTGCTAAACGGTGAGTCTGAAGATGAATTGGGTAACTAAGCAACAGTGTTACATATAATATTTTGTAAAAAAAATGTCTTTATTTTAGTTTTTATTAACTGCCGTTTGATAAATAATAAAATCTGGAATCAACTGGAAAAATGTATTTTTTTATATATTCAACACTAACACTCATCATAGTAAATATTTGAAATAATATTCCATTTATTATTTTGTTACATTTTCCAGTAATAAATACTTCTAATATTAATATCATCTATGTTCTTTATTACTTTTTTACAATGCTTATTTACAACCTACTAGGCCTTTATAATGCTGACATCTTCAGATTTTTTTCAACTAATAAATGATGTAAGGTCTTAAAACAATATAGAAAAGATATAATCTCAGCACTATTGTAGTACTGAAATCAGAAAATAAGCACAATATTGCTGTTATTGAGCCTAATAAGGTTTAAAATAGATTGAATATTTATTTTTGAAAATTTTTTATTTTTTGGATAATGGCTAGTTATCCATTTTTGGTTTATCAATTGAACATTAGCATAATACAGTTGATCAAAGGAACTAAACCAAGAAAAAGGTTTAACAGAGATGCTTATATGTGACTCCTTATAATTCACATGGTATATAGCATATATAGATAAATAGATATCACATATAATTTTGTGGAGGAAAAAACAAAGAAGGAAAATGTTAAATCCTTATGCCTCAGAAACTAGCTAGCTTTTAGAGACAATACTTCACTCTGCTTATTCTACTCCAGAGCCATTTATTGTAAGATTGATTAATCAATGTACTAGGTTATAGTGTTGTATATACAACACCAGACTTTCTGGCTATTATCTGGCTATTAGAATGGACTTGCACTTAAACATTTAGTGACTATCTTTAACTATTTTATATTCTCAAAATAATAATCTCAAATTTAAAAGAACCCAATAATTTTAAAACCCAAGACAAGTTTACCTATATTCTGCTACTAAGTATTTATTGAATATAAGCAAAGAAATTCACTCTGATGTTAAGTTGGCTAGCTTGGTGAATAATGTTTTCTTTCTCAGTAATATTTTTAAAGGGATATTAGATACTTTTGTCCTTCAAAAGGCTTTTTAAATTTTGATTCACATTTCATATAGGTTGAGGGAGAATTTTGTCTAGTCTCAGGGAGATTTTTTTGGTATAAATTGTTCAATTCCTGGCAACAACAAAAGGCAAAACATTATCTCTATTTACATAGATATAATCTCATTTCTATTCTTAATTATAACAGTCCATGAAAATACTTCATTCAACATATATTACATACAATCAAAACCTACCAATGCTTATAGTATCTAGTCAAATCTCACTATTCATTGACAAAGATAATATTATTAATCACAACAATGGGTGGCAAGATTTGGTTGGAATTGATAACCATATTGTTTATTATATATATATATATATATATATATATATATATATATATATATATATATATATATATATATATATATATATATATATATATATAGGTAAATACTATCTAATGCTATAGTAGCAGTAATGAATAAAATAAGAAATTATATAACATGAAGCTCTAGCAAAATAACAAATTTATACTAAAAATCCTCTCACAAACATGGTTTTGTATATTATACAAATAAATTTTCTCAAGTGATAATCAATTAAGCATAATACACCCACATACATATATAAATCACAGACTTAATACCATAATTCACTTTAAATACTATCTACCTCATGCTTTGTTTTTTCATGTCACATATTGTTCTGAAACTTTAGACAACTGTTTTTATCATTATTGTAACTGATATTTATGTAATGGTTTTTTTAGAAGTGCAATTTCTCCAGGCCTACTTTTATTAATATATTAATTCAGGCAAAAATCTGAAGAGGTCAGTGCAGTCACTCAAAATATGAGTCATCATTGTAGTCTCATTTTCATGTTAAATTTTGGAATAAAAAAAAGTTTTTTTGCTTATTTATTAAACATTTCTGCTTATTTTTACACATGAATTGATTGATAATTTATTAAAACAAAAACAATACATATATACATTTTTATTGTATTTATATATTTTTTATTTTTAAAAATACAAATTAATAAACTTGATCATCACATTAAAGGTTTGACCACACTTGTCATTTATCTAACAGAATTGACAGTGTTAGACTCTTTTCAAGTATTATACTAAATATAAGACAAATATATTTTAACTGCTGTGTTTTTAATTATGAAACTTTCTTGGGCCAGAAGTCAAAAAGGTGTATTTGCATTTTTGCCCTCTGCTAAGAAATTTTGCGAATCTTTTTTTACAGCTTTAAAATTTACTCTTTTTTTTTCTAATATTTTAATTTCAAAAAATTTAAAAGATGTTAACATAATTGAATAAGCAAGTCTTTGAAGTATATGTTTATGGGTGCCTATTACATGATTGGTGATCTCAAACTTTGTGAGTATACTTTGAAAAAATATTATGATTGTCTAAAACTTGATTTTTTGGAAAGTTTTTGTGTAGTAATTGGGTAATAATTATTGGAAATTAAAATATATATTATTACATTTATTTTATATAGAAATGTTTTATTTTTAAATATAAAAAGTATATTCTTCTGAATATTGTTACCATAAAGATTATAGTTGCGGAAAATACAACTGTCTAAAAATAATGTCACTCAACAGTCTCTAATAACATTTAGTGATATCATAAAAATTATGAAAAAAATGTAAACTTTTAAAGCATAAATTGATTGATTTGCTAGATATTAAAAATAATTCATTCAGATTTTAAAAACAAACATCAAACAAAGAAAATTTTATTCATTTTGCAAATTGAATCTGCTCTATCTGAAATTTGATAACATGACAGCACTTTGTTTTGATTAAATTTAATTTTGAAAATAATACCAAAACTCAAATGTAATATTTTAAAATTTATTTAATTTCTAAACAAAAATATCTATCAAATGAGGTCAAATTTATTATATTATGATAAATAATAATGGTTTAATATTAAAGTGAAAGTTGAAAGCTGAAATCTTATGAAAACAAAGAAATCTGTCAGAGTACAGGAAGATTAATTAAAATGAAAATGATTCACATACACATTTTCATTTTATTTATATATTTTTTTATTTTTAAAAATACAAATTAATAAATTTGACCATAATAGATAACAAAGAAATTCACTGTAAAGTTTGACCACACCTATCATTTATCTAACAGAATTGACATAGAGTTAAACTCTTTTCAAGTATTATATTAAAAAATTGTTACTTCACATTTTGTTCTTATTTGCAAATCATTTTTTTTCAATATTACAAAGTTTAAACATAATTTTTTAGAATATATTTCATTTGTAAAATAAAATTTAAAAGAATCCAAGTCCACATTATCGATTTTTAGTATAAAATAAAGATTTTATGCAAAGATGAAAGGCTGAGGCTTTTCAAAAACTTCCACCAGGTGGAATAATAGAAAATATTTTGATTCAAAAGGATCAATCAAAGGAAGTTTACATAAGATTGATGATCTCAGATTCTAGAAGATTTGTTATCAGGGTTTCTTTAAATCTTCTGGAATTTGAGGTTATCAATCTTATGGAAACTTCCTTTGATATTAAAAGTAGGTGGTTTATGAAATGAATTATGAAATTGAGTCCTGTTATATATATTTAAACTTTTTGCAGCGAGTAACATTGTGTAATATACTAGATTGACAACCAAACACTGGTTTATTAATTAAATGAAATATTATCAATTTAAATGACAAGATAAAACTTTTTAAGAGAAAAGAACAGACTGTCATATCTCTTTTACCTAAATCATTTTGCACTTTCCAAAGTGTTTCAGATTTACCTATACAAACGAATTTAGGTAAAAGAGTTGTCATCCTATCTTAGGCTTTGGATTGGGAGTATTTTATTTACTTAATAAACTGATGTTGGGGCATTAATGTAATGTATTACATATATATGTGTGGGTGATTATATGTTGTGTGTGTGTTTGTTATGTTTAGTTGATTTCTATTTGAAAAGATTTATTTGTGTATTAGTTAAAACCATAGACATGAGAATGTTTTGGTATAAATTGGTTATTTTACTAGTATTTAATGCTATTTGCTTTTTTTATATATATATTATAATAAAAATAATAAATTTAACGGTAACAAACTATTATAATCAATCCTTAAATCCGCAGAAGTACTTTCGGTTAATTTTTTTAATCTGCCTCAACTGCCGTTAAATTTAGAAAAAAAAACAAAGCAGAAGCATACGTCATCAATTCAAATCCCATGAATCTCTTATTTTAAGTTAGCGGCTTGTCTATTTATTAAATGCATTTTATTCCTATTTATAAAAATGGCCTCCTTATTTTTTCTTTTATTATGGTTTCTCTCTTCATGAAGACTTTTCACATTTTCAAAATCAAATTTAAATTTATATTTACATGTTTTTTCATGATCAAAGAAAACTGAAGGAGATATTAAATCACCATTATTTTTATTTTTTACATGCTTATATAACAATTCATGCTCCCTCAATCTCTACTCAATACTGCACCTAGATTCACCTATATATGATAGCATACAATCACAAAAAATTTGATATATGACATTGCTTTTCTGCTTGACAGGTATGACATCCTTAGAATTATTGACTAATTTATTAATATTGTTTGAAACGTAGAATGAAACATTAAACACATTCTTATATATATCCTTAAAAAATTTCACTTGTGAATTTGAAATAAATGGAATAGATATCCATTGTTTACTATTAATCTAAATTTCCTTTAAACCATTATAACTTTTTTTTTAAATTGACATAAAGTATTGCTTATTTGTTCCATTTTATAGCAAACATCAAGCAAATCCTTGGAAAATATCTCAATATTTTTCAGTTTATCACTTTGATAATAACATAATTTTTCATTACGAAACAAAAAAGCTCTAAAACTTGCCATCTTATGCATAAATGGTACTTTTGATTTACAATTTATATATCCCCTTTTTTGCAGTGGCTTAATTATTAATTTATAATTTAATATATTGTTATCTCTTGTAATAATTAAATCTAAATATTTAATATTTTTGTCCTGTTCTTTTTCAATAGTCCATTTCAAGCCATTCAACTTATTTTATTAACATCAGTTTCTTTCCCACATTCATGGAATAGATTTATTTTCCAATGCTTTTGAAAAAGTTGCTCAAAAATAAAAAGTGGTTAGAAGTTTAATTTAAAACATTAATAATTTTTAACCTGAAACTCAAATTGCATTTCAATTTCTTGTTCCTCATCCAAAATATATAGTGGAGTTATCAAGTATGCTACATTTTGTTCCAAGACTCCCTTGTATACAAATATACATAGCGTATAATAGATCATCATGCTTTGCTGATAAGCATTGATTAGTATAGAATATTGTAATGGTCATGACTGTGTGTGTAATCAGTCAACAAGACTGAAAGGCCAAGCAGGGGCTTTCAATCAGCAGACATAGGACTACCCTATGCACCTAATTTAAACCCCTACCTAGGCTTCTTGGTCTCAATCACATAACATATTTGACATCACACAGCTTCCCTTCTTCATACAGCATGACATAGCTCAAGGTTTGAACAAAGACTCTCTTCCTCAGAGTTCTTTCATTAACTTGGGGCATATCCACACTAGCATTCAAATATACCCACTTTGGTTACTTGATTACCTAGAGACCTACTTACATATTCTATTAATCTAGACTTTATATTAATTTCATAAAACATTATCTTACATGCCACTTTATTGATCAGGGTCAAAACCAGGGATGCACTAGTTTAATACTTAACTATATACTTAATTCTATGTAATTATGTTACAGTTCCCATTCACAAATAACAGATTCATAAATTAATAATAAAAGTTTATTGTAGGAATGTATATAGTGAAAAGGTAGCTTATAGATTAGTTAATAAAAGATTCTACTGGCTTTTTACATCATTATGAGTGAAGATAATGGCAGCCTAAATATTACAATGTGTGCTTTGATTAATTCATAATTAACATTTCTAAGTGGCTATCAGCCATTATGGGTTTGAAACACTAATTAACTGAAAAGTCATATAAAAGGGACTATTGTGGACAGGTTTGCTTCCAAGGTTACCCAGGGTTACTAATGCATAAGTGAAGGTTAAACAAATAAATCATTTAATAACATTGTGATGCTACCCTCATTAAAATGTTGTCTATGGTAAGAATGAATAATAATAATAAAGATCGGCTGAGCGATCTGGTGGCATGGTTCACAAATGAAGGCTGGATGTCCCTGGCCACAGAGGTGCATTTGCTTCTAACCAAGAGTGCATACCAAATGGACAAAAATGAAGATGTGTTAAATCTAGGATTTGGAGTTGCAAGGAATATCCAGCTCCATGCAGAACGTACACCACTGTTAATGCTTAGATTAGGAATGCAAGATGTCTGGTTTATCATTACACAGTTTTATCATATAAGATGAATGAACCATGCAGAAGGCGCAGAGATAACGAAGTTTATAATAATAATACCAAGTCAATGAAATATGGAGGACATGAATGCAAATTATAAGAATAATAAGTAATAATTATATAAAACTTCCATCCACACTATTAAATACTATAAAATTTATTTTATCAAATAAGAAGTATCCCTGGATATAGTTTTAAAACTTAGCATCTTTCCAAACTCGCACTATTCCAGGAGAATGTTGAGAGTAGGGAAGCATAAACAATTCTAATTTAAATTTAACTCCCTCCATTATTCAAGTTAACCTGAATAATAACAGAAATACTAAAGAAATCAAAATTTACTTATATAATGTTTTGAGACTAATTCTTTGCAATTGTTTATATATAATTAAAGCACCCTCTAGAATCAGCATATGACCATACTTTTTTAAATATAAAAAGATATCTCTTTATCGTTTTCCTCCTTCATATATCTGAAAGATTGCCGACAATATCTTTGCTAGAAAGGATGAATTTTTAATCAGTCAGAAATTTATTTCTAAATATTTTTCAATCTGATTGGCATTCATATCAATAATGAAATTTTCTTCATTTTTAATCCTACCAATGATGTTCTAACTGCTAATAATATATTTAAAAAATAAGAATTTACAGCATTAAAAATTTTATATCAATCAGTTTTAAAAATATTTAGAAATAAATTTATGATTAATTAAAAATTTATCCCTTTTAGCAAAGACATTGTAAGCTATATATATAAGAAGGAAGATGGTTAAAAGGTATCTCTTTGCCTTTAAAAATATATTGTCATTTTCTGATGCTAGGGGACAATTCAATTATATTTAGACAGTTACAAAAACATTACATAAAATATTTAGCATTGCCGATTTTCATTTGTTACATAATAAGCATATGTATATAGTTCAATACATTCTTTTTAAATTGCACTATTGCATGGTATATTAGTAATCATATATTAAACATTAAAGACTTGCATGTAGATAATAGAGAACATATTAAAAATTTCCAGAGAATTAAAGAAAGATTAGATCAGGGATGGTTGTATTTTTTTTAAAAATAAAAAGTTTGTGACCTATATAACCCACTCATGGAAGATCGTTATTCATGGGCATCACACACATTGCATGCTCTGTTGGAATGTCTCTTCCAAGCACTAATATATATTTAATTTGTGCTCATTAACTACGTATATGCACGTGTGCATATAATATTTAAATACATATATATTGTCTATACTAAACTTAATGTAATTATAAGGTTTTGAATTCTGACTTTCAAACTCTCCACAGCTATCCAGTCCATCTTATACAACTGATAAAAAAGATCAATTATCTTCAATATACATATTTCTTGCTGAACCAGCACTCATCAGTTGGTCCAGACCACCACCTCCCACACTCATATATATAATCAGTGCTCAGTTTATATTAAGATAGCAAATCATCAAACTTTAATGGACAAGCTTCAATCATCTTCACTTTTCAACTCTTCAGCCATCCCTATTATTGAAAATCCGAGGATGAAATGCTCAAGCCCTTGTTGGTACCAATAATATTGTGTATTATAATATTGTGTATATAAATAAAACAGATAGGTGAGCGTAGTTATATATATTTGCGTATATTAAACACTAAATACGCTTAACCTAAAGCATATATGTAAAGTAAACGGAAACAGATAATCTCCACCTTTTTTTGTTTGTTGAGCGCATGCGCTCGATTACTCTTAGCTCCCAAAGGTTTGTCTGCTTCCGTTTAATTTGCGTATTTATATATATATGTAATCACACACAGGCATATAAGCTTGTAAAACTATATTTGAGCATTCTTTATTTTTCTCATTTTAGATATTTGATCTTTACTCCTTTATTTAAATTCTGATTTTATTTAAATTGTCAAATCAGGCAAAATTTAAATCTCTTGTGATATTATTATACGATTCTATTTGTTTTTGTTCTTTTAGATTTAGAAATAAAATATAAAAAAAACGGGTTTTTTCTCCTAGTATTGTGCTTGAACAAACATCCCTTAGGGATAGAAAATAGTTTCCAGATGAAATTTAACAAACTGCTTCGATAATTTTAAATATATACTTTTTAAAAATTTTAAATGTAAAAACTTTACAATTTTCAAGAATATTAACTTGTCATCTATGATACTTTGGGATTTGGAGATCGCGAAATAACCCTCGCGAAATCGAAATATTATGCTTTATTATAATTTGCAAAATAAAAAAAAGTAAAAGATATATATTTTTTATTTGCGCATTATATATCATTTACGTTTGAACTGTATTTTTTCTGCAGAACTGTTGGTCACCGGAAATATTTTTCAATAATGATTGAATTATTAATTGTTCAGGGAGTCACGTAATGTTCAGTCGTTAGAATTGGCAGCTTGAGCGTCAATTCAGGAACCACTAAGTAGTCTTCTTGCATCCATTAATTAATAAAGCATACACTAAGTGGCACTACTGTATGGAGAGTTTAATACTGTCTTTACTTTTGAAATAATTATTATAAATGATTTAGGGGGTAATACCTGAGCATCCAATAGCAGCTTGAGAATAACAGTTTCATTCCGCTGAATCTTGTTCTTGATCTACTCAGCTGAGAATAAATCCTGAATCTTTGTAGTTGTGTCTGATACTCTAGCTGCTTGCTAAACTACATGGAGAAATATTTATAGTACTTTCAGGAAATTTTGCAGATGGATATTGATGAGGTTTAATTCAAGGCAAATAGAAGCATATGTAATCTTTGTCATCCACAGATTCTAACACTCATCTTTTTTTTAATTCATTCTAAGTTTTGTTTCTTTTTTTTTCTAATAATTCTTCATTAAAGTATTCTTTATTTGTTATCATTATGGTCTTATATGTATTTTGCCTTGTTTTCTTCTATTTGTTTTATTCTTTCTACGCATCTTATTACTAATATCGATAAATATTTTATTTTCTGCTCAGGCTATGGCTCTGATGTACAAATGTCATACAACTTACTGAATAACTGTAAAATTACTTCTTTTTTTTTTGCCCTGTGCAGGTTGCTACAGTAGAAAAGTGGCAAACTCAAGAGCTAATGGTTTCCGATTTAATTTTCAACAAGAAGAAAATCTTAGCCTGGTCACCCAAATGGAAAATGGTCATTTGGGTGTTCACATGTCACATGATCTTCTAAACAATTAAATATGGAGCAATTATAGGATAGTGGTATATGAAAATGTTCCCCACAAATTTATCCCAATTATATTGACAATAAAACATATGCAACTGTATGGGACAGAGCAAAATTAAACTACTCCCAAATGTTATGTTAAAGAATTTAAGATTAGGTAGAATGTCATTCATTGATTAGTAGAAGTATATGGCAATAGCAACAGGTAGTAATAACAATAAAACAGATAAATGTTAATCTGTTACATAAAAAAAAAAGCCTGACTATTAAACATTCATTAATGTTTCAACAAAAATGGATTAATGGTTAATCTAATTGTAGCTAATAAATCTTACTACAACAGGCAAAACTCCCTATATGTATTGCCACACACAGCAAGCTAGAGTAATCAATGGATGCCAGATGGCTTGTGCATAAAATCCCTATCTAGTGCCTACTCATCCAATATCCCCAGACTAGTTTCTGGCTTGTGGCCTTTGTCAGTGAGGAGCCTTGGATCTGAGAGCACTGCACTTAGATCTTAGGATCTAATGCAACCCTCCAGCAGCCACCTTTTATCTCCATTTAACTACAAAACTATAAGTCTTAAATTGAAAACACCTTAATATTTTCAATTCAAGCCCATCAGCTTATATAGTCATATAGGTCTGAACTCAGTTCAGTATCTATACATGTTGGTGTCTTTGGTTCTTTAATAATCATAGCCACCACTATCCTATTAGGCAGGATTGGTTTTAAGCCAATAAACATCACATGATCACAAGCCAGAAACTAGTCTGGGGATATTGGATGAGTAGGCACTAGATAGGGATTTTATGCACAAGCCTTCTGGCATCCGTTGATTACTCTATCTTTCTGTGTGTGGCAATACATAATATATAGAGAGTTTTGCAGGTTTTAGTAACAGCTATGTGCAAGCATAAGAGTTGGTGATCATGTGATGTTTATTGGCTTAAATCTTACTACAGGTAAAATATTAAATTGAATACCTAATATTAAAAAAATGTCCATTATTTAACCAAAATTTTAAGGTAATCTTTAATTTTTTACAATTAATTTGTGTGTGCATTTATAAACATTATCTATAAATTAATAAACCTAATTGCAATGAGATGCCTGTTTATTTTTCAATCTTACAGAATTTAGGTTTGCAATGAGGGAGTATGGTCACCATGTCATATGTTTACACAAGCTGTTTTAACAATAGCAAACTCTTCATACAGCAGTGCCACCTAGTGCAAGCCTACTACTCTACAAAGAGTTTTCTATTATTTTCACAATTCTTTTTGAAAAATTCCTGGAACTATATGTTTTAGAGTAATATTGCTTTACCTATATCATGAAATATCATAAACACTAAGCTATGTGTGTGCCTAGAGGTCATAGGCAATAAATAGAAGGGTGAGACAGGTTTGGGTGTCAATTATGTAGTCTAATTCATTATATATAAAAAAAATTAAAGTAATGTAATTGTGGTGCGACGTGATTTGATATAGTGAATAATTCTTATGCATCTTAATATAAAAATAAGTATGCATGTTCTTATTTATAATTAATCTTCTTAAGATGGAGAATGATCACATGGCTGTACAGTTCAATTTAGTGTTCAATCTGACTGAAGAAATGGTAGAAGTGTTTGAGATGAGAATCTGCTTTTTACTTCCAAAAATATTTTAAGCAAATGGTAGACAAGAAGAGGTGATCAGAAATAAATAAATAAATAAAAAAGATAAGTAGAGATGTTTTGGGATTAAATTGAAGAATTAAAAAAAGTGGTAGATGTGGAAAAAATGAGGAAGAAATAAAAATTGCAGCATATGTTATGCAGATCCAAGAGACACATTCATTACGGGACTGTGCAAAAATGCACAAAAAAATTTTAAAGTCTGCAAATTTGCTTTTGTTATATATTTATGAAATAAAAAATAAATCCTAGATATAACAAAATATCTTTATCTAACAACAAAATGATATATGACAATATCTGTAATATAGTCATATAATCATAACACGTAAAAATAACATATAAAAGCTCATTTCGGCAAATTTTAAATCTTTGCCCTTTTCAATATGTCTTAATTACAAAAATAACCTGTATTGCATACATAGTGACATCTATCAGCTCTAAATAAAATTAACACAAGCCTATAATTACACTTAAATATCTTTATAATAACACATATTATACAACCCTCCATTCATTTTCCATTATCCAATTATTAGTTAAATTAATTGATGTTTTATAAATGTTCATACAATTATTTCTGTTATAATTAATGTTATTTTAATAAGTAAAATATATTTATTTTATTTATTTTCAGTTAAACAAATATAAAGTATAAAAAAATTTCAAATAACAGAAACATGGATAGTGCTAAAAAATATAAACAAAAAAAAAATATCTTTAATATTAATAAATCAGAATCTCCAACATATGGCTTTACAAGCCATTTGCAGCAGTCATTTCAAATAATATTGCTATGCTCAAGGCATAAATATTTTTGGAACTGCACCAACACTGAATTTAGAGTTTGCAGTATCACTCAGATATAATTTACCATTGAATACTGCACACCTTTATGAAACACATTATAACCAAACAGATATTTAAAACATTATAGGTTAACATTTGTCAAGGACAAATGCTCATATAGTTATGACCTTAAACCCATTCATCCAATATCATGATCATCATTTTTAACTATTATCAATCCACTGCAAGATGTTTCTCAAGTTTAATCCATCTTCTCTTATCTCAAACCCCTCTTCTCTATATCACCTCAGTATAGTTCCTTATTTCATTCATCCATCTTTTACAATCTCTTGGAATCCAGTTTAAGATTTTAACATTCCATCTCTTCTAGCAATATGTTCACCCCAACCCCATGTTATTTTTTTAATTCTTTCAGTGATGTAATGCCTGTTTGTTCTCTCCCCCATGGATTTTGTTTTCGATCTCTTCTTGTAACTCCTAACATGAATCTTTCCACACTTTATTGAGTACAGAGAGATATTGAAAATATTGCCATATACATTGAATGCATTTTTAAAATGCATTCAATATATATAATAATATTTAAAAAAAATATCCAAGATCTCTGCACAGTTAAATAGTCTATTTCAGGACAGAGACCTCTATAGTTATTCATCTGCAGAGATATTATGATGAAGAAGAAGATGATACTTACCATGTCATTTAAGTGAAGGATGGTGAAGATTTATGATGTATTATTTTTTTGTTTTACCTTCTAGCTAAGAATAATTTGATAATTATTAAGAATTATTCACTACATGGTTAGTTATAGTTGCATTCGTTTGCCTATAAAAATTATCATCTACCCAAATATATAAAAGGATATATAGGTGATAGCTTCTGTGGATGATTTTTTAGAATTCTTCTATAATTCTTCAATCAGAAGGTAATCAACCTTCGACGTGCTGTACAATCATGTTTCCGACTCACCAATGATGCAGTGAGTATTCGGGACATCTCAAACCCAAAAGCAAGGTAGAGAATTTTAAAAAGATAAAGAACATCTTATCTTTGTACCTAAATACAATTACATAGCTAATCTAAAGCATTCCAGAATAAGAGTATGAAGATTTACTCGTTCTAACTTTCTGTCCATTATATTAGTTTATAGTTAAACCCAGCAAAATTTTCAAATTTACAATTGGTGAATATTAGATGCTGTTCCAATTAATTTAATAACAATATAATTTACAGCACAATTTATTAGCTTTGCTGATTTGCATAATGTTAGACTTTATTATAATGCAAATTAGAATGTTCTTAGTTGCAGTCAATAATTCTCTTTTCTGCACCTAATTATTTCTAGATTAACTCAGCATTGTTTGTATTGACCAGCTTATAGACACACATATAGACCCAGAAAGAGACCACGTGTGAGATGGATGGATGAAATAAGAAAGTGTGCAGGGGTGATGTGCAGAAGACAAGCTAAAGATTGGAGAAGATGGATTGAACTTGGAGAGACCTTCATCCTGCAGTGGATTGATAATGGTTGATGATGATGATTTATATAAAAATGTATTAAAAACTAACCAAATTAAAAAAATATAAAAAAACAAAAAAATACTTATATATCCACGAAATAGTTTAAGGGTGTTATCCATGTGAGGATAAAAGATGTCTCACGTGTAAAAAAAGTGATCCTAAGTACTGTGAATCGTAATTTTAAATAGTATGTTCTTAATTATGTTACATGTAAAAGTGTAAATTTGATATATCTGATAGAGTGTAGCAATGTTTAAACCAGTATATAGGTGAGTCAGCAACAGTTTGCATGTCAGAATGACTAATCATGGATTTGACATTTTGCATAAGAATAAAAACAGACCAGTAACAAAACACTTTAATTTACCAAATCATTCAATTGAAGTTTTAAGAGTAGTAATTTTACAGGATGGTTTTTCTTCTACAAGAGAGAGGTAACAAAAGGGGAGTTTTTTTTATTTTTAAATTCAAGATCTTACACCCACATGGAATGAATTTAAACGTGGGACTATTACATCTTTAGGTTACCTAGTCTTCTAGAAATTTTTTTGTTAAATATTTTTTTTGTTAAGGTTTTTTTTGTATATATAGTTTTTTTATATATGGAAATTTTCTTATATAAGATTTTTTATGTAAAGGTTTTTATATGAAGGCTTTTTATTAGTGTTTACTTAGTAAATAGGTAGATAAATAATTAATTAGTATAAATAATTATTGTATTTTGCACTTAATTATGATTTTTGATTTATATGTATAAGTATTTTAGCTTTTAAGCAAATATTAACATGAGCACATACTATTTTTTTTTGTATATATGCACATATATATTTTTTATTTGAATTTTTAATTTTTATTTTTATTGTAATTAAATTTGATTAGTACAATATTGTTTTTTTGTTGTTGTTGTTTACTTGTTTGTTTTAAGTATACATTGTACTTAATTTGTCATTGGTTGATTTAATATACTGTGTAAGATTTTATGACCAATCGGGGTTGTTGTTGTTGTTGAATTTGTAATTTTTTATCGAATCTGTAATTTTTGAATATCGCCATTTCACTGTAAATATTTTTTTCTTTCTGATGAAAACCAGTCCTCTGATTGAAATATTAAACTATTTCGTGGATATATAAATATTTTTATGTTTATATATATATTGTAATGGTAAAAAAAGTTTTATTAATGAGATCAAAAGTCAAACCATAATGATAAATGTAATAATATCTTAAAAAAACCCCCCAAAAAAAAAAAAAAAAAGAAGAAGGGGAAGGGGGGAGGGGGGAAAAAAAAAACAATTCTAAATTTACAAATCACATTTATTTTTTATAAAATTATTTTATAAAAAATAATTTAAATTTAATTAATTATTAATAAAAAAAATAAAATAAAACAACCCCAAACAGAAAATAATGTTTTTTTTAAATTAAAAAAAATTTATTTTTTGATGGGGGGGGAGTTGAAAAAATTTTATAGGGGGGTTTATTAAAAAAAGTTTGGCGACCCCTGCTCTACATGTATCTGTGAATGTATCTGTGAATCTTGTAAATCTTGGTTTAAACAAATATAATTATATTAAACAATGTAAAGATTGGAATTTATAACCACAAGTACTCTTAACAGTATTTTGTTTGTTTTAGGCTTCAATCAAAAAAAAAAAAACTCCAGGTGCCAAACCTTCTCACCAGAGAAAGTTTACTGTGAATACTAATGAAACAATCATCATCACTGCTAATTAATTATTATCATGACACTCAAGCATATTGCAAGTGGTTTGCATGTTCTCATAGTTATGGATGATTTATAACTAGCATATGTGTTTTGATGTTATAATGTTTTAATTTATAAACAAACAAATGGATTGATAAACAATAATTTAACAATTTATTAACAAAACAAAAATATATGTAATTTGGTTATAAACAAGGCAAAACCCTCCATACAGTAGTGCCACCCTGTGCCAACCAGAGTAATCAATGGATGCCAGAAGGCTTGTGCATAAAATCCCTATCTAATGCCTACTTATCCAATATTCCCAGACTAGTATAAGAGATGGTGATCATGTGATGTTTAAGTTGGTTATATTTATACACTTAGTGATTTCAAATGTAGATATAAGATCAAACACATCACAATGATTAATATATTTTCAGTTTTTAAGTCTATACCCATGATTTCAAAGGCAAATATAAAATGAAAATATTGCAACAGTTAATATATTTTCAATTTTATGTCTAGGGTCTTTTAATATTACAATGTGAATATCTTACTGGTCAAAATATTTCTAGTCCTAAATAATGAGTTTTGTCTCATTTTTCTTTTTTCTGTCATTACAGCCTCTTTGTAAATTCAGTGGTAGCAGTCAGCCTCTAAACATTACCCCTATCAATATCAATCAATAATGACAATCTGTTTTCAAAGCAACCTCCTTTTAGCATTGTTGAAGTGCAGTTTAAAAATTATAATTGCAGTTTGAAAGTTATAATTGACTATTTGTAGTCCACTTTTAGAACATGTTATATTTACCTGTTTAATGAGATTTATTTAAACTTCTTTGTATCAATAATTTTATTCTCTGTCATCAAGTTTCAATCTTAGTGTCTATATAAACATATTAGATGAATAATAAAGGTGGATTTCCATCTGTATTGTTAAAAGAAGGTTGCCTTGACAACAGATTGAGATTGTTAATTGTTGTTGATAGTGGTATTGGTTAAGTGTTGACTGATTTCAATGAATTTAAATTTATAAAGCTATCTAGACTTGAAACATTATTAGCTTTATATAATATAAAGAGCATTCCAATAGCTCTAAACAAGCTTTTTTTTATGATAAATGCTACAAAAGAAACCTTTCAAATCATCTTTATCTAGGATTGTCCCCATCCCCAGACTGGTTTCGAGTTATGCCTATCTTCAGTGAAGAACTAGGACACCACATTTAAAAAAATAACTCAAGCAGTGCTTTCTCATGTAGCATTTATCATTAAAAAAAAGCTTGTTTAGGAATTCTCTTTATATTACATATTGGTAAATGCAAGCTATATAGGTCAGGTGACATATAACATGATTTTATTATATATATATATATAAATTTAATAGTTCTTAATGGTTAATATAAATGTAAATTAATTAATAAATGGAATCACTGTTATATATATGAAGTTAAATCCACAGCCAATGTGTATTGATGTGAAGTAATCAATCATAACTGGTTCTGCAGACTAAATGAAACTCCTTTTGACTAATAGTAGCTTAATCAGGTTTGTTATTGTTTCATTTAGCTTGCAGAACTGGTTTTGATTGGTTGCTGCATATCAGTACACCTTGGCTGTGAATTTAACTTTGTATGTATAACAGTGATCCCATTTACTAATATATATATATATATATATTATGTTTTCCTGAAGATTTGGGATGATGGTATTCTAGTTGAATTTTTATATTGGACTATTTCCATTATCTAATATGAGTATTGAATATCTTTAGAAAAATTTAACTTTTATTTAAATATTCCAAATACATTCAACTGCTAGTAATAGCACATCAAACAGGTTAGTATATGCACAATGTTTCAAGAGGTATTATTCTCCCCTCTTCTTCAGGTGTTGCTGGCCTGACCAGTGACAGTACTAGCATGGGATTCAAACCTGGACATTTAGATTCTTTGGTATTGAATTTTAAGGTAATGCTCTAACTAAATGAGCAATCCTGCCAAAGGCAACAATCAGTAGAAATTTTATATATTTATCAATGAGGTTTTTCCTGATTTCTCCACTTTTTCCTAAGAGAAAAGTTGATTGATGGTATCCATACATTATGTATAGTCACACTAAGTTGGCTTATGGGATTTTTTGCCATTGTCATGTGAGCAGTTTCTTTAAATTTTCTTCTTTGTACCTTTTCTTCTCTATCCAATATTTTTGTGTTTTCCCAATTAAACATATGTTCATTGGCACATACATGGTCTGCTACCTTAGACACATCTGTTTTCTCTCTTCTAATCATCAATTTGTGTTCTTGCAAATGCCTTTCAATGAGACAATTTGTCTCACCAATATATGTTCTTTCACATTCACATGGCATTTCATAGATGCAGTTTTTTCTTTTCAGCATTTCAAGTTTAGGCTTTGTAGATGTTAGAATTCCTCATAGTGTGGTATGGCTCTGGAAAGTTGTTCTGATGTTATACTGATTGCAGATTTGCCTTAATTTATCTGCTATTTTTGGAATGTATGGGCATGCTACAGTACCAATGTGTCTTTTTATTTGATGGTATTTTTATTGTCTATTTACCTTTTTTCTTAATAACAGCTGATGGATAACCATTTTTCATGAGAGTTTTTCTTTTCTTTTTCCAAATCAGTGGTTTCTGAACAAACTTCTTTTGCTCTGTTTCATAATGATAGTATAACTCCATGTTTTGAATTTTTGGTGTGGCTAGGTATTTTCCTGTATGTGTAGGTTTCCAGTAAACTACAGTTTTGATTTTTCTATGAGGGAGTTTTATCTCAAGATCATCTAAGAATGCCAATTTTTGTTCTTGTTCTGATTCTATTGTAAATTTAATTGAAAGGGAATATGTTGTTGATGTGTTTCCAGAAAGTTTGTAGCAGTGTTTCACCATGTGGCCATACCACAAATGTATCATCCACATAGCGAAACCAAACTTTAGGTTGATCTGTAGTAGTTTTTATGGCTAAGGTTTCAAGTTCTTCCATGAATAAATATTGCTAATCAAGAAGACAATGGTGAGCCCATAGCCATTCCTTGAATTTGTTGAAAGAATTCTGTGTTACATTGAAAGTATGTTGTTTTTATACAGAATGTTAATAGTCCCATTATACTATCAATAGGAAGAGCTGTTCTGGTTTGTAAACTATTATCACCATTTAATCTTTTTCTTACAATAGACAATCCTTCTTCACATGGTACATTCATGAATAAACTTTCCACATCAAAGCTTACCAGTCAGTCAGTTGTTTCAATTTTCATGTTCTTGATTAATTCTACAAAGTGTCTAGAATCCTGGACAAAGTACTGAGTCTTGTATACCAAAGGACTTGTGAGAAGAAATCTTGCCAAATTTTGGCAAGGAGAATCTTTAGAACAATAGGTCTTGATGGAACATGATCCTTATAGATTTTAGGTAGACCTCAAAAATGAAGAATTTTGCAGATATATGATGTTATTTTACTTTTTTTGAGTCAGTGAAGTAGCTATGATGCTTTCTGAGTAATGCTTGTAACTTTGTTTCCATACATCGTATCGGATTTTTTGCCATTTTTCTATAATGGTCTGCTGTCAGGTGTTCTTGTATTTTGTTATCACATCCATTACAGCTGTTGCATTTCCTTTATCAGCAGCAGGAATAATTATAGATTTATCTACTTTGAAAGTTGTAATTGTTTTCCTCTCACCATAGTATATGTTTGACTGCAATTTTTGCTGCTTGTCAAGTGTTCTTTTTATTCTCCAGCATAATTGTGCTGCTTCTTCTAAAGGCAATCTTTGAGTCACTTCTTCAGTGGCTGCCATTATATCTAATAAAGGGATATTATATGGTGTCATGATTTTTAATATGTCCATGTAGGTTAGCAAGTTTCTTCTTTTGGCATTCTTTTATTTTTCCAAGTAATGTAGAATTAATCCAATACGCTTCAACATATAAAGGTGATGAATATGTTTCTTACTGCTTCAGAAACTCTCGTGAAGTCTTCGTCAGTACGTTTATTTTTTAGAAAAAATTCTATATTATTAATGGAATGCATTGTTTTATTTTTAGAAAACATTTGACCATTTATTCTTTCACTTAACAGAGCTTCACTTGTTCTCCGAGTAATTTTCTCAGCTCTTTGACAGTGAATTAGAGGTTTAATTGTTAACCTTTAGACATTATCCCTTCAGATTTACATTTATATACTTGATTTTCTACTTTGGCCAGCTTTAGACATAATTTTTTGTAATGTTTAAAATTTGATGTAGTATCAGATCTATACTGAATACTTAGTGTTTCCCCAAAGTTTTGTGATGATGGTGTTCTAGTTGTATTTTTACATTGGACTATTTCCATCATCTAATATGAGTATTGAATGTCTTTAAAAAAAAATAACTTTTATTTTAAATATTCCAAATACCTTCAACTGTCAGTAATAGCACGTCAAACAGGTTAGCTAACCTGTTTGATGTGTTATTACTAACAGTTGAATGTATTTGGAATAATTAAAAAAAAGTTAAATTTTTCTAAGACATTCGATACTCATAGGAGATGATGAAAATAGTCCAATATGAAAATACAACTACACACACACACACATATATATATATAATAAAATTAGCTTGCATGTCACATGACCTATGTAGCTTGCATTTGCCAATATGTCAATAGCTCTAAACGAGCTTATTTTTTGTGATAAATGCTACAAGAGAAAGCATTCAAATCATCTTTATCTAGGATTGTCTCCATCCCCAAATCAGTTTTGAGCTATGGTTCTCTTCAGTGAGGAGCTAGGACATCAGATTCAAAAGACTGCCTCAAGATAAGAATTTATCTAAAAGTTAATTCTTAAGAAAAAAATCTGAAAATTTTAGACTTGTAGCTATCTAATTCACTGAAGAGAGCCACAGCTCAAAACTGGTCTGGAAACAATCCTAGATAAAGATGTTTTTAATGCTTTCTTTTGAAACATTTAGCATAAAAATAAGCTTTTTTAAAGCTATTGGCATGCTCTTTTTATTATATATATATATAGTGATATGGTTACAGATATAAATGATATACTTTGCAGGTGATTTTGCTTATGAATATATGGACATTTCATCTTGATAACACAAGCCATTAACTGAGTGATGAATAGAACATTATAAAGATGGTTATCGAGATGCTGTAAGCACTGGTCTATAACAAGGTATACCATTGAAATAGCTAAAATTTAGACATGATTCTATTTATCAATGTAAGATCAGAGAAGCCATTGAGATACTAAATTCTATCAACAAATATGATGACATATGCCAACCTTCCTCCTATTTGGAAGAATTTATTTTTAAAAAAATTACTTTTAAGATTTTCTGACTTTTATTTTTTCAATTTTATATATGTTTTTTCTATTGGTAAAACTTTAAGATTATTATAAACCAGCATTCGCAGTACTTCTACAACCAGAGGTCATGATCAGTTCTGATGCTCATAGGTATGGTGCTCAAACTTCTTATGAACTCCCGAGCAATAAAGCCATATGCATTCTTGTTATCACCTAATTGATACACGGATGAACCCACGACGTACATGATTTACATATATATACACACATTGTAACTACAAATAATTTTTATATATATATATATAAGAATCCATATTGCTCACCTTCATATATATATATTATCATAGTGTTATTCCATAAGTTCATGTAACTTAATCATTTAATTTAATCATTATCTTCATTATATGATACATCTCAAATATATATATAATGTTTATTCATAATATATGTGAGTGTGTCAATCAATTCATTCATCCATTTCTCTATTCTGCTCGGTTCATTACCCAGATCTCCAACTCCACATATATGTTTAATAGATTAAAATGCGAAATTAGAAAATAAATTGATTTTACTTAAATCTTCTAGATTTTTGAAGATGATGGAGGTTATTCTCGCAGATACTGCTTTCAGGATTTCAGGAAATATCATAAGAGAGCTATTAGAAGAAAACAAAGAAGCGGGATTGAAGTTAAATGCTAAAAAGACTTAAAATAATGTTTAATGGATTTTCAAAATAACGAGAAATAAAGATTGATAATAGGGAATTAGGAGTTAACAAGTATAATTACTTTTATCAAAAGAAGAATATGGATAGAAACGTAATGGATTAAATTAGTCATGAGATTAAATTCTGAAAGAATAGCTTTAGGGAAAAAATAATATTTATACTAAAAAGAAATGGGCACATGAATTTAAAAATAAATATTTTTAATAAATGTGTTATGTCAGTATTTCATAATGGATATGCGCTCCGGCATTTAAAAAAGGGGTAATACAGAGAATGCAAAACACACAGAAAAGTGAGGTTATGTGTATAATGTTATTAAAAAATAATGATCAGAAGTGTAATACGTAAGAAAATAAACACTATATTTCTGACGTCATTAAAAACGACTAAGAAGCTGGAAAACTGGATCCCAAAGAATTGTGAAAGACCTAAAATGTGACTACATATAAGATGAGTGAATAACTTTAAAAAGTTTGCTGAAGTGATGTGGAAAGTAGGTCCTATAGTAATAATAACTGAATCATTTGGGACTCAGGGAATCATGTAGCTGTTGACCATTACAACTGATAGACTTGAATTTGATCCAGACTTTAAGTCTGCCCTACTATGAAACACAAGAAACTGGATTAAACTGGAGAAAGCATTATTATGCAGTGGATTAATAATGGATAAAAGTCATTGATACTTATAATATATGTTTATCCATACGTATTTGTTTTAATTCCATAAACTTCAACAAAGAAAATGAGAGCCACACACATTTTCCTATATCCATCCCATATTACCTCAGACCAGATAATAAAGACGGTTTGTGCAAGAGACCAGGTGATAGGATAATTGGCAATTTGCAAATAATGTGCAACTAAAAGAAGTACAGATAAATATTTAATCATCAGGGAAATGAAAATCGTCTAGCCAATAGTTAATAGTCTAATTAAAGTATTTAGAGCTGGGTTGTCAACTTTAGTGACCTGTTTATATTATTTAATAGGCTTAAAGATTATTGCACTGTTTTTAGCGGAGATCTATTGTCCTGGATGGTTTAATGCATTTGTAAAGTAGTAGATGTTGATGGTCAAGATTCGTGAATCACAGCTCCAGTGCAAATCCCCTTTTGATGCTTGAATAGCTTATGGACCACCATTAGATTATTTATTAATACAAATATTAATGATCAACATGTCACTTTTCGAAGGGGGTCATAACTCAATGTACACGCATTCATCTGTCAAGTCTATTACCTGGGGTTTAAAAATAAGGCAAATTAAATTAAATTTAAAGAGGATTGGTGTTTTTTCCTGAAGTAGCTGATCAATAGCCAACCCTACTAACCATCTAATATTGGTCAGTAAATGGGTATCTAGAGAGAAAATAGTGATGTAAAACCATGCAAACCTTCCTTGTCTGGCAGTAGTCAAGCCTGAATGGTGTTGCCTTTCCCTTCACTGTCCCTGTATAAGGGCTATTCATTGTCCTACAGTATACTATCTATTAAGATGGATGTTATATCTTTAACTTCATATTACTTCTTATTACATGCATGATCTTATTTCTGTATCACTATTACTTAACAAATTAATAATATTGTAAGTGAAATTAATTAATTTCTTGGTTTAGAATAAATGAACGTTAATTAAAATTATTAGTTTTAGCATAAACAAAAAAAAATAATAATTAAATATTACATAGTTCCAAAACGAATCAAATAATGGAGTTTAAAATTCCAAAAAATATTAATTAATCTAATACATACAAAATTTATTACTATAAATAAGATCATATATGGAAATTACTACTTTAAAAATTACTAAGGTGGGGGATGGGGCAGCTACTCCAGAAAAAAAAAAAAAAAGATATTTATAAAAATAACAAACTGAACCATCAAAAGAACCTTTTCAGGTCTTTTCTGAAGAGCAAACAGTTTAGGGCATTTGGCATCTACGCAAAGCGAGAATAAGTAGTGGGTGAGAGACATCTACCTCCTGACAAACCAAAGTATGTATAAGGAACTTTATAAAGGTTATTATGGTCTTCATTATTAAATTAGTAAACCTTTAAATATATCTGACTATTTATAATAATCATTCACATTGCTAAATAGAGACAATCGTTAGTCATTTATAAAGTTTAAGGAAGCTATATAAGTCTTTACTTACTATACTAACATATTTTTCTTAGTCACTGCAAAAAGGAAAACAAAGATGCCATCTTTTATTTAGGCAGGTACAAAATTTTTACAAATATCTTCGAAAATCGCACCTTAACGTTCTCACACTTCATGGAAATAAATAAAGACATTGAGAGAAAGATAGATAACTTCCAAAATGCACTTCAGTTAATTTAACCTTTATTGATGGGCAAGTTTTGGGTATTATCTACCATTAAAACAATAGCAAACTCTTCATACAGTAGTGACATCTAGCACAAACCTTAGTAATCAACGGATGCAAGAACATTTGCACATAAAATCTCTATGTAGTGCCTACACATTCAATATCCAGATTAGTTTCTGGCTAATGGCTTTCATCACTAAGAAGCCTTGAATCTGATCTGAGATCACTGAACCTAAATTTTAGGATCTAGTGCAACCCTCTAGTAGTCATCTTTTACCTATTTAGATAACTATAAAGCTTTGAGCTCAAGATGAAAACACTGCTGTGTTTTCATTTCAAATTTATTCTCTTGTATAGTCATACAGGTTTGAATCCAGTTCCATATCTATACATTTTGATATCTTTGGATTTTCAAAAACCATGGTAACCATCATCTTATGTGCAGAATTGATACAAAACCACAAAACATTACATGATCACTATTTCCTATGTTTATACAAGCTGTTGAAACAGTAGCAAAGTCACCATACAATAGTGACACTCATTGCAAGCCTTAGTAATCAATGGATGCTAGAAAATTTGTGCTTTAAAATCTCTGCCTAGGCCTCCTCGTCCAATATCCCTAGAAGAGTTTCTAGGTTGTGGCTTTCATTAGTGAGAAGCCTTGGATCTGAGAGCACTGCACTTAGACCTTAGCATCTAATGCAATCCTCCGGCAGTCATCTTTTACCTCTTTAGTTAACTATAAAGCTATGACCAAGGATAAAAACATAATATTTTCAATCCAAAGTTATTCATTTGTACAGTTGTAAAGATCTGAAGCCAGTTGTTCAGCATCTCTATGGCTTGGGAAATGGTGATCATGTAATCTTTTAGTGGTATTATCCATCATGGATTTTCACTATAATTTATAAGTTGACGCAATCAGTTATGTTTATATGCTAATACTTATTAATTATCATTTATTCGTTAGTATTGTATACTTTTAGCTCAGATATAGATTTTAAATTATATTAAAGGAATTTTGGGACTCATTTGCTCTTTTCCACTCTTCAGATAAATAAAATAAAGACATGAAAAAGACAAATGATTTTTAAAATGCCTTTAATATAATTTAAAATTGTTACATTTTGATTTACAAGTGTCAAAGTCACTCCACCTACAACCTTAACATCATCAACTTCAGGTAAATACAGTAATGATTATCATCAACCATTTACTAAATTAGAAATTGTCTCTAGCCCAGGTATAAACTTTAAAACTGTTTTAATTAAACACACATGCATGAAGTTATTCACATTTCTCTTACTTCTCACCACTCACATTCCTTTAAAATCATATAAATAAAGATACAATGTTTGAAATACAAGTATATCTCATATGCCTGAATTTTAATTGTAATTATAGGGGATTTGAAACAGATTTTTCAAGCTCCCTTCAGATATTTGCTCTATCTCATAACACTGATACACATGACAACACACAAGAGAAAAAGACAAAGGATCATCAATATGTGTATTTCGTGCTGAACCAGAACCCATCAGTTGGTCCATTAAAATAGAAAATCTTCAAACTTCTTTTAAAGAACAGACTTCAATTTATTCCAGCTTCCAACTCTTCAGCCATCCATACCATTGAAAATCTGATGATGGAATGGCCAAATCCCATGCTGATGCCAATATTATTGTCATGCCCATGTTGACCTTAAGTCACTCTGAACCCTCATATATAGGACCTTGTCCATTTAAATACACAAAAGAAGGACCAAGTCTATTTAATTAAAAAAATCAGACATATTAATCTTTAGTTGACGTTTAAAGTTTATATCTTGGCTCCAGACAAATTCTAGTTTAGTAAATTAGAATAAGTTTGATATTTATAAATCAAAATATAATAATTTACTATTGATAAATAGTCTACAGATAATATAAGGTGGTGACTTGGGTCAACTAATGAGTGCTGGTTCAGCATGAAATGCTTTTGGGGGATCACTTGTTTTTATCGTACTTTATTCATATCATTTTAAATGAATATAAGTGGTGTGGAGGTTACTTAATATATTTATAATTTAAAATATATAACTTAATACTAATTTAATAAACGATTAGTAATAAGTATATACACATCACTCATTGCATGAATTTATAAATATAAATAATGACAATATAGGATGGAGAAATACCTAATCTGATCCATTTGTAATGGTTACCCAAGTGAAATGCATTTGGGGGGAGGGGGCTCATTTGACCTTTCTTCCAATGTCTTTATTCATTTGTTTGATATATGAGAAATGTATGATTCTGTTTTCACATATCCTTAAAAAAATCTTGCGCCCATACATAAAGGAAGATGGTGTCTTTGCTGTGTTCTTTATAATGACCAAGACAAAATCTAATTTATAGCTGACAATGTCTTCTTCAGAATGGGCAGGCAAATAATTAGATTCACTAAGTTCAAATAAAACGATCTGGTTTAACTCGGTATTTAATAAATGAATATTTTATTCATCAGCGTGCAAATAAATATACATATACAGTGGATATGTTAGTACAACAAAGAATTATATACTTCCTTTAAACTCTGCAAATGAATAAATGTATAATAATGAATATCTATATTTAATAATATAAGTGATTATATAAACTTTAAAGGTTTTATATATACTTATGAATATTCAGATAAGACCAGAATTATCCACATCTACTTTTGTACTTCAGAAGGCAGATGTCCCCCACTACTAATTCCCACACTGCTTCCATGGTGAATGCTGAACTCATTACTTAATTTTTCACAAGGGCAAAATAAAAATTTTTGACAATTCAATTTGTCATTTTTATAATTATCTTTTTTATCTTTTCTCTGGATAAGCCATTCATTTTAATAGTTTTTGAAATGGTAATTCGTATAGTTGATATTCTATTAATTAACCTTTTAGAATTTCAAACACTATTATCAATTGCCAAGAATACCAATGCCATTAATAAAAAGGAATCTAGCAGCCTCTATCTAGAAAATGGCGTTTATAGCCCCTCCTTCTTCATTGGCATGCAAATCTCCCCTACACATATTCATTTCGATCCCTTTAATAGTTAAATTCAATGTTATTTATGAAATGCAATTCCCTATCGGCTTTATTCTGTTGTGATTATGATACCTGATTGTATCGAAAGTACTTAGCATTAATAAATCTTTCTTTTCATAATTTTAACCTGTTTTGTCATTAAATGTCGTAACATTTATTTTTCATTATATTATTTAATTATTGGAAACAACTAATCTTTAATTACTTTTTTTGTACTTAGGCTAAAATTGATAGGCTTTAATTAACTTGGTAATTTTCATTTACAATATACAGAAATGAGGTAATGCATATAATAAGAAGTAATATAAGTTATAAAAAACGATTAGTGTTCAATGGATTTTTTTCACAAGAATAAAATAAAGAGCGATAATGAGGGTTAGAAGAAGTTAAACAACTACAAATAACTTGGTCAGATGATTACTGCATGTGGAAACATAATGGATGAAATTAATCACAGAATTAAACTTGGTTGGAGTGCTTTTGGTAAAAATAATTTAATATTAAAAGGAAATATGCCTATGTGTTTGAAAAGGAAGGTTTTTAATAAATTGTTTTACCGGTTCTTACTTATGGATCTGAGACTTCGACCTTAACAGAAAAGCAGTACAGAAACTTCACACCACCTAATGGAGTATGGGGACATGCATGTTAGGAGTAATAAGAAGAGATCAAAAATGAAATCTAACAGTGAGAAACCAAATAGGTATTACTGATATCATTGAAAGTATTAAGAGACTGAAGTGGGGTTGGTCTAGACATAGTGCTATAAGAGCTAATAATAGATTGCAGTTGAAACCTTAAACAGGATTCCAAGAAATTATAAAACACCTAGAAAAAGACCACACATGAGATGGATGGATGAATTAAGAAAGTGTGAAGGAGTGTTGTGGAGAAGAGAGGCTGAAGATTGGAGAAGATGGATCCTACAGTGGATCGAAAATTTGAAAATGAGAATGATGATGAATATACGATAAAGGGTAGAACAGTCATTTTAATAAATAGCTCATCCAGCCAAGTCTTTCTAATAGTCCCTCATAGAGAGACAATGATGGAGAAAGCAGCAATCCCAGGCTTATTTATTGCTAGGCAATCAGGGTTTGAATGATTTTATTTTTTAAAAAAAAAAAAAATCTGCATGTATGGAAAAAGAGGTTTGGGGTTAAACAATAACATGTATATATAACTAATAAGGAGTTGATATATTGATTATCAATGTAAATTTTATATTTGCATAAAGGTAATATAATAATCTCTAACTTTATCAATAATCATTTATGGATTTATCTTAGGAGAATACTCATCAATATATGCATGCAAGCTATAGCATTTGAGTTAAGACAGTACTGCAGATTTGAGAGGAGTGATGTGACTGGGGTCAAATGCATCTTAAGCATCAATTCCCTCTTTGCTAAAAATTTTATCCATTTTTTTGAAATAAGAAATGGGTAAATTCACCTTCTTAAAAATAGACAATTGCATGGCAACAACCTCAAACTTTCTTCACAAAGGAACGGTAAAAGGAAAGTCAGTATTCATTAGGTTTGCCTATTTTTAGATCATGAGATTTTAAAGTGAAAGTTTTAAATAATGTTTCATTCTTGTTCCACCCTTTAGCTAAGAACTGCTTGATATCCATTTACTCACCACTATTATATGGTTATCTGGGCTAGATAAGAGCTACTTATCTGAGGAAAAAAATCATGTCTTGCAAAGAATATTTCACTTGGTCAAAATTCAAACCCAGGCCATAATATTGTGTTAAGGCAGTATGTAGTGGATAAATGAGTGAAGAATAAGCAGTATTTGAGAAAAGTATTATGACCAGAATCAACTGAAAAAGATTCTCAATCAAATGCACATTAGAAGTCAGTTCTCTATTTTTTCTGATGATTTCAAAGTATAATTTTGGGGTTTCTCAATTTTTTGGAATAGGAGGTAGGTAAAACAGTCTTTACAAATATTCCACTGCATAGAAAAGACCAGTAGATCTCATAGAAGAGTAGTGAAGAAGAAAGCAGTTAACATCAGATTTTCCAAATTTCTAATTGATACAGGTTGGAGTGGTGTTACAGCCTTCTGCCATATATCAACCCCAATTGGATGGTTAACTAGTTTAAGAATGAGCTCTTGAAAAAAATTTCTTTTAGCTTGGATTCAAATTCCAGGATGTAGGATGACAGATAGATCCACTATCTCTGCATCTTAGTAAACTTTCAAATATATTAAAAATTAATAATAAATTTATATACTATATAATGCTAAATCATCCATGCACTTTAGCACTGAAACACAATGCTTTATTTATCACCCTCTTTTACAGTTTACAATTTCAATTGCCCAGAAATCTTCTTCAGAACTTTAAACTGTAAAATAGGGTGGTAAATAAAATATTGTGTAACAATAGTAAAGTGCATGGATGATTTAGTATTATATGGTATACATTTGGCAATACAATAAGAAAAAGTAATTATTAAATTTATATACTATAGGAAAAAATAAATGGTAAATAATCAGATCTATAATGGAGTAATAGGTGGGGGGGAGGCTCTTTTTCTTGATTATGTTTGTTACTAAGTGTATTAAATTATCTGATTTTAAATGGAGGTAAGATAATTGCATAATACTATAACCAAATATTAATACATAAACTTCATCAGTGGTTGTTTGCCATTACTCATCAACATCTTAGCATTTTAATTTTGGAACTATGTCTTAACAAATTATTACAATTTATTGTGAAAGTGTTAAACTTGTTGCACCCACAACTATGGCATTATCCACCCCAGAAAAAATACCTTGATGATTATTACTAATCATTTTGGGCTAGAAATTATTGTATTTATTTAGTCCAGATATATACTTTCAACTTTAACTAAAGATGAATATATAAACTATAAGTAAAGCCAACCATATGGATTAATAAATAAGACATCACATGACATCTGCTTATATCAAGTTGTATCATCAGTAATTGTTTTCTCACCAGATTTTTTCCAATTAGTACAAGCTTTAGTAATCAATAGATGTCTGATGGTAGTCCTTATTAAATTTCCATCCAGTGCTGTCCTATCTAATATTGTTAGACTAGTTTCTAGTTTATGGCTTTCATCGGTGAGGAGTTTTTAATACATTACCATCTGAAATCTGTTGATTACTAAAACTCACAATGTGGTGAGAAAGTATGAATTTGCTTCTGAAACCATGTGTATTATTTAATTCAGTCTATTTAATTTTTTTGCATATATAATCATATGATTTAATTATTAAACCATTAAGCATCACATGATCACCATCTCTTATACTAGCACATAATTGTTTATAAACAAGGCAAAACTCTCCATACAGTAGTGCCACCCTATATTTGCCTTGTTTATAAACAATTATGTGCTAAGAAGAGATGGTGATCATGTGATGTTTAATGGTTTAACACCAATCCTGCCTAATAAGATAGTGGTGGCTATGGTTGTTAAAGAGCCAAAGACACCAAAATGTATGGGTGCTGAACTGAGTTCAGACCCATATGACTATATAAGCTATTGAGCTTAGATTGAAAATATTTTTGTGTTTTCCAATTTCATTCTCATAGTTTTGTAGTTAAGTAGAGATAAAAGATGGGTGCTGGAGTGTTGCATTAGATCCTAAGATCTAGGTGCAGTGCTCTCAGATCCAAAGCTCCTCACTGACAAAGGCCACAAGCCAGAAACTAGTCTGGGAATATTGGATGAGTAGGCATTAGATAGGGATTTTATGCCAAACCTTCTGGCATCCATTGATTACTCTGCTTGGCACAGGGTGGCACTACCAGCACTTGCCAGTCAATCCAGATCACAACCTATATGTCTTTCCCTGTAACTTCAATGAGCTTTTACATCAAAGATGCATAATTCATAGTTCTATATAGCAATCAATCAGGTATATAATTTGAATAAATCAATCAACTTTCAAAATCCTTCGATCTAAGCTAGCTGACGTTGATCAGTAGTTCATAAAAATTTTGGGCATTGCAAGAGATATGGTGAAGCCGTAATTCGTGGACCCCGAGTTCCTGAATCCACTTTTCTGCCACTGCATCAAATTATTTTGCCATTAAAAATAGTAAATCCGATTAAAACTATATAAAAAAAATTATATAAAAAATATAAACTGTTTAATTACATAAAAGTATTCATATTTATTAACATTCAATCAGAATAAATTGAGTAGAAACAACAATATAACTTAAATTTAAAAATTCGGAAGAATTTAAAATTTTCTGCTCTAACAAAAACAACTTCCTTTAAAATTATATATATATAAAGAAAATAAAATCATTAGTAAACTTTAATCTCTTTATTTCTAATTATTATAATAATTACAATTAAACTAATTCAAAACATATTAGATAAATAAACACAGAAAGATAATTACAATTCTAAAACTAAAATTAATGTTATTAAAATTAATAATAGCTCATTTTACTTTTTAATTGGTAATTATTATTTTTAAAATTGCAAATTATTTCATGAATATTGCTACATTATATAATTATAGTTTACTATTCATATTTTTTTAACTCTTTCTTTAGAGTATTCAATTATTTGCATAATAAACTTTAACTCTTTGAGAACAGATAGGTTTCACAATATAGGATCAAGGCTAAAGTAGATTTCTACACTTGCGCCATCTGGTGTAAACTTGAATAATCATTGACTATCTCTTGTCTTATAATGTTTAAGCTGGGAGACTAAATCCGAATTTGGGATTGAAGCAGAGACGATAGATTGAAATTAAATTGTATATGGTGATCTAATTTACTAAAAGAAAAAGTAAAAATGCTCAAAAATGGTGGTGGGGGAGAAATAAAAAAGAGAATGACCGTAATCAAATGGATGGATTCTATCATCCCAATAATAAATGTATTTTTGAACAGCCTGAAAATTAAAAGATCAAATCCTGTAGTGTAACAAATATATTTATTTTTAATTATTACAATTTAATCTCTCATGCAACTATGACGTCATCCCCCCTAAATTAAAACATATACTACATAGTTAAAAAATAAGAGTATTTTCATGCATATGTTTGATGATTGTATTGTAAATCGTTAAATTTATTAATTGCTTAGTAACATAACAATTCAATTGGCAAAGTGCCCCCCATGCAGGTCATTTGATCATGTCTTTTGCCAACAATACCTGTCTGTATTAAACCATGGAACATCACATAATCACCATTCCTTACGCTTGCTCATAACTGTTATTAAACAGGCAAAACTCTCCATGCAGTAGTGCCTTCTGGCAACCATTGATTACTCTGGCCTGCACTGAGTGGCACTACTGTATGGAGAGTTTTGCCTGTTTAATACCTGTCTGTGCTAACTTATTTACTTTTTTGGAAATGTTTACAAGATCCCAGTTAATTAGAGGAAGATTACATGGGAAGCTAACTTTATGTCTTCTAGTTAGCTTTCAAATAGAAGCTCCAATTATTTTAGCTAAAGAATATGGAAAATGCATTTTATCTTTATCCTAAGTGGCCCACATAATAAAGTTATATCAAATATTTCATGAACTAGATAGAAGCTGTTCTAAACACATCCTGAGGAGTGGTTTGTGTGACCTGCCTAGAGGTTTTGGATTTTTCCGAGTAAATAAAATAAAATTTGAATTGAATGTTTATTAAATATTTTAATTCCACTAATCTGGCATTTTTACATCAGTGTATACCCGCATTTGGGCATTTATGTTAAACGTGTGCATGATTATTGTGCAATTTATTCTGTATTTAGTATTCCAAATTTGGCTTTCAGATAAATATTTTGAATGCAGTTTTTAAATTAGTCAATGTTGGAAGCCTTGAATAATCCTTAAAAAAAATTAACAGTTTTATTATTTAAAAATAAAATAGTATTATAAGTTTACATTACATACATTTATAAAATGCTAAAATCTAAATGGATCTTAGAATGCAATAAAGTTGGTATACAGTTTTTGAGGGTGCTTGAGTGACCTGTGGACTTTAGTGGAGTGATAAAAAGGTGGACCTAAAGCTAAAGTTTCCAGACTCAATCCTCAAATATGTAGTGTGCATTAAAAAAATTGTTAAATCAGTGGAACTGTTAAACATTCATTCGGCCATTAATGGTTCTGAATGTCACATGACTTTTCAAGTAATTAACTATTCATTTATTTAGTCTTTGGATTACAAAAAAAAAAAACATATCAATTAATATATGGGCATTGGAGATAAAAATAATTACAACAAATTATTTAAACCTATTATTGTAAAGCACTGAAAACTTTGAAATTATTCAAATGGAAGTCAATCTCCGATAATGCGCTAGCTCTTAAATATTATAAATCTCTGTGCACTCTCCTGCCAGTAAGAATTAAAAAACTTTTATATACACCAACTTTTACAGATCATGCTTAAATCAGGGCAAATTGTGTGCCTGATGTTATAATCAAATATTCAGTTGTACACATCTATTTAAACCATTGCAGGAGAAAGACAGTGTCTCAATTTTAATCACCTACGATTAGACAAACATGACTTATAAATGTAAAAATGAGATACTATCTTTTTCCTGCAATGGATTAAACAGATTTGTACAATTGAATATTTGATTATAACATCAGGTACACAATAGACTCAAGCTTTGATTTAAGAATGGTCTGTAAGAGTTGGTGTATATAGAATGTATGCTTTAAACTTAAGTGATTCACTTAATTTTTTAAACTTTTACTGGTGGGAGAGTGCATGGAGATTTATAATATTTAAGAAATGGCGCATTATCAAGATTGACTTCCATTTGAATAATTTCAAAGTTTTCAGCACTTATAATAATAGATTTACATTTATAAGTCATGTTTGTCTAATCGTAGGTGGTTAAAAATGAGACACTGTCTTTCTTCTGTGATGGGTTAAATAGATTTGTACAATTGAATATTTGATTATAATATCAGGCACACAATGAGGAGCCTTGGATCTGAGAGCCTTGTACCTAGATCTTAGGATCTAAAGCAACCCTCCGGCAGCCATTTTTTATCTTTTTAATTAACTATAAATCTATTGAATCCAAAATGAAAATACAACAATATTTTCAATCCAAGCTCATTTGTTTGCATAGTTATATAAATCTGAACCTAGTTCATCATCTATATATTTTGATGTCTTTAGTTCTTTAATAACTATGATCATCAACATCCCATTTGAAAAGATTGTTATTAAATCATTAAGCATCACATGATCACCATTTCCTATGCTTACACAAGCTGTTATAAGAGACAAAACTCTCCTTACAGTAGTGTCACCCAGCTCAAGTCAGAGTAATCAATGGATGGAAGACTTGTGCAGAGAGTTTTGCCTCTGTTATAAGATTATATTTTATTAACTTATTGTATACAATTAACAAATGATACAAAAGAGTTTACACAACATATGTACATCTTTGAAGAGGTTTCTTTGGGGGGGGGGGAGATTCTATTATACAAGGTTAAGGATAGTTAGATAGGATAGTAAACCCGAACAAAAAAGATACGTGCAGATATGAACGTTTACTTATATTGCTGATTCAGAATTTTTAAAGATGTTATGATTTTTGTATTTTGAATTTTTTTGTCATTTTTTTATAATTTGGTATTATTAAAGTATTATGATAAAACTTGATCATCATCATCATTTTCAACCATCATTGATTGATTGCAGGATCCCTACTCTCTCTTCTTCACGTTACGATGACAAACTTCCTCATTTCATCAATCCATCTCACTTGCAGTCTATTTCTAGGTCTTTCATAATCTCTTACAATCCAATTTAAAACTTCAATTGTCATCCATCTCTTCTAGCAATATGTTCAGAGTAACTTCATTTCTGTCTCTGAATTGATTCACTAATATCAGTGATACCTGTTTGTTCTTTCACATGTGCATTTTATTTTTGATATTTTTTGCTATTTCTAACATACATCTCTTCTTACTTTGTTGAATGGTATGATATCTTTTAATTCCTCTTCTATTAAATGTCCTATCAATTTAATAGTAATCGTTATATACCTCTTTTATTCCATTCTCAATATAATTACATGGCATACCTTATATTTATATGTGTGACTTGTGGGTCATCTGTTATAAGAGAGTTTCAAAGTGCTTCAAATTATGCTAAATCACAGGTAATGTAGTAGAAGAAGATGGATACTTAAACAATAATAAGAGTAGGCAAATTAATCCTCCTAAGAAAAATCCACACCAGGGAATTTAGAAGCATTTTTACTCTAAAAACAATTTAAGCTATTTGCATTAGCTAATATTTTTGTTTGTGGTCCGTCCTGAAAAATAAACTATCTTTCCCCAACAACCATTGCTAGAGAAATATAATTAATTAATTGATAATTAATTGATAATGTTTTATCGAGGTCGTACTATGACTAATCAAACTCCACAAATCAATGGTGATAGATGGTTCTAGATTTATCCAAATACTGACCCAAGTTTCTTGTAATAGACGAATAAAGATCTTTGATGATTCTGAGAATTAGATAACTGATTAATCTCATGTGAGTGTTAAAAAAAAAATCAAGGGGTTTATTGTTTAGAAATTCACAAGAAATTTTAGCACCAGTAGTAACACAACTTGGTCACAAACCATCCAAAATCTACCAGTGCATCAAATTACACAGGGCATGTGGGTATTTAGTGACTATAGATATGTGGTATATTCATTTTCATCTTCAGTTAAATAACGGTGCATACATAAGAGAAGATTTCATGTTTCTATCCATTACAGTATATATACATATCAAGTATTCAAATCCCCAAACCCAATTCCATATCAGTTTTATTCTTTAGGATTTCAGTAATAGGTTCTACCTGGCGCAAAGAATCATGGGGACTTTTATATGAAATAATTTTCTATTGAGTATTTTTACGATCATCCGAGTTCCAAAATTTTCAATTAATAAGCATTTTATTTAAAATAATTCCAAATTACAAACACCACTTATAAAATGTGATAGCTCAAAATATTTAAAAAAAACGATAAATAGAAATATTTATTGAACAACGATTATTATAAATAATTATGTTTTCCGCATCAGTTATTAATATGAATTATTAGTTGATATGAAATTTTTTCCTCCCTTTTATGTTAAGACGAAATTGTTTTACTATAACGTTCTTATAAAAATGAAATTGAAAGAATTTTTTCTATAGTGTGGGATATCTCAACCAAACAGACATAGTGGAAAGCAATAATAGTGAAACGAATCAATAATCTTTTGGAAATTATTTTATGTAAATGTTTACTAAAACTCATACTGGTTTTAATGAAAGAAATTCGAAATAAATTATTTAACAAACATTTTGGTTTTCAAAAAAAAAAAGAAATTACCAATATTATCAAAAACATATTTGTGATTTTTATTAGTAAAACTTTTTTTTTTAAATAGTAACTTTGTTCAGATTTATTTTTAAAAGGATGTCGGTAATAAAAATTGAAATATAGTATTCCCCTCTCCCCTAAATGCGATTCGATTTCAAAAATAGTAAATAAATTTTTAAAAAATTAGAATTTAATAAAACATAAATTTTATTTTTTGAGCATTTATTTTTTTTGCTCACCGTATATATATATACAATATGGATACGCACCTAGGTATGTGTGTATTAAAAAGTTGTTTGCCATTATCTGTGATTTTCGATTACGGTTACGGATCTGTCGTAATAATAAATTCACACATACATATGTTATTTACTAAAAAGTGTTTTTCCAATAACATCAGGTTTAATTGGTCGGTGATAAATTTTGGATGTTGCAAATGTTAGGTGTAAAATCAACAATCTAATACTAATGGGTAGAACGGCAATAAGTTTCTATTTTAGCGATCTCTGAAAATAACGTCTACACGGGAACTTCTGACAAATTTAATCGATCAGTATGGAAAAATTACAACTTCCAAGGATCGTCCTCGGTAGGAGGCAGTTTCCAAATTTGGGTCATTTACTTTTTTAAAAAAAAAACGCATATTCATTTTGCAAGATTTAAAGATGGACAATAAATTCCGTGTAAATGTTACTTTTCCCAGATGATCGATTACTCATGCCAGCATTCTTTCAAGATAATACAGTACATTGTATAGTTTAAACTGTAAAGCGATGAGCAAAACCAACATTTTGACTAATAACTTTCTCCTCAACAGAATATTATCTAATATTCACTGACAAAATTTAATTAATTTCCTTTTTACAAGATTGTAAATGTGTTTTATTCAGTCTTTATATACTACTTTTTTGCACTGACGCCTTTCATCAGTGGCAGAGTAATACAAAAGTACCCATTAATAAAATGGTTTGTTGCCCAACATTTTATAACAAGTTTAAGGCCAGAAGGAGCAATGCTGAACCATGATAAATGGATTTTAGTCTCCAGAAACCATTTTACTACTATACTAAGTCATGCAAGACCAATGATTTATATACTGGGACTCTTTCAAGAAGTTTGTGCTCTCTAAGTACCAGAATTGAGCTACAATTCATGGATTTTGACTCCTAATGATCAGCACTTTACCCCTGCATTAAACCACTCAAGTCAATAATTAATTTGAAGGTCCATAAAAAGTTTGAGCACCAGAAGTGATAGAACTGGAACCATGCTGTATAAACTCTGAATGCTAGATTTCACCCCTTTACAACTTCCATTAAACCACACAGGGCATGAGTCACCAAAGGTTAATATATCAATAATGCTATTAACAATAATAATTGAATAATGAACCCATTCAATTACTAATCTTTCTGCATTCCCATCATGCTTTGCTGCAGTGGCAGAGTGGAAGTCTCTGGAGCTCGAGGTCCATGGATTGCAGCCCAGCTCCACCACTTCTGATGCTTGAATTCCTGAATAATAAACCATTCAATTACTATGTTATTCCTGAATTCCCAGCGTGCTTTGCTGCAGTGACAGGGTGACAGACTCTGAAGCACAAGAACCCCATGCATGAATCATGTTTTTTCACAATGCCTAAATGCTTTATGAACTTCAAAGTGCTAAACAATTAGGTTATTTTAGTTTTAACTGCAGCATATAGCTCTCAACTTCACTGTTGATGTCTCAATTTTTAGTTTTGGGATAAAGAATGATGGAGGATAGTTTGGGTTATTTTATATGGTCTTTAATTTTTAACAGCAACAGTTAAGAAATGAATAGACACTACATGCTAATGAACAACTTTCTCTTAATAACCACACAGGAAGTGAAATACTAATTTTTCTACCAAATTAAACCATAGGCCCACACAGTATAAGACTCAGACTACTTGTTCAGGGGTGCAAAGCAAAACAACTTTGTAAAGATTTTGCTTTTTATGCTATTTACTGAGGACTGACATAGAAATCTTTACCTCTGATTCTGTTACTTTACCACTATGCTAAACCACATAAGATGCTAAAATACTTACTATAATGGTCAAAATCTAATACAATTTATTTGTCTATAATGTTGTCACAAATATATAAATAAATAATCAAAATAAGATTAAAATAAACATCTATAATATTTATCAAACTGGCTTTCATTTCCATTGAGATCTTCTCAAGATATGAGAAAGATTTAATGGAGATGAAAGGTGGTTCAATAAATATAATATAGTTATTAATAGTTGTTTATTTTAATCTTATTTTAATTGATTATTTATATATTAAAGATGCTAAAATGTCAATAACCCAAAGAAGCTCATAAATCTTGCACCATTTTGTTTTCTGAAGAGTGACATAAACTTTTATTAGCTCATAAGCAGAGTGACAATGTAAAAGCTGAGTATTTCTGGATCAAGTCTCAGCTGAATAAAATAAAGAAAAAATATCAGTTTGTTCCACTGAATGGAACTAGTGCTCAACCTGTGACATGGGAAACAAACATCATGCAGTTTCACAAATGATAAACCATGTGATTATTATTACTATTTACATTTGTTTATCAATTCTCCACTGAGGAAAGTAATATCTCTATTCATTCTGTTGGTTAGAATTATGATCAACCTGCCCTTTGGATGGTCAATCATCACATGGCCTCCCAAACAACAAACCATGTGATTATTATTATTATTATTATTTAAGATTTGTTTATCAATTCTCAACTGAGTAAATTAATAAAAAAAATTCTCAGTTCCACTGAATGGGGCTGATGGCTCAATTTGCCATTTGGATGGTCAATTGTCAGATGACCTCACAAGCAACAAAACACATTGATTTGTTTATTATATGGTAGAGACTGACAAAGTTTAGCAATGTCTATTCCTTCTCATCTGCTAGTAATAAAAGGATCTTATTACTGTGTTTAATCAAATAACTCATATGCGGTAAAAGTTCTTTAACTTTGCAACAAGAATATATTTCATAAACAAACAGTATAGTTTTAATAATTTGCTTTAACTATCATTTCTTAGTATTGCAGAAGTTAATATTTAATAAGTAAATAACCACAAAAGGGTTTAGCCAGTATTAGGAAGATGTAGAGGTTAACTCTATTCGGATAATTGGATATGGATTAATCTCAATATTACTCATAGTTAGGTTTGTGATAGTGGTATCAATATACTGCAATCATTCACAGTTACTAGGTTTTCATAACCAAGCATATGTTGGGTTACCTACAGGATGGTTAAAAATGCTTTGAAGTTGAACCTGTCCCATGACTAAACTGTGAATTTCAATATAAATTTGAACTGAGAATTTTCTACTTTTGTCTGGTAGGTAAATTTACTGGCTGTTTTTCTTCTCAACAATGAGACTGATATGTTGCGTAACGAACAGAAGGCAAGCTGTTGATCCTAGTCACAACAATCCCACTGTTGAGTTCTTTTTCCTGCGCAGATAAGTGCATATTTATGTTCTGTAATAGACTGGATATAAGCTGACGATTCCTGGACACAACAATCACACTGTTAAGTTCTCCATAACATAGATGGGTGCAGATTCATGTTACACAACAACACTGAAGGTAAATTGGTTGTTTCTGGTTATTACAATCACATAGTTGTAGATTCATATTTTGTAATAGACTGATGGTAAACTAGTTGTTCCAGATCACGATTATACTGTTCCAGATTTATGATTTGTCATAGGCTGAAGAGAAACTAGTTGCTCCTCGTAACAACAATCACATTGTTACGTTATTTTTTCTAACGTAGATGCATGCAAGTTCATCTGCAACATATTGAAAGTAAACTGGTATTGTTTTTTTCCCTAGGCCTTAAAGAAATTTTTACATAGAAATCATAATCTTTGTATATCTGAATCCAATCAAATATCCTATATTGAAACATGCATCAATGATTTACATAATATCGGATACAAAGGTTCAGCTCTTACATTGTTAAACCAGTCTATGCTAAAACTAGGAACAGACCTAATCACACTGATAGAAAACCCTGGATATTACTCCAATACATATCAGGTGCTACCCACAATGTAAACAAAATCTGCACCGAAACATAAAATTAGTCTTTACACCCTTGCTGTCCTGAATTGCCTGATTAACAATATAAAAGATAAGCTGCCCCCAGAGTAGGTTTCCCAAGTCGTATATACAATTTATATGCAACAACACAAACTACAAAGCAGTTTATTTTGAAGAATCTAGTACAATTTAGCTAAAACTAATACAGATATTAAATCTATTTTCCTGGAACACAAATCTAAACATGGTCACAACTTTGAACCCACATCCACCAATACTGTCTGCTCTGAAAGAAATGGTGCTAAACGCACAGTAGAGATCTGCCACATCGCCAACAATACAAACACAATCAACAAGAAAAAATCCTGCATCTCCCTGTCAAAAAGTGGCTCAGATTAATATATTAATTTACATCTTATCTTACAATCCTCTTTGAGAATTATAACTATGAGTATGACTACCAAGTTGATGTCATTAATATTTTTATTTTAATGTATTTAAATAAGCTTTTTTAGTGTATGTATTCTATGTATTATTTACATTAAACTAACATAGATGTCTGCAGATTCATGTTCAGTGAGAGCTGAAGGTAAACTGTTTGTTCCTGGTCACAACAAACACACTGTTATGCTTTTTTGCTCTGCACATATTACTTCAGAGATAGAATGATGGATTCAAGGGTTTTAAAAACCTCTGGTTTGAAGTTAACTCCATCTTGATCAATGAGTCATTAGGTTATTTTTATTTTTAGGATATATATAAGGTAGATCATGTTATAAAATATGTCACATTGTGCATTGCTTATTGGGTTGCAGGATCTTATAAATATGTTGTAAAAATTTCAGGGCATATGAAAACTGGATTAACAAAAAAAAAAATATAAGAAATGGGAAATAAAAATTTAAAATCAAAGATATTTTACATTTTCATTCGAAAACTACAAAAAGTGAAATAATGTGGAAGTATTAAAAAGCCCTAGCGAGTTATATGTAAACTACCTGTCAATAAACGTAAAATGTAGAATAAGCCCACCTATGCTTTTGCTTTGATCATATATAAGCTTACCTTTTACTGACATGCTTACACGCAGAATCTGATTTACATAAATTAATGTAATTTCAAAACAACTATAAGCTATTCTGAAATCCCTATATCTATTCAGAGGGAAAGACTGGGCTTCATATTTAACAACTTCTTAATATTTAATTAATATTCAGTTAATAGATGTAAATATAACTTTTTAATAGTTCCAATATAGATTAAATAAAGTGAAAGTATTGAAAACGCCTAGTGAGGTCTATGTAAACTAACTTTCAGTAAACGATAAAAAGAAAATTTTAAAAATAAAAATAGATTTAATTAAAAGGGGATTTGAACCCAGACTTTCAAACTCCCTACAGTCATCCACTCTATCCATTATAACCAATACACATGACTCTATCCGTCTTCTCTTTTTCACATGTATGTAGTCATGTGTATCGATTTTTTATTGTATAGAGTGGTTGACTATAAGGAGCTTGAAAGGCTGTTCAAATCCCCTTTAATTATTATGTCTAGGTTAAGTTATATTTCAATATTAAAAATAGATTTATGAAATAACCCTTTGGAAAATATAAACTAATCACATTTGTTAAGAGAAAGCCATACTCAACATACAATATGATTGATTTTTGATTATGGTCTAGTCGCTACTGTCTCTTGGATTATAACCACGGAACACAAGCAAAGTTAACTAATTGAAGTTGATGAGACAACCACAGGATGCCTTTCTGTCTCTATTACATTAAGGTGAGATTGAGAGTCAAATACAAGAGTTTCTGGGACTTATGAAATTTTTATTACGTCAAGCTGGGGTGTTGCTTTTTACAGAGATAAAATAAGACGCAAAATACTATTGGTCCAAAGAGTTCAAGGATTTAAAACTGCCTGACTAAAATTGAATTGCAACTCTTGCAGGAGTTTTTTATCTACTTATTCATCAGTGGAAGTACACTTTATAGAAGATTCTATTTATAATGAAGTCATTTCATTTTAATAAAACCTAAGTAAAGCTTTTATTAATGTAAAAGCATGATTATGTAAATGATATCTACTTAAATCTCAGTATAAATAAATAAGATTACTGAATTTAATAACCAATGGATTTATTAACGACTCTGACAAAAAATACGTTTTCGAAAAAATTTAATTAATGTCTAATCTGTTACAAAATGTTTATCTTTTGACTTGCTTTCAGAAACACAATTAATATTATTATTTTTTGATTGATTTTGAAATATAGAGTCATATGCGAAATTATCTTTACTTTATATCAGTTTGGAATTATGGGTAATCATTACCTCCTTTTTCACCCACCCCCCAGCAAATAGTTTACTGATGAACTTTTAACGGATTTGCAATGCATAGGTTTTATTTGTTTCTATGGGAACAAAATTATATTATTTCAGGTATATTTAAAATAATCCTTAAAATGTGAACTTTTTTAAAATTAAATTTTACTTTTGTATATAATCTTTTAATGTATATATGAGGAGATGGAGTGAATATAACCGGCACATAAGAAGCGCAATATTTTCCCGTACGCAAGTTCAAGTGTAGGTCTCAAGTATTTACGCGAAAATTTTAAAAGCGTGACTTTAGAAATAATTTAACACACTTAAAAATTAAATTTATACAGTAAATTGCTTTTAAAATGTTTGCATAATTTTAAATATTTAATTGGAAGATTATAAATTTTTCATTAATTTTTAATTTGATAAATATTAAAAAGTCTTCGTTTGTTTTATGAAATGAAACATTAAAAGAAAAAAAAATCTGATACGAAAGTTTAAAGATATATGAATTTAATTTATTATATATATAAATCGAGAACTGTCAACATGAAACTAATAATAATAATAATTAGTTTCACAAAACCATTTATAGCCTCAATCAACACATTTTGTAACAAACTACTATGGAACAGGAAAGTAGTCGCCATTTTAATAAAACAACTTAATCAACCAACAAAATGGAATGGTCTTGGACTTCACTCAATATCAGTGATTCGGACACAAAAAAAACCAAGAAATCTGCTAATAGCCATAATAAGAGGTTTCCAGATATTGAATCAATACTAGAAACCACACCCACAGATCGCCCACCACCCACAAACAATTATATCTTTACGTTGCTTGAAAGCATTGAAAACATTAAAAACAAAATAACGCTATTAAATATACATATTGGCAGATGCATGATTTTTTAGCCCAAAAACAACCTGAAAATAACCAAATATATGTACTAGGAATAAATAATAGCCAATTACTTTAAAAAATTAGGAAATGGTACCTGGAACCAAAATTTTACGATTTTATCATTAAAGTCAATTTAAAAGCATTACCAACAACTCACTTTATAAGATACAGAAGATTCTACATAATATAGATCCCCTGTGCATGCTGTGTCACAGGGATGAGGAAACACAGATCCATTTCACATATAACTGTTCAGGGCTTGAAAAAGTAAGACAGATGATAGTTGGCAGCTATAGGAAAAAATGGAACCACAATAGATGAGATACTGCAAACTTTCAAAAAAAATGCAATACCAACTATAATGGCAGCCACTTTCAGCTTGTATGCATTCCAGTGCACCAGATGCACTTTACCTTAGGGAACAATATAAGGAGACACCCTAACACCTATAAAAACAAATTACAAAAAATAAAGGAAAGAGACAGCCTTCTTGCACCGCCTGACTCTTTGCAGCAATGTGGCCTCTTTTTAAAATACAGGTCGCATTGTAATAAAGGACATAACAGAAAAAGGCAAAAACAAGCATAAAAATTCAATGTTACAAAAATGATACAAGAAAGAAGCAACAAGATGGAACATTGAGAGTACAAATACTAGGAACAAGGCATATAAGGAGAGATGAAAAGCAAAGAGACTTTTTTCAATATACGGACAGTAATGAATAAATATGTAACACTATGTATAACCTACAACCAATGTAACCAATTGATTTTTAATAAAGTAACCTTTGAAACATCATCATCATCATCATCATCATCATAATAATAATAATAATAATAATAATATTAATAACAACAACAATAATAATAACAATACATTACTATACTATAAATACTAAAACAAATAAACCCAAACAAATAATATAAGAATAAATACAACCAAAAAGATATACATATTAAATAAAATATATACATATTAATTAATCAATATATTACACATGAGACAATAACCAAAATTTTAAATATTTTTTAAAAATATAAAAAGATAAATTATCAACATCAATTGAACAGTCAGCAACAAAAGAATTAAAGAGCCCGAGTCCATTGTAACTAAATTGCCTACGACCACTTTCTAAACAAAAACCACCAGTTAAAATAATAATAATAAACCTCTGACAATAATGATGAATAATATAGTAATTTGCCAATTTGAAAATCAGGCTCATAATAAGATCAAGTCTTAATTTAGGCACAGTTAATAAAGATTGGTTTTTTTAAAGAAGTTCTAGGAGTAAGTGGATCACCTACGCTTTTAAAATATTTATTGATGGGAGAATGAATGTCACTTCTATAGTGCACGTGTGAAGAATATTTTTTCTTTCCCAATTTTACAGATATATAAATATGCTGTAGAATTAATTATTAGTATACACAATATATATATATGTGTGTGTGTGTGTGTTTTCACTGTTATATGATAAAAATAAAGTAGTTTTTGGGTTAAACTGTGTGTTATTTTTGCTTTCTAACATTTCTATAGTATATATATATATGTGTGTGTGTGTGTTTTCACTGTTATATGATAAAAATAAAGTAGTTTTTGGGTTAAACTGTGTGTTATTTTTGCTTTCTAACATTTCTATAGAATAGCATTTGCTATTGTCAAGGTAAACTTTTCAAAGAATAACTATTAGATCTTATGATTTTTCTTTGAAAGGTTAACCTTGACAATGTCAGATGCTATTTCATCAAAGAATTGGAAAGTAAACAAAAAAAAAAAAAAAACATGGTTTAACCCAAAACCTATTTTTTATATATATGACAAACTTCATTTTAAAAAGCAATGCATACACCATATAAAAATAATGGCCAATTATTATACTTATCATTGATGAATTGTTCATCTGATGAGATCATTTGTTAATTAGAAAAAAATGCAACCATTGCTTGTGAGCACATACGAAATTTAAGTTCTGAAATTAACATACATGGGTGTAATCCATGGATCTTAAGCTTTTGAAAATGCCACTCTAATACTGCATCAAATCATATAAGATAAAAATATTTTAATAATAAAACGAGATTTTTACTCTAGTGTCACCTATAGTAAGCTTAAGGAATCAACAATTACCAGATAGTAGTGCATTTACTTCACATACAGTGGGGTAACAATATTTGCTATATTCGGTTTCAAGTAGTCTCATGTTGTCATACATAGTTCATTATTTGTTACTAAGTTTTTATTACAACAGAATATGAATTGGTTATTGAATTGCACATATACACTTTTCAGAAGATACGTTTCTGTTTGTATAATATGCATATATAAATTAAAGTTATAATATAAGCAAAATTTAAAGAATTAATAAATTGAGAGATAATGCTTTGTCATCATCATCATTTTAAATTATTATTGATCCAGTGCAGGATAAAGTTCTCAAGTTCAATCCATCTCCGATCTCTAGCCACTCTTCTCCACATCACTTCAACACATTTTCTTATTTCATCCATCCATTTCACATGGTCTCTTTCTAGGTCTTTTACAATCTCTTGGAATCCTACTTAATATTTTAACTGTCCATATATTATCATCTCTTCTAGAAGTATGTCCAACCCAATATTGAGAAGGGTATACAGCAGGATGACTCTATATCTCCAAAACTTTGTACAGTAGTTTTGCAAGAAGTATTTTGTGGATTAAAATGGGGAGCTAATGGGGTAAAATTAAATGAAGATTATTTACCACATCTAGATTTTGCAGATGATATAACTGTTTTTGCAAATAATGCTTTCAAACTTCAGGAAATATTGCAAGAGTTATCAGATGAAAGTAAGAAAGTAGAACTAAAAATAAATGCTAGAGATTGAAGTAATATTCAATGGCTTTTTTAAAAAATCAAATAAAGACTGATAATGATGAGTTAGAAGTTAACGACTACAAATATCTTGATTATATTACTACTATAGATAAAAACATAATGGATGAAATAAATCATAGAGAACACATACATATGTATACTGAGTTTGTTCACTTATTCGCTCAAAAAATAAAAATATTAACAAACTTACTATAGCATAGCTTTACTTTTTAAAAATTAAAATGAATAAAAAAATACCAAACTTCTATTATTAAATACATAATGGTCGATATCTTTTTTCTTCAAAAACATTTTAGTTGTTTTGTTACCAGAGGACTATGACCTATCTAGTTGTTTTGATGTTTTTAAGTCTGTGTCAACTTCAGAATTCATACATCCCTATTTGCTGTTATTCAGTTCAGACTGTCACTTAAACTCTATAGCCTTTAAGATTTCTGACACAATATAAGAATGATTTGGGTTTATTTTTATTTTTTAAAAAAAATGCTTTACAAATTTTATAAAATTTGGAGCAACTTTTACATTTAGAAAACACTTTATCATACAAAATACTATAGACATCAAAGTGAAAAATAAAAAGGTATATAATTTCAAGGCAATCTTTACAAAATGTTATTAATGGTTTAACAGCACAGAATAATTAACTACATATGCAGTTTTTACTTGTTCTCTATTGGAGCCATTTTGCTGATTTTGTGGTTATTTTTTAGAAAAAAAGGTAATAAAGAATGTCTGCCAACTTCAGAATTTTTTTACAACTAATAAATCAATAACATTTAAATTTAACAATGATGCAAGTACTTGTCTTTCAATGTGCTGATTGGTTGTTTCTATTAAGAGAGTATCTGTCAGTGATTTTGACAGTTATATTTTTTCATTTTAATTTTAAATGAAAACAAGTCTTATCTATTCTTTTACACATTTGTTATTTTTTTACAAAATATTTGTGAAATATTAATTATTTTATAAGAATAATTCAGATTTTAGTAGAAAATATTTACTTTTATATAAGACAAATTGACAAAAAAAAATAATGATATATGGCTACAATTTATAATTGGTTGACAAACATAAATTTTATGTTGACCACTATAGATTATTTTCATGAGTTATGAATACAAATTTATTTTTAAAAAATTTTTTATTTTTTTAACAATCTGATGAATTATTAATTTGCATTTTAAAAAGTAAACTAAAACAAATATAATTTTAAAAGACATTTTTACTGCTGAGTCTGCAATTGACCAATCAAAAGTTTGGAACTTTAACTCAATATGCTAATAGGGATTTTTACAGTTAATTGAATGCAGAAAGTGTTAATAAAATTGATCCTAGTGAGCACTCTGTGGCAAAAAAATAGCTGCTGCCAAATTATAAAATTTATTAAATTTATAAATTATATTGTTTTCCCTTTTAAGTTTATTTACATTTTTTTTGATTATTTAATTTGTTTTGGGATAGCATATAATTAAAGTAGTGTGTATTGATTCAACATATATGGTGGATTCACTATTCACTATATTATACAAACTAAAGAATTAAATGATTTATTATTTTTAAAAAATCAGCTTTATAGAAAAAAAGCATAGCTTTGGCTAATACAAAATGCATGTGATGTTTGAGCACAAAGTAATAGATTGAGAACTTAATTAAGCTAACCTTTTTTATCTTCAGCCATAAAATCATCTGGAAATTATCGATCCTCTATTGTGAGTAAACCACATAAAGCAACTTATAGCAATAAAACATAAAGTAAATAATCAAATTGCTAGTCATTAGGAAGACTATCTAATGTCAGAGCACCACAAGTTAAAAGTTGAGCTTTAATTCAGAATCTTTTAGCTTTCACATCTATGACTTTACCACTGAGATACAGAGGACTAACAATAAAATAAAATAATCACTGAGATGGCCTTTAGTACAATTAAGCTATATAAAATAGAGGGGCAGCACTAAGGCTGAATGAATTTAACTTAATACAATTAAGGCTATATAGAGGGCACTACTAAAGTTGAATGAATTAAACTAAACAATATGGCATATTAGAAAATTATCAAAATAAAAATTCTTCAAATATAAATGTGACAAAAATAGCCACTAAAAAAAAATTAAAAAACCTCATTGACTTAACAAAATATGATCTCACTACATTTATGCATTCTAACTTTTTAATTTCATTATTTTTATCTTAAACTGCTAAACATCATATGATTACCATTTCCGATGCTTATCCAAGCTGTAAAATAGTAGTCTTCATATAGCAGTATCACCCAATGAAAGCCATTGACTTTATCAATGGATGCAGTAAGGTTTGTGCTTAAAATCCCTATCCATTGATTACTATGTCTTGCACTGGGTGGCACTGCTTTATGAACAGTTTGCGACTGTTTCTTTCTTCACAATTTCCTATTCTATTGATTTCAGACATTATCTAAAATTCAGAGATGATAAAATATAATATGGTCTTTTTATTTCTTACATGATAGTCTATGATTTTTTTATCTCTTCAAGTTTAATGCATTTAAATTATGATAGACACTGAGATGTAAAAGAAAAGTAATAACTTTTTCAAAAAGCCACGTGTTTTCTGTGTTCCAAACTTTCATGGTTCATTTTAAAAAGAAAGTTCCTCTCTATATGTACAATATGAGATCAAATCCAGTTTATATGAACATGTTCACAAATGTGCTCAACATTTTTGTTCAGATAGTCCACAGTCAACTCAGATGATTATTCAAAGGAGAGTAGTAAATGGATGTGTAGTCATTCCTAGCTGGGGCAGACTAAACTTTTGATGTCCTACAAAATAGAGATGAAAGCATCCGTTTCTTTGCACCAGGATTTTTGCATGACATCACAGCATTGTTTAAAATGTAAAACTAGCAGTGAAAGCAAGATTTTCAGTAACACATTTATTCCAATTGGAAGATTATATAATATTGCAGTAAAAAATCATTTACTTTCCTTTTCAGAAGATTGTAAATATATTCAATTTGATGTTTATTTACAGATTTGTTTCTGAGATCAGATTTAAATCACAGAAGATCTAATACAAAAGTACCCATTTTTTATTCATTATTGTATTAACATTTGTATGTATTGCATGTGATTAATGTATTTATATTCTTCTTTGCTTTTTCTTCTTCTGTTGAAATTTTGATAGTTATTTTCTATAATTATAATTTATTATTGTTTCTTTTGTTATTAACTTTTACAAATTTATTCACTATATGTTTTGCATGTATTATTCTTATACTTCTCCTTTACTGCTTTTGCATTCCTTCATATATATATTACTTTTTACAAATCTCCACATATACATTCTAATGCAAATTTTTTATATAATTCCTTTAATTTTCTAACAGTTTCAACTGTCCTGCAAGTCTTCATCAGTTTATAAATCTCCACATATACACTTTAATGTAATTTTTTTACATAATTCCTTTAATTTTCTAACAGTTTTGACTGTCCTGCAGTCTTCATCAGCTCTGATGAAGATTGGAGGACAGTCAAAACTGTTAGAAAATTAAAGCAATTATAAAAAAAATTTGCATTAGAATATATATGTGGAGATTTATAAAAATATATATGAATGTTTTGCATGTATTGCTGTATATATTAGCTCCTTTTTTTATAATTATTTTGGAATTTAATGACTCTTATGAATAATTCCTCAGCACAAGTCTCTTCTTGCCTGGAAATATTTTATTTTGTTTTATTTTTTTGATATTATTTAATACATAAATAAACTACTACTACTACTACTGCTACTGCTACTGCTACTGCTACTGCTGCTGCTGCTGCTGCTGCCGCTGCCACTGCTACTGCTGCTACTGCTACTACTGCTACTACTACTACTGCTACTGCTGCTATTATTGCTACTAATGCTGCTGCTACTACTACTACTACTACTACTATTACTATTATTATTATTATTATTATTATTATTATTATTAATTTTTACATTATAGATTTAATTTTTAAGAACACATTTTTATTATTTCAAAATAAAACAATCCATATAGAGAAAAAAACTATGATTTTGTATATATATACTATATTGCTTATCTTGATTTATGAATAAATAATACAAGTTTGGGATAAGTTAAGGGTGTTCATCACATGAGTGGTGTGATTAAAAATGATAACCATTATCAAGTTGAACTTAAACAGAATAATGCTGATTAAACATGTTCTCCAAAAGGAACCATTTTGCTACTAAATAAACAGTGGTATCAAAAATAGAATGAAATTTATTAGAATCTTCGTTTGGTATATACTGACTTATGGCTGGGAGACTTGGTCTTTGGAAAAGCAGGAAAGAATAATATTAGAAGTTTGCCGAAACATGGCTTTGGAGAATGTTTTACCAGAACATGTACGTTAGGAAAGAAGACTAACAACCAGGGATTGAGAAAAGTCAGTATGGAAAGAGAATTGGTAAACATGATAAAATTGACGAAGATTAAAACTGATTCGGACATATTTTAAGATATGATGTTTTCCTACAAAATGTTTTAGAGGATAACGTTTTGGGAGGAAGATTAAGGAGTAGGCTGTGGATATCTTCTCGTTAAAAGGTGATTAGTGAAATTTGTTACAGTTTATAAGCAAATACTAAAATGGCTGTCCTACGTGTTTTGGTTTAGTAGTAGAATGTTTCGTTTCTAGAGCATAAAGTCCTTGAATCAATTGTAGTTTGGCTTCCTAAATTCAAACCCCTTATGAACTCCAAAGCGATAAAACCACTCAATTATTATTATTTTAATAGAATGGTGATGAATAGAGTAATATAGATGCAGTGACCAAACATTGCCTTTAGACTACTGATTTACATTCTAGAAATATAAGGATCCCCAATTGTAATTTAACTATATTTATTCATATGACATTATACATTTACTTAACAATTTGACTATAAACGTATTACTATTTTATTTTTAACGTTCAGATTCATTTAGTAAGTGCATAGATTGTATGAAATTAAAAAGAAGGATTTCACCATTTTAACATACACCTTACTAATTATATAATAACTCAATGCTGTTGTGTTGATTACAGAGGAGACTCTCAAACCCAAACACAAGATAGGGACTTTATAAAGATAAAAGCAGCCATCTTATCTTTAACCTAAATTCTGATTTAGGTTAAAGATAAGATGGTTGCTCTTATCTTTTATAAAGACTCTCAAACCCAAACACAAGATAGAGACTTTATAAAGATAACAGTAGGTCTTATCTTTAACCTAAATTCTGACTTAGGTTAAAGATAAGATGGCCATTTTTATAAAATTTCTCTCTTGTATTTGGGTTTGAGAGTCTCCTCACTCAACATGATACTGTTATTATAAAGTCTTTTAATAAATTAATTTATCAAGCATTGTTAGCCGAGAGATCAGCGCAGCCGCCTTGTAAGAAAGCAGTTGGTTGCAGACAGTTGTTGCGGGTTCACTTCCCGGCCGATGCTATGACATATGGAAAAAAAAAAAGACATTTCATATATGTTGGATTTTTATGTGTCTTGTTTCTTCTTGAGAAGAACTAAATGTAAGTATATTAAATTCAGAGTCTTTTGGATGGCCTCTCTCAGTATAGTTAATTAAATAATAGTTCTTCTTGACCAAAATTTGCATAATTGGCTACAAAATTACAATATATACATTTGTGATAATTAATAATATAGGGATGTATTTATTTGCAAAATTGTGGAAGGAACTATTTTTCACACATGTGGTAAAATTGGCAGTATTTTTTCCCGTCAATAGTTGTTTTGAAATCTTATACGGTTTACCTATGGTTAAAACTTCTTTAAATAAAATAACAATTAGTAACGGTGCCTAAATTAAGGTCTGAACATATTATGAACCTTATTTTAAATCGGCATTTTATTTGTAGTAATTCAGTTTATATTTCACAAGGAAGAGAAAGTTTCTCACCTGTGACACCGAATCTTATTTGTTATTAGTAACAGAGCTATGTATATATCAGTAATATTGTGGAATGATTTCTTCATTCAAGCGCTAAAATTGACACGCACTTATGGTTTAAAACAGTTCTTGATAGGAGAGTGCGTGTCAATTTTAACGCATGTGTGAGGAATAGATCCATAACGTTATAAATATATATCTATGTGTAACTGAAAACAGGATTTCCATGGGTAAAAGATGCTACCATATAAAACGGAATTTATATACATTCAAACATTTAGACATTATTTAAATGTTTTTTTTTAGAAATTCACCTGCACTTAATGAGTTTACATAAGTTGAAAATATTTTAAACTTTATGTAGTGTTTTTTTTTTTTTTTAATTCTTATCTGAAGACAATTTTTTCGCCCACTTTCATTAGCAAAATAAAAATTAAAAAAAAAACTATAATTTTAAAATCTGTCAGATGCAACTGACATGACGCTTGTTTAGCAATAAAAAAAGTGTTTCGTAATTTTTAAATAATGAAGCGCAAATGAGTTATTTGATTAAGCTGATTAAAAGACTTAAATTCATATCAATTTATTAAGTCTAAAAACGACAAATTTTAATAATAATGTTAAAAAATTATCAGCATTTTTTATATATTACAAAATTGTAAAAAATGCTGTTTCATTCACATTCATCTGTCATGTCCATGATTTTGAGTTCAAATACAAAGTGGTTGTTGAATGTGACTGTGCAAACAAATTAACCCTAAAAAGATAAAGTGGTAAAAAAAACTATTGGTGCAAAGACCTCTCCAACCTAGAACCAGCGAAGAAAAAAGCATTATTCACCATGCTTAACAATTATTTAGAAATGATGGTTTAAGCATTTTCCTATCTTGGATTACTTGTCAACAAAAAATAAATAAATACCCATTTCCTGACCAGTGTTGGATAGTCTAGGTTAACTGTAAATCAGTTAATTACATTCATCCATATAAAAATTTTCAACATATATGTAGACCAAATTGAATGCAAGGATAGGCATAGCAGGAGGATATACTACCACTGTGCTGGCTTCCCATATAACAATAGCACACATTTTGTCTATTGGTCTTCATCATTAATGAAATTTGAATTTGCATTTTTACATCTAGTAGCTACCTTTTCTATTTCTTCACGTCTTCTCAGGTGTTAACTTGTATGGGATTCATGGCACAATAAAAATGCATAATCTTGCTATATCTATATTTGATTTTGAACCTGGGCTAGGTAAACTTATGGAAATTTTTTATTCATTAACCAGGCTTAAGATTTTTCTTTCAGGTAAATGTTTAACAGCCAGTTCAATTAACAACTGGATCATCATCATCTTCAACCATTATCAATCCACTGCAGGATGAAGGGCTGTCCGAGATCAATCCATCTTCTCTGATCTTTAGTCTCTCTTCTCCACATCATTCCAGAACAATTCCTTATTTCATTCATCAATCTCTCATATGGTCTCTTTCTGGGTCTTTTATAATCTTTTGGAATCCAATTTAACAGTTCAGCTGCCCATCTACTATCTATTCTAGAAATATACTCAGATCAAATATACTTGTCTATTATTTCTTTCAATATCAGTAACATCAGTTTATCTCACCCATGTATTTGGTTAGTAAATAGGTAGGGTGGGAAATCCCAAATAAACAGGGAAATTTTTACAGATAGCCAGTTTTGGATTAACCCAACTAGTTGCCTCATTTTAATTGGAATATGAATATTCTCAGATAGAGAATAAAAAGACACAGGTAGTTTGAATCAGATAATAATTGATTCATTCACTACAAAGAAAAATGTGGATCAAAATAAAATGTGACTCTTTGATAGGTGGTGAAATGATATATTCTTACAGGTGTAAGACCATAATTAACTTTTTTAACTCCACAAAATGATTTTCTTTAGATTTAATAATAAATAAGTTTCTGCATCAACAAATGATTGTTATATGATGGATTTGATATGAGGATACTTTGGTAAAAATGTCTTTGCAGTGCAATGAATAGCTCTCCTTAAACAGTGGCAAACTCTCTATGCAGTGGTGCCATCCAGTGTGAGCCTTAAAAATAATCAATGGATGTAAAAGATTTGTACATAGATTCAGTGCTCTTAGATCCAAGACATCTCACTGATGAAATCTACAAACTAAAAACTAGTCTGGGGAACATTAGATGACTAGTCACTAGTTAGGAATCTTATCCACAAACCTCCTTGCATCCATTGATTACTAAAGCTTGCCATGAGTGACACTGCCATATGGAGAGCTTGCTTCTGTTTAAACAGCTTGTGTAATCATAGGAAATGTTGATCATATAAAATTCATTCTTCAACAAGGTGTTGAAAGTAAAAAGAAACCAGTTCTTGCATGAAAATGATACAATGAATGAATATCAAGATGTTAATTTAACATGGGTATAGACTTTTAGATTTTGATTGCTTCTAGCTCACCAGATAAGCAAAAATTGTTTGCAAAAGGCATATATGAGAAGGTTGTTTGAGTTTGTGAGATGATGGGTAGTTGGGATAAGATGGAATTAATGAGGCATTATCTGATACAATAAAAGAACATTGAACATATCTTTTTGATGCAATGGTCATTCATCCTTTCACAAATCATTAAATGAGTAGATACCAGTCCTTAAAATGGTATAATATAAAAGTATTGGGCATCAATACAGGAATGGGGATGCAGATAATTGATTATTTAGGTCACTGGACTAGTGGAGATTTTCATAAAATGCATGCTTAATAGAAGTGTACAGTTATATTTATGATGGAGTCATGATGAGGAGTGCATTGGCAAAAACAAAAAAGACTTGAAACTCCTCATATTTGCTTAGAAAAATATATTTATTATGCACCAAGCATCACATGACTTTTTCTGCTTACATTTAATATTTACATGAAGAATAATAGATATATTGATCTTTAACTGAGGTTTAAAGTTTACATCTGAACTAGAGACAATCTCTACTTTAATAAATGATTAATGATAATTATTACTTCATTTATCTACACTGGATAATGTAAAAGTTGTGGTGGAGTTAAATTTGACACTTGTAAATCAAAATGTAAGCTTATGGTTAAAACACCTGTAGAGGTCTCTACTATCACATTTTTACACGCATATTATCGAGGTTATAGCCTCAGTAAATATTACTTACGTAATCAATGTGCATTTAATACATTTATAATTATTGAATACTGTACATATGATAAAAAATATATATGTGAAATGGTGACTTGGATTAACTGATGAGTATTATTTCAGCACAAAGTGCATCTCAGAGGGTAATTTGTCTTCTATTGTATCTTTAGTCACATGATTTCAAAAGACTGTGTGGTGATGTGGAGGTATTTAATACATTCATAGAAGATATTACACATGGAAAGAGAAAAGTAAGTAACTACGTGTGTGTGTATTTAATTAAAAAATTGAGATACATTAATCTTTAACTGAATACATTCATAGAAGATATTACACATGGAAAGAGAAAAGTAAGTAACTACGTGTGTGTGTATTTAATTAAAAAATTGAGATACATTAATCTTTAACTGAGGTTTAAAGTTTATATCTGATCTAGAGACAATCTCTAGTTTAATAAAAGATTAGTGATAATTAGAGTGGGGGTGTCAAAGTTGTGGGTGGAGTAAATTTTGAAACTTGTTAATCAAAACATAACAATATAAAGAAGAACATTGTATGTCGAGAAGCAAATCCAAAGCATTTTTTTTACTAATGGAGGCCAGAAGACAAAATCTAATGTATTTGTGGACAATATATGTAGGTTTTGGGATGGTGTATCGCCGGAAATACTTGTGCTTACATTGAAATTTGGACGAGGAAAATAATGGATAAAAGTTAATGCACTAATCACATAGTCCCCCCCCCCAGTTGGTTATCCCACAACTAATCTAAATAACCACTCAGGATTGATCAGTAAATGGATGTCCAACTATTTTTTAACTGAAGAATAAAGCAAAATAGAATATCTCAGATTCCTACTACCCAAAAATTGACAAACCTATATGCTTTCTTATGAGGGGCTGCTGGGAAAGCCTTCGCCCTACAGTGGTCTATTTAAATGCTTTTTTTTACCATTTCATTATAAATATGCTTAACTAAAACACAGGCTTATTAAGAATCTTGGCCTCAAGGTGTGATAAGAATTTTGGCCTCAGGGTAGCCTTTGAGCATTCCCTCGTCAGATTTTTAATTGGATGGACGGTTGAAGAGTTGGAGTGTGGAGTAGATTAAAGCCTGTCCATTAAAGTATGAAGAGTGTCTATCTTAATATATATCTGAGCACTTATAGCTTATATATGTGGAGATGGTAATCTGGACCAACTGATGATTGCTGGTTTAGCATAAAATACTAATATTGATGATTATTTATCTTTTCGACATATATGTGTTTGGCTGTATCAGTGTTGTGAGATAGAGTAGAGATTGGTGGGTCATGTGAAAGTCTGTGTTCATATACCCTATATATTACATATAAATATGCTTGTATAAAATTATATCAGCCATTTTGTTTAAGTATTTTTGTTGCAATATATTGCTAAAAAGAAATGATTATTATATTTTTTTGTTACAATATACTATTAAAAAGGAATGATTATTATCTATATAGTATTTTCGGTGATATTAGTAAAAACCATCTATTTAAGAATCTCTCTTATTGATTGACTTTAAAATCAGTTTTAATTTTATAAAAGTAATCTCAAAGCGGTGATCTATTGATTCAGTGTAACTTAACTGCTAAAAGTAATCTCAAACCAGTGATCTATTGATTCAATGATACTTAACTGATTTACAAATAAATTCGCTTTTTCGAATTTGTAATCTTTTGCCTATTTTCTTTCTAGAATATTATAGATTAATAATCATAAATTGTTCCCTCAGCTGGGACCGGTTTAGTTTGCAACAGAGTCTACTATTCTGTTGCACAATCTGAGCGTGCTCATTGAGATATTTATTATTCAAAGTAAATAACTCTTTGTGCATCACATGACTCTATCGAAACGTTTACCTTACGTAGCATAGCTGTAACAAAAGAAAAAGTGTATTGTTGAACTTTTAATGTTGAAACTTTTTTTAAGAACTTTGAAGATAATTTTTAATTTAATTAAACAATATACTTAACACATGTATTAAATTTAAATTCATACATAAATTTATAAACAGACACACATGTATAGAATTATTTAATCATTTGAATTTAGGATTTTTCTGTCTAAATTCGTCCTCCAATCTATCTCAAACAACCGATACTCAAGACCACATACATACATGCAAAAAAGATAGATGATCCCCCAATAAACGTATTTCGTGCAGAACCAGCACTCATCAGTTGGGTTAGATCATAATCTCTCACACATATATGCAATCAATGCTCGCTTTATATTAAAATGGCAATTCCTTAAACTTTAATGGGCAGGCTTCAATCTTCTCACCCTTCCAACTATTCAACCATTCATTTCATTGAAAAACCGATGATTAAACACTTAATGGCCTTACTGGATTTGAAATTGTAGTCATACCCATAAAAACATTATGTCAATCAAACTCCTCATTTTATTGGACCATTACATATCCATATATATATTAACAGGAAAGGGATACACTGAACTTATACTATGATGTAATATATTTCCAAGGCAATATGTAATTTGCTTACATTGAATGTACTCTAAATTCAAATCTTATATATGTCCATTAATGTTTAAGGAATTGTTATCGAAATATAAACCAAGTCCTGATTGTACATATGGGTGGGAAATTATCATCTGGCTCAACTGATGAGTACTGGTTCTGCGTGTAATACATATATTTGGGAATCATCCATCTTTTTGCATGTATATGGTTATGTGTATTGGTTGCTTGAGATAGAGTGGGGAATGAATATAGTCTGATAAATCCTAAGTTCAAATCCCTCTACTTACATAGAATAATTTCAATATAATGAAATTATATATTGCCTTGGAAATATATTGCATCATAATAATTCTCCTCTTAATATGTATGGATATGTAATGGTCTAATAAAATGAGGGGCTATATTGATATAAATTTTATATGGGTATTACTACAATATCAAATCCAATAATGGTTTTATCATTGGTTTTACAATGAAATTGACAGTTGAATAGTTGAAAGGGTAATAAGATTGAAGCCGGTTTATTCAAGTTTGAGGAATTGCTATCTTAATATAAACTGAGCACTTATTATGAATATGTGTGAGAGATTAAGATCTGGACGAAATGATGACTATTGCTTCTGCATGAAATACATATATTGAAAATCATTTATCTTTTTCATATGTATGTTGTCATATGTATTGGTTGCTTGAAATAGAATGGAGGTCAAATATAGACTGAAAGTTCAAATCCTCTACTTATATATATAAAATGTCAATTTAGAGTACATTCAATACAAACAAATTGATTATTTAAACTTAAATATAAATATCTTCAATACTGCACAGTAGCTTGAAGGCATTTATCTTTTTTTCATTTATATATAAAGTTCAACTTTGACAATATCTTTTATATTTACAAAAAATTATATATATATATATTAATGAAAACAAGTCATATGTCACATGACCTATACAGCTTGCATTACCAATATGTAATAAATAAAGAGCATGCTAATAGCTCCAAACAAGCTTTCTTTTTTTTTATTATAAATGCTCCAAGAGAAAGCATTTGAAATCTTTATCTTGGATTGTTCCCATCTCCAGGCCGTTTTCGAGCTATGGCTCTCTTCAGTGAGGAGCTAGGACACTAGATTCAGAATTTGACTAAAGCTAAACATTTATTTATTTGCTTAACTATTAGGAAGCAGATCTGAAATTCTCAGACATCTATATGTCTTCAAATTCAGCTCTTTAACTGAAAAAGTTATATGGGCCTGAACTAAAGTCACTTACTCCATACATTAGGAGGCTTAGCAATTTAATATAACCAAAGCCTTAACAGCCTAATTTTAATATTAATGAAAACAAGTCATACATCACATGACCTATATAGCTGGCATTACTAATATGTAATAAATAAAGAGCATACTAATAGCTCTAAACAAGCTTTTTTTATATATAAATGCCACAAGAGAAAGCATTTGAAATCTTTATATTTAGGTCATATATATATATAAGATATATATATAAGTCATGTAATATATGATTTATTTTCATTAATATTATAATTTGGGTGTTAAGGCTTTGGCTATATTAAATTGCTAAGCCTTCTAAAATATGGAATAATTGACTTTAGTTCAGGCCCATATAACTTTTTCAGTTGAAGAGCTGAATTTGAAGACATATAGATGTCTGAGAATTTCAGATCTTCTTCTTAATAGTTAAGTATTAAATAAGTGCTTAACTTGAGTTAGGATTCTGAATCTAATGTCCTAGCTCCTCACTGAAGAGGGCCATAGCTTGAAACAGTCTGGAGATAGCGACAATCCAAAATAAAGATATCAAAAGCTTTCTATTGTGGAATATATAATAAAAAAAAACTTGTTTAGGGATCTTAGCATGCACTTTATATATATATATATAATTACTTATACTAGTAGATGATAAATTCATAATAACTTTTAATCATATAGCAACCATATATATTATCCAAATATCACATACTAATAATTCAATAACTTCATTATTACACAGAGGCTAAGCTCTCCATACAGTAGCACCACTAGTGCATGCCAGAGTAATCAATGGATGCAAGGTTTGTGCATAAAATTTCTATCTAGTGCCTACTTATTCAATATCCTCAGCCTAGTTTCTAGCTTGTGGCTTTCATAAGTGAAGAGCCTTGGATCTGAGAGCACTGCACCTAGATCTTAGGATCTACTCTGGCTTACACTGGTGGCACTACTGTATGGAGAGTTTAGCTTCTGTGAATCAGCTTGTGTAAGCATAAGAAATGGTGATCATGTGATGTTTAATAGTTTTCACTTCATTATTTAAAAGAATTAATATACATTTTATCAGATATGAACTTATGCAACCCATGAAAATGTTCATGTTATGTTTATATTATCAGTAAATATTTTGTTAGGCATGGTACATTAAGTTGTTCAAACAAACCCACGCTACTTATATACTTTTACATCAACTTTCCCTGTCTGTGTATGATTTTGTCTGTTTGTTTTTATCTATATGTCACAGTTTGGAATTAATAATGAAAAAAAAAATGTTCCTATATAGAACTCAAACTCACATCATTATGCTTCCCAAGAAAACTCTTTAACACCTGAACCATTAGAAATATTACATTTTTAAAATAAAATTTTGTCAATATTGATTTAACTCATACATAATTAATTATTTGTTTAACATTTATAAAATAATGTTCATAGAAAATTGACTGCACTCATATTGATAATATACCCACATGAAAAAGATGATTAAAAGAGACTGATAAAGATAAATTATTTTATTTAAATTGAAATTATATGTTTTATTCATAACTAAAAAGTAAACATCTTTATTTACTATGCATTGATTATTTAGTTTAATTAAAAAAGAGATCCTCTTTCATTTCTAATTTAAGTTGTTAGATTTAAACTCAGGCAGCTATTTTTATCGTTCTGGGGGTTTAGAAGATTCACATCTTCTTTTAGCAAGAGAAAATTTGTTTTGTTTTGTGATAATTCCTTAATTTCCATTGTTAACATCATTATAAATCCATGAGAATACGGTAATTTACAATATCAAATAATAGCATAAAATGTGTAAAGACAGTTATAATTTCCCAGAACCATTAATAAATAACTAAAGCGCCCTCTAGTGATCAAGTTTAATAATTTTTATAGTAAGAAAATGGCTGTCCCTTACTGCATTTTTATGAAAAATCAACTAGCACCACAACATTCAGAGCAGTTGATTACAAAAGCTTGTGCTAGATAGCATAAAAGTAGTAAGAACATAATATTATGCTAATGAATAGCAAGATATATGTAAAGATAACATAATTTAGTTGAAAAGGTTATGTATTAAGGATATAGCCAGATGAGCTTCATTTTAGATAACTTTATAAAAAGACTGAAAATATATAAAAATGACAGCCATTGTCTATATATATATAAAGAAGAGAATAAGTGGGATTAATTTCATGTAATAACTGGAGAAAGTAATTCAGCACTGCTATTGTAATGTAAGTATCCATTACTAATGACAGACTTAAGCTAAACTAATTTTCTCTAGTAGCTAACAACAGCTTTTGTATGTTGAATATACTCAGAAGAGACCTTTTATTTCTAAAGAAACTTGAGATATGAGAGCTATTATGGGCTACTAGAGCAAATTCATTTAGCTTATGAATAGTCAATAGTAAGGAATAGTTACTTAGCAACATAAGAAATAACCTATTCTCTAGTTCTTACGTGGAATTAATCCTTCTTCTTCTTTCTTTAAATCGTAATTAATCCATAAAAATACTTAAATTTATAGGACATATATATGTGTTAAAATGAAGATTTTCATGAACTGCAGATTTAAATGGCATATTACCTTGGATAGTTCTTATGCTTTGACTGGGCTGCACCCATTATTCAATTGAGTAATGAATGTTAATATAAAAACAATTATAGAGATATTGTAAGCATTAATGCAGAATAAGATAAAAGATTCAGCCTACAGAAAACAGAAATATAAAATGTTAAAAAATATAAAATTGATGTGGAATTATAATCGATAAAAAATAAATATAATAATTAAAAGCTATTCAGATTAATGGGTATTTTAAAAATCCTTCCAAATGGAAGGTAGTTTACATGTACCATAACATTTGTTGATATACTCTGTTCTTTTAAAGATTTCAATGGCTTCTCAGGTTTTACTGTGATAAAGAGTCACATCTGAATAGAACTATACTATGCGTATAATCCATAGCATGGAATAAGAGTACTATTAATTATAAGTCAGTTTGTATATTAATACTATGAATCATATACAGATGAATCTGGAAAATATGTACTTTATATATATATATATCATTAAAAGCCAGTTAACATTTAGAGAATCCCAATATCAATAACAATCGACAATTTCAAACTGTTGTCAAGGCAACCACCTTTTAACTATATATATATATAAACATAATGTATATTTAGGTATATGCTAAAAATTAGATATTAGATAGTATTTAACTGTATTCTATTTTTCTATTAATAATTTGTATAATTGTTTTAATGTGCATGTCGTACACAATTTTTAAACTAATATATATTACAGTTGTGTGTATATACCACATGTAAATACTAAAATATTTCTACCATGTAGGTTTATAAATTTGAAATATATATTATCAAATGTTCAGTATTATTTTTGGGATTTAAAAAATCTAAAGGTGGCTTGGAACGAAATGCCATGGAATTGGAAATCTTACATTATAGCATATTAATTTATTTACTATAGTAGGTGTACTATTGTTTTAAAGGGTGCATGTCAAATATTAAATAAAAATGTTACAAAAGTAAAAAGTAACTGCACTAAATTTATAAATTTGGAGATATTAGGAACATTTGAAGATCCTGTCAATGTTTTGTCCGGATTAAAGATGTTGCCCTAACTATTGATTGCTAAAGTAATATTATTACAGATGTAATGAAGTGGTATTTATTTATGTTAAAGATTTGATTTATTATTTATTTAATGTATGAATTTAAAGGGTTTACCTACAAGATGTTGTAAAGAAATTTGGAAAGATTCCAACCATGAGATACATTTACTGATGGCTTTATTAATTTCCTCAATTTTACCACTATAGCCATAAATCTAACCATTTTTAATGATGTGGTGAATAGTCTCATTTGCCCACAATTTCAAAAATCAGTGGTTGATAAATCCCATTTATGAAGTAGATGTTCACTATAACAATGGGTTGTTCTGAAGCTGGTGATGAGTCTCCATTGTGTCTAGGAAGATTAAATCCAACAGATTTTATTGATGTATCTGAAAACAGAAGTTTATTCAAAATCTCATAAGAATTACATTTTTATGTAATAATTCTTTGTAGATTTTTGGTTGAACATATAAAATGGGGATCTTGATTTGACTAGAAACTTAAATTGCTAAAATTATATTTTGACTAAGACCAATCTGCTTAACAGATCTTTATATATTTTCTGAGAGGCAATTTCTCTTCTATAATTAGTGGAGGAATATGTGAGAAAACAGAAAGCTTTCTGCAAAGCAGTAGATATAAGTATACCAGTAGTATTTCTCATGATAATATTTAATTGAGTATCCAAAAGTTCAGTGTGAAATGATTTATCTGCATCAAATGCTAAGGAAACTACCCTTAAAATGCTTGCATCACAATCCAGGTTGTGCCAGCCCACTTTCCAAGGAGATTATTTTTAAAAATTAATTTTGTTCTAACCTTAGATAAATGAGGAAATAAGTTAAGCTGCGATCCAAAGTCACTACTAAATAACATGGAGTAAGATTACATTTCAGACTACTATTTGCCAAGGGCTACCATTTCGTAATTTGAAAGATTGGTGCCCTGCGCAGTTTGGCCCAGCAGTAGAGTATATGACTTAGGATCGAGAGGTCCCTGGGTCATTCTGGCATTCAAACTTCTTATGAACTTCCGATCAATAAAGCCATTAGGCTTTTTTAAAAAAAAAAAATGATTTAGTGAAAGCTATTAACATTATAAAATGTTATATACGTATACATAATAAAAATCGTATAACATTGCAATAGTAGCCAAAAATAAAAATTTTACTAAAATTCTTTCACAACTATTAACAAATAGATTTTTTCAAGTGAAATTCAGCTCGATATATACAACATATATGTGCAAAACAAATTAGCCTTCCCATCATTCACTTAAAGGAAGTTGGTTTTGGAAGTGAATGATGGGAAGGTTATTTTGTTTTGTATGTATATGTTGTAAAAATCTTGTCGAATTTCTCTTGAAAAGATCTATTTGTTAAGATGAAACCATGGTTGGGGAAGAATTTTCGTAAAATTTGGGGGGATTTTGGGCTAGTATTGTAATGTTATATGATTTTCTATTTAATTTATAATTACTAGTGTAGCGGTAGATAGTATTTAATTTTATATATATGTTTAGAAGTTCAATTTACAATTTCAAATTTATTTCCGAGTCAGAAATTTTTTTTTTAATTATAAATTATAAAAGTTGTAATTTTTAGTAAGATGCGTGTTATCTACCCGGGTCTTTTTTTATCATTTGCAAGTGAATGAAAGACTTCATTTCTTAGTTTCTATAGGATTATAGATGTTTTAGGACTTCTTCGCCTTATTATAATCTGTGCTAATTTAAATTACTGAAATATAAGCATAAAAAATACAAAATCTTTTGAGGTTTCAGTAATAAAATAATTGATGAAACATGTTATGAAGTAAGAATTTGCTAATTTATCTATATTAGTCACTATTACTAATTAATCTGAGTAGTAATTAAACATTCCACTTATTTAAAAACGGATAAATTACGATCGTCAACAATATTAGATGTACAAAAACCAGTTGATGCCAATTTTAAATAATTTTTAGTTATTTCGATATTATATATCATGAATGGGAGCATCTTATCGCCCTCTATTAGCTCATTATATCACCATTGTTTACAATTCAGTCTATTACATGCTGTGTAACATCTTATTTATACAATGATAACATTAGGGAGACTTTATTTATTTTCTACTCCAGCGCCATCTATTGTAAATCTGAGTAATTAGTGTTTACCAGATAATAGAGCAATTTAATTCCCATCCCAGACTATTTTCTGGCTTTTGCCTTTATTAATTAGGATTTGGGATTCAAAGCTAGAAGCAATGCTGTTATGCATCTAAAAGGAACCTGCCTGAAATTAAAATTAAAACCTTAGGCTTTAAACCCAAGCCAACCTGTTTGTGTAGTCATATAGATATGCTACCGAATCAGTAACTATAAATTTTAGTAACCTCGTGTCTATTTTAATTACAAGGACTTTTTGGCTCTAGTTAGGGATGATAAAAGCAACAGCCATAAACTGTACTGGAAATGAAGATGAAAATGTATAATAACTTGGTGACCACTAGTTACTTAAATTTACAATAGATGGGGCTAGAGTAGAGAATGAGTAACTCTTATGTCATTGTAATAAGCTGAAATAATTATGAGATGTGTTAATAGACATTAAAAAAGGTTTATTGTTATTTGATGCAAGGTCAGATGCTTTTGAGACTGTGGTGAGAGGGTGAGAGGAAAAACTGGAATTGGAATGCAGAAGTGGTTTACCTAGTGATAAGAGAGAATGCTAATCAACACTTTTGGGGGAAATATAGACACAAAGTATTAGAATAAATTGTATAGAAAATAGAACAAATTTTAAAAAAAACAAAAGAGGCAAAAATGTTAACAACTGTTTGTTTAGGTCTTTAAAACCAAGAGATATAAGAATATGGTATGATTAGTGAAACAAAATGAAATAGGGAAAAGGAAATGAGACAGTTTTGAAAGAATGATTTGATAAGATAGAGTACAAGATAGATGTATAGTCAAATGCAAAGAATGTTTAATATGATTAACATGATTTCTGGTCATATAGCATATACACAGAAACTTCAGAGTTCATTTAAGAAGAAGCCATTTTAACTTATTTCACCATATAATATCATAAGGTTTAGTTCCACAATATATTAATTATCATGCTATATAAAATATTCACAAATTAATATAATATTCATCTAGCTATTCTAAATTTTGTAATTTATATACTATTTATGATTTAGATGTATGTATAAAGTAAGCTGGATTTTTTTACTCACTAGTTAAAAAACTTATTTGTGTCTATGCATATATCACATGTAGTCTCATTAAAAGAAAAATACTTCAAGTAAGAATTGTTTTTTTTCTACCCAATTCAAATCTAGATATTTCTATTCTAATAATAATGTAGTTTGCTGTTACATTATCTGGATTTTGAATAATTGCCTTATTTTGCATATATTTATATGCATAGTTTTTCATATATATTTCTAATATTTTATACTTAGCACTATGACTTGACCTTCTTGTAAGCATCAACTCGCACAGATAGTAGAAAATATTCTATCCTTGCCTGTTCTCCATGAATGAGAATGACCAACTTATCACTATATAACAAGAAACAAAGAGAGTGACATACAAAAACGTTGAAAATGAATTTTCTGATGATTATAGTCTAGTAACTCCCCACAATGTTCAAAATCTCTTCCATTTTTTTCTCTGCTTTCGAAAATCTTTAAAAATCTATATTTGTCTTAATGCAATGAGTTTTGACAACATAACAGTGTCTTTCAGATTTCAGAATGAATCTTCTTTCAAACTGTCTTAGGAAATTAAATAAAACATTGTTAAAAGTGCATTAGGAGAGGTCACTAGTTGGTAAGTCAGTAAATAGTAGATAGGTAGATACATGAGTATGTGAGTAAGTAGGTAGATAAATAAATTGGGAAATAGATAGATAGACAGATAGGTAGGTAGTCAGACAGGCAGGTAGGTATGTAGACCGACAGACAGAGATAGATGGTTGGATGAATGTAATGAAGGATGGATGGATGGATAGATAGGGAGATAGGTAGAAGGGAGGTAGGTAAATGGGTGGGTGGATCAAGTAGTTTTGGCAGTTGTAATATTTAAAAAAATGTTTATGTGTTTTGATGTAAATATTTTTCATAAATGCACTTCACTAATTTATACATATGCATCTGAAATTTTGATACTTAACAAAAAAATCAATACAGGACTAAAATTGTCAGCAGAATATGGAAAGATGTATTTTGGAAGTAACAAAGAGGGATCAAACATGAAATATATCACTGAGAGAACCAACAGATACTAGTAGCATCATTGAAAAAATTAAAAAAACTAAAATGGAACTGGATTACACATGTGAAAGAAGTGGCAATACCTGGATAATTAAAAGGTTAAGTAGAAATCCAAAAGATTATAAAAGTTCTGGAAAAAATTACATGTAAGATGGATAGATAAAATAATGAAGTCTTCTGGAGTTATTATGTGGTGCAGAGGAGCTATGGACTTTAAAAAATTAGATTAATTTTTGAGAGATCCATCAGGCAGTAAGTCATTACCAATTGAACATGATGATGATGGGGATATATATTTCAGATGTATAATATTAATAAACAAAGATAAATAAGTAAATAATTGAATGGCTTTATTATTCAGGAGTTTATAAGAAGTTTGACAACCAGAAATTCCAGATGTGGAATCAATCCAATGACTTTACATCCAGAGTTTAACACTGTACAAATTTCAGGAGCATAAGTGATCAAATGGTTCGATTGTTCAGGAGTTTGTAAGAAGTTTGGTGTCAGAAATACCACAAATGGAATAGATCTGAGGACCTTACATATTCTATTGCTCAGGATTCATCAAAAGTACCACAACTAGAATCTATCTGAGGACATTATATGTTCTATTGCTCAGGACTTCATTTGATGTTAGAAGTGCCATAACTGGAATCAATCTGAGAACTTTATACATTTCGTTTCTCAGGAGTTACATAAAAAAATTGTTATCAGAAGTACCAGAAATGGAATTAATCTGAGGATCTTATACTGCTCAGGAGTTCTTAGAAGTTTGGTATCAAAAGTACCACAGCTGGAATCAGTTTGAGGATCTTTATATGTTCTATTGCTCATGAGTTCACCAGAAGTTTGGTGTCGAAGTACCAAAACTGGAATCAATCTAAGGCTCTTATATGTTCTATTGTTCAGGAGTTCATAAGAAGTTTGGTATCAGAAGTACCACAACTGAAATCAATCTGAAATACCTTATATATTCTATTGTTCAGGATTCATAAGTTTGATATCAGAAGTACCAGAAATGGAATCAATCTGAGGACCTTACATGTTCTATTGCTCATGTGTTCATAAGATGTTTGTAACAGAAGTACTACAACTAGAATCAATTGGAGGACCTTACATATTCTATTGTTCAGGAATTCTTAAGAAGTTTGATGGTAGAAGTACCAGAAATGGGATCAATTTGAGGACCTTACCCTGCTTAGGAGTTCATAAGAAGTTTGGTGTCAGAAATATGACAACTGGAATACAATCTAAGGATCTTTCATGTTCTTTTGCTCAGAAGTTCACAAGAGGTTTGATGTCAGAAATACCACAGCTGTGATCAATTTGAGAACCTTACATGTTCTATTTCTCAGGAGGTTATAAGAAGTTTGGTATCAGAAATATCATAACTAGAATCAATCTGAGGATCTTACATTCCAGATTTTTATACTCCACCACTGCACTAAACCATACACGGAAATAAATAATGATAATATAAATAATTCATATTGAAGAACATACTTTCAATATATAAATATTTTTTATTATATAATTTAATGTTAATCTAATCCTAATCATTTAGTATATCTAATAAATCTCTCAAATGATAACATTATTCATTTTCTAATCATTGAATCGTTTTCAATCTTCTCCAAATTATTTTCATTTCATGAATTTTCATTCATTTATTCCTACAAATCGATCCCACTAATAATAAAAACATCATTCCACTTTTATCTTAATTTCTTTTATTCCCTAACTTTTATAAAATAATCAATATTTTTTTAAAAAAAAAATAGTCTTCTCTATCTTAGTAATATCCGGTATAATTTAGCAGAATAGTAAGAATATTGATTGAAGAGTTAAAAGTCCTTTGGGTCAATTGCCAGCTGAGTATACTATTAAAAAAACTGTTTAGTCAGTTGATTTAGAACCATCGTACAAAGCTTATCATTTTGACATTTGAATATCACATGACCTCTTGATCAGCTAAGCAGACGATTATTTCATTAGCAATTTCATTTTAGTATATAAACTGCTTTAATCTACTTTAAAAATACGTCAAAAAAGATCCAAATGTAAATACTGAGTTCGAACTTAGTGCAGTTCTATTACTATATAAGTTTTATAAAGTATTAATTAAGTATTAGTAATTATATAAGGCCTTTCATTGTTTCGTGCAGTGAGACTGTCAAACTCTGGACCTAAGGTCCTTGGATTGATTATAGTTCAAGCCCTTGCGGAACTCTAGGTTTTTATGAACTTTTGAGTAATAAAATTATTGATTATTTTTATTATATAATCATTTAGAATATAGGAGCTTATCAATGTCATAATACCATTATAACACTTACTGATAAAGTTGTTAAATTTGAAATGAATCCCATTAATTTTCCACGCAATGGCTAAACAGATTTTGCAAAATATTAATGAAAGTTTAAACTTAAATAAATAAATCGTTGAAAAGAAATGTTTTCAATTAAACATAGTTTAAAGAAACAAACATATCTATATATTGATTAATGGAACCGAGCTTATAAATTACCTTATATGGAAAGGAATTCCTAAAACATTATACTAATTGTAAAACCTTACAGATACGGAAATAAATTCCTACGATTGATTAATATTATAGAGTCTAAACTTTATAAACTTAACCATATATGGAAATAATTTCCTAAGAGAGTAATTAATTGTATAATTAAAAAGTAAGGAATTTCGTTGTACGATAACAAACTCTTAATAATACGAATTGATTAAAGCCAAAGAATTTACTCCAGAAATGATAAAAGAAACAAAAGATGAAATGATTTAAAGCTAGAAAAAAAAGGACTGCTTGTTTTTTCTGTAGTAGCTGCTATTGTTAGTGTGTCCGCAAGTTGAAGAGCAGTGAAAATCATCATCAAATGACTTCATTTCCCAGGATCTCGGCTCCTGCAGGTCACTAAGCCGACTAGTCTTTTTTACAGTCTCGGTCTTATTATTATTCTGAAATACCTCAAGAGCGGTTTATTGTTTATTCAAACACCAAATCACCAAATCTGGAACTGCTGCACCCTGAACCCTACAGTTTTCAACCCTACCACTATATCAAACTATGTTAGGCAAAGAAGAAGAAAAAATTACATTCTGCATAGTTTAACATACATATAAATAATCATGTGGTTCTTTAAACCACTAAACATCACATGATCACCATTTCTATGCTTGCATATAACTGTTATTAAAACAGGCAAAACTCTCCATACAGTAGTGCCATTCAGTGCCAGCCAGAGTAATCAATGGATGCCAGAAGGTTTGTACATAAAATCCCCATCTAGAGCCTACTCATCCAATATCCCCAGACTAGTTTCTGGCTTGTAGCCTTCATGAGTGAGGAGCCTTGGATCTGAGAGCACTGTACCTAGATCTTAGGATTGCGCATAAAATCCCTATCTAATGCCTACTCATCCAATATCCCCAGACTAGTTTCTAGCATCCATTGATTATTCTGGCTGGCACTGATTGGCACTCCTGTGGAGAGTTTTGCCTGTTTTAATAACATATGGTTCTTTGTTGGGGGGTTCATAAAAAGTTAGAGTTCCAAAAGTGACAAGGCACTTAGTTGCCCTTCATTGTAATAAATCATATAGGACATATATTTTTATGATTGTGGTGCAATTACAAAAGTTGACGCTTTTGCAGTAATTATCATTTACTGTTAAGTTTCTTTGAGTTCCATACTCTACCCTTCTATAACTGAACTAAATCCACAGGGCAAATGGGGGGTGTATAGATACTTAAATGTTTTAACTGAAACACAGGCTTATTATATACCTGTGTCTATATATGTAATATAGGGTATATGAGCACACTTTCAGATGACCCAACGCTCTCCACTCTATCTAATAACACTGACACACTCAAGCACATATATGCTGAAAAGATAAATAATCATCAATATACGTATTTCATGCTAAACCAGCAATCATCAGTTGGTCCAGATTATCATCTCACTCACATATATACTATCTTTTCAGCATATATGTGCTTGAGTGTGTCAGTGTTATTAGAGTGGAGAGCGATGGGTCATCTGAAAGTCTGTGCTCATATACCCTATATTAAATGTTTTGTATAATTTGAATTCGCATATTCTATAAAATAATGCTATTCGAATGATTTATTCGTCATAAAAAGTTCAAGTACCGGAAACGGAAATGAGACATCTAAATGATTCATGAACCATGAGCACCAGAAGCCATCGTTCCACTACCATACCAAATTAAGTAGTACACAAATTTATGATAGCAGTACTTTTGCCAAATTTGAGGCTTTTGTAACAGAGTATTAAATCACTTTGGATTTAAATTTTGGGGTTTCAAAGTGTTAATTCTAATCGCGGCATAGGTACTTAATTAAATTCTAATTTGATTTCATTATAATTTTATTTTACAATTTCTTCCCTTTACTTTCATATAAAAGTACATAGATTTTGCTAATAGTGTGATTTAGTAGAAGTAAAAAAATGTCTATCGGAGATATTGTTTGTTATTAAATATTTACATAAAACTCTAGTTCACATTATTTATTCATAAAGTTACGTAATTTTAATTAATAAACTTTTTTATAAAATAAAACAATAAGATCTTTTCTAAATATATATTTAATTTAAAAAGAAATTAGTAAGAGGTTTATTTTTGGATTTATTAAGAAAATGACTCTTTCTGATTAGGAATTCGTAAGTGCTTTAAAAAAACCTTTCTGTAAAAAAAACACGGAATTATGCTATATATCAAACATTTTTTTAAAAAGTTGCATGGCATGATAATTATAACCACCATTCGGCCATGTTCACACGTGGGATTCAAGTCCCGGTAAGCAGAACTTTTTTTTTTCACGCAGACAAACCCTAACCAATGCATCCACCTATCCAATAGTGGTTAGTAAATAGGTATTTTGTTACATATATATAGAAAATGAATATGACTAATTGTCATGGCGTAGTAGTTCAAACTCCTTGTGAACTCCGAACAATATTAATTTATTATTATCAATTTCACAAACGCTACAACATATATTCAGAAAGAGGGCAATAAATAATTTTACTCAAGCATATGTTAATACATTTTACAACAAAACAAAATAAATGCATATGTAGCATATATAAAGCCTCTTTTTTTTTGCCTGTCATTATAACATGCGCCTTCTATTTTCTATTTATGACTGCTCGTTAACATTGAATCTTCGGTACGGCATTCAGAGAGTTTCATTTGTCAATCAAGACAGGTAAGAACTTTAATAGCAATTTAAAATAAACGTCTTTTTTCTTGTAAAAAAGGAAAAGGTGAAAAACAAATCATTCAACTGTCAGACTTGCGACTCACTTAAATGTATCTTTTCGTGTACTAATGGGTATTTAGTTTCTATCGTATTTTATTCTTACCGGGTTTAGCGCAGTCGTAGAGTCAGTAATGATAAACTGTATCACCAGATGGCGGCTCAGTCCTAGTACTTCCGGTGCTTGAACTTTTTATCTTCCTCCGCAGATATACAGCCACTTCGTTATTTATTTATCGTAACATGAATATTTGTTTTTGTCCATGCATAGCAATCTTAGCCAATCTAGTTGCCGGTCAAATATCAGTTAGTAAATGACCACGTAATTCTTTATAGTTTTTTTTTTCATATGTCATAGCATCGGCCGGGACGCGAACCCACAACCGTCTGCAACCAACTACTTGTTTGCAAGGCGACTGCGATGACCTCTCGGCTAACAACGATATGAATTGAAAACAATTCCAACATTGGAAAGCTTGGTGAGAAATACTTTGTTCTCCATTCCCCTACAGGCCCGCTAACTATTTAAAAAGCGTTTTAGTTTTATCTATAAAAATTATAGTCAGTTTCCACCAGGGGAAGGGGGGATCAAATGATATCAAGTATCTCAAAAAATTTCCTGAGCCTGACAATTCCATTCAGGGGTTTAAACTAGCTTTTGTTTTTTTACTTTTCTGAGATAGAAATCAATTCACGAACCTATTGCTCTTGAGTTCCGCTATTCTTACAACTACCATAGGCTGACATTTTGTATGATTATAATGTATCATTAACTAAACTAATTGGAAACATGGGTTACATTTTATGATTGATCATAAAAAAATAATATACCCTGTTATATTATTACCCGCAAATAAACAAATAAGATTTTAGTATGTTATATACTAAATTTATATGTTGAATTTCAGATTAATTTGGGTTGGTCAGATTAGTAGCCACATCATTCATCGTTGCCATTAGTTTTTTGATCCAAAGTCTTATTAAAATCTTTTATGTGAGTTAACTTATAAAAATAAAATGAAGTATCTCCTTTTGTCATTTCCATGTAGTATCTTCCAGTTTCCTAACTCTCTTATTAAGTTGGGATGCTTCAATATGTAAACTATCCAGTTCACATTATAATATCCTAATTTGAGAGATAATGATCCTTTTTCTCCTATCATGCACATCATCTCATTATTTGATTTTATTCTCTATCCATCCTTTGCCATTTTTTTTCATCCCTATATTTTAAAAGCCTCCAATCTTTTAATATCATTAATTAAAAAAATCCATGTCTTTGCTCCAAATGTAAAACTTTATACTTTTTTTTTTAATGTTGAGATCCAATGTCTTGAGAGGTCAAAAATGACTGCTTGTCATAAAATGCCTTTTGCATATTTTTTTCTTGTTGTTTATACTTTCACTATTTAATTAACTAGATATTTAAAAAATTTCAAATTGTTTCATTAATTCATGTTTTAATATAAATATTTTTATGAATTTAGAATGCTTCCATTACGTTGTTTTGTTTTGTTTTCCAACATTAATCTGCATATCAAACTGAATAAAAATTATGTTAATATTTTTCATAGTATCAGTATGCTAATTCTATTCTCTCACATATACATGCACACATATATAAATACATGGAAACAGTATATACATATATATTAAACCATAAATTCCAAAAACTAACTGTTTATCATATGAAATCACTTCACTACAGTCAGTATTTAAATAAACTAATATCAGCAAGCTGTTATCAAGGTAACACTCAATTAGATAATAAATGGAATCCACTTATCAAATTGAGTGTGCTTGATAATAGAATATTGATGTTCTATTGGTTTATTTAAGCACTGACTGTGGTGAAGTGATTTATAATATAATAGGGGGATGATTTTGAGCTATTCCATGTTTTTATATTTAGGATATTTGAAGAGTGAAAATTTTTCAAAAATGCATAACTAATGAGAGAGATCAGTCTGACTTACTGTGCTAATGAGTTGGTTGTGATATGATAGAAAGAAATGATAGATACATTGATAAAAATAAAAACTTTAATATAAATATGTAATTGTAATGTGATGCATTCTGGTGCCCAGAGATGTCATAATCCTATGAGTGCAGACCATATTTATATTCATCTTTATTTATTGAGAATTTATGTATTTCGTGATGGATGTGGATAGGTGTATGAATACTCTATCTGTGTGTGCAGCAGTGAATTTTTTTTTATTGATTTTGAGTAGGTGTAACCTTATATGTGTGTGTATCTATAGAAATCAGGTGATGTGCTCAGGCTACCAACAGACTTCACAGGTGGTAGTTCATGGAATGATCTTCAAACATGAAGGACAACTGTGAATCATAAATAAACAGTTTCTGATCAAGAGTTTCTGCTATTCAGTAGAATAAAATGGTTGTTCATCAAAAGCTATGTACTTTTTCTGATTCAAATAGTCTCTGGTTCTTTTTCTCTTTCAGTCACTTAAGTTATTGTAGGATCCAATATGTCTTTCATACAATTAGGTATTTTCTTATCCAAACTGTAGCCATAAGATTATATGTGCCGTGTATTAACAAAATCTTTACTCCGAGTTATTATTTATAATACCATAATGCTTTATTTAAACACAAACTTCTACAGTACACTCTATTTTTAAAAACTAATTAAACTACAAAAATATATACATGAAAAAGTCTTTTTATTTGCTGTGTGTCGAAAAGTTCACACCTTTACGGATTTATCTGTTCATTGGTTTAATTATCTCATTATTTCAATTCGTCTGTTCCTCTGCATTTCTACCAATCAAATTGTACTCCTAATTTCTCTGTGGTCCGACGTAATCCTTTGTCTTCTATAATCCGTTTTATCTTTTTATTATCCGCCATTTTAACAAACAAAATATATGTTGTAATTTCACTTCTGAAATATTTCTTTTATCAAACACTTCAATATGGTAGTGCAACAACATTTCCATTCTTTAACTACATTCACAGTATTGCTGATTCCAAATCCATTTTTGTTTAAATCGAGATGTTAAGAATTGAGAAAGAATTGATGGGATAGGCTTAGTACATGAACAATTCTCATGATATTTGCTTGAGACAGTAAAATTACTAATAAGACAATTTGAAAGTGAATTTGAGTAAGACAGGAGTCTCAGATGGCAACTGTTTATGTTTAGGCAAGTCTATTTAGGGAACTCCCTGCTTACCATAGAATTAGAAGAATCTTAAAAATGTGATCTAAAAATGGCCTGACTGTGGCTACATTCCTTGTACCTCATGGATTACTCATTACAGTAATAGAAATAATAACAATAGTAATAATAATTTCAACAGTAGTGTAAAGGTAGAGGCAGTGATAGTACTAAAGATAAGTATTATAAATGTATTTTTTTGTAAATAAAGGTTCATGGAGTATGTAAACTTTACTTGATACTGATTCTTTAGGCATAGAATGGGGGACTCTATTTGTGGCTGAGATTTAAAATTGAAATAGCTGCTCTTAGTAAAACTCATCTCCCAGAGGAAGGAAACTTAATAGAACAGATGGATAAATGAAAATTTTTTGGAAAAGTGAATGAAATTATACTGTAAAGCAGGGGTCCCCAATCCTATGCCCACGATCACCATGGAGCCCGCAGACCATTTTACGTGTGCCCGCCACTATCCGAACACAAAGAATTATTTATCTGATACAAATAAATTTAATTTTTAAGATTTCTTATAAATTATTGTATTATATTGTAATCAAATTGTAGGTCATACTATACTTTTACAGCGTAAAAGGGTCTATTGTTAACAATATCCAAGATATAAATTTACATTGAAAAAATAAACGATGCCCACCACCTGGCCGGTATTATAGAATGTGCTCTTAAGTGCAAAAAGGTTGGGGACCACTGCTGTAAAGTGTTATTTAGTATCATCCTCTATTGGAATTCCTCATTGTATCAATGAAAGGTTAAAAGTCTTAAAACATACGATGGTAGTAATAACTTCTTTTATTAGTGCCTATGCTCCAACTTATTACTTTCAGCAACATGATTAAAAAGTAGTATTTGTCTTCCTGGAAAAGTTAATGCATATGTTAGGATAAATAATTGACTTTGGCCAAATGTTAGCGGAAATAATGGCACTAGTAGGACAAATTGAAATGGTTTGTTATTATTGATATTTTTGCACAACAGGTGAATTGACCATCAGCACTAAACTACTATAAAGAGACATGGATGCAGCCATCTCAAAATGACAGCATTTAATAAATTACATTATAGTTAGGAGTCAGATTACAAGATAAGTTCACATTACATGAGAATCGTCACATAATCATTATTTCTTATACTTGCTCTTAACTGTTATTAAAACAGGAAAAACTCTCTATACGTATTGCCACTCAGTTGCAAGGTGCAGTGCTTTTAGATCCAAGGCTCCTCACTGATGAAGGCCACAAGCCAAAAACTAGTCTTGGGATATTGGATTAGTATGTACTAGATGGGGATTTTATGCACAAGCCTTCTGGCATTCATTGATTACTCTGGTTTGCACTGAGTGGCAATACATATACAGAGTTTTGCCTGTTTTAATTATGTAATAATGTTGGACAGGTCATAAATTAATACACTCTAAATAATTGCATAAAAATATAGATATTATTCCATCCATATTTATAGAAAAAATGTTGTTCATCCTTTAAAACATACTGTGGCTACTAAATTTCACCAGCTACTAAACACTACAATTGCTAATTTGGATCATCGTGACTGTGATATTACTGAAATATGGAATTCCCTTAAGGAGTGTGTTATGGATACTAATAAATCTATTTTTGGGTTCACCTAAAAAGAAAAATCATACTGTTTTTCTAATGATCTTATTAGTGATTTTATTAAAAGAAAACATGAAGCATTCCCTACATGACTGAATAATAGATTGAGTGTGGGACTTCATAATAAATATGGAGATTTGAAGGTAGAAGAATCATGACTGATTAGAAGGCTTAAAAGTGATTAATAGATTAAAATTGCAAAAAACGATCGATGGTCTTGGTTATTCCAGATCTTTTTTGGTGCATTAAAAACAAGATATGGACCTGAGAAATGACATCACAATCCTATTAAATCCATCATCAAAGGCACTTTGACAAGATATTTTGAATAGATGGAAGTCATATTATGATCATCTTTTGAATAATGGTGCAAGGATTGAAATCGCTGTGTCCAGCAGCACTCTATTGCCTGCTGGATTGCAAATATAAATAACAGAAATTAATAATTAATGAAACAGCTTGGCAAATACATTTAAGTAACAAGAATTTATTTACAGTGTTATACGAAGATAATCAAACTTGTTTAAAATATACATATATAACAATTATATACACACGCTATATAAATAACAATGAGTCCGAAGGCATAACAAAATAATAATAAGATCAATACAACCTGTTATACAGTTCCTAAGTTTACTTTTGAATGTCCGGAGGTAAACTTCTCTGCAAGGCTAAGTGAAGGAGGAGCTGACTGGAGCATATGGGGAAATTGCGCATCTGCCTTTCAAGAGCTCCACTTAGCAATTGTGCTGTCCCAGTTCTATTTTAGATCTATTTTACCCTCTCATTTTTAGTGTAGCCACCCTTGATTGGCCATCCGCTGTCCACATGGTGGTCAACTCTTGAGTTATCATATTCGATCCCCAATCAGATAACGCAATTACCATAGAATTGTATTTTGAGCAATGTTTCCATTATCATTAAATCTGATCAGGAACTAAACATTCAGGGATGCAATGGCTTTGTTTACATTATCTTAATCCTTTGCTCTGATTCATCTAACTTTCTTGATAAGTTAGTTTATAGTTTTTCCTTTAATTTAACTATTTAATTAGCCTAATTGCTTTTATAAAATATTATGAATGCCATTGGCATCCACGCACATACATTTAGTTTACCGTTATAATATCATTTAATACTTACTTTGTATATATATAAATACACACACACCTTTAGCAGGAATCATGACTTTTCATAGTATAATCATTAATGAAATCAATACAGCTCGATGTAATCTTAAAAATGGAAAAGTTGTAAGTCTGATGGCATATCTGAAGAAGATGTTAACTTCAAAAATATCAAAATTTTTAGAAATATATGGATTCATAAAGCTGTACCATCTGAATTTTAAGCATGCTTTTATCGTTCCAATTTTTAAAAATATAAGGAAGTGACAAGATTTCAGGAATTATCGTGGAATATCATTACTATCCACTAAGCAATAGTACTCGCAAAAACTTTGTTGAATTGTTTCCAATCATAAATGAATAGTTATGGAAACTCAATGTGATTTTAGACAATCAAGAAGCACTATAGACATTGTTCTGTTGCCAGATAAATGCAATAAAAGTATTAGCAACAAAGAAGTGATTTTTATATTGCTTTTATTGATTTGAACAAGACCTTTGATTCAGTTGACTGTTCATCAAAATTTATTCATATTATACAACTTCTATATGATGCAATGGGAGGAAATCATTGCTATAGGTGGAAAATCTGAGGCATTTGAAGTGAAAATTAACATTGATATTGTTTCAACTTTTATGGCACTGGTCTTTGTAACTCTTTATAGGCAACTTGATCAACAGACATCAAAACATTTTTCTTCTTGGATACTGCATTTATAGTATCCTGGTAATTGTGCTAATGTTTCAAGTTCAAAAGATGGTTTACAGAATGTATTTAATGATTTGGACGCTTCATACAAGGATTTGGGATTTATTAATTAATGATTCAAAATACTCAAGTTCATTTTCCGCTAGTATTAGTAGAAGATATCTTAATATTTAGCAATGGTTATCAACTTGAGAATGTAAATTAATTTAAATACCTTACTAGTTTTATAAGTTAAAAAATGGACTTAGATGTTGAAATACAATACAGACTCCCAGGTGTTGTGGCTGCTTTCGACACGTCAAAAGATAGATTATTACATCACGGGAAAATAAGTACTGCAACTAAGTTAGGTCTATATAGAGCTGTTAATTTACATATTTTTTGTGTGGAAGTGAAACTAGGTCAGCATAATGCACTGAGTGGGTTTCTAGTCACTCGTTCTTTTTGCTGCATATTGCCAGTATTTTATTACGCTTATGAAGGAATATATTTTACCATCTGACATCTATATATTTTGCCATCTGACACTTTTATTCCAATAGTGCAATTGTAACCGCGCAAGAAATACTTCTGCCTAAACTCCCATGTTGTTTTTGAGTTATCATTTCCTACTTTAATTAATTTGCTTTGTTTTTCCATTTATTTTAGGTTTATTTCTAAATTGATTGCTGTTTTTTTCCAATTAACTAAATTTCATTCAAATTAATTATAATATAGTTTTTCTTAAGTTTATTTAGATTTTCATCTTCTGAAATGAAATCATTTCTTGCACTATGGTAATTACATATTTTATTTTTCGTCTAATTTATCAATACAATTATAAAAATTTTAATAATTTCATTTGAAATTATTTACGCTTTTGGAAAATACAATATTGTAGCGTAATTATATTTTTGCAATAATTTCAAACTTTTTCCTTATTTAAAACTTCTACAAATAATTTGTTATATATTTTTTTTTATATCTTTAAATACTTTTTTAAGGCATTTGTTGTGGGTTTTTTTATTTAAACTCTGACAATAAGATAGCAATGTTTTTCTCAAAATATGATTTATTAACATAATATTAATCTTTGAATTTACATGTTATATGTAGTGATATACAAGATTCAAACTATGATTTACAATGCAGAACGAGTGAACCGAAAAACCTTGAATTGTATATATCTTGCCATTCATAGCTTCTCTCATAGTTTACTAAGTAACCTCTGACCTTAATGGCAACTAGATAAATCACAGCTGCCAAGAATCACATCATCTTCACCATCCAGAAGACGAGAAAGCGAAAACCTGTACTAATCCCCGCAGCACCCATGTCCCTGTTCCTTCTGCTAAAGACTAGGAACCAGGCCTTGGGATATTTCCAAAGCTCAGACTCTCTCATCCAATGCCTTTACTAATGTCCACAGCATCCAGTTCTCCAAAATCCAGGCTTGCGAGACCTTCTAAGCACCCGACCCTGCCATCCAGATGGCAGAGATGAGTGACACAGCAGCCCTAATTTGAAGTTTAAACCATAGTAGAACTCTCTGTCCTGAGCCACCCAAGCATGAGATTCTTTCATCTTCACAGCCAAGACAAGCAATGCTGCAGCAGTAATCAAAAATGTAAATCTCACATGCTTACATCATATAAGATAGCAATGTTAGAATAGCTTTTCGCATTTTACTAACTGGCCTAAAAAATGTTATTTTTTAAATTGTTACATTTTGATTTCTAGGTGTCAAATTTGCTCCACCCCGTAACTTTAACACTATCCACTCTAAATAAATACAATAGTGATTATCACTAATCATTTATTAAACTAGAGATTATCTCTAGCCCAGATATCAACTTTAAACCTGTTTTACTTTTACTTTAATTATTTTTGTTCCTTTATTTAAGCTGTCCCTCAAATTGAATAAAACAATCTATACAATTATTTTACTGACTTTCAGTTGCACATAATTATATAGCATTATATTTCTTTGTTTTTTTTTTAACTTGAATTGCTTGCTACTCACTAGAAAGTTTAATTTTTACAAATTTAAAACATAATTTATATACTTTGGATACAATTCGAGAATTATAATTGCAGTTTGTAATGTTATAATTGACTATTTATTAGTCTTCATTCAGAATATGGTATATTTACTAGTTTGAAGAGGTTTAAATTTCTTTGTATTGATAATTTCAATCTGTCAAATTGAAATATTTAGTGTCTATGTAAATATATTAGACCATTAATAAAGGTAAAATTCCACCTTTATTGTAAAAAGTTTGGTTGCCTTGACAACAGTTTGAAATTGTTGATTGTCAATGATATTGGGATTTAATTGTTGACTGGCTTTTAATGATAATATAATTAATACAACAATATTTTCAATTTTATATGTAACTGGGGTCTTGACTAATGAACCAAATGCCTAAATAAATATTTTAGCAATCCCACTTTACTAGAGCACAATTTGCTAATGTGAGAATGGTGAAATGTAATAGTGGCTCAACCTGTAAAATTTTTAAGCAGGGGTGTATCATTTGAATCTAATTTTTAATTGGATTAATAAGAATATTTCTAAACATGAGTGCCCTCACTTTTATTTATTTATGAAAGCTAAAAAAAAATTATTTTTTATTTTTTAGTGCAATTATTACATGAATGAAAGATTCTTTAAATATTTTTTTCTACTTTTTAATTTTAGACATTGTAACAGAATATAAACCAATCACCAGATGGTGACTGCTTAACTTTTTAAAAGTAGTTATAAAATCATAGTGTGAATAGTTGAGGGTCATGTGAAAGTCTGAGTTCAAACACCCTTTATATTACATATTGGTGTGATGAAAAATCCTGTACTGTAGAAAAAAATTCATATATTAAAATCAATAAGGAAAAATACCTGCCACATGAATAGTATCTGCTGCTGTACTATTACATGCGAATGTTAATATTCATATTTAATCTCAGGGTTTATCCAGCATTTATAATATACTATATGCTAATAAATTTATAATTACTAATAATAAAAAACAAGACACATATGGATAACATAATGTCATAAATATCAAAGCAATATTTACCTACATAGTATTTCTAATACTCTTCAGATAATATAAGACTCTTAAATATCAATATAATAATATAATGTAACAGTTTGGAAGATAGAGGGTTATGACAAGAATAGCCATTTGTTTCAGTATACCACATTAGAGCTAAATTACGAGATGAGAAACCATCATTATCCCAAAATAAAATATAAAGTTAAATATAAAAAGAATGATAATGGATATAATGAAAATGAGAAATCATCAAAGAACTAATTACAAGTTTTCCAGCATTAAACAAAAGTAATAATAATCATTCATCATCATGAATGATCAACAAAAATAAATCAACAGTCAATCTTGTGACTGGATTTGAAACATGGTAATTACTTAGTCATTGCCAAACCCAAGGTAGGAATGCAAACAGTAATATGGATGCACATACTTAGATGCTACTCCATCAAAATACAACAATAAGTTAAATAATGCTGAAATACTAAAAACACCCTGGCCATCAACAATGCTCTGGCCACTTAGTACCCTTAATGTACTGGCCAACTATAAACTAAATTTCTAAAAATAAAATGAAATGTAGTGCATGGACTTTAAAGGATATCCCTTTTGCCCCAACCAGAATCATCCGGATGGCCATAACACTAAACATAAACCCCCAATCCAAGTCACTAACTGTTATGCACAAATCTAGCTCAGGAAGCAAGAATTTTATAAACTTAATAAATAAATAAAGCAGCTTATTATAAATTACTTTAAATAATTCTTAGGTTTACCCTATTATAAGTAAATAGTTTTATTGGGATAATTAAAAAAATCCTAGAACACGAAGCTGTCATGAAATAAAGTCACACACACTGCCAATTCACGTGACAAATGTTGGATAGAATAAAGAAATTAAGACAAAAATATTTATAAAATAATTATTTAATAACTGAGTAACAATAAACCAAAGAAAATAACATGATAGTATAAAATTTTAAATTTTATTTCATCAAAAATATTATATTTTTATAAAAATTGTAATAAATCAGTTGATTTCTCTTCATAAATTAAATTTTAAGCCATTAAGTTATTTCTTTAAAATAATTAAGAATTGGGAAACAACATTAACCTTTTGTTAAATTTTTAGGAGGAAAAATGAATAAAAAAGAAAAACGTTTAACAAAAAAAAAAAAAAATTAATTTGCAAAAAATTAAATTTTCTATGAACTCATAATTTTGAAGAGAAAATTGACTGGATTTTTAAAAAAAGGATCAGAATTTAAAAATATTAACCTAATGAAAATATTTAAAATTATCAATTCTTACAGCAAAAAAACTCTTTGTTTTTATTATAAATAAAAATTTAGTGTTCACAAACAAAAAAATATCTTTAGCCATGGTTTTATTTTCTATGGAGTCCTTTCCAGTTACAATTTCCAGTTTTTTCCAATTAAGTTTCTCCATGAAAGCTTCTAGACATGTATATGATTAATTTGTTTTTGTTTTTTTTGGTTTGTAGTATTTCCAGGTTAAAAAATAAAAAACTGTCAGATTTTTCTATTAAAATTTCCAGATAAGACTAACAGACAAATCATGCACTTGGTTGAAGGCAAGACTGTAGATTACTTTAGGAGGTAACTTTTATAAATTTTATTCCAGTGATGGCAAATTACATAGAAGACATCTAGCTTTTAGCTATCTTAGCACATGGTTTTTATTGTAGAAACCAAAGCCGATTAAAATTTCTGCTATTCTATACAACAGCTTGCTTAAGACTCCTGTTGTACTATGCAACAGCTTGGTGAAGTCTGCTTTTTCTTCTTTATTAGCTGAATTAGGAATGGACTGCTCTCTCTTCAACAGCTAAGTTAGAAATCATTTAATTCTTAAAAGATATTTGGGTCTCAACTTATTTTCACCCTTATTGTTTTTTCTAAAACAATCTTGCTTACAAGTCAATTACAATCTGTCTCCAACCTGACAATTTTTATAAGAACCAATTAGGTAATTTTTACAAACACAATTGTTCAGATATTTTTCTCCTTAATCATACACATTGAAAAACAAGTCAAGAACATAAATTAACATCATAAAATTTTTTACATTCCTTTCTAATTAAAAAAATTTTCTTGCAAAAACAAAATAATCAGTTAATTAGACTGATTTTATTTTTGTAAAAATTTCTTGCAAAAAGAAAAACAAGATAACCAGTTAATTACACAAATTTAATTTTTGTAATGAAGAGAGATAAAAAGAAAAAAACAACTTATTTAAAATAAAATTTACCAAAAGCATTAAAATCTTATTTTTCCCCTTTCTAAAATACTATTAAAAAAATTTTTACTTCTCTTTTAAGGTTAAATTAAGCTCTATTAAATAATTTACAAAACAGAAAAAAGTATTTTCTCAATAATTTTTTTAAAAAAAAATTAAAGCAACTAACAGGTAATTAAATTACTGAAGAGGGAGAATAAAAAGTTATTTATCTCATTTTATGATTTTCTCTCTTCTATCAACATTGACAATTTGGTGTTTATAATACATATTACAATTTTAGAAAAATGTTTGATAATTTTTTTAGATGTCTAGAATGTTCCTACTATCATGCAGAAAAAAAAGTAAAATACTCAATTAATTGAAACCCATTATTATTTTTAAAAAATAGCATATGCATGGGAAAACTAAATATTATTTTTCCCTTTAATTAATAATTCCAAACCAAACTTCAGCATGCTGTTAACTATCTAATTATTTTAATGCAGTTATATAGCCAACTGATTACAATAGTTTCTCAAGTTATGGATGAATACAAATGGAAGTTTTGATGTTGTATTCAGCACATACTTTTGCATATAAACAGAGCTATAACAATAGTGTCAATGTGCCAGAAAACAATTATAACAAATAATATTCACTTATAAAACTGAAATAGAATATAATGGAAATTGTATTACTAAAATTATACCACTATCATTATACTAATATGCATGTGAATAGATTTAATATGAAAGTGATGATGATGAGTAAAAGCCATTATTTAAAACAATCAAATAATTTATTAAACAAAATATAATGCATAATATAGACTAATGTTATATATAGAGCTCACAAAATAAGCTCTCAACAAGCTTTGCAGAATATCCCCAATCCTAGACCAGTTTCTGCTACTGGTGTCTTCAGTGAGGTGCTAGGATATTCAAGCATTATATCCTAGCACCTCACTGATGATGCCAGTAGCAGAAACCAGTCTGGGATTGGAGATTTTCTGCAAAGCTTGTTAAGAAATTATTTTATAAGCTCTATATATATATCAATGTAAATACAAGCTTATTAAATTAGGTCATGTGACATCTGGCTTGATTTTTTTTTTTTGATTTTTTTTGTAATATAGACTGAATAAAATATATAAAGTAATTAAATCAATATTCCTATGCCATTTTTATACAATAAATTTATTATTTATTAATTCAAATATAGTTGTCTATAATATTTGTTTATATTTTTATAATAAAGTTCTTTATAAAAGTGCTGTTACAAATCAAAAGATTGCTGTTAGATGCAATAATATGTAATGAACAATATTGTTTACACAAATCAATAAAGAAGGTTGCCTGGAGTATGCTTTGATTTAATAAATGAAATAAAAAATTACTCAATGTTTTATGGATCCCCAAATATTCCCCATATTTGTAACAAATCATTATAATGGTATCATCTTATTAATCTTTATTTAGGAGACATCTATCCTTCTTTAAATAAGTGCAATATCTACATACCCATTTATACAACATTAATGTCTCAAACAAAACATTCTACTCAGTTTGCAGCCATGGAATAACTATTATCTTTTAAACTTAGTATTATTATCATAAGTATGCTTTAACTATACAAATAAAATATCATTTATTCATCTTTATGAATGAGTACATTCTGTGATACCATGGAAAATATAGCAATAACATACGAGATATATAAAAAAAGAGAATCTTGTATCCAATAGAACAACTCTAAATATTATTTAAAAGTCGTAATTCTAAAGGAACAACCTATATTTAATACAATACATTCAAATACTACTCTGGTTTGAATAAAAGACAATAAACTACCTGATCTTCTTATGGTTGATGAGAATGTTCATTAATCCTAAATTCATACCAGCAAATTTATTATATAATTAAAAAATAAAACAACAAACCATGCATATAATTGTTAATATGCATGAAAGTTTATGAATAGTTTAATCCATATTGATGTGCACATTTTTATTCCTTCCAACAGATGACATATTAATAAATTTCTTCCAATAAACTCAATTATTATGTATGAAAACTTTTTTTAAGATTCGCGTTATAGTAAATCATTTGTTATCCATTTTTAAAGATGTAGGTGAAATAAAATAAAAATGATATTATTAGTCTCAAAAACCATTCATGTTGTGGTGTTTTTATTTAAAAGTACATCCAAAAATAACCAATCTATAATGGGTTTGCTTCTCCCTGGGATTCACAGTGGCTTTCCGTTCTTTTCCAAATTACTCCCAAAATCCAGCCTATCCCAATGAGGGAAATATCTCCAGTGGATCAGGTGTTGCCTTGGTAAACTCTGTCCTTCCAGGGACAAGGACTTTAGAACTTCTCTCCTTGTAAATCACTGAAGTATAGCCCAAGGTCTGTTATCCAAAAACATTTCCCTTTTCCTCTGTAATAGAACATTCAAACCTTATTTGGTTTTTATCGTTTAGCAAAGAGTGTAATTCCTGTTTTTCATTGTAAAATACTGTAATCCAAATTTATTGATCTCACCTTCTGATTGCATCACCCATTTACTTGTATTCACTGTTCCCTAATAAAATTTCTATATTTATAATATATAAAAAAGTATTGATGATGTTTACTCGAAATTCTCTTAAAATAATCCATTAAGACGGTAATTAAGTTGGTGATTCCTCAGGCAATTAGATTTTCTTTTCGATTTGAATTAAAGAAGTAAAGGGTATTGCATCACTTTAAAATTTCCCACAGTTTCGGTTTCTTTCAAAATCAGCAAACACAGTTATTATGTTACATCAGTAACTTTGCAGGTGAAATTAATTAACGATTTTGCAGAAAATTAATAAATACAATAAAATCCATTCCAATTAAGCATAACAGGTTAATTATTCTGTAGTTTTTTTAACAAAAACTTAAATCCTCACCTATAGATTTAAATAACTCACATGTTAAAATAATTTCAAATGACAAAAATTTTTGAATTTTATCAGCTCCAGCTATTAAATAGTTATTTAGGTTATTTTTGGCAAATCATTTTAATGCTGACGATGATAAAAGAGATCAGTATCTACCCTGGAAGACAAACATCTCATAATTTTCTTTTTTAGCCTTCCATTTTCAAGTGGTGCAATAACAAATTTAAAATGATGAAGTTAAGTTTTGTTCTTTCAAGTGAAAGAACAAAAAGAAAACAACACTGCATTTTATTGACACTTGTTTATAAAATGCTGAGCACTTGATGGAAAAGTGATGTGAATTCAAACTCCTTTTCCACTCATTTCTACTATACAAAACTTTTATTAGGTCATCTTGGTAACAGCTTTCTTCCAGATGATACTGTTCTCCAGGTTGTCTTAGTTGCAGTAAAATAGCATATTTATTATACAATTTATATAAAACAATTATTTCAAACAAAATTATTATCAGAACAAATATACACTTATTTATGTTTATTTTACTTCGAATGATAGCTTCTTACTTGATTTTACCAAAATCAGCAAGATTAGAATTTCTAATTAACTATTCTCGTATTCTATATGCATATTTGTGATTTCTATGGCTTTATATTGAACCTATTTTTAATTTCTAGAAAACATTTTTATATTGCAACCTATGCACACAAATAAATACATACTGTAATGGTCATATTCGTATGCTTCGCTAACATAGTGCAAAATTCGACCACCACACAGAAAAGCAGCACCATAGTAGTGGAGCTACCAGTAGTACTGATTTCGAACATGGTTTATTGGTTCCACAATACACTATGAAACAATGCATCTGATGCTACATTAGTAAACATTTCTTTAGGCACAGGGATCAGGGAAATGTGAGAGACTCATAGACTTTATTTTCGAGTTAGCTATATATAATATTAATATTAGACATTTATATTTTAAATAATCGAGGAGATAGTACATCGAACGGGTGTCAAATAAATAAATATATGATGGCAGACATATGGTTTGAAATTATTTAATGATAATATTTATACTAAAATCATTTAATTAAACATTTGATTATATTAAAATCTCAGTAGCGGTATTATTATTCCGATACTGTGTTATTTTCTAAGAAATACAATTATTAGATTGACATAATCTAGCTACCTGAATTCTTGAGCAAGTATTTCAAGATCATGCCTTCGGGAATTTAATATCTTTGCAATGAACGAGTCTAAATTAGAAATGATAATAGCAGCTGCGGACATATATTTTATTTAATCAAATAATATATTTATGAGGAATTAAATTATGGGAAAACATTGATTTGAGAGTGAGTATATGTCAAATAATGTGGAGATGGAGTCATACTTGGAATAATAAAATTAATAATAAAGAAACACATGGTATGTTTAGAAATGTGATGCGAGCATGGCAGTACATTAAAACTGCCGAGCCAATGGATGAATTTGAAACAACGGGTTAGCATTTGCCATAGGCCTGAAGGTAAGAGGGTCACATAAGCATCATCAGGTGCAAAGGGTTCATGCCACAATTACAACCTGACTGCATGACGGGCATCAAGCCCTATGAGAACATTCATTATGTCCCCTTGTGTAGGATGACTAGGATTCAGTAAATACTGTACGATCTGGAGTATCCAAGGCGCGAAGATGGATTATAGCATCTCTAAACTGTAACACATGTATAACTAACATAATAGGTTAGGATTGAATATAAAATTTATAACTCTGTCCCACAATACCAACATTTAATAAAGAACATATTTTGCTCTCAAAGAAATGTACTTAATGGGTTTAACAAATAATGAATTTATTATTTAAAAAAAAAACAAATTTAAAGGTAATTATAAATTAGGGTGGTTACTCTAAGAACTAATATGTCTGCCACTAGCCACGTAGTAGACTCCTGCATTACAATAAGTGAAGCAATGAATGTGTGTCAGTTAACATGAAAATAACAAACAAAATAATCTAATATAAGTAAATGTTAATCATAGGATTTACTGGACACGCATCCACTATTTGATGTAATAATGTATTTATTTATTAAGGAATTATGGTGATTTCCGAGCTGACCCACCAACAGAAGTATATAAAAGAAATTTAAGATTTGTTTGTCACACAAGATGGCAACCATTTTAATTAGAATTGATATTTAAAATTTGGTGAGGCTCAGTCGGAAATTTTATCGGCATGATATTATTAAACAATAAAATGTAAAAGTAGAAATACGTACCCAAGTGATAGACAAAGTTAAGTAAACTAGATTATTAAAAGAAATTACAGAATAGATTTACAATTAGATTTATCAATGAACAATTTATATAGATTGAGCTCTAGCTTATGGATAGAATTTATAGGCCTTGGGTACAGGTACCTGTTTTATAAGAAGCTTTCAGATTCCATGGTCAGTAGCAAATTCAGGTTATTAATTCATTTCAATAGCAGCAGCAGCTTTCCGATTGTTTGGGCAGCAGATTGATTCTCTTGGTTTAATTGGTGAAGGGCACATGTGGAGATTTGGGCATATGATCGACTATCTCTGGGGGGGAATAGTCTGGGCACTTTCTACTTGGTCATCTTATTCTGGACGAAAAAGTTTAAGATCTATGAATCTCTCAACTAAGCAAGATCACAGCACCAAGTCTAATAAAGTTTGTAAAAAATCCAAAATGTCCTCTTTTTCTTTATCTTATCTTTGTAATTTTGTTCTAGTTTATTTTTAGTTCCATTCATTTGCCCTGAGGAGAATCAATGCATTAACAAGAGTTTTTAGAATTTTAATTAATTCAGAAAGCTACAGTTCTATTGTTTAGGTTTATTTTACCTTTTTACATTTTATTAATTGAAACTTTTAGGGAATTTTTTTAATTAATCTATCATATCTCTCACCGACCATGACTTGCCAAATTTCAAGTACAAAGGGGATTTATAATTGATTTTCTTTTCTTTAAATTAAAATCTAATTTCAAAATTATTATTTAAAATACAATTTTTAAAATAGCAATATATTAACGAAAGTTTATACTTTAAAATAAATAGCTAAAGTTATATCAACATTATATAACTAAAGAGAAATTTAAAATTAGATCAAATATTTTATTTATTGTTTTAAATTTGTTATCGCAGTATGTGTACGTTTACAGTGAGTTTTACAGATATTTATATATTTTTAATATCACTACACACACAATTCGATATCAAAAAGTTTAAAATTAGGCAGAATAAAGGTGTTGGGTGAGACATGATAGAAAAAGGTGAAACTTAAGATTCGAATGCGAATCTTACTGTTTCAATACATGCACATTTAAATGTTTTGTGGAGGTAAACGTTTGGGTGCCCTTTTAGTTCATTATCTTTTACATTTTGGTGTTTTTTTATTATACAATCTCAGACCTATTTATATTGTGGCCCGAGTTGTAAATATTTTGTGTTTTGGGTGGGTTTTTTTTCAAATTAGTCACGTGACCTGAGTTCTAAATATTTTGCGTTACTTTTGTTTTATTATGCAATCTATATGTGTTGCTTTTAATTGATATTGTAGTCACATGACCCGAGTTCTAAATCTTTTACATTTTATTTTTTTTTATCATACGATCCCAGATCTATTTATATTGTGACCCGAGTTGTAAATATTTTATGTTTTGGCTTTTTTTGTTCAAATTAGTCACATGACCGAAGTTCTAAATATTATGCGTTTTTGGGTAGTTTTTTATCACTTAGATGTGTCAGATAACATTTTTGGTCTTTTTGAAATTCAAAATGGCAGAGTTTGCATACCAAAAGAGTACCAAAGTTTGTTTGCATGTATTTTAAACCAAATGTAATTGACTGAAATTATTGTTATGTTACAAACAATTTATTTATTTTATTATGAGGTATTCAACCATAAATTATACCTCTGTGTAATGTGGAATTGATAATCTAAAATTTTACTGACTGTATCTACCTAATTTTAAATTTAACCATGACTTTTACAATTTAGCAACATGTTTTATTCTGTCTTCAGCTATATCCACCATTTTGGTACACCTTGGCTACGTTATATTTATAAGTATAAAAAAAATTATGTTCTTAAAAATATATTATTGAACTAATGGGATTACTATCAAAATATGTATCACTGAATTATCCAAATTAGGGTTCAATTAATCATTTTATGTCAAATCACAAGGAATACTGTTAGTGGCCACTATCAGTATTACATAATTAAAATTATAAATTTTTCATTAATGCTTTGTTATAATTGTATGCGTAAAAAATATACTTTCACCAGGAACTCTTACATGTGCAAAATTTCAATTAAATTGGAAATTATGAAGTGGGTGAGAAATGAATTACACGATTTGATTCAGGCAGACAAAAAAAAACAGATTAAGTTAAATAAAAATATATTTATAAAATATGATTGTAATATCATGTAACGTTAATTGTTAGTAAAAAAATATTTAGTCTCTTATTTACTATTTTATCTTATACAAAAGTACATGTTAGTATGCTAAAGTGAAGCCTATTATGGATAAAATGGTTTTGACCAGATCACAATCTGCCATTGACCAGGTAATTGGAGGCCTCTCAAGTAGATATTGCAAACAACTGACTAAACTGATCTAGCTTAATTTCTAAAATTAGTCTTCAAGGTCTAATTTCAAAGCCATAAAAGCACATAAGATATTTTGCCCAATTACTAATAATTAGTGGATGTGGGACAGGAAGAGGAGTATAGTAAGTGATAAATTAGATTCAAAGGTAAGGTTGTTTTATTAATTAGTCTTATGATGTTTTTCCATACAGAAGATAATTTACTTTATTATTATATTTATTGATGTAGTCTGGTCATATCAGAATTTTGATAACCTCTCTAATTGTTTCAGTGGTAGTGCGCCAACATATCTGGACAGAATGTTGGTATTGATGAAATATACATAGAAAGAAAGAACAAAAATTGGGAAATACCTTTAATTCACTCCTGCAAAACAAAGACCTTTTTAATTTATGGGGGGAAAATGAAGCAGAAAACAATACTCATCAGCTTAGTCAAATGCCATCCAGTGCATATCAAACAAAGCATTACATGAATCTCCCAGCTTGAAGAGAAACACTACATTCCATCATTCTACCCAAAATATTTATAGAGAACATTAGTTGGAGTATTAGAAGATAGTTTTAATATCCCCAAACCTATTTCTACCTAGGAGTTAGCTTGCGTACATACACCCAACAACTACCTTATGTTTATTTAAACTAAGCAAGTTTTAAACACTCTAAGGCATAGATCCCAAGTCAATTTCTTTGTCTAATTATATAGAACAGACACTAGATCACATATTTGTGTTAATTGTAGATTCTTTGACCCTTTAGCAAAAGTAGGTACATATCAAACAAATCATGTGCTCATGTACATAAAATATCTATATTCAAAGCATTAATTCACCCTATCCCTATATAATTACTGACTAATGTCCAATAGATATATCTATACAACCAAATTACATTAGTTTCAAAATCTTAAGATGTTTTAAAAATCAAGTCATAACTTAATATAGTATAAAAGAGCAGTGGCTAGATTGTGTTTTCAATCTAAACTCTATTAACAAAGGTCAAAAGCCATGCAAAGCTGGTTGTAGAGTTGAATGAAAGAGTGAAATATTGATTTTAATGCAAATGTGTTACATTTCTATCCTTCCCAGCATTATCTAAATGTCCAACTTAAAGCAATTTAAACTCAATAGTATAGACATGTTAAGCAGATAGAATAACTATAACATTATGAAGTGATGAATTTTCACAATACCATATATATATATATATTGTTAAAACGAAGATTTGCACTGGTTAAATATATAAAATACATATTTTGCGGGTTCATCCGTGTTAAAAACTTTTAATATCAATTTACTGACGTTTCGACTTGGTCACACAAGCCATCCACAGAGTTATAAAAAGGTAGAAAATTGATATTAAAAGTTTTTAACACGGATGAACCGGCAAAATATGTATTTTATATATATATTAAAGAAAAAGTAGAAATAAACATAGACAAAAATTGTTGTAGATATTTTCTACATTTCCTGGAATCAAATAATCATAATAAAGAATTAAATAATTCTGGATTTAAAATAAAATTTTGTCATAAATAAACATTTTAAAAGGTCTGATAAATAAATTAATATTGTAATCTGATTACAAATTTAAAAACAAGCATGATTTATTTTTGAAATAATGCTTGTATAAATTTCTTTTATCTATTTTTTAAAATCTTTGTAAATTAAAAATCTCAAAAAGTAGCTTTTAATTAAAAGTGATTTGAAAAGAGTAAAAACATGTAGATGACACTTTAGTGGAAATCTAAAAGTAGCTCTTGATTAAAATTGTTTTTAATCAAGATAAAGATTAGACAAAAAGTTCTATTGTCAATTAAGGTGGTTTTATCATATCAGATGACTTTTATAAAAGGACTGATAAAAATATTAGTTCAGTCTGGTTTTAATATTTTTGAGATGCAGAATAGCTAGCTGCAAAGTTGTCAGCAATTAGCTAGCCAGAGACATGGCTAGCAGAATTAGAGTTACCATGAAGATGTTGCTAGAGTCAAAAAAGAAGAAGCTGCTCTATGTGCTTGAATTGACTCACATGAGGTCTGGGTCAACTTCTGATGAGTCTAGCCTGCTTAAATGTGTTCTAAGAAGACAGCTGCTTGCCTGAAACAATCCTGGACCAAAGGGAGATCATTTCAGATCAACTTACCTGGACTATACTTTCCTGGTGGACCAAAAACCAAGCTTACCAAGAGAAAGCTTGAAGAATTGGTATAGATATACTGCTGTTTATCTATACATGCAGGAAAGCACAGATCAACACATAGTGTCATATTTATATAACATGAGTTGTTTTAAATAATTCTTTTTTTTAAAAAAAAATGATATTCTAAAAAGTGAGATATATCATATAGAACAATATTATCTTAAATTGTTTAAACTCTATATTTTTTTCAAAAAGAGTAACAAATAAAACTCTGTTTGGATTAAAAAAATCTAAGAGTCAGAATTAACATTTAAAACAGGCAAAAACTCTCCATACAGTATTGCCACTCAGTGGAAGCCAGAGTAATCAATGGATGCCAGAAGGCTTGTACATAAAATCTCCATCTAGTGCCTAGAGTTTCTGCCTGTTTTAATAACAGTTATGAACAAGCATAAGAAATGGTGATCATGTGATGTTTATTGACTTAAAATTAACATTTAAAAGATATTTTAAAATATTTTGGAGAAGCAACTGTGATCATGAGACATATAGAATAATATGGTTTTAAAATAATCATTTGTTGAAGGAATATTATTAAAGACATTTATTTAATAAGGAAAACTTTTATTATGGACCTTCAAAGAATTAAATAACAATTCACATTTTTTTTATACTTTCAATATTGAATCAATTATGGAAAGTATATTTTGAATAGCTTTTACTATTGTAACAAATTAAGATATATAATATAAATGTCAATGTGCACATACATTCCTATGCACACAATGTATATGCTAAATCAAGAATTAATTACATATTATAAAATTGATAATTTTATTTTGATAAAAATGAAATATATGTATAGATGTTCATGTGTGTCTGCAATTCAGTATGCACTCACTTGTATGTTAAATATGCTATTATCTATTTAATATATAGGGTATATGAGCACAGACTTTCACATGACCCACTGCTCACCACTCTATCTCATATCACTGATACACTTGAACACATATATGTCAAAAAGATAAATAATCACCAATATGTGTATTTCATGCTAAACCAGCAATCATCAGTTGGTCCAGATTATCATCTCTACACATATATGCAATAAGTGCTCAGATATATATTAAGATAGCCAATCTTCATACTTTAATGGACAGGATTCTATCCACTCCACACTCCAACTCTTCAACCATCTATCCAATTGAAAATTTGATGATGGAACGCTCAAAGGCCACTCTGAAGTGTATCAGTGTTATGAGATAGAGTGGTGGGTCATGTGAAAGTCTGTGCTCATATACCCTATATATTACATATATTGATACAGGTATATAATAAGCCTTTATTTCAGTTATTATATATTATAAAAATTGTCATTTATTATTTTGACAATTTAAAAGTGACAACTAAAAATGTTTATTTTGTAACAAGTCAAATATGTTCAGAAATTACATGCACACACATGTATGCATGCATATATGTCAATGCTTGTCAAAGTGTAACACGTAAATTTTAATCTTTTATTATTAAATGTCAATTCAAGTATGTATTCATTGTATATTGGAACATATATGTAAACCATAATAGTAATTTGAATTTTGTATAGTAATTTTGTGAATCACAAATGTGATAATTTTTTATTATTGTATGTTAATCAAAATCAGAGAGCTTAATTTATATCTGCACAGCCAAGTTCTACAGACCTTAATATCATTTTTTGTTGTTATTAATAAACTGTATTCAATTGTTAAAAACTGTGTTGCATCATCTCTTGGTCACCATATCATTACTTGAGCTGTGTTCTTTTGAGCTAGATTCATGCATAACAGCTGATTATATGAATGGGGTGTATTTTAGTGCTTGTGGGCATCCAGTGATGATAAATCATCATTATCCTGGTTGGTGCATCAGAGAATATTCTTTAAAGCCCATGTACCACATTGTATTATAGACTTATTAGAATCGAAGTTTATAGTTGGATAGTACATTAATGGTACTAAGTGGCCAGAGCATTGATGATGATCAGCATGTTTTAATGACCCAGCATTGTTTTGATTCTTGTGGTTTCTGATGGATGAGCACTTAAGTTGGTGCATCCAAGTTATGTTTAAATAATTATCCAAGCTGACAAAGGCTCAATACTTAGCCTGGTCTACAATAGACCCATTTCAAATCCAGGCACAAGATTGACTGTTGATTTATATTGATTATTGATCATTCATGATGATGAATGGTTTCTTTTGAATATTACTTATACTTACTTTTAACTTACTTATATGTTTACATATTTATAATGCTGGTGAATTTATAGTTACTTGTAGCTGCTCTAAGGCATTAGCTGGCTGATCACAGAGATTTTATGATCTCATGCTCTCCTTGACTATATAAGATTGATTATATATTTTTGATATTAAACATTATTTTAATATCATCCTTAATATTTCATTATTTCTTATTTTAATATTTTATCTTATTATTTAAATTAATTTTAATTGAAGATTGCCATAATACCCCAGGTATGATCACAGGATACCCATCCCATTATAAAAAAAAACTCTATATCGCATTTAATTCATCATCTTGTGGCATCAACGTGCATCTTTAAAGCATATGAAAAATGAATCCATCTGCAACTCATGACCTTATATGAAAAATAAATTTAGACAATGATAGTTGTAGAACAAATATCTAATCTATGGAAATGTTTGCACAGTCTTAACCATATATTCATGCTGATGATTGGAATCTGAAAAAAAATCCAGTCTATATTCAACCCCTGATCGGATGTGCTGTCTCAAGGCCCTTATATATATATTTAATGGTCAAACATAGAAATTATAAATATATTAGTCAGATTTTTAATCTTAGATGCAGTCAAAATAATAAGTATAAAAAAGTATTTAATAAGAAGTTTGTGAATAACATTAGATCTAAGCAATTTTATATTAACAGACTTCTTTTTATTTAGATACTGGTAAAGTGAATGGTAATAATCTTAGAAACTGTTAGAAATCTTCTAAATTTAAGACCTCATAATTCACGTCACTTGCCAATAACAAAGACCATAGTCTCAAGCTAATGTACAAACGCACTCTTCTTGCTTGCTTTTATCAGATCAATTACTAGTTTCCAGAGCATGACGAAAATACTAAACAGAGCTATGATTCTCTTGTTCAATATTTTAAAGAACTTCTTCATTGTGAAAATCAGACAGAAAAGTCGAAAATAGCTGATAATGCATGCCCACGACCAACTGATTTAAAACAAATCATTACAAATGTTTCCACTTCTCTTAAAAATCATAATGAAATAATCTGGTAGTAAAAATGAAGAAGATTAAAAAGTGGGGAGAAAAACGTAAATGGAAAGAAAATAAACTCTACTTCTGCTGTGCAGTTGGACGCTCATATAGCAGAATATTTAATAAATTTTAATGTAGATGGCGCTTAGAATGTTCATGTTTAATATATTTTCTATAGTATAGATAATCTATTATCCATTACTTTATAAATTAGTAATTTGTTCAAATATTTTATTTTAAAAACTAGTTTAGTTTACTATGTAGAATAAATTTATATATAAATAAATAAAAAATTGTTTTGTATTTAAAATCTAAACTCAACATGTTACATTTAGAAAAGACATTGATATATCTCGCCCAATTGTTATTTCTATTGCATGACTTCCAATATAAGTACTTAAACGCATTATTACTTAGAAAACAGGTCTCCATTCACGATTGTGCAATTGCGAATCAGCGTTTCACTTAGTTCGTAGCAGATCCGATGAATTAAATAATTCCTATGGCTCGCATTATAAAATATTAACAATGGAAAAATACAATATTCAATTTAAAAACGGAATATTTTGTAACAGCTTTGCTAAGAATAGATGAAAAATGTTCTGCATATGTGCGTTTTTTTTTTTGTTTGTTATTATTATAAAATAGGTAATTCAAATATTAAATAATATTCAAACTTTTCAGTCAATATTAAATTACGAAACACAACTTTTGCGATTATAAAATCATATAAAATGTTCAAAAAAATGTATTCGTCAGAAAGAGATTTATGTTTAAAAATTGGAAATTGCCTTGGAAGTGTGGGCATCACATGACCAAGTAAACGAATGACCATATGACTATTCTCTCACAAACTATTTATTTCAATCAAAGATCACCTTAAAAAATATTGAAATCTGACAAAAATATAATTTTTTTTTCTAAATAAAAAAAATATAAATATTTTTTTTAAACAGTAAGAAACAATATATACCGCACATCAATTATGCATATATACATAGAACTGTGGTCAGTACAATTTCCACCCACACATTTGCAATCTGAAATTCGAATCTGGATGAAAATTGAAAATTTCTTTTCTATTTCTGAGAATTTCAGATAGTTGATGTGCAACCAGTCTAGATAACTATTCAATTATTATTCGGTAAACGGGCAACGGCTATTAGCTAATTGGGTAAACGTAAAAGAAAAATGGTATAAGTTTTCACCAATTAGCAATTGACTAGCCCAATGAGTAATGACTTCTTCTTCAAAACCCTGGGCTATTTTTTTTAAGAATGTTTCGCCTCCATATTGTTTGTACATGTATCTACATCACATGATCACAATCTCTTCTACATAAGTTGTAAATTGTTTATTCCATTATCATTGCAATACAAATCTTTAAAAAAAATAAGTATTCTGTACTTATTTAATAAGTACAAGATCGCTTTAAAATGTTTATAAAATTATAAAGTATTGAATACAATATCATTGTTAATTATCTGTCATTGAAAGCAATATATATATATATCATATCATCCCAGTCAGTGCTTTAAATTAACCAATACAATAACAATTTGTTGTCACGGCAATACTTCCATTATTACTGAATGTTGCCTTGACAACATATAGCTGATATTCTATTGATTATTTTAAGTGTTAGTTGGGAAGATGTGATTTACATATGATAACAATAGGCTATACATACTTATGGTTTAATACATATATATATATATAATACTTCATTTCCCTGGAGTTTAGATGTAATTACAGGGGATTTGAACCCAGACTTTCAAGCTCCCTTCAGCTATCCAATCTATCTCATACCAAATTTAGTCATGATATGGTTTGATAATACTGATGGTGTGGAATATGCTCCTGTGGATTTCCCCAGTACTGGGTGGCACTCTGGTTTTAAACCTAATGTAAATTCTTACTCCATAGAGGATCTAATTTCCCTTCAGTTACTTAGGACTAGCTTAAGGATCTGGAAATATGACAGTAGTCTATAGTATCTTTTATTAATATAGATATATCTGATCATTAGTATAATCTAATATTAAATTAAATTATATTTTTAGCTCCTATCTTGTTTCATCTCTGTTATTTGGATTTAAGTGTAAAATCTCAAAAGTTATCTTTTATTATTAAGCATTAATTTTTCATATCTGTAGGATTATTGTAATCTGGGCATAACTCTAATGCTCTCTCATTTATACAAATAGTAGAATCATTACAATTTATATGCAAAAACAAGATTAATACCCAACACTGGTTTATTGAGGAAATGAAATACTCTCAATCCAAGGCACAAGATAAAACTTTTGAAAAGATAAGAACAGTCCATCTTATCGCTTTTACCTAAATTCATTTATATAGGCAAATCTAAAGTACTTTGGGGAAAAAAGCATAAGGATCTTAAATTGATCACGTAACTTCTTTAAAGCTATACATTTTTATTTTTTAAAAAGTTGTATATTATGCTTTGGATTGAGAGTATTTCATTGACTCAATAAACCAGTATTGAGAGATAGTCTTGACAACCAGATTGAGATTGCTGATTGTTAATGATATTGATATGGTTTAAATGTTAATTGCTCTTATGTATTTACATTGAATACCTATCTAGGATTGAACATTATTAGTTTTATTATCTAAGTAATACATTGTTGGAGTGCAAATTGAAATTATAATTGACTATTTGTTAGTCTGTTTTCAGAATATATTATATTTATCTGTTTAATGAGGTTTATTTAAACTTCTTTGTATTAATATGTTCACTCTCTTTAGTCAAATTACAATCTTTAGTACTTATAAAAATGTATTAGACCATAAATGAAGATGGATTTTCACCTTTATTGATTAAAGGAAGTTGTCTTGACAACACATTGAGATTGTTGATTGTTAATGATATTGATATTGTTTAAGTGTTGACTTATTTCATGAATTTATATATCCTGTGTGGTTTGATATAGTTTATAAAGCATCCAACTTGGGATCAGAAAGTGCCAGGATCGATTTTTGCATTCATAGGTTTGGCATGAGCAATAAAACCATATGTATTTAAATGAATTTATATATATATATATTGTAACCTTATATTTTAGTATAAAATATATAGCTTGGTAGAACTAGTCTAAAATTTCCCTATCTTCTTCCAGATGACTTGATTATCATGGCTAGCATTATGTATACTTGACACTTATATCCAAATTAATTGAACAATGAAATTATATAATTCCACTTTTTTTGCCTTTCTTATTACATAATTTTTTTCTTTCTTTCTTTTGACCATTAGTTTTGCTCTGTTTCCAAACACTAAGTTAGATAAACTGTGTTTAACCTGAAAATGAAAACTGACAGTCAATTACATTAAATTCAGTAAGATAAATAAAAACAAATAACTATTATTTGTTTTTCTCTTTAAATAATTCTAGAGGATTATTTTGGTTTAATTAGAAAAAAATAATAATTTCTTTTGAATTTATTTATAAAATATGAGGAGATAAATGGATTTTTTTTTTTTCCTTTTAATTTTTAATAGATATGTAAATGAGAAGAAATTTAATTGGCTAAAAAACAAAATAGAACTGTCAGAGAGATTTTTTTAAGAACTGCTGTTCTTAAAACATATAACAAAAATGAAAACTTCTCTTTTTTTAGGAGAAAACATAAAGGTAAAGAAGGAAGTTAAGTTAAAACTTCTCTTAAATAATTTAAGTTGCAATATTATCTGGTGTTAATAGCAAAATGTACAGCTAAATCTTAACTAATCTGTTCAAGTCTCCCAACTGTGAGACTTGCTTCTGATAATCTTCCACATGGTCGACAACTGAAATGCACAGGAATTATTGTTGACCATGACAACAGGAATAACAGTTCTAAAAGGTCAGTATGTTTGAAAACTATATTTAGCCTTTGGATAAAGTTTTACCTCCATAACTTTAACATATAGTACTGTTTTGCATGTATGGAATAAAATACTATATTTAACTTTGGATAAATTTTTGCTTTCATGACTTTAACACATAGTGTTGTGTGTGTGTGTGTAGAATAAGATATTATATTCAACCTTGGATAAATTTTTGCTTTCATGAACTTTAACACATATGGGAGTGCCATATATGTGTGGAATGAAATGCTGTTTTTAACTTGGGTATAGTGTTTTACATTCATGACTTTTATCTCTAGTAGTGTTATATATATGCAGAACAAAATGCTGTTTAACATTTTATGTGCCAGTATTTGAATGATGAAGAATTAATTATAATTCCACTTTGAATTTAGATTAGAAATAACATTGTGAGTTATCTTATTAAAACTACAATATAATTGTTAAAAGATATAACAGCTAACCAGGAACTATTTGTGCTGTTATAGCATGTGTGGGGTAATTATTTGATTGAACTATCATTCGTTGCCCTCAGCACTAATAAATGAAAGTAATAAATATTTTAATTTTGGAATAACATCTAAAATAAAGCCATGCAATTTCATTAACTTTCGAGGATAATATGACTAAAATGACACATATCTTACCTCTCAAAATATCTTGGATCTTCAGAACCTACGTGTAGATCAACTAATTTACAAATATTCCTTATAAATGGAGATGAAGAAGCATACAATCAACTTTTAAGATTCTATGTTATAATTAAACAAATATATTAATTTATATTTGTCATTAAGTTTGAGAAATGTGGTATTAATTGATTGGCTAATAGCCAATAGATTTAAATAATATGTATTTGAACCTAGTGAAGTAATTTAATGAACATGCATTTTATGTTTTATTTGCATTTTATATTCTCTTATAGGTATGTTAAATTCATGGTACATAATCTTTTGTGTATTAAATAATTACTTGTTCACTTACATATAGGAATTAAAGAGAAACAGTTTAGAGAACAGCACTTGTGTAAAGATTTAATGATAAATCTAATGTATCTATAATCCATAATCATTACATGGCATCATCCTGTACATCTTTCAGAGTTCTGTGCTTATACTCATATTATAATATTAGGTAATATTCTTTCGTACCATTTGGTCTATTGTCAGCCATTATCTCAATTGTTTTCTGTAATAGAGTTTCCTTACATTTTTTGGGCTTAGTTCATGCTTGTAAAACTGCATGTGCATTTCAATTTAGCAGATTGATTAGGGTAATTTATTTCTATTTTAATACTATTTTAATGTTATATGGCAGGGGTGGGCAAATAGCGACCTGAGGGCCACATGCGGTCCATTAAGAGTTTTTATGCAGCCCACCAAGACAATCAGAAAAATCCACCTTGAACTGAGATTTCCTTCCTGTGCGCGACCGAAGATTCATCTCATATTTTCCACTAGGATGTCCACATCAATACACATGCACAGTGTAAATATGATGTGCAGTGCTTTTCCAGTTGATCTGGTTAATTTCAATTTTCTTGCATTAGCAAATATATACATTACCAACTTTAGTGTAACCATGAACCCTCTGAAAAAATGTAAAATCGGTGATGAATGTCATGTGTTTAATGAAGAATGGACAAATAAATATTTCTTTGATAATGCAGGGAATAAAGCAGTGTGTTTATTGTGTCATGAAAAAAGGTGCAGCCCTTCGCTAACCTTTGCTTCCACAAAGTAACCCCCAATGCAGCCCTCCACCAACCTCTGCGGCCCCTGAGTCAAAACAATTGCCCACCCTGGTTATATGGCTTTTTCTGTTCTGGTGGTTAATGCACAGAATAATTGTTTGGCAATATTTTGTATATCCTTTAAGTTATCTTTCAGCACCAGTGGTTAAACCACTGAACATTCTGCCATTATGCTAGTTGCTCTGTTGATGGTTAGAAAACCCACAGGGTACTTACTGTTCCTTATTCCTTTGTGCAGATGAGTACATCCACAGATATAGAATTGCTTTTTCATTATATAAATGTATGTTTGAGCAGAGTCTCCATGCATTATTATGAGTACATTGTTTTCTTCATCTTAGTGTTTGCCTTACGTGTTCTGTCATCAGTCATAAAAGGGCATTCAAGTGAATTATTGTCATAATTTATTATAGGTCAATTATATGATATTCCAGCTGAGTTGGAGTTCAAATTTCCTCTCTGATTTCATATCTTATTCATACCCAATTTTCATAGATTTATTAATAGTAATTGTTGTCAGTATTATTATAATTTTGAAGTATAGGTGCATTGGTTCTGGTTTTGATGGGGTTGCTATTGACTGGGTATTTGAATCTATTCTTGTCCCAATAAGGGCCTAAACCAGTACATTTGTAATAAAATCTTAGATTGTATTATCTAAAACTAGTGCACATATCCATGTACAGAACTAAGTACATGTGATATTTTATTTTATTTTATTTATTTATTCAATTAATGTACATTATCAATGTAGAATAATTACATGTGAAGATATTTTATGTTATTTATTGTTTACTTAATTTATGAATATTGTTAACCAATTACAGTTTAAATGTTTATTAAGTCATAAATAAATTTTAATTTATAATTTAACCTATCTATGCCATTGGTATTTGTTACACATAGAGTCAGAAATCCAATGACGTAAATAGATATTAAATATTAGAGCATATGTCCCTGATGATGTATTCAAGATCTACTGAAATATTCAGAGAATATTTTAAGCTTTTGTTTTGGATAATTCATGATGTATAAGATACAATAAAATCTCATTTATGTTCTACATCACCTCTGATTTGCTTTGTTAATTCTGGAAGATAATCTAGAATCTGTTATCTCTACAGATGTTTGGGATATTAATACTTAAATTAATAATAAATGTGCTAGCCAGTATAACAATGGAACCTATTCTCTAATATTATAATGAGTATTTTATCTATCCCATTAAGAGTTTCATTGCTATTGATTAGATTTGATATTTGAGTTAATGAAGAAACAACTTAAAGTCCATATTGCTCACCTTCCATTGCAAAGCATTACCTTGTAGAACATTTCTGTACTTAGACCATGAGGATATCTGAGCTCATTAGATTTATTACTATCTTATTAAATGGCCCATATTCACCATGTAATAACTAGCAGTTTTATAGATTATACCAGCTTGTCCATGGTCGGCCATCGAATCTTAAGTAAATAAAATTGTAAATTAAAATCTGGGGATATAGTTTTAAGATCCAGTTGTTAAGGAGAATTATATTTAATTAAAGATTCATACAATTTATTTTAGATAACTTAATGTATCTTTAAGTAATGCTGTGATAGGTTTTTGCAGTGTACCCTGGCCACAACTGGACTATATTTTAACAGCTTTGTCTTGTATCATTTAATTTTAGCCTGTTATGTTTTGGAGTAGGACTTTTCCATCACAGTTTTTGGCTTTCTATGTAAGCTAATTTGCTGTTGACTAACCTTTTGGGATACTCTCTCTCTCTCTATATATATATATATATATATATATATATATGTGTTTATATATATATGTGTGTGGGGGGGGTGCGTGTTGTGTGTGTGTGTATATGTGGAAAAATATACAATTCACAATATAAATATATTTCACAGATCAAAAAGTCTGAATATCTTACAAAGACAATTTACAAGTAAGATGCCTGAAGAATCATTTAAATTAACCTGTAAATTAACCCCATTTTTTGTTACATCAATGACTATTTTGTCATATAAAAGATGATCACATGCTCATTAAAAATATTAATAATTTGCAATATATATACACATTTTCATCTTGTATATGATTTTTATACAAGCATTTTCCATAGTGTTTATTAATTTGTACTCATTTTTATTAGCCAGATATTTCATCATCATGAGGAATGTTGTAATGAAAAAGCAAGAAAAAGTGCTTAATTCCAAAAAAAAATCTAAAAATGTCAGAATAATTTAAAGTGGAATGTCTTCAAAGTATTTAGCTATACTTTGATGTGTCTAATCTTTATTATTAGACTTCATGTGCTTATCAAGATTACTTTGAGAAAATTTTTTGAAAGACTAAAATCTTGACTTTTTTGAAGTTTATTGAGATTCACAATTATTTTTGCACAATAATTGTGTAATATGTATTAAAAATCAAATGTATACAAGATTACACATTTATTTTATATATTTTTTTATTTTTAAAAATAGATGGTAATAAGTGCTAGCATAGAATTAATAAAACAATTTATAGAATCCAGATAAATACATTTTTTCAAATTGATTAATGATACATTGTCTTTAATTGTCTGTTAGAATATATTTCAAACAAACAATAATAGCTTAAATGCTTTCTGTGTATAGAGAAGGTACACATACTGATATATTGTAAAAATATGTTTTTAAAAAGTTAATATTTGAAGGTATAATTTGATAGATTTATCAGATACTGATATTTGTTAATTCACATTTTAAAAACAAATGTCAATAAAAAACAGTTTGTTGATTTTATGAAATCAATCAGCTCCTTCCAGCTATTAAATGATGAAAATGATTTATCTTTTTATTATGATCTTATTTTTTTAATGTTACAAATTTTTAGAATGTTTTTCATTTGTAAATGCAAATTTCTATCAAATCAAGTCCAATTTATAATATTCTTATATAGAAAAATGGTTTAATACCAAAATGAAATTCTGAAAGCTTACAAAAGTTTCAACAGGGAGGAAAATTATATCTGTCACAGTACTGGAGAGTTAATAATTAATTACTTGCTTTAAAAATATTTTGAATATTTTAAATATCCTCCCTTTTTAGTGATGATCATTTTTTAAGGCTAATGAAATCACAGATCCATGAATTTATGAAAGAAATATACTTAAAAAATAAAATGTTAACATTCATAGTAACAAGAGCAGAGAAGTACAAATATTCATAACATACAATAATTTTGTTTTAATTGTACAGTTAAGACATGATAACTATATTTACCTTATTTTTATTTATTCTTCTTAATAGTTTAAACTTTAATTCATGTCTTACCTAAAGTAAATATAACTTTCTTCATAAATAAAAAAAACATCCACAAAAACATTATGAGTTTCCTTTAGCACAATAAATATGAAAAATTATATTTTGATCATATATAATAATGTAGTGCAGTAATAAAAATAAGTACATTAGCTAAAATGCATTCACTCAATTAATTTTACCTAAAAAAACATTTAAGTACCAATTCTGCCCAAAATAAAATTTCTCTCATTTAAATCTAAATTATTTTTGCTAAGAAAGGTGGGTGGATATTTCACCCATTATAAAATTAATAATAAACTTTATGGAATCAAATGATATTAAACATCAGCTTAAAATAGTACTTACTCAGTTAATGTTTACTTAGTACTCTCATAATTTTTCTTATATATCCAAAAATGGTATCTTTCATGACAAATGTAAAAATATGGGGGGGGGATATATATTCCAGTCAGCACATAATTTTTAAAACTAACTATAGTCATATATAATGACAAAATGCATTAGTAATCAATTTACAAATGTGTACAATATCTCAAAATTGTTTTTTGTTTAACTAACTTCTAATTAGTATTTTCATATCTATAAAAGGTTTTACTTCCCCTAGGTAAAATGCTTTATTTTAAACTAAAACATTATTGGCATAAAGAAAGAAGATTTAATCATTGATGTTATTAAAACTACTGCAATCAACAATTACTTCCATTTCTGGATTTAATTTTTATTTAATTATGATTGCATTTATATAAAATAAAATTGGGAATTGTTACCCTCAATAAACAAAATTGATAGCATTGAAACAAAAGATATTGAATGTAAATTGGATTGTTTTTACATGCTTCATTTTATATATAGAGCTCGCAAAATAAGCTCTTAAAATGCTTTGCAGAATATCCCCAACCCCAGGCAAGCTTATTAAGTTAGGTCATGTGACATCTGACTTGGTTTTTTTTTTGTAATGCTTCATTTTAATAAATCATTATTCAGTGAAAATCATTCTCAAACTACATAGGACTCAAAATAACAGTAATAAATTTATAAATTACTGTTTGATTTTTGAAATACAAGCATAATTCATGTACTTGGAGATTAAATGTCATATAGAAGATTTGAACACAGACTTTTAAGCTTCCTTCAGCCATATGCTTTATTTCATATAACCGATACACATGACCACACACATGTGAAAAAGATAAATGATCTCCAATATATTTCCTGCTGAACCAGCACTCATCAATTGACCCAGATCGTCATCTCCCACATATACATATCATCAGTGATCAGTTTATATTAAGATAGTAAATCTTCAAACTTTAATGGATTCAATCTACTCCAATCTCCAACTCTACAGTCATCCATACCATTGAAAATCTGATGATGGTATGGCCAAATTCCTTGTTGATGCCAATATTATTTAAAACAACTTATAGCATGTGAAATGTTTTTATTATACAGTATATTTATTCACAGATTACTACTTTTTTATTAATAATATGCTTAAATAATAAATAACTCAGATTATACATAGCTGAGTAACAAATAACTGAAGCTTTCAATGAGTTCTATAATGTAAATAAACTCTACAAAAGACTGGTGTTACTACCTCTCTCTAAGCATTTGTTCTTATACTTAGTCTACATAACAGATCTTCAATAGGATGGATGGCTGAAGAGTTGGAGGGTGGAGTGGACTGAAGCCTGTCCATTAAAGTATGAAGATTTGTTAGTTTAATATAAATCTGAGAGCACTTATTGTACATATGTGCAAAGATGATAATCTGGACCAACTGATGAGTGCTGGTTTAGCACGAAATATGGATATTGGTGAATACTTATCTTTTCGACATATATATGGTCAAGTATATCAGTCGTATGAGATAGTGGAGAGTTGAGGGTCGTGTGAAAGTCAGTTCAAAATACCCTCTATATATTACATTGTTTGTACAGATATATATATATATGTATATATAGCCTGTATGTTAGATATTAATTAGTCTATTTAAGTAATTTTAAGTAAGCGAGTGAATTCAACCTATTGATTAAGTATATTTATAGAATAAAAGATAAAAATCATCATTTGAATATCCAGAAGTTCAAAGCCGAGCTTTAGTTTCAACAACGCCTAACATGAAATGAAATCTCAGTTTTAATATTCGTAAATAGTAAATAACTCAGATTATATCTGAATATTTAATTGGTGGTTCTTATCATTTATCGAATTCACTCTCTCATTTAAATTTATGTAAATAATCTAAGCAAATATAAGAACAAATGCTAAGAGACCCACTGTATTGTCTATCTTTTGGAAAGTTCAATGTTCCATCATCAGATTTTCAATGAAATGGAAGACTGAAGAGTTGTAGGTTGGAGTAGTTTGAAGCCTGTCCATTAAAGTATGAAGATTGACTATGTTAATAAAAAGCTGAGCACTGATTGTACATATGTGTGGAGATTGTAATCTGGACCAACTGATGAGTGCTGGTTTAGCACAAAATACATATATTGGTGATTATTTATCTTTTCAACATGTGTGTGATCAGATGGGTCAGCAATATGAGATGGCATGAAGAGTTGAGAGTCGTGTGAAAGTCTTAAGTTCGAATCCCTTATATTATATAACTAAATGGAAACCAGATACTTCCTGCTCAGTTAATAAAATGCTTAGTAAATGTTTATTCATTAATTATCTTCTCTTTTTTTTCCAATTTTAAGCTTTATTTTGCAAGGGGAAATTCTAAAATAATCGGAATCATTCTCTGGTTTGCGCATCTGTTGTAGTATATGCTTCAGCTGTTTCATGCTCCTTGCAGAGATCTTTCTGCAGCAATCTTCTAAATGACATCGCCATGTGAAATCATGGGGTCATGTAACACATTGTTTTGTAAAGTGCATTTTGCATTTTTTTCAATTTTTTTATAACGGCTGAAAAATTTGACAATGTGAAATTCTGTTTTCTTTTACATAAAACGACATGGAAACAAGTTGTAATGCTTGAAACAGATCACAAGAAAGCTGATACGAGTGGTTTACTTGGAATGTTAAATTTACCACATCCCTAAAAAGCATCACAAGTCCAAAGTCAAAACAACCATGATTTTTTTTCTTTTTTTTTATGCAAATGGAAATTTTCTCTCACATTTAGTCCATTACAGTCAGCCATTTTATCTGCAAGTTCTGAATCATTTATGTGATGCAGTAAAATGTAAACATACTGTTTTGTGACAACGGGAAGAGTGCAGGCTCCATCCCCACAAAGTGTCGTCTCTCAAAGCCTTGAGTGTGAAACACTTTTTGATTAAATTCAGCATAAAATTTAACTTATCTAGCAGCCATATATGCTTGATCTTGCTTTGTACATTTTTTAAATCTCTCAGATGAAAAAATGTTTTTCTTTCTTTGCGGATTTAGAAGTGATGGGGGGGGAAATGACAGAGACGTTAAAAGGCATCACTTTGCAAGTATTTTCAGATTACTTGGAAAAAAGAAAAACATAATTAGACATGTGTATTGCATCAAATGGATAGTAATTTGAAAGTGATTAAATTTATAACACTTAAAAAATAAATAAACAATTTTTTATTATAAAATTCCAGTTATTTTTGGGCATCACATGTATATTCTGAATAAAGGATAATGAATTAAATGTTTCCCATAGAAAATCATTAAAATTGTTTTGTATCTTACACAAGATGCTTAATTTATGAGACATTTTGGGTAACCATTGCATTATATAAAGTTATATTCTAAAAAAAATATTGCATCATATCTTTCGTAAGCATTTATTTAACAAATTATATTTATTTTATAAAGCGCAGATGGTATTGAAATTAAACTGAGAGAGTGCAAACTTCTCAAGCACTTATGATGATCAACAGCCAATCAGATCAAGCATTAAGACAGAGAATTCAACAACATACATTGCTGCAAGTTATAACATCAAAAAACTACTGCATAGTAAATCGAAAGATTTCACACTGTATGTTTGTAATTTGAACTCAGTGTGTTGAGTGTGAAGATATTTAAGATTCACGCTTGCAGATCTAAGTACTTTAGACTGGCTTGGATATATAGAAAGACAAGTAAAGAAGAGAGTGGAACCACCCTTTTCTTGTTAAATTCTCTGTCTCAGTGCTTGATCTGATTGGCTGTTGATAGTCATAAGTGCTTGAGAAGTTTGCACTCTCTCAGTTTAAATTCAATACCGTCTGCGCTTTATAAAATAAATATTATTTACATACGTTGCTGCAAGTTATAACATCAAAAAACTACTGCGTAGTAAATCGAAATATTTCACGCTGTATGTTTGTAATTTGAACTCAGTGTGTTGAGTGTGAAGATATTTAAGATTCATGCTTTCATATCTAAGTACTTTAGACTGGCTTGGATATATAGAAAGACAATTAAAGAAGATGGTGGAACCACTCTTTTCTTGTTAAATTCTCTGTCTCAGTGCTTGATCTGATTGGCTGTTGATAGTCATAAGCGCTTGAGAAGTTTGCACTTTCTCAGTTTAATTTTAACAAATTATTTAAATGATATTATATTTTTATCACTCTCAATGTTGATAAAAAATATCCTGTGTGGGTGTATGTAATTAGTGGAGAAAACCAAACATAATTTTAACGAAAGCAAAATTAACAAATTCTTCTATTCTCATTGCATTTTCCACCATTTAGTGTGAGTTTTCATAATCTTACACTAGATGGCATAAAAGTAGTGAAAGTAGAAAAATTTGTCAATGAATAATGTATAATCTAAGGTCATGTGATGTTTTGTTAGTCATGTGATGATTTTGGTTTTTAAAAGTAAAATTGTTAATTATAGAATAATAACTTAAAATAAGATTATTTTGTTACTGCTGAAATTATTTTTCTTTATGAAATATACAAAGAATTATAATTTGTGATATTTATGTAAACAAGTATATTTTAGACAAGAAAATAACTTGGAAATTTGTAATAAAAACTAAAAAAAAATCTATCTGAAATTGATTCAAAATATTTTTTTCTTAATTAAAAAGAAAAAAAAAGATTAAAATCAGAAGATAGATTCAGAAAACATGATTTAATTAAAAGCAGAATAAACAAGAATATAACTAAAAGAATAATTAAATATGATATAATATAGAAGGTTCCTTTTGTTCTAATATTCTATGCTATTGTAGGAAAGGAGAACACAAATACAGAGCGTTTATAGGCAGACTAACATATCAGAAAAAGTTAAAATCCAGTAGCTAAATAAATTCATGTTCTTTGAACTCATGATTATTTGAACACAAAGAAATTAGAAGAATAAGAAAGAAGAAAAGATAGTCACCAGAAATTTTAGCTTTGGAGAATTCATAGGCAGTCTAACACATCAGAAATAGTTAAAATCCAGTAGCTAAACAAATCCATATTCCTTGGACTCGTGATTATTTGAAGACAAATAAATTAGAAGAATAAGAAAGGAGAAAATATAGCCACCAGAAAGTTTAGCTTTTGAGAATTTATAGGCAAACTAACACATCAGAAAAAGTTGAAATCCAGTAGCTAAACAAGGCAAAGAAAATAAAAGAATAAAAAAGGAAAAAAGATAGCCACCGGAAATTTCAGCTTTTGAGAGTTTATAGGCAGACTAACACATCAGAAAAAGTTAAAATTCAGTAGCTAAACAAATATATGTTTCTTGGATTCATGATTATTTGAAGACAAAGAAATTAGAAGAATAAGAAAGGAGAAAAGATAGCGACCAGAAATTTTAGCTTTCATAGCTATAACCATTATAAGCTGTAATCTTAATAGGAAATAGTAAAAATCTTCCAAAATTGTGGAATAGTTACATAGTAATTCATTTATTGTTAAGATGCATGATTAAACACCTTTTTTGCATTGCTCCTTTTTATGATGGAAGGGGTCTGTCAAATGGGCACGACAATCCTCAAGAAACTCAGAATGCTTCCTTTTTCTGAGTGATACATAGAAACAAATAATAAATATCTTAAGCTTTTAGTTGTATTTTTATATTGGACTATTTTCATCATCTAATGTGAGAATTGAATGTCTAAGCTTTTAGTCTCTCTACATCTCAAAATAATTGTTAAACTATAAATCTTCTTAAACAAAAAAGAAAAGATACCAGAAAGCAAAACTATGAATGAAAAAATAATCTGATGCAAGAAAGAAGATAAAAAAATTAAAGCAATTACAAATACATTATTATGAACTATGAATTTGTTTTTCTATAGTACAGGCTTTTTCATACCTACCCTTATTTATGTGATATATAGGGGTTTGAACCCAGACGTTCACATGACCCTAGCTCATATCACTGATACACTTGATCACACACATGTCAAAAAGATAAATAATCATCAATATATGTATTTTGTGCTAAATCAGCACTCACCAGTTAGTCCAGATTATCATCTCCACACATATATACAATCAAAGCTCAGCTTATATTAAGATAACCAATATTCATACTTTAATGGACAGGCTTCAAACCACTCCACCCCACAACTCTTCAGCTGTCCATTTTCATTGAAAATCTGCTGACGGAATGCTCAAAGCCCAACAATTTAGGAAAACGGTTTGAAAATGCACTAAACTAATGTATACTTATGATATGTATAAGACTCGAGGATTCGAAAGTAAAAGATTTTATATATAAAAGTTATATTATGTAATATATAATCTAAAGTATCCTAATTGAAAATGTGCTTTCAAAATAATAGTATACTTTCTATTTATAACACTAAGATTTAAATATAGTAGCAAACTAAACATCACATGATCATCATTCTTTGCACAAGCTGTCTACATGGAGGCTAAACTCTCCATACAGTAGCGCCACCTGTGCTAAACAGAGTAATCAATGGATGCAAGAAGGTTTGTGCATAAAACCCCTATCTAGTGCCTACTCATCCAATATCCCCAGACTAGTTTCTAGCTTTTGGCTTTCATCAGTGAGGAGCCTTGAATTTTAGAGTATTGCACCTACATCTTGGGATCTAATGCAACTCTCCAGCAGCCATCTTTTACTGTATTGGCTAAGAGTAAAGTTTTGACTCCAAAATGAAAACACAATAATGCTTTTAATTTAAGCTCATGGGCCTGTATAATCAAATATGTTTAGTGGTTTAATACTAATCATGCCCAATAGGATTATGGTGACTGTGGTTGTTAAAGAACCAAAAATACCAAAAAGTATAAATGCTATATGACTATACAAGCTAATGAGCTTGAATTGAAAACATGGTTGTGTTTTCATTTTGGACTCAAACCTTTATAGTTAGCAAATATGGTAAAAAATGGCTGCTGGATGGTTGCATTAGATCCTAAGATCTGGGTGCAGTGCTCTCAGATCCAAGGCTCCTCACTGATCAAGCTAGAAACTAGTCTGGTGATATTGGATGAGTAGGCACTAGATGGGAATTTTATGGCAAACTTTCTTGCATCCATTTATTACTCTGGCTTGCACTGAGTGGTGTTACTATATGGAGAATTAGCCTCAGTGTAGCAAGCTCTCCATACAATAGGGTCAGCCTTAATAGTCAATGAATGCAAAAAGGTTTGTGCATAAAATTTCTACCTAGTGCCTAATTATCCAAGATCCCAGATTAATTAATATACAAATTTATATTCCTTAATATTTTAGTATTAATGACATATGATTTGAAAGAAAAACTTTTAAAAAAATCATACATTTATAAAAAATGCTGTATACAAAAACAATTTTATTTTCATGTGATTTTTATCTATTTAAAAAAAATTAAATTCTATCAAAAAAAGAAAATGTATCATTATCCAAAACTTAAAAGAATTTCTGAAAAATTTTGTGACCCCCAATAATTTTTCTGCAATCCATTGAGAAGTCATGACCCACAGGTTACACACACTGCTGTAGATTATTAAAACTGTATCACATAAATCTACTATATGACTAAAATATCACATGATCAACATTTCTTATGCTTCTAGCATCTATCGATTACTAGAGCTTACACTAGATGGACCTTTTGTATGGAGAAAGTTTTTGTTACTGTTTATAAATCTATTATATAAATAGTTGATGATTTTTGCCTGATGCTTGCTCTTAAATCCATGATATATTTTATCAGACACTTAATGATTGGCAGAAGTCATTCATGATCTAGAACTCCAATTTGACCACAAAGTATCAGTATAACATTAATCTTTCTTGACCAGAAGCTTCCCCCCAATAACCCAAAATGCTAAACATATCCTTTTTATTAAAACAGGCAAAACTCTCCATACAGTAGTGCCACTCAGTGCAAGCCAGAGTAATCAATGGAATCGAGAAAGCTTGTGCATAAAATCCCCATCTAGTGCCTGCTCATACAATATCCCAGTCTAGTTTCTGGCTTGTGGCCTTTGTCAATGAAGAGCCTTGGTATCTGAGAGCACTGCACCTAGATCTTAGGATCTAACGCAACACTCCAGAAACCACCTTTTGTCTCTACTAAACTACAAAACTATGAGAATAAAATTGAAAACATAATATTTTTAATCCAAGCTCATTAGCTTATACAGTCATATTGTTTTGAACTCTGTTCAGTACCCATACGTTTTGGTGCCTTTGGTTCTTTAATAACCTTAGCCAACATTATCCTATTAGGCAGGATTGGTGTTAAACCATTAAACATCACATGATCACCTTTTCTTATGCTTGCTCACAACTATTATTAATAACAGTTTTAAATGTTTTAATAAGAATTATGAGCAAGCATAAGAAAATGTGATCATGTGATGTCAAATCCTTTTTAATTATCATTAATGATTTGGCTAACAACTTTAGGAAAATTTCACCCAGAGATAAATATCTCAATGTATTTATGAGTAATATTTCTGTAGTGCAAATTTTACTATACCATTGTTACTAAGTTGGGGATTGTTTTCTATCTGCTTTTAACATCTCATGGAGGGGTGTAATCATAAATAATTACCAGACATATTTAAAAGATATATGATCCCCAAGATACAAGTTTCTTGCTGAATCAGCACTCATCAGTTGACTAGAGCACAATCTCTTATACATATCTTTATCATTGTTCAATATATATTTACATAGACATTTACTATAGTTTAATTGGTGAGTGTCAAACATACTTCCCTCACAACTTTGATACAAATTACTTAGTGGAAATGTATTCATAATTTTTATTAGTCATTCATTAGACTAGAGATTATCCACATAATAAATATTATTTTTGTAGGATAATTTATATTATACCACTCTCATGCAATGTAGGTGTGGTCTAGTGAATATTATACTACAGAAATATTATTCAATAAGTGGATAATCTTTAATTTAATGAAAGACTAATATAAATTATTAATATACTTCCATTAAGTGGTTTGTGGCAAAGTTGTGAGGGTGGTATGTTTGACACTTATCAATAAAATTGTAGTAAATAAGTTATATATATATTGTAACAGAATAAAAAAAATAATGTAATGATGAAAAAGGCTGTTATTTTGTAACAGATTATAAAATATAAAGATGAACTGATAGTTGACACAATTTAAAAACCAAACACTAAACAGGATATATGATATGCTCCAGCGGTTCATCATTTATAACCGAATAAAATTAAATGTGAAATGAATTTACTATGTTTGCTGATATACATTTTATAATTAAATAAGGATGACGCTAACATATGAATAAGAACATATACATATCATGCTTTAGTTGGGTGTCTATTTGTAACTAATTAAATATATTATCATAGCTCGTTTGCAACTATCATAAACATTAGTTCTGTCATGCAAATAATGAAATAAATAAATTATCCCCTCTCTCAACACAAAATAATAACAAAATGAAAATTAACTGTCATCACTAAAGATTTAACATATCTCGACATTGGGAAGTCATTTGACCACATAAAATATACTAGCCATTGTCATCAGATAAACTAATATTAGATATAGCAACTGAATAAAATTACTGTGAAATCCCTGGAGTGCATTACGCTTATCTCCAATAATAGGTTCTTTTAACAAAGAATCCTTCTCATTCCTCTTTCCATGTATATATGACCATTCATGATCACACGCACACACTGGTGCTATTTATAACAACTTATAAAAAAATATCAAATAAAGTTAATATTATTAAGTTGGAAAAGGGACTTAATCACTTTTATTCAGGTTAGCTAAGTACATGTGTTTTCCATGGCACCACTAGATTGTTTTAAATCTAGATAAATATTATCTGTCCATAGTGTACTAAGTTCAAGCTCATTCGGTACATTTTTTTATTAGACAGGACTTGGATGACTAATGAAAAAAAAAATGACATTCTTATATTTTATCCATGTCAATAAAATTATAAGATCCCAATATCACAAAATTTATATATCCAAGACTCTTATAGATATTACTAGCTCAGTTTATGTATATTGATGAACAGATGCAAAAATACTCTCATTAATGGCTTCCAAACAAGCATCGTGAAGACCATTACTTAAGTGGATGGTCATGAAACTAGTTACTTAACAATTATTTATCATAATATAAAAATGATGATGATGATGATACCATCCATAGCTTTACAATGAACTCAATTTATCTTTATAAGCATATAGGCACTTCTTAAAATCATCCTATGTTAAACTGGGATTTAAATATAACACTCACTAGCATTTATATACGTTTATAGTTATTTATTCCAAGTACTTTTATAGTTAAAACTAGGATTCAATAATACCAGTGATGATGACTGATCATCACGAATCTCTATACATGATATTCAACTTTCTATAAACCCCTATTTACTAAACATATCAATTATTTTTAAAATTGGATTCAATGATTATAATTTATTCAATGATGATGGTGATCATAACTCATGGGCACAACATATTTTAACTTTATATTATTAACCTATAATTATTAAAACTTGGTTAGATATCAAGCATAATCCTTAAATCCTTAAATGTAAATCAATATTCTAGCTTGCTTAATATTTGCTCAACAAACATTTATGAGTGATGATGATCAATTAAAATGATAGAATCAAGAAAAGAAAATACAACAATATCTTTAATAATAACTCAAAAACCAAATAAGATATAATTATATTTATTAATACTATTCTTCTTTCCTTTTTTTTTTAAATCAAATTTACTAATTATACAATTGACTTTATTATTATATTAATTAAATATAGAATTAATACAAAATTTTATATACGCATAACCAAATAAACTTAATATACAAGTTTGTCATTTTTGATATTTTAAAATAAGCTGGCGTAAAATGACATTAGAAAAAAATATTTCATTGAATGCTTACTTAAGACTTTCCCCACTTATTACATATCATAAAAATAAGTTTCATGTAGGTAATGTGTGTGTTTTTTCACTTTCATTCATATATTAAGCCCTGCTCTTCAATTTACTATATTTAAATTAACTATGCATAACCTATTCTTTTGATGTGTCTGTATAAGCAGTTATACATGCACACACCCTGTGATATGTCAACATATATATTTAAAATGTACCCCCCTATATGATGGATTAATACATATATCATATATAAAAAAATATTATTGCAACCTTGAGCAACAAAAATAAATGATATCCAATTTAATATGCAAAAATAAATAATAGTAAAAAAACATTATAAAGCATTATCTGGATAGGTTGAACAATAATAATAAAAAACATTTTAGTATTACAATATATAATAATAAATAAATAAATTCAAAATAATGAAAAAAAAACTATGTTTAATGAATTTAAACTGTGTGTGATTGCCATGTATTATTGAGAATAGCACAATCAATGAACAAACTCTTAATGTTTTCCCCCCTTTTTTTTTTTTCCCCCTAAATAAAAAATATTTTTAAATTTTCTGTATCAAAGAGAAAAAAATAAAATGCTTTGACTTTAGAAATTAAAGTTTACTTTTAATAAGTAAGAATAAAAGATTTGTTAATTAAAGTTCAAAGTTACCCGATCATTTTCACTTCTTATGAATGTCCCAGGTTTGAATTTTCAGACCGCTTGCCTATTTATAGCTTCCACAGGTTGGTTTGGATTGCTTCTACCATTTTAAAAAGAGTTATTACAAATACTTTTAGATAAGTATGAACTGGTTGATTTACTTGATCCCACCATTTCAAAAGAAAATTATTGCAGATACTTCTTGATAAATGTGAATTGGTTGACTTGCTTGTTTCTACCACTTTCAAAAGAGTTATTACAAATACTTTAGATAAATATGAACTGGTTGATTTGCTTGTCTCTACCATTTTAAAAAGAGTTATTGTAGATGCTTTAGATAAATGTGAGGAAAACTTTAAAAAAAATTGATTTATAACTTAATCAAACTTGGTTATAAGGTTTTTATACACCTCTTTTTCTTTTTTTCTTCTTTCCTCTTCTCCCTCCATTCATAGGAGATGAGCCTATAATAGGCCAAGAGACAGAAAAGAAGCTCCTCAGATAGCTTATGTGGTTGGCTTTAAACTCGACCATATTTTTGGTTACCATTGACCGGTATATGAGTCCATAGATAGATCAGTGAGCTAACCATAGATGACAGGTTTCAAGAAACAGAAACAGTGAGTCTAGCATGGCAAATTCATTGTATTATACACAGCCCAAAAATATATTAATACCATATTTTCAGAATTTTCAATAACTTCCCTTAAGAAATTCAATTTTGTTCCATTTCTTTATATCAATCTTGCTGTGGGCTGCTTTATATAAGTGCACATCTTTCCTTATTCTGGTAACTTTAAAACAAGAGTCATTTTTCTTCTTTAAATTTTTAAAGAGAGAAATAAAAAAAATCTAACAACTTCTGAGTTTAAAAAAAAAACTTTAACTTTAGCTGCTCATTTCTTTTAGTTTAAAAGAATTGCATATTTGTAATATTATTAACTGATTGACATTCTTAAAAATGATTAAGTGATTGCCTTCAAAACTGCATTTTGTTCAGTGATTCTCCTTTTTAAAATTATTAAAACTGCTTTTTTTTAAAACTGCATATTAATGACTACATCTCTTTTTCTTTTAACAGTAATAAAAACTGACCTCTAAATATTGTTTCACTCGTTTTTATATTTCGAATTTCTGACCAAAAGGCCACAAATAATTTAACACATTATTTAATAAAAAAAAACATAATAGATCAATATATTAAATATTATTACAGTGTATCAATCTATCATCTATAAACTATATATATTACTTGCACATATAAATCTATATATGTAATTAAAGAATACATATGTTGGGGAATAAAAACATATACATATATGTACAATATATTGAATGATGATAAAGATATGTGTAAGAGATTGTGATTTGGCCAACTGATGAATGCTAGTTCAGCATAAAATCTGCATCTTGGGTATTATTTCCATGTCTTGGTAAATATGTTTATGATTACACCTTTCCACAATATGTTAAAAGTGGATAGAAACCAGTCCCTACCTTGCATGAAAGTGGTGTAGTGAAAATTATGCTACAGAAATATCATTCATTAAATGGATCATCTCTATTCTAATGAATATCTAATAAAATGTATGAAGATTTATGAGTAGACTGTCTGAGTTTTTTGCTTTTTAGAAAAAAATAAGCCTCATTGTCCAAAGTAGAGAATAAATTTGATACATTTACTGTAGATGTCAAACAAATTGTATGGATTTTTATTTTTTTTTTCCAAAATATATATATTACTATATACCAATATGTATAATTCTTTAAAAAACATTTAATTTAATTCATTTATAAATACTTTGGATTTTGAAAAATATTTTTTATAAAAAATTCCACAACAGTGATTAGTAAGGTCATTAAAACAGACAAAACTCTCAACACATATTACCACTCAGTGCAAGCCAGAGTAATAAATGGATGCCAGAAGGCTTGTGCATAAAATCCCCATCTAGTGCCTATTCATCCAATATCCCCAGACTAGTTTATGCCTTGTGGCCTTTGTCAGTGAGGAGCCTTGGATCTGAGAGCACTGCATCTAGATCTTAGGATCTAATGCAACCCTCCAGCAGCCACCTTTTATATCTACTTAACTACAAAACTATGAGACTTAAATTGAAAACATTATATTTTCAATCCAAGTTCATCAACTTATTTTGGTGTCTTTGGTTCTTTAATAACCATAGCCACCACTATCCTATTAAGCAGGATTAGTTTTAATCCAATAAACATCACATGATCACTATATCTTATGCCTGCTCTTAACTCACTGACAAAGGCCACAATCCAGAAACTAGTCTGGGACACTAGATGGGGATTTTATACGCAAGCCTTCTGGCATCCATTGATTACTCTGGCTTGCAATGAGAGTTTTGCCTGTTTTAATAACAGTTAAGAGCAAGCATAAGAAATAGTGATCATGTGATTAGTAAGGTCCTGATATAAGTATATCTAAGTGAGATGTTTCACTTTCATGTAAAAAAAATTCAATAAGAAAACTTTGTTTCTAGCAATGTTAAGTTCACAACTAAAACTGTATTTATTTTTCTGTTATATATAGTCATTGTATTGCACTGTATGTGCTTTATTTTTTCTTATTCTTCTCTTTCAATTTTTCTCACAATCCTTTTCACCTTTCTTCTCCTTTCTCTCTTTTTCACTGGTTGTCATATTTTCTTAATCCCTTTTTCTCTCTTCCTCTTTTTCTTTCTTTCTAGTTCCCTTCCAATTTTTCTCTCTTAGTCTCTTCATGGTCTCTTTTCTCTTGATTTCTTTATTCTCTCTTTTATTTTCTTTCCCTCCCTTCAATATCTGGCCATTACCCACCGGACTTACTAATTGTCAAAACTCTGATAGTTTCTGTGCTTCTTTTATTCTCTGGAAAAGACTGAATAGATACCCATTCGCTGATAAATGTTGGATAACTATTTAATTGACGTGAGCAATACATGTATATTGATGCATGACAATTTTAATACATCGTTTTATAATACAGATTACAGTTAAAATTAGCCGACTGTTGTTATTTTGAGCGCTATCTGGCGGTTAAAATCTCAATCTTCAAAATTGGTCTAAAAGGAAAACTTTTGAATTGACCTTTAGTATTGCAGTTTCTTTGAACTTAAAAAGAACCCCAAAAAGTCAACGCGGGCACAGTGACAGCTGTCGTCTATAAAATCTTGTTTTAAATCTGAAGTTGACAGCTTTAATATCAAACAAATAATAGAATGTAAAATTATAAACAAATGAACCCAATATATCAATTACTACTGCAAAATAAGTTCCTATTATAATTTGGGATTTAATTAAACTAACGACGATCTTAGACATTTCCTTTACTTTTATGTGTATTTGTTTAAAAGGAAGGTTATTTATAGATAAAAGCAGCGAAAACGAAATATATTCGATCAATGCTTTTAAAACAAATCCTCATAGTTTCAGTTAATGGTGCTGGGTGGCGAGCACTTATGGCAATATTTCCCAGTTACGTCGACTTTTCAACACGTGGTTTACATAGACAGCACACAAATTATGGGACTTAAAATACGGGAAAGGAAAATTTACGCAATAGTAGATCCCTGTCTATAATATCGGTTTGAATACAGGCAAAGTAAACTTGGAATTTTTTTAAAACCGATTTATGAATTTTTCCCCCATGATAGTCTAACATAGCTAGCTAACAATCCAATATTGTCACAAAATGGGTGTCTGTCCATTCTTAGCTAAGATATAAAATAACAATTTTAGACAAGCTCAAATCCTGACCACTTGGTAAATGGCAAGTCAACTGTTTTGCTTTCAGTACTTCCATGAATGGATTTTGGAAATATCTCTTATATATAGTGTTTTCAAGGTCATTTGCTGAAGAGTTGGAGGGTAGAGTAGATTGAAGCCTGTCCATAAAAGTGTGAAGATTTGCTATCTTAATATTAATCGAGCACTGATTATATATATACATGTGCGAGATGATCTGGACCAACTGATGAGTGCTGGTTCAAAACAAAATACAGATATTGGAGATCGTTTATCTTTTTCGTATGTGTGTTGTCATGTGTATTGGTTGTATGAGATAGAGTGGATGGCTGAAGGAAGCTTGAAAGTCTGGGTTCAAATTCCGGATATTACATCTAGACTCCAAGTATGTAAAATATATTTGTATTTAAAATTTTGCTTTACTATATAATCTCAATAGCATATTAATGCACTTCCTACCTGATACCAACCCTGTAAAGTTGGCTATTTCAGTAGATATCTTACAAGTATATCCTTTTTTTTTTAGTGTCATAGCATCGGCTGGGACGTGAACCCTCAACCTGGGCAACTGCCTGCAAGTGCAAGGCAGTCGTGCTGACCTCTCGACCACCAATGCAAGACTACAAATATATCCTTAATTTTAAAAATATCAATTTTCTATAAAGTTAATAAGACAAGAGCAGATCTCCATTTTAGTGCCCTCTAGTGTTAATCAATGATTACCAGATGCATATCAAATGTCTATTAGTATTTAAATCCCCATCCTCAAATCAGTATCTGGCTTTTGCTTTTATCCATGAAATTTGGAATTCAAGTCAGAAGAAATGCAGGCATGTTTCCAATAACCACCTTTAATTCTATTTTACTTATTAAGGTAAAAGTTTGAAAATCAGATTATCCTAAAGTTTTAAACCCAAATCAAACTTCTTAAATATTTATATAGATCTGAATCAAATTCATTAACTATATATTTTAGTACATTCAATTAAAGCATTGGATTAGCAAGTTATAGATGAAGTGGCATTTGATTCTGTAAGCATTTCTTTAATAATTAAATCATTGGTTTATCAATGGATAGACCCAGGATATTGTCATATTCTGAAGAATATTTATAAAAATGCAACAGCAACAATTAGATTATATAATAATGCTAGGAAGGTCAATGTTGAGAAGGGTGTAAGACAAGGTGACTATATCTTCAAAACTTTTTACAGGAGTGCTGCAATAAGTATGTTGTAGATTAAAATGGAAAGCTAAGGGAATAAAAGCAAATGGAGATTATTTAAATCATCTAGATTTTGAAGATGCAAATAATACTTTAGAGCTTCAGGAAATGTTGTAAGAGTTATTAAATGAAAGTAATATACAAATTAAAAAATGTATGCAACACTTGAAAGAGAAGCTATACCGATTCCAAAAATTATTATGCGCTAAGCGCTTTTGAGGACCAAAGGTAAATGTTAAAAAGACTAAAGTAATGTTCAATGGATTTTCTCAAAGGATGAAAATAAAGATTGACTAGAATGAGTTAGAAGAAGTTAGCTATAAATACCTTGGTTATATTATTACTACAGATGGAAACATATGGGTAAAATTAGTCATAGACTTAATATTGGTTGGTGTGCTTTTGATAGAAATAATATCAAAAAGAAATATGTCCACATGTTTGAAAAGGAAGGTCTTTAATAAATGTGTTTTACCAGTTCCTACTTATGGATCTGAGACTTGGACACTTAATGCAAGTGCAATACAGAGATTTCAGACAACTCAAAAAGTATGGAGAGATGCCTGTTAGAAGTAACAAGAAGAGATCAAAAACACAAAACATGGGAAGAGAACAAACAGGTGTTACTAACATCATTGAAAGTATTAAAAGACTGAAATGAAGTTGGGTTTGACATATTGATAGAAGAGATGATAATAAATGGACAACTGAAATCTTAAACTGGATTCCAAGAGATTGTAAAAGCCCCAGTAAGAGACCACATGTGTGATGAAGGATGAATTAAGAAAGTGTGCAGGAGTAATGTGGAGAAGAGAGGCTAGAGATTGGAGAAGATGGATTAAACTCGGAAAGACCTTCATCTAATTGTCCATTATCTATAGGAACCTTATTGCTCTGGCTAGGAATGTTAATTATAATAAATCACCATATTCCTAGTTTAAACAACATTTGTAACAAAAATTAAATAATGGAATGCTTATGTCATAGCACATAAAGAAGAACTAATTAATCCACCGCAATCTAGATTTAAATTTACTAATAAACAGATAATTCAAAGATTTAAATTTTGGTATTTGGAGCTGAAATATTTAGATTTTTAAATTAAAATCAAACTTCAGGCTCTTCCTGTCAATATCTTTCTAACTAAAAAAAAAAGATTTTTTTACATATATAAGCTTAATATATTCTCGATGCCACAAGGAAGAAGAAACTATAGAGCACTTCTTTAATAATTGACCAGCATTACATATCTCAATTACGTAATAAGAAGTATAGATAGAGGATATGGGTAAGAGAACAAACATTTACTGACATCATTGAAAGAATTAAAAGATTTAAGTGGAGTTGGGCTGGACATATTGCTAAAAGGGATGATAATAAATGAACAATTGAAATCTTAAACTGGATTCCAAGCGATTGTAAAAGACTCAGAAAGAGACCACATATGAGATGGATGGATGAAATAAGAAAGTATGCAGGAGTGATGTGGAGAAGAGAGGCTAGAGATTGGAGAGACCTTCATCCTGCAGTGGATTGATAATGGTTGACAATGATGATCAATAGAGGGCTTTTCCCTAACGTGCAACTGACTACATTTTCTAAAGTATAATTGTTGTCTTAATGGGACATCTTGGAACCTTCAATCACTTTTCCCACGCACATATACATATAATCAGTGCCCATTTTATATTAAGATAGCAAATCCTCGAACTTTAATGGACAGACTTCAGTTCTCTCTATCCTTCAACTCTTCAACCATCAATATCATTGACAATCAGATGGTAGCATGTTTAAAGCCCTTGTTTGCCAATTTTGTACACTGACCCTTCATATGTAGGACCCTAAGACCATTTTAAATATGGAAAAGATGGGTATATCAATAAAATTAGCAAACAAAGGCTTTGAACATCCCACCATCAAATTTTCAATGATATGGATGGCTGAAGAGTGGAGAATGGAAAGATTGAAGCCTGCCCATTAAAGGGTGAAGATTTTCTATCTTAATATAAACCAAAAATTATATGTGTATGGGAGATGATGATCTGGACCAATGGATGAGTGCTGGTTCAGCACGAAATACGTATATTGGAGATCATTTATCTTTTTCACATGTACGTTGTCATGTGTATCAGTTGTATAAGATAGAATGAATGTCTGAAGGAAGCTTAAAAGTCTGAGTTCGAATACCCTCTAATTACATCTAGGAAGTATTTAAATAAACTATTTTAAATAAACTCCATAATTTTAAAATGCATGTTTTTAAAGCTTACTTCAGATGCCAAAGTAGATGGGGGTCAGATTCTGAAAGATATCATAGATATACTTTATATTTTGTCTAATCTCTATATATTGTTAAACAATCTATTATCTACACAAAACTCTGAACAAATAAAGTTATTAACTTTTATAACTCGTAAAATTTATTTGAAACTGGTGAACTTTTAAGAATAATCTTAAATTTGAGATATAGATATATGTCGCAAGGGGTAACAGTTAGGAAAGGAAATAAATTATTAGATAGTGCAAAAAATATATATCACTTTCAATATTTCTCAAAGGAGAACTAAAAAAATCCACCTTATCGGAAAACAGAATCGCATAAATTTGACGTTTTATTTATCTATTTTTGAGGGATGAATTATTTACTGAACACACATTATGTTTTATTTAAAAGTCTGTAATTCTTTATTATAATGGCTTGTGGAATATAAAAAGATACATTAATAATAAATATTAATCGCATGAATTAAATTAACCAATCCCCGCTTTGTGATCTCTTTTGATTATAGTAATTATCTTCAGATACGATATTATTAAGACATCTTTAATTATAAATATTTTAAAAATCCATTGATAGATGGCAGTAGTAACCAAAGCTTTGGAATATGAGTTATTCAGTTCCTTATAAATTAAACAACTTCTTTTAAAAAAAAAAAAAGTCTTAGATGTTTAAACAAATAGACGATTGATTTTTAAATATAATATATATAATTTTAAATGCTAGACATACTATAAATGGTCAACTATACCTTTAGAATAGATATGGCTGTACTCTGTAAGTAGCGACTGAAAACTCTCAAAGATAGGAGTAATGTATCGCCTAAGCAAAGGAGAAGAATGTTAGGTTAACATCATTGGTAGACTTTATATTAGAGTTAAAAGTAGGCATTAAATATATCCAAAATGTACTGTTATATTATCCTCAACGAGCCATTAATCTAGTGCGGGTTGCTTTTCTTATGAATTCTTTTTTATTTTAAGGGTTCCTTTTCTTATGAATTCTTTTTTATTTTAAGAAGTAATTCTAAGGCGGTATGTAACTTGCCTATATTTCACATTTCTTATATATGTAATTAAAGAGGTTTGAACTCTGGATTTTTCAGTTTATACGTCCTCCACTCCATCTCAAGCAACCGACGCACATGCCCACACACATATGAAAAAGATAATATACGTATCTCATGCAGAATCGGCACTCATCAGTTAGGCCATATCATATTATCTCCCACACATATATACAGTCAATGCTCGTCTTATATTAAGATAACAATTCCTCAAACTTTAATAGACAGGCTTCAATCTTCTCACCCTTCCATCGTTGGTTTTTTAATGAAATGGGCAGTCGTATAGTTGGAAGTGTGAGTAGATTGAAACCTGTCCATTAAAGTTTGAAAAATTGCTATCTTAATATAAACCGAGCACTGACTTTATATGTGTGTGACAGATTATGATGTTGGCCCAACTGATGAGTGCTGGTTCTGCACAAAATATGTATATTGAAGATCAAATACCTTTTTTTTATTTTAAAGGGTAAACTATTTTCTCAACATGTATAAACACATAGCATCTACTTTATTAGCGGTGAGATACTGTTCTGAATTGCAATCAAGTTTCTAATATATAATTTTTTCTACAGTACAGACTTTTTCATACCTACACTCCAATATGTAATGTATAGGGGGTTTAAACCCAGACTTTCACACGACCCCCAACTATCTAAGCTATCTCATACTGCTGACACACTTGATCACATACATGTCGAAAAGATAAGTAATCACCAATATACGTACTTCATGCTAAACTAACACTCGTCAGTTGGTCCAGATTATCATCTCCACACATATATACAATCAATGCTCAGCTTATATTAAGATAGCCAATCTTCATACTTTAATGGACAGGCTTCAATCCACTCTACCCCCCACAACTCTTCAGCCATCCATTTCATTGAAAATCTGTTTTATTGGATCAGAGCATTGATATTTAGATGAGGTTATCTTGGGATTTCACCCTACACGCATACACTAAAATGTCTAGACATCCATTTACTGACTAATATCAATTGGCTATGAGAATCAATGGCTGACAACTAAGCTTGCATAAAATATTAATAACCAATAAAATAAAATCACAAAATTCATCCACATTTCAAATCCAGTGCATGAATGGAACAGTCGAATGTAAATTTGCTAACATCAATACATTAATATGTCATTCAGTTTTCGCTGAGCAGAATTTCATTTGTGAACAGCATTTGAATACCACTTTTGTTATATATCATTTTCAATTAAAATATATAACATTTCATCCTGTACATTATCTAATATTACATATGAAGATTTTAAACATTCACAAGGTTTTGAATATGAATAACTAACTGGAGAATATTAAATGAGTCCTTTTCAATGTCACTTTGTTTACATTGGCAACGAATAAAATTTCATTCTTGCACTTAGGATTGTCCAAATTTGTTTTCCATATAAGTTCTTGGGACTTCAAAGAACTTTTTGCACTCAATACATTTAAGTTATAATATAAAAAAAGCCTGTATTGTAGAAAAAATTCATATTTCAAAATAATAAAGGCAATAAAATGATTAAAAAAAAGAGTTATAGAAAAAGGATTAAATTGAAGAAATCTACAGAAAAGCAATATTAAATCACTAAACATCACATGACAATTGACGAAAGTCACAAGCTAGAAATTAGTCTGGAGGTATTGGATAAGCAGGCTCTAGATAGAGAATTTATACAGAAAATCTTCTTGCATCTATTGTTTGCTATGACTTGCACTAGGTGGCAATACTGTATGCAAAGTGTGTCACTGTTAGAAAAGCATTATGGTGACAGAGGGAATTGAAATTAAATGATTGTGTAATCTTTCTCTTTTCTCTTTCTTTCTCTTTTTCCATCTCTTTTATCATCTCTTCCCTCTTTCTTTTTTTCTCTTTGTGTCCCTTTTTTCTTCTTTATCCTTCTTTCCTCTCTGTCTCTCTTTCCACCCTCTCTTTCTCTTTTTATTTTCTCTCTCTTTCCTTTTTTGTCTCTCTCTGTCTTCTCTCTCTCTTTCCATCAACATTTGCATCTGCTTTATTCTTCTTTCCTGAATCTTTTTTTCTTTCCTGTTCATCTTCTTATAGATCACACAGCCATGATAGATTCTCATTCTAAAATTCAGTTTGAGGGAAATAGTAGAATGGTAATGAACAAGATCTAAATCTTCCTGGATCTTTTCATAACATAAAAAAGGGGGAAATATTTGTTTGTAAATTGAAAAGATCTGTCATGATCAATACATTGCTTCAGTGTTTGAAAGTCATATGAACTATATGGTTATTTAGAAACAGACTCACAGTAGTGGGTCCATTTCCATGACAAGAACCTGGAATTTGAATACAGACTTGATAAATCTTTGAATTGTTTTCAGGCTACAAGCAGGTGTTCGGGTAGTTATTTTTCAACTATCTGATATTTGTATCTAGCAACTATTAGAAGAGGCCAAAACCATGTTCTCCATCACTGAAAAATCCATTTCATCTTTACTTGTCTCATTTTCTGTTTATATTAGCTGAGATAAAGGTTTATAACATTGCAAAGATAAACAATTGTTTTATACTTGTGGGCATTCGTACAAGTGCGTATTATGAATGAAGACATTTCCATTTGTCTTGCATTTAATTTTAAAATACTGCTTTTAAGCATGTTTATATATTAGATTAAATGTTTTTATGGATTTATTATGATGTCAACAAAGCAAAATAAGGGTTTATTTCCATGTAATTAAGTAGAGAGATGGTTCAGAGTGGTATTGCTAGAAAACCAATTGCCACTGATAGTCCTAAAACTGAACTATTTTGCTTTATTACCCAATAACTTCTGGCAACAGCACTATTAAACTAGTTCATTGCATGGAACTAAACTCATATTTTACTTTGTTTACATATATATATTGATTTTGCATGAAATTAGATGGTTCACATGATAATGACTCAAGCTTATCAACACCAGCAATCTGTTGCCAAGACAATGGATTCCATCATTCATTCTAGTCTAAAATATTAACATATAAATTTAACACAAAAGCAAATGTTATTCTGTATAATATTTTTCTTTGAAAGTAGTACTATGTGATAAATATGCATTAAAAATATGTGTAATGTTCTTTAATATATCCTCTATGTAAGTGGCAGTAATATAATTGCATAGGGAAGAATACATTTTAATGATGGAGTTTTTCATAGATGACAATAGTCAGATTTGAAATCCCATATACACCTTATCCATCTAAAAAAATGATACTATATATCTGTGTATGTCATGAGCATGAAATAACGTGTACATTTTAAAATGGGATTTCGATAATAATCTTCGATAATACCCAGGGTTGAATACAAACGAGTATTACTTTACTAATTATGAGAAGAAAGAAATTTGATTTCAAATAAAATCAAAATCTTCTCTTGTTAAACTATTTATACTTCCACCCCAATATCTATTTCCTGGTAGACATTTTCCCTCGCTCTTCACATATCTTTAAAAGATTGTACTAATTTAACAATCCTTAGCGCCACCCCCAACATAATAAAAGAAAGCAAAATGTTAAAAAAAAAATTTCCCTTCACTATCTGTCGAGAGAGTATGCAAAGAGGAATTCTTTTTCGTTCTTGGACATACATTTTATTTGGATGAAGGAAAACTGGATGAAAAATATATTATAATTCAACTCCTGATATAATATCGTGATGACTAGCTCTATTATAATTCCTTATCTCAGGTACTTTGGGTAAGTATGGCTATAACTTTTTATAGCCGTGGTAAATAAATATCGCAAATAAGTGATTGCATTTTATTATTATTATTTTTCTTTATTCTACAATAAATTAACGATAAATAAATATGAGATAATACCATTTATTTAACTAAAAACTCCTCCACCACAAATAGATTTAAACATTATAATATTAAGTCCTAAATTAATTATACTGCTTTCTATTTCAATTTTATGATTCTACATGTAATCACACAAGAATATTTAAATCCTTATAGTCAAGATCTACCTTTAGATTAAAACGAACAAAGAAACAAAAAAAAATCCATTTTCTAACTTAAACATAAGTTAACTTATTTGCCATAAAATACAAATGGTCAAAGATGGATGCCAATGGGTGTGGTCTATACTTCCTTCTCCCTGCACAAAACAACGAATGTTTCATTTTATAAACCCCCCAAAATAATGAAATAAGTTATACACAGATCTAACCCCTCGAACTTTCCCCATTTGCTCATATAAACTCTTAAGATTATATACACCTTTACATTTGGGTACATAAAATAATAATTTACGTATATATTATTTTTTATATAAAAAATTAAAAAAAGGTATAGGCTGGCTATATAGGTCACTCCACATGAGGTGGCGCCACCATGATTAAAATTAAATAAGACGTAAAGGTGAAATGAGGGAAAAGAACAAGAAAATAATCTTATATTTAGTGGATTTGAGTGAGATCTATGTATAAGCAATATTATTTTACAATAGTTTATATAACAAAAAAAATGATTATATCTTATAATGGGTTAGTAAATATAATATGATTATACTTGTTATAACCACTCTAATAATACAAACAGTAAGGCAAACAAAAATTATTAACATTTTCTCTTTTTTTGTACTCATCTCTATCTGCTGGCTCTCCGGGTTCAAACTTCTGGGTGGACCAACTAAACTACCAGAAAGGATGATGATGTTCACTTTAACTCCTTGCCATTCTTTTAGAATGCTTCAATCAGGATCTCTAAACATACATCTTGGCAATTACCTATCTGAATGGGCAATATACTGCTGTGGTTCTTCTACTCCATGGTTCTGTGGGCGATTAGATGAAATCTGGTTGTCATTTGTAAGGATGTTTCTTTACTTGATCCTTTAAGACAGATGACCAATACAGGTGACTTTCACTGTAAGCTTATTCTTTCTAAAATTGATTAAAACCTTTCTTCCTTCTTTTTTTTTTTTTGATTGATCACTGAACTGCATATGGTTAATTGATTTCCCACATCATGTGGGTGTTGATGGCCTTGGGTTAATATCAGTGGAAAACACTGGGAAAGACATTCAACGGAAGTTTATGTTCGTTCATAACCGGCTGGTCCCATAAACAAAAAAAAATTATATGCATCAAACTCCTTCTTGAATTAAAAAAATATCCTCCGCAGTTCAGCAGCATATTGAGCCACAAGAATACACATATAATCTTCCCACACCTCGCTGGTAGGTTCTTGTAGGTCTCTCAGCCCAATAATAATAAAAAATCACTTACACCACATATAGATTCATGTATCTCTCTCAGTCCAATAATAATCAATAACTAACTCCCCTACACCTCACAGGTAGGTTATATATATCCCTGTCTGCCCACAAGTTACAATTGCTTACATCCCCCTTCGAGCTATTGCGTCAGATAAATTTTACTTTTAGTACATTTTTTTTATAAATACATTTCAAAAATCTCATTTTAGGAATTTCACGACTCCATATTGGAGTAATAGACCACCCACATTCTTTAGATAACATACTTGTAATTTGATCTACAAATTAAGTTAAAAAAATTACTCTGCCTGATTACATACAAAAAAAAAGTAAAAGTAGAAAGACAAAGATTAATTAAATCCACCTTTTAAATGGAAGATTCTTTTTACACATAGAAAAAAAATATTTTATAATTTTAAAGAGAAAAACATTTTAAAAATTATCAAAAAAATAAATATACCAAAATCTTTATACATATACATATTACATATACGTTTACAATAAATATGATACATTTATAGTGTGTGTTATTATTTCAAAATAACTAATATATAAGTGTTAGTTATGTATGCAAGGAGATGGGAATCTAGTATAGACCATAGACCAACTCTCATTGTTTATTCACGGAATTCAATAAAGTTACCTGTGCCAAATTGTTGGCTACAGCCATCTTGTGCATGGACATTTTACGGTCTAGCATAATATATATATATATATAAAGTTTAAATTAATATGGAAGTACTGAAAACCCCTAGTGAGCTATACATAAACTAACTGACAGCAAATGTAAAGGTAGAATGAGCCACCTACACTTTAGCTTTGGTCGTTTATAAGCATACCATTTGCTGATATACTTACATGCAGAACATGAATTATATATACTAATGTAATTTCAAGCTATTCTGAAATGACTTTAACCAATCAGAGGGAAAGCGTGAGCCTCATATTTAACAACCTCTAAATATTAAATCATTCTTCAATTAATAGATACAAATAAAACCTATTGATAACTCAAATATAGATTAAATTAATACAGTAAGTACTGAAAAAACCCCTGTGAGGAATATGTAAACAAATTGTTAGCAAAGAAATTTAGAATAGCTTATAGTTGTCTTGAAATTATGTTAGTATATACAATTGTTGTCTTGAAATTATGTTAGTATATACAATTTATACTCTGCATATAAGTACAACAGCAAATGGTAAGCTTATATACAATCAAAGCTAAAGTGTAAGTGCTAAATTCTATATTTACATTTGTTGGCAATTAATTTGCATATACCTCTCTGGGGGTTCTCTGGGGGTTTTCAGCACTTCATTAATTTTATGTTTGCTAGCAGTTAGTTTACATATAACTCACTAGGGTTTTTCAGTAAGTCTATATTAATTTTATATTTTCTGGCAGTTAGTTTACATATAACTCATTAGGAGTTTTCAATACTTCTGTATTAATTTTATGTTATCTGGCAGTTAGTTTACATATAACTCACAGTGGGGCTTTCAGTACTTCATTAATTTTGTTTTCTGGCAGTTAGTTTACATATACCTCACTAGGGTTTTTTACTGCTTCCCTATTAATTTAATCTATATTTGAGCTATATTTATATATATTAGGTAATATAAAAAATCAGATGTCACATGACTTATATATATATATATAGCTTGTATTTACAAATATGTAAAATTAAGAGCCTGCTAATAAGCTCTAAACAAGCTTTTTTTATGGTAAATGCTATTACGAAAGAAGGCATTCAATCCTGGATAAAGATGATTTGAATTCTTTATCTTGTGGTAAAATTTATCATTTAAAAAAAGCTTGTTTAGATCTTGTTAGCACTCTTTTAATTTTATATATATAAAGTTAATAAAATTTATTAACAAAATGAGCAAATATGCGGAAAAAATGGTTTATAATTTAAAAAATATGTCTTCAATATTTTGGCAATATCATTATTAATTAAATTTAAATTTTGCCAAGTTTAATTACTTTGATAAATATTTGTTATACAATGGCGATTTTTTTTTCTTTTTTTACATATTAGCATTCGTTTTTTGCTATGAAGTCTGCAAAATATGTTCCCTTTAGAATTCCAATATCGACCATAATATTTCTCAATAAATTTATCATTATTTGATAAATTTCAGAAATTTGACTTTTTATAACTAATATTGTCATTTATTAATTGAATTTGAATTTTGCACCTAAATAAATATTTATTAGATAATTCTAACATTTTTTTCCATATTAGCATTTTTTATATGTTTGAAACATTTTCCCTTTAGAGTTGTAATGTCAATAATAACTTTTAAAAATAAATAGAAACTACTTTGGGATTAATCCAACATTTTCAATTTTTTTAGAAGAATTCAACAGAAATCTATGATTTTATAAAAATACTAGTTGTGATATTATAATTATATAATACTATCCCAGTGAACTTTTAAATTCTTTTAAAAAATTTCTACTTTATCTACATCTTTCCAAATATATTCAGATGCTGAAAAGCATACAGTTTAGCATAGAATATCACCATTTTGGGTACTACTTTTCTTTTTACTTCTTTAGCTATTACTGGCACAATGGAGACTATCCTAGCCCTCGAATTGAATGTGTTTTTATGACTGCAGAATTTATGATGACCTTCTAATCAATTAGCCTATTCTATAAAAGGCAAACAGCCTAAATGATGAGACCCTAGTTGGCTAGTCAGAACTACTTGTTCATTTAGAGAATTATTAATGAGTCTATAACATCATTTGTTCTATTATTATGCTTGACAATCCCTAGTTAGATCCTTTGGTTGTGTTCTGATCTATTGTGTCAGCTGCTTGATGGCGTTGATGCTAAGCAAAAACACATTGATATAACGCTCCCAAGCCAGCCATTCTATACAACTATGATGTCCATAAAATTTAAAAAATAAATTAAAAATGTAAGCAGATTTTTTGGGACAGTAATTAATTAGAGACTGGCTTTTGTGTGTGTGTGTGTGTGTGTGTGTGTTGATAAAAAAGTATGTTACTTTCCAATAGCAAATAATAGTACATTGGAGACTTTTTTGGACAGTAATTCCAACAAAATTTTACAATGAAAGTTGATTTTGACCTTTTTGGGACAGTAATTAATTTGGACAGTAATTAATCAGAAACGGGCTTCTTTTCTTTTTTTTTTTTTGTTACTTTGCGTATCTGAAAAGTTATGGTACTTTTTAAATACAAAATTCAATTACATTTTACCCCTCTTTTTTTGGGACAGTAATTAATAAGACACCGTGTTTGGGGGAGGGGGTAAAAATTAAATTATATTGCACTCTTTTGTGTGTATATGTAAAATTACGTTACTTTTTTAATAACAAATAATAGAAAATATAGCAGAGACTTATTTGGACACTAATTAATCAGAGACGGGCTTGTTTGGGGGTTTTTTTTCCATATCGGGAAAGTTCGGTAGTTTTTTAATAAAAAATTAAATTACATTTTATCCTTTTTTTGGACAGTAATTAATCAGACACTGCGTTTTGGGAAGTGGGGGAAACTAAATTAAATTGTAATTTACCCAATAAAATTATTAATAATTATAACAAACTATTATAATGAAATCCGACTCCGGTGTCTGGAAATTGGCAATTTTGAGAGTTGGAAGCAGCCATCTTCCCTGTCTCTGACGATTTTTTGTGATACATTACTTTCATCATGATTTTCAAAATAGTGCTGTGCCCACCCTAAAATCCAAATTTGTAATGCTAACACAGTCCTGATGGAACAGTGACAACACTGTTAAAAGTGTTAGAAGGTACCAGTAGGTCAGTTCACGTGAAAAAAAAAGGTCGATCTGAAAAGTTAAATTATATGTAAAAATATTATCATCCAAAACATTGTATTTATTACAGAAATTTGAATGAATTTTAAAACATATAGAGTACAGTTTGACAATTTAACTAGATAATGGAAATAGTTTGACTTTTAGCTACAAGTAAACTGCCATCTTTACCTATCTCCAAATACAGTTCTAATGGTGTTAAAAATTTGTGAACGTTTGTGATGTAGATTTAAATGTAAAGATACTAAAAAAATTGTATCGAGTAGATTTTGATTGTTTTTCCATTCGTATTCATTCCAGTGCAGTCCTAAATAAATGAGCGAGTTGTTAGTTGTTCTAAAGATCATGTGACTTTTGAGCACTTTGATCCAAGAATTTTTAGAGTTTGGGTCCAGCCTCTGTCACAATACTAAACCGAACAGGGTTTTGGAGTGATGATACTTGGTCATGTGATTGACTGGTGCCATCAGTGCACTGACGTATTTGCTGCTAAAGACTGCAACAATGGTTTTAAAAGTTTTAACTATCCAGGGAGAATAGTTATAACAGTAGCAAACTATCCATACAGTAGTGCCACCAAGTGCAAGCTTTCGTCATCACTGATAAAGAAAATTTGTGTATAAAATCCCCATTAATGTCTACTCTTCCAATATCCCCAGACTAGTTTCTAGCTTGTGGCTTTCATCAAATTTTGCAGCAGAGGATCCTAGATTTATAATAACCAAATAAGTAAAATGTGGCTGCTGGGAGGTTGTATTAAGATCGAGGGGCAGCACTCTTAAATCCAAGTTTTCTCACTGAGGAAAGCCATAAGATGGAAACTACTCTGGGGATATTGGATGAGTAACCTCTAGATAGAGCTTTAATGCACAAACCTTCTTGCATCCATTGATTATAAAAGGTTGCACTAAGATGCACTACTGCATGGGCAATTGCTACTGTTATTAAAAACCTGTGTAAGCATATGAAATGGTAATCATGTGATGTTTTGATGGAGCATAATTATACTTCTAATACCTTTTTATTAGATATTATTGAAGTATGGCAATTTGTTCCAATATGATTAAAACCTGTGGATTTTTTTGTGGGAAATACAAGTTTAGCTATTCATTTAATGCCTTGTACATTTTTGTGGAAGGGTAGAGTGGCAGACTGGAGCTCAATACACATGGATGACAGCCCAGTCTTCTGGTATTTGACCTTGTTATGATCTCCAGAGCATTAAACCTATTGATTATTTTGCATTATATTGTTTGATCAGTAACAGAATGGCAGGTTCTGGTTCTCAAGGTTTATAGATCACAGTCCAGTTCTATTACTTCTGATACTTAAACTTCTTACAAACTCCTGAATAATTAACCATTCAATTACTGTGTTCTTCCTGCTCCCAGCATGCTTTTTCTGCAGTGGTAAAATGGCGGACTCTGGAGATCAGGGTTGATGGATGGCAGTCTAGTACTGTCACTTCTGATGCTTGAACGTTTTATGAACTCCTGAATAATTAACCATTCAATTACTATGTTTTTCTGAATTCCCAGCATGCTTTGCTGCAGTGGTATTGGTGGAAAACTCTGGAGCTCAAGGTCCATGGATGGGAGCCCAGCTCTGTCATTTCTGATGCTTGAATTTCTTATGAACAGGAAGCAATCAAATTAATATTCCCAGCATGCTTTGCTGCAATGGTAGAGTGGCAGACTCTGGGGCTCAAGGTCCATGGATGGGAGCCCAGCTCTGTCAATTCTGATGCTTGAAATTCTTATGAACTCCTGAATAATTAACCATTCAATTACTATATTTTTCTGAATTCCCAGCATGCTTTTCTGCAGTAGTAGGGTGGCAAACTGGAGCTCAAGGTCCATAAATCACAGTCTGACTCTGAGTAATGAATCATTCAATTACTATATCATTTCTGAATTCCCAGCATGCTTTGCTGCAGTGATATACTGGCAGACTCTGGAGTTCAAGACCCATAAAGCACAGTCTGGCTGTGAATAATAAATCATTCAATTACTATATCCTTTCTGAATTCTGCAGTGGTAGAGTGGCAGATTCTGAAGCTCAAAATCCATGGATTGCAGTCCGGTTCTGCCTCTTCTGATGGTTCACATTCTCATGAACAGTAAAAAACCATTCACTTACTACATTCTTTCTGAGTTCCCAGCATGCTTTGATGCAATAATAGATTCTGAACTCAAGATCTATGGATTGCAACCTGGCTTGGTCCTGCTTGAACATCTTATAAACTCGTTTTATAAACCATTCAATTACTTTATTTTTTCTGATTTCCCAGAATTCTTTGCTTCAGGGGTAAAATGGCAGACTTTGGAGCTCAAAGTCCATAAATTGTGGCCCAGCTCTGTCACTTCTGATGCTTGAACTTTTTATAGACTCCTGAATAATAAACCTTTCAATTACTATATTCTTTCTAAATTCCCAGCATGCTTTGCTGCAGTAGTAGAGTGGCAGAATCTTGAGTTTATGCTCCATGGATGGCATCCCAGATCTTTCACTTTTGATGCTTGAATTTTTTAAAAATTCATGACCAATAAGCCATTTGCTACATGGTTTGGTGACAGACTTTGGAGGTCAAAGTTCATGGACCACAGTTCAGTTCTGCCATATCTGATGCTGACTCTTCATATAAACTCTGTTCCCAGCATGCTTTGCTGCAGTGGTAGAATGGAAAATTCTGGAGGTCAAAGTTCATGGACCACAGTGCAGTTCTGCCATATCTGATGCTGACTCTTCATATAAACTCTGTTCCCAGCATGCTTTGCTGCAGTGGTAGAGTGGAAAATTCTGGAGATCAAAGTTCATGGATCATAAACTAGCTCTGTCATTCCTGATGTTTGAATGTATTATAAAATCCTAGTAATAAATTATTCAATTACTATAATCTTTAAATTCCCAGGATGCTTTGCTGCAGTGATGTAATGGCAGACTGAATATCAAAGTTTTATGGATTGCAGTCCAGATCTGTCACTTCTCGTGATCAAACCTCAAGCAATAAATCATTTGATTATTATTATTATTATTATTATTATTATTATTATTATTATTATTATTATTATTATAGTTATTTCATAATAAAAACCTATTCACAGAACAACCAAGTCTAAAAACACTATTATGATAATCCCCAGAGCAGATCCCCCAAAGAATCATTTAACCCTCTTGAATTTCTGACATTTTCTTTTGTTCCAATTGGTGAGAATTTTTGGAAATGTTTAGCCTTTCATTTCTGTGTAAAGTTTTTTATTTTATACTAAAACTTAATAAAATGGACTTAATTTCTTCAATTGTAATATGTCTAGTGCTGGAACACAATTAACAGTGAAGCTGATATATGGCTTGTAATTTTAAATGGCCAAGTGCTTTTGGAAGGTTATCTTCTCATAGTCATAGCAAAAGCATCATCTGAAAAAAGATGTAATATATATGCAATGAATATTTAAATATATGCAAAGTAGTGGATTAGAACGTTCATTTTTTGGAGAGGGGAAAGTATGCTTCCTTTCAGTTTATATCATGGATATTATTAGCTATAAGATATGCTTCTTTGATATTATGTTTGGAGTCATGGCATTTTATATATGCAGTGTAAATGGAGAAAGGTTCAAATTTGTGGCTGGTGGACCTTTGATGTTATAAAAAGATAGAATTATATTCAGGTTTATTATGAGCCATTTTACATAAGTAACAATGTTGAGAGACATGAGTGAATAGATATATTCAGGATTTGCCATAGTATAGAGTACCACAACTGGTTTGGGGATACGGGATCTTGTACACTGTGAGGAGTCTGATCAGAGAGTAGGCAATCTTTTGAATTACTAATTAATCTTGGTTGAAGGGGGATACAAAAACTTAGCTTAAATGAAGAAGAAAAAGTAAGCTTTTAGTGAGGGAAGCAATATGTGGGAAGAGAAGTTATGGTCTGCTGTCTTTGAGAAAATTACTACTTAATTTATGGTAAAAATGTTTCATGTTTCAAGTAAGATCTTGAATCCATTGCTAATAAGGCCTTTTAAATATTGTTCAATGTTAGTTTTGTGGGTTGTTCAAATTTACATAAGTGGGATTTGAATAGAAATGAAGAAGGACCTGCAAATTTATGTGAGCATGGAGAGATTTCATTTAGGATATATAAAGCCTCAGAAATAAAGTTCTAATACACATAGTGTAATTTAATTGATTTGCTTCTCATTTTAAATGAATGTCATCAAGCAAATGTGCTTGAAAGTCAGCTTAAATATTGATGATGATTGATTCTGGACCAGTGACAAACACATCATCAACACAGTGAATATAGATGAAATTGTGAGTAGTACTGTAGTATTTAGGAAGAAGTTTATCCTCAAAATGGTTTAAATATATGCTAGAAAAAATTCCACTGAGAGGTAATCCCATACACCATCAGTCATGTGAAAGTATTATCCATTGAAAGTGGTGAAAATTTAAAAATGAAGTTGATATGTATTATGGAGTAATTGCTTTCTAAGAGTTTGGCTTTGATAATGTTAATAGAGTGTTTGCGATTGGTGGAACCATATAACTTAGTAATATTCAAAGAAGAAATTTTGTATTTTGATTCCATCTTTGAGCATTTGATACAGGTAATAAAGTCAAAAGATGACTTGATGGTATAAGCCCCATATTCGATTTGGTCCATTAACCATTGACTGACCATTTTAGCAGTGCTGAAATAATGAACACTTCCAAAATCCATACACCTGAGTGGTATGCAGCTTAACATTAGCAAACATTCTTGGATGGCTAGATAAGGCTTTGTTACAGTATTTGTGAAGCAAGCTGGAAATGAATTTGTGTTTATTAAGTTTTATTTTAAAGTTGGGGAGAGCATTAAATTTTAGTTTCTTTATTTGTAGATTCATTTTATTACTGAAATCATCTTTATTCATAAGTATGAATCTATTTCTCATATTTTCTTTGATGGAAGTTATAGCATTATCAAAAAGGATGTTCTTAGTATTATTAATATTCACTCTCCAATTATGATTAGTTGCACCATTTGATTTAAAAACAGGCAAAACTCTCTATACATATTGCACTCAGTGCAAGCCAGAGTAATCAATGGATGCCAGAAGGCTTGTGTATAAAATCCCCATCTAGTGCCTACTCATCCAATATCCCAGACTAGTTTCTGGCTTGGGGCCTTCCTCAGTGAGGAGCCTTGGGATATGAGAGCACTGACACAAACCAGAAACTAGTCTGGGGATATTGGATGAGTAGGCCACTAGATGTAGATTTTATGCACAAGCCTTCTGGCATCCATTGATTGCCCTGACTTGCACTGAGTGGCAATACATATAGAGAGTTTTGCCTGATTTAATAAGTTATAAGCAAGCATAAGAAATGGTGATCATGTGATCATTTGGTTTATGACAGATAGCCTTGATGAGTGGAGAGATAACTTTATTTTATAAACAAATCATATTCTAAAAAATCACCTTTGATCTTTTTTAAATATTTAAAAACTTGCTTGTAAATAAAAGCAAAAGACTAAATACCACATTTGTCTAAACACTCTTTCAAAAAATGAACAAATTCTTTTATAATTTACATTTTTTTTTAAATATGAATAACCAAATGTTGATTTGTGATAAATATTTTTTTTTTAAATTTTTTGAAAAAATTCTAACACCATGTCAGTTTTGACAAGAGATGACATTAGCAATGAGTTTTACATGAAGTGTTGGCAAAAAGGAAAGAACACCCATATAATAAAACTTTATTAAGAGAACAATAGAGATAAGCCTCATATGTTAGCTTCTGTCCATAAGATACTGACCCCTACAGATTTTTTTTTTAATTGAAAAATCATTATAAACATGGAAAAATCTATATTATAAAAAAAACTACATTAGTATCACAATAATGTTAAAATTGCAAGCTCTAATGACAACTACACCTTTTCTAAAGGAAACACCCAATGATTTTCAACCAATATAAAAGTTATCAAGTAAAGAAACTTGCAAATAGCACTCACCTTTTTTATACCAATTCCATTTTATATGTCAGATAGATGATCTGATCACTTTTATTTGACATCCAGTTTGTTACATAGTAGAGCCATGACACCCACTGTATTTTGTTACAAGTCCCCTTAGCATACATCATACATTTAATAGCTCACATTTTATTGATAAACTTTTATTAAAATAGAATATATATTATTTATTGAAGTACAAATATATAGGACTTTTCAACAAGCATATACAAGCATATATATATATATATATATATATATATATATGGGTTAATATATGGTTATATATATATATATATATATATATATATATATATATATATTAACCCAGATGTTTTATATCTATAGTATGCATATATAAATTAAGATTATAATATAAATAAAATTTTAAAAATATAAAAAATAATAGTTATTAATAATAAATGGAGAGACATATTTGCATATATAATGTACTAAAGGTGATCAATGTCTGACTTTCATCACAATTAAATACCTCTTGAGCATTTGGAAACATAAACAGAAGAAATTCTATTTATAAACATGATCATGCATAGCATTCTGGAATGGAAAAGTGGCTTTGGTATATTTTAAAATTTATTTTTTTAATGTGATCACAGATGGCACTCAGAGATTGACAAATGGCTGCTCACTTATTGTAAAATTATTAAATTTACAAACTGTAATGTTTTTTTTTTGTTTGCTTATTTACATTTTAGTTTGTATTTGCATTTTTTTTGGTTAGCATATAATTGTAATTGTGTATCTTGATGCAGTATAGTTTATGTTTTCAATGCATGGTAATTTTTTATCTGACACATAGATTGGCATTGATATAAGTGCAATTTGCTTAAATGATTCTTCAGGAATCTATCTTGCAAATTATTACAGTAGTTTTGGACTTCGTTGTGATGTAAATATATTATCAACATTATATATTTAATAAGCCATAAGATGTTTGTGGGCTTGCTAAAATTAATAGAATTTATTTAATAATGCATACGAGGGGTTACTCAAAAGTAATCGGAATTTTGTAATAAAATTTTTTTTTATTTTTAAGTGTTTTAAATTTAATATCTTTCAAATCTTTGTCCATTTTATGCAATGCACCAGTCTAAAGATGTTTTTCATTTTTAGAAATAGTCCAGAAACACTTGCAAAGTGGTGCGCTTTAACACCTGCGTTAATTGTATTTTCACCTCTTCTAGATCTGCAGGGGAAAAAAATTTTTACATTTTTTTATTCAAAAGATTAAAAAAAATGCACAAAGCAAAACAATATTGTGAGAATATGTTAATAGATAAGCTGGATCATGCTGAATTTAATTAAATGATGTTTCACATTCAAGGCATTGAGAGATGACACTTAGTTGGGGTGAAGCACACACTCTTCTCTTTGCCACAAAATGGGACATTTACATTTTTTACCATATAATGGAAATGTTTCAGAACTTGTAGATAAAATATCTGATCATTATAAACTAAATCTGAGAGATGTCATTTCTGTCAAAAAATCAGCTTAGTTTGGATTTTGGATTTTGCTTGTCAAGCAATTTAGGGACATGGTGAATTTAACATTTCAATTAAACCACTTATGAATTAGTGTTTTTACGAGATCAGCTTGCTTGTTATCCATTTAAATGAAAGCAGAACTTTACATTGTTCAATATTTTCAATCATTATAAAAATTTCCAAACAGGTGAAAAGTTCTTTATAAAAACATTTCTACATGATGCCACGATTTCACACACTATATGCCACTTGGAAGGTTGATGCAGAAGATTTCCTGCGATGTGTATGTAACAGCAGAAGCCTATACTATAACAGGTGGGCAAACTAGAGAATGATTCCACTTATTTTTGTCTATCCCTTCCTATATTACTAAACGAAAGATAGTTCTATAAAAAAAAAGTGTTTGTACATTTTAAAGTCTATTTATTAGTTTACAAATATTTATCTGAAAAAAAAAAACGTAAATCACTCATTTCTAAATAAATGATAATGTTTACATTTGTCGCAATATTAAGGTGCATAGAACGGACTACATATTTCACAAGGTTAAAAAATAAACAAATCATTGTAAATTGTTCGTCACTATTTATAAGTGTTTTGGTATAAACGTGTGTTAGATTAGAGCCACCCAAAACATCACAGTGATGGTTTATACAGCTCATACACACCTGTGGGAAAGTAGGCACAGCCCATCTAGAGGTTTTGATTTTTTCTATGAAAAAATAAATAACAATTTGAATCGAATGATTATAAATATTTTAATTCCATTCTAATCAATAATGTTGATACTGATATTATTATCTGACGTTTTTCATCACTATATAATCACATATTTTCCAAATATAAGATCTGCCAAAAAAAGTAGCCTTGCCTTGTTTTGATCCGACATGCCTAGTTTGAGCTTTAAGGAAATGTGCAAGCGATTAGACTGCAATTGGTTTTTTTTGGTAACTAATGATAGGATTTCCAATAATTTAATATGTATTTTATTTATTATTCTGGATGCAATCCTTAGATAAATATTTTTCGGTGCAATACTTGGGTTACTTAAATAAGGTTGAATAGCCTTGCATTAGATGGTACCCTGGTTTACTTGCAGTTCAGCAGCCTTGCATTAGATCTACATATCTCCTTTCTATATTGTTGTCCATTAAAAAAGTGATATTATTTTGTAAAGGTTTTACAATTAATACCTAGGTGTAAATATACCCGGTGCATATGGCTAACTGAAAATTTAAATATGTCAATCATTCCCCTAAATGCTATGTTTTTTCAGCAATTCTACTTTGTAAATAGTAATAAAGCCTGCATTTAACAGTACGACCCAAACTCCCATCAACAAATTCATCATAACCCATGATCTCCATCTTTTCTAAATGTGAATAAAATAAACCATGAACTACATAGTTTATAACAGCAAATTTGTGGAACAGTGGGTTAGAATTTGATGGGGTTTGAATTCAACTTTGAATGCATGTATCAATGAAGCAAGAACATTGCTATATCCAGAATGCATTAACCCACAGTGATGCAGAAAAGAAAACCAAATCAAACAAATGATTTATTAAATTTATCAATAATATTAATGTTAATGTCGCTATACATATATACATATAAAAATAATCCAGTGTCTAGCAGGAAATTAACCAGACAATATTCAAATCACTCTCCCAAATGTTATTTTTCAGCAATGCCCTCTGTGAATAAATATATTTCATCTTTAAACAGCTGACTCAAAAGGTGTTGCTGAAAGTCCTTTTGAATTGGCTGCTAGAAGTTCAGATTTATATTTATTCACAGAGGGCATGGTGATTTTCATATACATATATACATTTTAAAAAAATCGCATATAAACATTTTATTACTTTCTTAACAGCTTTATGTAAATATCATTTCTTCATTTATAGCCACTTACTTTGAATATTTTTGTTTATGTTTGAAATATTTTATAAACGAATGCTAGCAAATTATATAAAATTCAACATTTTTAAAAAAAGAAGGCAAAACAAATTTAATTTAGATTTATTTACTTTGTCATTGCAATGTTTGTTCTGTAAAGTACTTTTCACATTTGAAAATTGAATATTAAGAATTTTTTATGTACCAGCTAATAAAAGAAAATGATTGGTATGAGAAACAAATACTTAATAACAATATACATATATAAATATATCATCAACCATTATCAACCCACTGCAAGATGAAGAAGGTCTCTCCAAGTTCAATCTATCTCCAATCTTGAGCTTCTCTTATCCACATCACCTCTGCACACTTTTTTATTTCATCCATCCATCTCACATATGGTCTTTTTCTGGGTCTTTTACAGTCTCTTGGAATCCGGTTCAAGATTTCAATTGTCCATCTATTATCATTTTTTCTAATAATATGTCCAGCCCAACTCCATTTCAATCTTTTAATTTTTTTATTGAGGTCAATAACACCTGTTTGTATTGCGTTTTCGATCTCTTCTTGTTACCCCCAACATGCATCTCTCCATACTTCTTTGAATGGTGTGAAGTCTCTGTATTGCTCTTCTATTAAGTGTCCAAGTCTCAGATACATAAATAAGAACTGGTAAAACACATTTATTAAAAACTTTCCTTTTCAAACACATAAGCATATTTTCTTTTAGTATCAAGTTATTTCTACCAAATGCACTCTTACCAAGTTTAATTCTATGATTAATTTCATCCATTATGTTTCCATCTGTATTAATAATCTGACCAAAATATTTGTAACTGTTAACTTCTTTTAATTCATCATAATCAATCTTTATTTTCATACTTTGAGAAAATCTATTAAACATTACTTTAGTCTTTTTAACATTTATCTTTAATCCTACTTTCCTACTTTTATCTGATAGCTCCTGCAACATTTCCTGCAGCTCTAAAGCATTATTTGCAAAAACAACTACATCATTTGCAAAATCTAAATGACTTAAATAATTTCCATTTACTTTCACTCCTTTCGCTTCCCATTTTAATCCACAAAATACTTCTTGCTGCACTGCTGTAAAAAGTTTTAGAGATATGGAGTCATCCTGTCTTATACCCTTCTCAATGTTGACTTTCCCAGTATCATTATGTAATCTAATTGTTGCTGTTACATTTTTATAAATATTCTTTAAAATATGACAATATCCTGGATCTACACCTGGATGATCCAATGCTTTAATCACTGAAGAAATGTTTATAGAATCAAATGCCTTTTTATAATCTACAAATCCAAAACATATTGGTAACTCATATTCATTTGTTCTTTCTATAACTTCTCTCAATACCTGGATATGATCTACGTACTAAAATTACTTTTAAATTCAGCTTGTTCTCTTGGTTGGTGGAAATCCAATATTCTCTGTAAACGAGTTTAATTATCTTGGTTAAAAAATTGTATAAAACTGGTAAAAAGCTGATAAGTTTGCAATTTCTAATATCTTCTTTATCACCTTTTTTAAATATTACTATTAATACTGCATTTCTTCCAATCATCTGGTACATCTTTATCATTTAGACATTTGGTATATAACTTTGCTAAAAAAAATTCTATTTCTTCATCTGCTTCTTTTAGTATATCAATTATAATTCCATCATTACCTGGAGCCTTTCCTTTCTTCATACATTTAATTACCTGTCTCCTTCATTTAAAATTCTCAGCAAGTCAGAAAATGTAATAGGTATAAGAGGTACTTGTTCTTTATTACTATATAATTCTTGAAAAAAATCTTCTACCCCTTTCATAATGTCATCTCTCTTTTTGGTAATAATTCCATTTTTTTTCCTTATTGCAGATATAAATTTCCTATCAAAACCAAAATGTTGTTTTACACTCTTGAGACTTTTATTCTCTTCTACAGCTTTCATGCTAGTTCACAATTATACTTTCTTATATCATTTTCAACTCTTTCGATACCCTTTTTACAAAACTTAACATATTCAATCCTTTTTAATGCATCATTTTTGTATATCTTCATATTCCTTCTTTTGTTCATAAATTCTCTAGTCTCAGTAGAAATTTTATTGGTCAACTGCTTCTTTTTTCTATCAGCTATCTTTGGTGCAGTTTTTAAAAGTGTATCAGTTATTTTCCTATTAATCTCATTCAAATCTGAATCATGTTCAAAAGCTACTAATACTTGAAACCGATTTGTAAGTTCTAACCTAAATTCATTAAATTTAATTTAATTTCATTTCATTTAATGAATTTAATATATATATATATATATTATTTTACCATATTATTAACCCATAGTATGTTAATAATGGGTACTTGTGTATTATCCTGTCTACCAAGCTTGGCAGCTTTTTTTTAAATTATACAGTTTCAGGGACATACAATAAATATTTAAAACAAAATGGCTGATAAGAAACAGTAATAATAATAATAATAATAATAATTATTATTATTATTATTATTATTATTATTATTATTATTATTATTATTATTATTATTATTATTATTATTATTATTATCATCATCATTATTACTATTATTACTATTATAGTAATTTTAGCGATTAAGCCAATGCACATGCGCTTTAAAGATAAATTATAAATTAATACTCAATTTTTCCAAACACAAGATATAATATTTTAGAAAGAATGGAATAAATCCACCCATTCTTTCAACCCAAACATTTATGTATGGGAAAATCTTAAGTGTGTGGAAATAAGAGGGTGAAGGTGTTACACGATCACTTTAAATTACATTTGTTATGTTTGAACGAATGACACTTGCGAAATCTTTACAATTTACGAACCATCATTCTTTAGTTGAAATTAAACATATATAATAAGATTTCGCAAGTGTCATTTGTTCAAACATAACAAATGTAATTTAAAGTGATCGTAATTAACACCTTCACGTTCTTATTTCCACAAACTTAAGATTTGCTTATACATAAATGTTTGGGTCAAAAGAATGGGTGGATTCATTCCATTCTTTCTAACATACTATATCTCATGTCTGGAAAAATTGAGTATTCATTTATAATTTATCTTTAAAGTGCATGTGCATTGGCTTAATCGCTAATATTACTATTACATAAAAAACATAGCACTATATAAAATAATATCTATTATTATTATTATTATTATTATTATTATTATTATTATTATTATTATTATTATTATTATTATTATTATTATTATTATTATTATTATTATTATTATTATTATTATTATTATTATTATTATTATTATTATTATTATTATAAAAAAGAAAAAAATTCTGCAAAAATTATTTATATTTCATCTTTATTTATTATTATTTTTTGTATGAAGTTCAAGCTATTAATAGAAAAATAATATAACAAACATAAAGGGTCATATCATGCCCATTAATGCAGACTTCAACTTTTTTGGCCAGACCCCATAGACTTTTGATGCTTTGCATATGGATGCCAGTATCTGGATAAACAAAATTATATCAGTGATTTAATATAAATTAAAAAGAGATTGAAATAAACCTTCTAGATGGAATTTATAATCAATTATTAATTTCATTAAACTTAATAATTGACACATATACACTAAAGTAAAATTGAAAAAAAAAAACCAAAAATATTTGCATATCCCTGAAGCTGTATAATTTTAAAAAAAAGAGGCTGCCCAAATTGGTAGCTAGGATAATACGCAAGTATCTAATAATGTTTTTTTTTTCCTATTTGATTAAATATTTTTTTATTTTAATTTATGCACCCTTATTCATCTATCTATATGTTCTAAGCCTATTTATGAAACACCAAGTCTATTATTAATATAATTCATAAGCAAAATTCCTAAAGATTCGTTTAAATAAGCTTGTAAATAATGTTGTCTTTTGTTATATCAATGCTAATTTATTTTGTCAGATAAAAATGGCTGAAATGTTCTATTTGCAGTTATTTTTGTTTTTATTACAGTTTCAAATATTAATTTTGCTGAAATTCTGTTGATTTTCAATGAGCATGTAAATAATTTTATGGTTTATCAAATATAAATCTATTCAAAGAACAAACAAGTTCAAATATGTTACTAAGATACTTGGATTTATTTATTCTATGAATAGATTTATATCCTCACTGTTATATATTTGATGAGCAGTAAATTATTTCAAAGCTCATTAAAAGTCTATAGAACCTATATTTTTCATATATTTTCCATGTGTGTGATTGATTAAAGAGAGAAAACTGTTAGAAAAACTTATGCTTGCAGCTCAATTTGAATCTGAACAAAAAATCAGATTGATAAATTTATATAAACTATGTGATATGATGTGATGTGATATACGGTATCTTCTTCTTAAATGAAGTCAAGAATCTCTCAGCAATTATGCCCAGAGAAACCTGTTAGCTACTTAATTTTACATTCCCCAGTCTAAGTTTTCCCATATTCTGCTCCATCCCATTTCCACAACATAATCTTTGTCAACTCTATGGCCTTTATATCTAAATCCCTCTTATCTTTTCCTAAACCCAGCATAAAAACCAATAATCCACTTTCTGTATAATCCCTTTTTTCATATTTATTCTTCCATAATTTTATTATATGTGCCCTTTCTGTTTTCAAGAATTTACATTCAATTAACAGATGCCTAATATTTTCTATTTCTTCCTTACATAATTTACAGACTAAATCATCCATATTTTTCCATTTAGATGTATATTCTCTTGTTGCTAAAGATCCTGTTCGAGCCTTAAACAATAAACTACTTTCCTTACTATTATCATATATTAACTCACACCTAATATTCTGTTTATTTCTATATACATTTAAACTCTTTTTACTCTCCATACTAGTTCTCCATCTCTCTAACTCCCTATTCTTTATTAATAAATCTATTCTTTTATCCCATTCCTTACCACTATAACACTCAATAATCCTCTTAACACAATCATCCCATCTTTTGTATAAATATACTGATATAAATTCTTTATCCAAATCTTTTGCATACCACATTACCTTTCTCACCCATCTTGTTACCTGCCCTTTACTCATAACCCAATTAAATACTATTTTAGCTATTCTTTTATTATCCATAAACTGCAATCTACCAAACATTTTCATTTTACTTTTTGCATCTCTCATATGAAAACTTGACCATCCCATTTCTCCTTGAATTGCATCCCTTGCTGTCCATACTTCTGCATCCAATGCATGTCTTCCTACTTCCCTTTGAGCTTTTTCTAAGTAATCTAATATCTTTTTATTAACATATAATGCATCATTACCATATGTTAACCCTGCTACTGCAACTCCTTTCCATATAATTCTAACTACATCATATTTATTATATGAAAACACTGTTAATTTCTTTATCAATCCCTTTCTTTTCTTTGCTTCATTTACCAATTTTTCCTCCCATTCATCCAAATAATTTTTCTGATTATTTAAAAACTTGACCATCCCATTTCTCCTTGAAATTGCATCCCTTGCTGTCCATACTTCTGCATCCAATGCATGTCTTCCTACTTCCCTTTGAGCTTTTTCTAAGTAATCTAATATCTTTTTATTAACATATAATGCATCATTACCATATGTTAACCCTGCTACTGCAACTCCTTTCCATATAATTCTAACTACATCATATTTATTATATGAAAACACTGTTAATTTCTTTATCAATCCCTTTCTTTTCTTTGCTTCATTTACCAATTTTTTCTCCCATTCATCCAAATAATTTTTCTGATTATTTAAAATAATTCCCAAATAACTATATCTATTCACCACACTTAACTTAATATCTCACAATAAAAATTCTACATCTTCTCTTTCCCCAGTATTAACCATTATTATATTTGATTTTTCTTCACTAAATGTAATCCCCATCTCTTTACCCACCCTTGCACATGTCCTCAGCATAACTTCCATATCTTCTCTTCTTTCTGCACACAAAAATATATCATCCACAAAAAAAAGACCTGACAAAATATATACTCCCTCACTACCTATTAATGGTATCTCTATCCCTCTTCCTAATCTTTCTATTGCTCTTTCCATTTCACTTAAATATAACACAAACAAAATAGGTGACATGGGGCATCCTTGCCTTAGTCCCACCCCATTTTTAACTTTAACTGATTCAATATTTTTTAACTGATATATATAATAATTATTTTCATATAATTTCTTAATAATATCCACTACAGCTTCATTCATTCCCAAATTTGCTAAACTTATTCATAATCTATTTCTATTTTCTCTATCATATGCCTTCTCTATATCTATAAAGCTCATATATAACTGTTTACCTGAATTCCTACTCATATTCATAAGTTGTGTAACTACAAATAAACTATCTCCTATACACCTATTTAATCTAAAACCTCCTTGCATTTTCCCCACTACATTATTCCCTTCCATCCATTTTATAACTCTTCTAACCACCATATACGAGAAAACTTTATATAAAACTGTTGTTACCGCTATCGATCTATAATTATTCAACTTTATATGATCCTTACCCTTTCCTTTAAATAATAATTTTACACTTGTATTACTCCAACTACTTGGGAAAATTCTATTCTGTGCCATCTTATTAAAACAGGATAATAACTTTACTTTTGCCCAATCTCCTAAATTCATTACAATCTCTGCTGCCCATCCATCTAAACCTCTTGCCTTTCCACTTTTCAATTTCTTCTCTACCTCATTCAGTTCATTTTCTGAAAACCTAATATTCCCATTATTATATGCTTTCATGTTTTCTATCATTCTATCCTTCACATCTAACATATTTTCTATATTCATTACACGTCTATTTAAGATTCTCTTTAAATCTTCTCTAGAGCTACACTCTATTCTGTCCAAGTGGTTCCCTCTATAGGTAATTAAATATTAAGTATAATGATTTATGAGTAAATAAATAAAATTATTTTTTTTTGTCAAAATGCATTAAAAAACAATGAAATGAATTAAAAAACTCTAACAGAAAAAGTACCAGTGATAATGATAATACTAACATAGGAGTTAAGCTTACACCTTTAGATTCTTGAATATCGAATTTTAAGGTAAATTCTCTAATCATTTGAGGTATTCTGTCAAAGGCAATGGTCATCAGAAATTTAATATACTTATCTATGAGGGTCGGTTCAAATACTCCTGATTTATTTTCTAGATTCTCACCATATAATTATAGATGATGGAAATAATCCAACATATAATCACATTTAACATACCATCATCACAAATCTTCAGGCAAATATTTAGGTATCGATGTTCTTCTTAGCTGAAAAATCTGCACCACCACACAACCAGTTCATCTACAGTAATATTACTGCACCCATGAAAATCATTGCAATGCTTAAAAACTAGAAAGTTTGGCAAAAAAAAGAAAACATAGCTACATTTATCAAGTGATAAAATGGTTGAATTATTTCTGGATTTTTGCCAAAATCATACATCCTGTAGGTCTAAATGCAAGCCTTTATGCAGTTGCACTATTTGCATCTACCTTGGTTGCATTTTTGATCACACATGTATAGAATAATTAAATGTTTATATTCTCTCAGGAAGTCATGTGACATCTGACAACCAATGATGAATTGAAGTTTGATCTTTTGATTCCAATACTCTACTTCTGCTGTAAACAGCACAATCACATATTATGTGAACACAATACATTAAATATAAAGAATATGATGTTTTAAGAATAATTTCTTTGTAAATGTAAAGGAAGATCTCTAAATAATATTAAATGTGTGGGTTTTGTTAATCTAATAGATAAACAACATCACATGATTTTTTTTCATATGCTTACTCATCGTTCCCAAAGCAGTTTTTCTCTATTCACTGGTTTATTAGATTTACCAAGAGAGTAGATAACCTCCCTAACAGATAAACAGTTTTGTCAAATCAAAGCCTGGAAATTATAGCGAATTTTATAGGCAGAGTAAAATAATTAGATAGTCAATTTATCATGAGATTATATGATGTCTAAGCAATGAATATTGTTTGGGTTTTTACAGAATTGATTGTTACAATACTATATGTATCAATGTAAAGAAACGTTCTTTAAAAAATAAATCTCATTTAAGAATTGATTCTGAAAACTTTAGTATTAAATACATTTATATATCATATTACCAATTCCTTTTGTATTTGTGTGTGTGTCTTTTAATGCTTCATTCCACCGTTGCATTAAGTTGTGCAAACCATAATAAGTTTAACAGATTGTTGATTCATGCTTTTTAAGACCTGTGCATGTACACCCACTAAGCCCACACACACAACAAAATTATTGAGTGTACAAAATATATACTCTTTGCAAGAAATGTAAATGAATCCATTTTACCCTTGCAATGAAATGTCTTCAGCTGAGTGAGTTTTAAAAACTGTTGAACAATATTCTTTCTAAGCTACTTGCATGCTCCCACACACACATGGCTCAATAAGCCTACATACAGCCCACATAGGCAAGCACATAAAATATAAAATCTTCATAAGAAATATAAGTGAATATATTGTTAATAAAGAGTATAGTAATATTAGACATAGTTCAAAAGAATTAATCTTGGTTGTAGTTGCTAGAGAGTTTATACTATCATCTGTAAGCATGTATACACATTGGGTACCAGTGAAACAATAACTGGCTCTCTCTGAGCACTATCTTTAAATTAGCGCATGTTATATAATAACATAGCTATTAACTATAAAATTGTAACATGCTAGCATGACTGAAATAACATGCTAACATCAAATTGTGTCATAAATTAGGCAAAATGGCTAGTGAAACATTTGAAATGATTCAAACTCCATATGACTGTTAAGCCATGAGTCACAGGAACATTTTCAAGTAGTTTTCAAGATTTCATGATGGCAAGGAAAGTGGAAAATAATCAATAAATATGTGAAACACAACATCATATTTTGTGTCATAACTTATGCTCCAGATATGCTAAAAATTTAGAATGTGTGATAAATAAATAAATAAATAATGTCACGACATAACACTGGTTAGAGTTCAAACTTTTAAGGCGTTCTTGAATTTCAAGCTTAAATACCTAAACAGTATGAAAGTTTTCAATATGGCTGCTAAATGTGTAAGTGAAAGCCAGCAGCTTCTCACTAAAGAAAGCTATTAACCAGAACCTAGCCTGCAGTGTGGACCACAGCATTACTACGTAATGCCTGCTAATTTTGCAAGCTTATAATAAATGCTTTTGAAATAATTAGAGTGAATTACTAGACTAGAATAATTTTAGCAAAGATTATTATGAATAATTGATAATATATATTCTACATAATGATATGTTCGTTTATGACTTAAATAAATATCTTTTTTTAATTTAACATTGTGCTTTTTTTAATTTTTTCTTCTCCCCTCCTTTTCTTTTGTTTTTACTTTCCTATCTGCTTTTTTCCTTCTCCTTCCCTTAAAAACTCCTCATCCCTTTCCCTTTCTTTTCCTCTCTTTTCTTTTTTTCTCTCTTCTTCTTCTTCCTCCATTTCCCCTTTTTCTTTCTCTCCTTCTTCTTCCATTTCCTTTTCCCCTCTCCTCTCTATCCTCCTTTGCTTGCAGATTAGCAATACACAATTGTTACTGGCTATGTATACATGAATATTACTAATAACAATTATTGTGCTGTGGTATTAAATTTATTATTGATTATAAAAAATAGTGAATATTTACAATTTTTGAAATAAGTATTCTTTTTTGTTTTCAAATAATGACATTAGAGAGCAGCACCACACAGAAATTTAATGTGAATCTTTATTATTGTTACTATAAATGCAATACGAATAGCAGTATATTAAAAATGTAATCTTTTGGAATCAAAACGGCAAATATTTCCACACGAAAAAAAAATCCACTACAATCAAAGCCAAACTGATTCTCTGAAAAGAACAGAACTGTAGTGATAGATTAAACAAGTAGGCAGTAGCATTGTCACGTGATATTGTATAAAATGGATTCTTAGAACTTCTTATAATACCCTTTTGCCTCGTCACTTTTTCTGCCTTCAGGCAGAAAAATTTTTCCAAAAAATTAAAAAAAAGGTAATAATATCTAACTTTTTAATAGCATGGTCTGCAATTTTTTGTCCCTTGCCCTTAAAAACAAAATTTACCAAATACCCATTACACGCGTACGCACACACATACTCCTACAGTATAAACTATATGTTTAGTATACTGTATAATACAAACAGGGCCGGCCTAAAAGTTGTTGTTGCCCTAGGCAGATTTCTTGGCGCCCCCATTAAAAATTAAAATAAAAAATATTCCAAAATTTTTTTATTTATAAAATTTAAAAACAATATTTGGACAAATAAGGAAACAATAAATAAAATGAAATTGACATTTCTTATTTCAATTTTGTCGGCTTCCTTTTTAGAAATTCAGCAATAATATTTCATGTTCAATTGAAATTACTGATAATCCAATTAGTATTCTTTTGGACCACTGAGAAGGTTTGTTTTTATGATTTTCAATTTGAAAAACTTCTCTCACCACTGTCTCCTAAATTGTTTCACCTATTTCGCTGCTTAGTGCACCTTTTGTTCAAGCCAACCTTGGACATAAACTTCATTCAAATTTTATCTACTTGCATATTCTAATAGAGAGTTAAGATAAAACAGTCTTAAGTATGCCAATGTTTAAGCATCGTTAATATCCCTTTCTACAGGAAGATTTACGAAGACATAAGCTAGCAGGTTAGTAAAATAATTTTACCATTTCCTTTTTTTGTTTTAAATGCTTTTAACAAAGAATTAATTACATACCAATTTCACACTTATGAGCAATACACGATTGGTTGGCAACCGTAACTTCATCTAATTGTTTAATCAAACAGGACTTTAACTGAATCAATTTTGCTGATATTTTCTATTTTTATTCCACTTTGATAAGAACAGGGTCCGAATCCATTGCAACACCCATCTTTCATCTTTCCATAGCCAGTTTTGCTGATCTCTAATCTGGTCTGTAAATTTTCAACAGTACTTTCCAAAGCAGATTTTGAATGACAAGCTTTGAGGTATTTTTCTATTAAGGTTTGCTTAGGTTCTCCATGTTTGTATTTATATTGTGATACCTTTCACATGCAGCTTTTGCATTAAATTGTCTTGCATTGTTGTTCTCGATATATCTGCAAATTCTGCGTAAAAGACATGTGTTCATCATTCAGTGTTCACCTTAATCCAATGTTCTGAAGTAAAAGAATTTTAATATAATAATCCTCCTTTTCAGTTTCCTTTCCTCTGCAACTTCAGAAACTAAGTGTCTTATATCTATTCTCAATTTCTTTTTTTAGTTTGGTTATGATCAATGAATCTTCTATGTGATTTAAGTCTTATTACACTATTGTATCTTTCTTCTGAAATGATACGATTCTTTGAGCACTCAATAATGAAATGGGTAGTCAAGTTGCTATAGACACATTGTCAGCACAAAAAAAAAAAGAATTAAAGCTGGCTTACAAATGTGCTACTATTTGAACAAAGTTTCAAGTCAACCCAGATTTGAATCCCTAATGTAGATATAGCAAGAAGATAGATCAGTCACACACACATAAAAGTATTGATGTGATATGGGCATAGTTAGTGCCATAAGAAGGGTGGAGAACTTGAAAGTCAAAAGTTCTGGATCAAATTCTCATAGTACTATATATAAATAAACAATAGTTCAAATAATTTTGAGTGCTGAAAATGTCAATAGAAATTGGCCTGAGACCTTATGCACCAAGACCTGATACTCTACCTCTACACTGCACATTATAGCACTGTGAATGGCATATTCAAAATTTTAGTTTTGGATATTATAATGAAAAAAAATCAATTTTGTGGCAATCAAACAGACTTATTGTGCTCAAATTATCATATTGGTTTGATCTTATTTTAATTTTTTACCTGTTTCATAATTTTACTTATTACTCACATGTGTCCTAGAAGATCTATTGATAAACAAGTTTTATGACTCAAAAAGTCTTTTAGTAAATAGCACTATGATGGGACAGACACTATAGAAAAAGTTAGATATGCTTCCAAACCTATTTTAGGCTGAGAAAATCATTTGATAATTTTTTGGTATTAACATCCTTAGCCAAAATGTAAAAAGAACCCATAAGCACCATAAAACTAAAATGTATAGTAACTAATATGATGTCATGTCTATAATAACTATACAAATGAGCTGCCTTCAACTAAAAGACAGCTATCATAAAATAAATGCATTGGTTTAAGTTTTGAATCCTAGGTCTTCATTGGTGAAGCAGAAACCAATATGGGGGGTGTGTAGATGTTAGCACTAATATATAGCATTCACTGATTCCTTAAGCTTACTGTAGATGGCTCTAAAGTAGGAGGATAATTGGTTTTTGGAAGCTAATTTACCATAAAAAGCTATATGTATATAATAAGTAATAGATATTGTGTTTAGTACTCTGTCAAAGACTCTTTCAGCAATCAAGATAATAAGGTAGATGCCATATCATTTTCACACTTGATCATCATCGATGATAATTTGCCATTGCTTGCTGCAGTCTCAGTGAATCTTTGGTATTTCATATTTAAAACTCCATTATAAAAGTTATTAAATAATTATGTATGGTTATTGACATAAAATATTGAAACCCCTTACATCAATCACATAAAATATTGAAACCCCTTACATCAATAAAGTAAATAAATTATAATCATTAAAACATGATAAAAAATGTTTGTCTCATGTTTCTGCTCAAAAAAAAAACCACCAGAACTCTGAGGATGTAGTCTTGCAGTAATGTTCACCTAGAGATGTTTTACAAGATAACGATATTCAATCAATTATATGCCGTCAGAAAATTCTGCATTCCTGAAGGCAAATCTGAGGTTAATAGAAAAGTCATGGAATTAAGTAGATTAACTTTAAAAAAAACTTTATATTTTAACCTATGTAATAGGTAAAAAAACATAAATAATTATATGATTGGTTGCTAGGGAGATCAAGTGATGTTTGGACAACAAAGTTTCAGACTTAGCACAACATTTCCATTTTAAAAAGAGCTTTGTTACAAAGGTGTTGATAAGAAGTTAGGGCATGGGAAGAAATAGAGGTGGTCCTCATCCATAGATTTTGACTTCGTCATCTACCATTGTCCTGAATCACGAAGGACAACAATTCTATTTAACTGATCAAATAAATTTTATTTATCTTTCAAACATTTTAAGATTTTGTAACCAGGTCAACTTAATTAAATACTTATATAGTTCTGATTCCAAATCAGTAATTACATGTTTTAGTCATCTTGGTTTAAACAGAGGCAAAAACTATCCATACAGTAGTCCCACTCAGTGTAAACCAGAGTAATCAATGAAATTCCAGAAGGCATGGGCATAAAATCCCTATCTAGTGTCTACTCAACCAATATTCCCAGATTAGTTTCCAGCTTATAGATTTCATCAGTGTGGAGTCTTAGATCTGAGAACACTGCACCTAGATCTTAGCATCTAATGCAACTCTCCATCAGCTACCTTTCACCATTTTAGCCAACTATAAAACTATAAGTACAAAATTGAAAACACAATATTTTCAATCCAAGTTCACTCACTTTTTTAGTCATATAGATCTGAACTCAGTTCAGCATCAATATATTTTGGTGTCTTTGGTTTTTCAAAAACCACAGTCGTCATTATTCTATAGGCAGGATAGATATAAAACCATTAAACAACATATGTAAGCATATGAAATGGTCATGTGAAAATCTATATATTTTGTGGTTCTGTATCGTTTAGTGCGATGGTAGAATTAACTTAAGGGGATCAAAGTTTATCTGTCATCTCTGTTAAAGGAATTTAAAAAACGTAATAATTTTGAAATTGACTTTAATTTAGTAAAGAAAACAATTTAGTAATGATTACATTGGTCGAAGTTTTCTTCATAATTTTATTACAAATATTACATTTATTAAGAATAATTCTAATATTAAAATTGTTCATAATAAAAAGAAAAAAGAATTTGTTTCTTTAATATTTGAATCTTAAATTTATTTGTTTATTTACTAAGTATATGATCCCCCCCCCCCCATTAATAAGATATCACAAAGGAATCCATATTGATTCTGACCAGGATATACATTCACAAATGGCTTTGTTACAATTCCACTAATATAGTCACAGATTTTGCAGTCCTTAATTCGTGGTTCATAGTTTGGGTTTGTCCATATTTACATAGATCTGTGGCTGTTCGTAGTTTGGGTTTGTCCATATTTACGTAGATCTGTGGCTATTAAATTTCATTTTAAGAAACAAATAAACACAAGTACTATGATTGTCCGGAATTTATTGGCAAAACTCCAATTGTTTATTTAATTATTTAAAGCTAAGCATTATGGGGATATGTAAATTTTATAATAAATAGCCCTAGTGCATATTGCTAGCTGAGTAATCAAATGTAAAATGTCAATTATTTCCCACCACTATTTTTCCAGTAAACGGTCCCTTGTAAGTCTGCATTTAATAGCATGGTCAAAGGTTATCTTTTGATCATATGCCGCAAAGATGTTTTATATATATTGAAATACAGAGATATTCAAAAAAGAAGAGTGAAATTTAAATAAGGAAAGATCTTAAATTTCTCACAAACAAGCGGACAATGGGTCTATCTTTTACATATTTATGTTTGGGAGATTGCAAAATTTAAAATGACTAATATCCTAAGTCTTCCTTTATTTGCTGTGATATTGCTAACAGTTAGTACATATACTAACCTGTTTGCTGTGATATTATTAACATTTGTTTGCTGTGATATTACTAACAGTTGGTGCATATACTAACCTGTTTGCTGTGATATTACTAACAGTTGAATGCATTTGGAATATTTAACTAAAATTAAACTTTTCTAAAGACATTCAACACACATATTAGATGATGGAAATAGTCCAATATAAAAATACAGATAGAACACCATCATCACAAACTTTCAGAAAAACACATAAATTAAATATGTTTATAAACAGAGCAAAACTCCCCTTACAGTATTGCCACCTGTGCTAAACAGAGTAATCAATGGATGCCAGAAGGCTTGTGCATAAAATCCCTATCCAATGCCTACTCATTCAATATCCCCAGACTAGTTTCTGGCTTGTGGCCTTCATCAGTGAGGAGCTTTGGATCTGAGAGCACTGCATCTAGATCTTAGGATCTAATGCAACCCTCTAGCAACCACCTTTTATCTCTACTTAACTACAAAACTATGAGAATGAAATTGAAAACACAAAAAATATTTTCAATCTAAGCTCAATAGCTTATATAGTCATATGGGTCTGAACTCAGTTCAGCACCCATACATTTTGGTGTCTTTGGCTCTTTTACAACCATAGCCACCACTATCCTATTAGGCAGGATTGGTGTTAAACCATTAAGCATCACATGATCACATTTCCTATACTAGCACATTAATTGTTGATAAACAGAGCAAAACTCCCCTTACAGTATTGCCACCTGTGCTAAACAGAGTAATCAATGGATGCCAGAAGGCTTGTGCATAAAATCCCTATCCAATGCCTACTCATCCAATATCCCCAGACTAGTTTCTGGCTTGTGGCCTTCATCAGTGAGGAGCTTTGGATCTGAGAGCACTGCATCTAGATCTTAGGATCTAATGCAACCCTCTAGCAACCACCTTTTATCTCTACTTAACTACAAAACTATGAGAATGAAATTGAAAACACAAAAAATATTTTCAATCTAAGCTCAATAGCTTATATAGTCATATGGGTCTGAACTCAGTTCAGCACCCATACATTTTGGTGTCTTTGGCTCTTTTACAACCATAGCCACCACTATCCTATTAGGCAGGATTGGTGTTAAACCATTAAGCATCACATGATCACATTTCCTATACTAGCACATTAATTGTTGATAAACAGAGCAAAACTCCCCTTACAGTATTGCCACCTGTGCTAAACAGAGTAATCAATGGATGCCAGAAGGCTTGTGCATAAAATCCCTATCAATGCCTACTCATCCAATATCCCCAGACTAGTTTCTGGCTTGTGGCCTTCATCAGTGAGGAGCTTTGGATCTGAGAGCACTGCATCTAGATCTTAGGATCTAATGCAACCCTCTAGCAACCACCTTTTATCTCTACTTAACTACAAAACTATGAGAATGAAATTGAAAACACAAAAAATATTTTCAATCTAAGCTCAATAGCTTATATAGTCATATGGGTCTGAACTCAGTTAATGGTTTAACACCAATCCTGCCTAATAGGATAGTGGTGGCTATGGTTGTAAAAGAGCCAAAGACACCAAAATGTATGGGTGCTGAACTGAGTTCAGACCCATATGACTATATAAGCTATTGAGCTTAGATTGAAAATATTTTTTGTGTTTTCAATTTCATTCTCATAGTTTTGTAGTTAAGTAGAGATAAAAGGTGGTTGCTAGAGGGTTGCATTAGATCCTAAGATCTAGATGCAGTGCTCTCAGATCCAAAGCTCCTCACTGATGAAGGCCACAAGCCAGAAACTAGTCTGGGGATATTGGATGAGTAGGCATTGGATAGGGATTTTATGCACAAGCCTTCTGGCATCCATTGATTACTCTGTTTAGCACAGGTGGCAATACTGTAAGGGGAGTTTTGCTCTGTTTATCAACAATTAATGTGCTAGTATAGGAAATGTGATCATGTGATGCTTAATAGTTTAACACCAATCCTGCCTAATAGGATAGTGGTGGCTATGGTTGTAAAAGAGCCAAAGACACCAAAATGTATGGGTGCTGAACTGAGTTCAGACCCATATGACTATATAAGCTATTGAGCTTAGATTGAAAATATTTTTTGTGTTTTCAATTTCATTCTCATAGTTTTGAAGTTAAGTAGAGATAAAAGGTGGTTGCTAGAGGGTTGCATTAGATCCTAAGATCTAGATGCAGTGCTCTCAGATCCAAAGCTCCTCACTGATGAAGGCCACAAGCCAGAAACTAGTCTGGGAATATTGGATGAGTAGGCATTGGATAGGGATTTTATGCACAAGCCTCCTGGCATCCATTGATTACTCTGTTTAGCACAGGTGACAATACTGTAAGGGGAGTTTTGCTCTGTTTATCAACAATTAATGTGCTAGTATAGGAAATGTGATCATGTGATAATTAAATATATTTACTTATAACAATTTAAGATCATTCCTAATTTAAATTTCAGGTTTATTTGAATGTCTATATTTCACTATATATAACATCTGCGTGGCATGCCATTAAGAGATAAACTTTCGATCATGTTGTTAAATGCAGTCTATCATTACTCACAAGTTAGCATTAGCAGGAAAAACATTGTGTTAGGGGACTAATTAACATTTTAAATTTTATAATATATGCTTGCCAAGATTACAGAAATAAAATTCTATCTTACAGCATTGTGAACAAGTGTTGATCTTTACAAATACAGACAGCCTTATCTTATAATGATGGTTGGTTAATTAAAAAATATAGCTACGAAAATTATGTGTTGAAAGACATTCGTCTGATATTGAAATTTAAGGGCCAAATTTATTACAAAAAAAAAAAATGTTTGCCAAAGCATAAACAAAAAATGTTCAAATTAAAAATGCTTTGTGTAAAATTAAAAATATTAAAAACCATAATTTAAAAGCAATTTATTATTCTTAGAAGCCACAGATAAGGCCAGAAATGTTTTTAAAAACATCCCATGCAAATGGATAGAGACGCTGCCGAGATATAGAAAACATTAGAGTATATGTATAAATTTTGTAGTGTGCGCAGAACATTTTAGTAAATAATATCGATAAGAAAATTTAATTATTTCAATTTGAAAAAAAAAAAGCCTAAATATATTAACAATTTATAAATTTATAAGGGATTTGTCAAGCATTGGTGGCTGAGAGGTCAGCGACAGCTGCTTTACAAGCAGTTGTCCCGGGTTAGCGGGTTCGCTTCCCGGCTGATGCTATGACACATGAGAAAAAAAAAATTTATAAGGGATTTGTTCTTTTATAGATGTAATCTTTTTATTTCCTATTTTTTTTCTCTTGTGTCATAGCATCAGCCAGGAAGCAAACACGCTAACCCGGGACAACTGCTTGTAACCTCTCGACCACCAATGCTTGACTTTTTATTTCCTTTTTATTTTGATAGTGCGGAGAACAGTGGCATCCTGTGAAATGTTTAAGTGGGAATGGTTTATTGCAGTGTTGCAACCAAAAAGTAAGCAAGTAAAACTAAAAAATTTCTCAACCATTTTCCATACCATTCATTGTTAAAAGGTCGATTGTATTTTTTATTTTCGTTAACTATTGTTTGACAAATAATCGTATCTTTAATAGATCGATCTTTATTTTTTATTTCAATTTTTCATGTAATGATAATTGAGAAAATATATTTTTTTTACATATTCTATACTAACACCCATTGCGATAAATATTTCAAATATTTATTTTGTTATACTTTTCTGTAATAAATACTTATACGTTAATTTATAAATATTAATTACCAGAAGAAAAAAACCAGAATATTTTATTGCTTATTCTAAACAAAAACAATAAAAATTAAATCGCTCTGAAGAGAAATCAGAATAACAAAATCGCTCAAATAACTATTGATGCCGCATCAGCGAGCAGTTCCAGCATTGGTAAAAATGAACAAATCTTGGTGGAACTTTCTGAAATTCATCAGACATTTCTGGCACTGCCATAATTAGCAACATCTTTGAATAGAAATTCAAGCATTGCTTAAAATAATTATTTTTAGAAAGTCGTTAGTTGTATTTACATAATTAGGTTGTATTCTAATCTATTGTGTCAGCCGCTTGATGGCATTGGTGCTAAGCAAAAACACATTGATATAACATTTCTGGGCCAGCCATTCTATACAACTACGATTCCCATAAAATTAAAATAAACAATAAAAATATAAGCAGACTTTTGGGGATAGTAATTAATCAGAGACTGGCTTTTTTTGTATGTGTGGGTGTTGATAAAAAGGTACATTACTTTCCAATAGCAAATAATAGTACATTGGAGACTTTTTTGGACAGTAATTCCAACAAAATTTTACAATGAAAGCCAACTTTGACCTTTTTGGGTCAGTAATTAATTTGGACGGTAATTAAGCAGACGGGTTTCTTTTTTTTTTGCATATTGGAAAAGTTACAGTACTTTTTAAATACAAAATTAAATTACATTTTACCCCTTTTTTGGACAGTAATTAATCAGACACCGTGTTTTTGTGAGTAAAAATTAAATTATATTGCACTCTTTTTGTGTGTGTGTATATATATAATTACATTATTTTTTAATAACAAATAATAGTAAACATAGCAGAGACTTATTTGGACACTAATTAATCAGAGACATGCTTGTTTGGTTGTTGTTGTTTTTTTACATATTGGAAAAGTTATGGTAGTTTTTTTTTAAAAAAAATTAAATCACATTTTACACTTTTTTGGACAGTAATTAATAGACACTGCATTTTGGGGTGGGGAGTAAATTCGATTGCAATTTACCAAATAAAGTTATTAATAATTATAACAAATTATTATAATGAAATCCGACTCCAGTGACTGACAATTGGAAATTTTGAAAGTTGGAAGCAGCCATCTTCCCTGTCTCGAACGATTTCTCACGATACGTTATTTTGACCGTGATTTTCAAAATAGTGCTGTGTCCCACCCTAAAATCCAATTTGTGATGCTAACACAGTCCTGATGGAACAGTGATGACACTGTTAAAAGTATTAGAAGGTACCAGTAGATCAGTTCACATGAAACAAAAAAAGGTCGACCTGAAAAGTTAAATTATTTAGACATGATGCAGTCAACACACCATCAAGCGACACTGTAGTGAAAATATACAATCCAGCATTACAATAAAGTGTGTAACACAACCAACTATAGCAGCCAATGAAGGCATTTTTCTGCGCTTTTAGTATAGAAAAAAAGCCTGTGGTAGCCGGCACTGAGTAAACTGATTCTTTGTGTTTTATCATAGAAAGAAAGCTATCTGCTTGGCTGCAGCTGTGGAAATGGCATATTTCTAGCAAATTTATCTAGAAATAGCACTGTCAAGCGGCTGACACGATAGATCAGAACACAACCCATAATTACTATGCAAAATATTGAATTCTTGTTATATTATTGATATTTTCAAGCATAAATTTAATAATTACTTTTTTTTCTGGGACTGCTGCGGCATTGCAGTGTTTATGGAACAGCCACCGCTGGTGGAGAAAATATTCTCACTTCTTGTAGACTAGATAAAGATTTTGAATATGAAGATTTTTTTTTTCTTTCACATGTTAACATTTACGCTGTGATGCATGTAAATATGAAGCATTAATCATATATTACAAAGTCTGTAATTTGAATAATAGCAATTCTAACAAATATAGATGGAATTTAAATCTTAAATAATTTTAAAATGTAGGGATTTGAGTTAGATATGTAACTTAAAATTAAGTTTGATATTACGGCATTGTGGTCACAAGAAATTAAGCTATAGATAAAATAAATATCTATTTATGTCATTGAAATGTGTCCCCATGTATATTACTGACAAATTTATGGGTTAGATTATGTCCCTCATTTACTTAATTATTTAGAACATTAGGACTATGTGGATAATTGAAAAGACAGTTACTAAGCAACTTTCGGAATCATTCAAGGCTGGAGATTGAAATAATTTTAACATTGAACATTTGTAGAAGTATTACAGAATATATATATATATATATATTGGGGGGGGGGGGATAACCACTTAGTTAAATTCTCCACTTTACAATATAGTAAACAGTGCATTTTAATCTTTGCAAATTCATACTGCCTTATCTTGTAAAATTTGGTCAATTAAAATATATAAATGCCAAAAATATATGTCAAAAGGCATTTAATTGGCATTGGAATAATTTATGGTCAGAATTTATCGTAAAAAAATAAAAATTCAGTTTGTAAAGCCACATTAAAAAATATTTAAATTATAAATTAATTCTTAACTGGAACACAAGCTTATTATATACCTGTGTCTATATATGTAATATAGGGTATATGAGCACAGACTTTCAGATGATCCATCACTCTCCACTCTATCTAATAACACTGATACACTCAGGCACATATATGCTGAAAAGATAAATAATCACCAACATACGTATTTCATGCTAAACCAGAAATCATCAGTTGGTCCAGATTATCATCTCCCACACATATATACTATAAGTGCTCAGATATATATTAAGATAGACAATCCTCATACTTTAATGGACAGGCTCCAATCTACTACACACTCCAACTCTTCAACCGTCCATCCAATTGAAAATCTGATGATGGAATGCTCGAAGGCCACCCTGAGGCCGAGATTCTTGTCACACCCATGTTGACCTAAGGTCAATCTGAATCCCACATGTACAGGACGTAATCCATTAAATACATATGCAAGGATGGGCAGACATCTCTACAATGTAATAACTGAAACACAGGCTTATTATATACCGTATATTGGTGATTATTTATCTTTTCAGCATATCTGTGCTTGAGTGTATCAGTGTTATTAGATAGAGTGGAGAGTGATGGATCATCTGAAAGTCTGTGCTCATATACCCTAAATTAATTCTTATAAAATTTAAAATTACAATTTGAAACAATATATTTTCCCTAGAAGCCACAAGTAATTAAGAATTTGAAATAGTGAAAAGACTGGAAATGTTTTTGAAAAATATCCTGCAAAGATGGGCAGATTAGCTTCTGAGCTGTGATTGGTGAGCAGATGGGTGATGGTAAAGAAGGGATATAAAAGGCATTTCCAGAAAAAAAACATTTTAAACTGATTTACAGATACCAGATGTCAAAGATAATTATCCGTCAAATCAGAGTGTAAACAATCAGCATTTGATACAGATAGCCAAGCCAGCTAAGTAAAAAGGGTATCAGCAAGATTCAATGGCAGATTCAAACAGTAAACCCCAGTTATATTCTTATTGCAATTTAATGGTAAATCCCAATTTTATTTATACCTTTTTCAAAGTGATTGGCTAAGAATCACCATTTTCCAACTGCGTATTACCTAAGAAAAATTTGCTAAGCCCTAATATGACCCTCAAATTGTAATCTGTTGACTGCCATTCTAAACTATGCATTGACCATGTTTTGACATAAGCTGATTTGATCCTTGACTGTCTACCTGCCAACCAAGACCAAAAACTAAATTAATGAAACCGACCTGTAATGATAGTGATATTATTGTTCACACATGGATTTAGAAAGAATTGTGCTAGAATAGGAACCCAAACATGAATTAATAATGCACTAATCTAAGATCCAACATATATATAAGATCTTTTAGATTTTGGAGCAAGTATTTTCACCTCGGGCGAGTAAAGATCAAAATTTCGTACATGAAGATGAAATTTAATTCCCCTCCCCTCTTGAGTTAATATATATTTTTCTTTTATATGTTAATATTTAAGTTACAAGTTCTTTTTCATATGTCAAAGTGTTGACTGGGACGCAAACCCAGGCCGGCCTCCTGGAAGGCAACTGCGCTGCCGCTAGGCCACCTACACTTGACAAATTATAAGTTGGATGAATTTGAAATGTTAATATACAAGACTGTAATTTAACAATTAGGAAATCCACAGATATTGATAATTTAATAATAAAGTAAAAATAAAATTAGGGTTTAACTGACGTAGTGGAGTCATGAATTACGTTGCATCTAAGTATGACATTTCAATTATATGCTATCCAAAGTAAAATTTAAACAAACAAAAATGTAAATAAGTCAATAAAAAAAGCTGTTAAAGTTTACAAAATGTAATTTTCAGCTGCAAGTTTTCCTTTTCTGAGCTGAACATATACTTTCCAATAATAAGCTAATTACTTTATAAAAAATATTTTTCTTTTTAGATTTAAGTGCCAACTGAACTGCCTAATAGGATAGTGGTGGCTGTGGTTGTTAAAGAGCTAAAGACACCAAAATGTATGGGTGTTGAACTGAGTTCAGACCCATATGACTATATAAGCTAGTGAGCTTAGATTGAAAATATTTTTGTGTTTTCAATTTCATTCTCATAGTTTTGTAGCTAAGTAGAGATAAAAGGTAGCTGCTGGAGGATTGCATTAGATCCTAAGATCTAGGTGCAGTACTCTCAGATCCAAGGCTCTCACTGACGAAGGCCACAAGCCAGAAACTAGTCTGAGGATATTGGATGAATAGGCACTAGATGGGGATTTTATGCACAAGCCTTCTGGCATCCATTGATTACTCTGTTTGGCACAGGGTGGCGCTACTGTCTGGAGAGTTTTGCCTGCTTTAATAACAGTTATGAGCAAGCATAAGAAATCGTGATCATGTGATGTTTAGTGGTTTAATCCCTTGCCTTACTAATTTATAAACAGATCTATAAAAAATTAATCATAATTTATAAAAGTTTCAATATAAATTAAATGAGATAAAATACCTAAATATTAGTAATAGACCATAATAATAATATATTCAAAGTTCATATGCATTACCCTTTTCACCACTAAGAGCTCAGGTTTTGAATTCAGGTATTAGTAGATTTTTAGTAGACTCAGTCTGTACAAACATAGACATGACTAGTGAAGCTTCTATCATCTTCGTCTTGATTAGTGCAGCAGTCTTCAATAATATGCGTTTACTTTCTCATTCAATGGGCAGTATCTGACAATGTTTTCATTATTGATTGACAGCCGGTTTCTCCCCAAAGCAATAGGCACTGTTGAAGTTTAGGCAGCATATAATTTGCATATTCTGACACAATAATCCTTGATAGTTCTGCATTATATGATAGCTTCTCAGCAACTCTCAATGGACTTACGGCTTGTACCCAGCCTGAGTGGAGCAGATGACATGTTCTCTCTACTCTTCCATTATATTTTAACACAAAGCACACTAATAAATCAAAGTAGAATCACATAAAAGTTAAAATAGAATCAGCAATTAAAGCAGAATAAAAATTCAAAGTATAATTTACGATCTTTGGCAATTCCCTATTTTTATTTTACCGAGTTGTCTTATCCGCAAAATCAGTTTTTATCAAAGGTAAAGACGCTCTATGGCGCCATTTTTGCGCTAAAACACATAAAAATGCCGTTTCCGTGGCCGACACATTCGAACCCACGTTTTCTATAATACAACTTTTTTGTTGTGCTACAGATTGCAGACTGCTATGTCACGTCACAGTACAGCGTGTATGTTGCATCGCAGCAAATACATTTTCTGAATTCGCAGTTTATAAAATGGTTACGGCTTGGTGAGAGGGTGTGTTTTTTTGAATTGGATGGAAATGTTGTTTTCCTTGGATTTTTTTTTATTTTTAAGTATTGAAATGTTCAGATTTTGTAAAGTAATAATTATCAGACTTTTTACACCGTACTGTATTGAAGTTTTAATTGGGAAAATGTTGACAAGATATATGAATAAAGTGAGTTGGAATTAGGTAACGCGTCAAGTAACGTATTGTTTGTAGCATTCCACGAGACAAATAAGATTCTACCATGTGTATTTTTTTGAAGCAAAAAAGAGCGGTAACATAAAAATATCCAGTAAGAAAAGTACAATTCTGCATGTTTTTTTTTTTATAAATTTCATAAAAAGCATATATTATAAACATGATTAATAAGTAAAGAAGACATTTTTGTTGTTGTTTAAAAAAGTTTTACTTTCTTTCTTTTCTCCGACTACGGTTATACTTTGTTGAATATAGTTTACGTTTATTGTTATCATTTATTTTATAGATGTTACTAAAAAAAAATATTTACAAAAATACGATTTTGATATTTTTTATTTTAGCATTACAAACAACAGAACACTAAACCTAAACCTAACCCTAACAACTTTTACTTTTTGTTGTCATTCTATATGAAGTAAAAATAGCGGTAAAACCATAACCCCAGTAAAAAAATATACGATAGAAAATTGATTTTTCTAATAAAGCAAAATAAAAAACACGTATCAAATTGTAATTTGTTTATTTTATTTTACATTTATTATTATCATTTAATTTGTATATGTTAATAAAAAATAATATTTAAAAAAGACAATTTTGTTTTGTTTTTATTTTTGCATTACAAAAAAACACATCAAAATGATTAAAATCAACGGCCTGAGAATGTTCATATTTTAGTTTTAGCGTGAAAACCGCGCCATCGAACGGCGTCTTTATCTATAAGACAAGAACCCCACCACTTATCTATTGGTTATAGATAACTCCTAAACCTTGTTACAGTCCATGGCTTATTTGTCCAATTATAGCATTTATATAATTTTAGTGTTGAAAGAGATCATACGAAAAAAACAGCTGGTGCTTTGAGTGAATTATGTCAGATATTTATCTCCATAATTAGTTGATATTTATAAGAATTACATTTGATAATGATAATGTCATTTCTACTCACCTAATTATAAAATATATTTACAAATGTTACTAAAAGAAATATTTTGTTTTAAATTACTGTTATAATAAATTTAGAATTAATAATGCTGTGTACATTTATCTGTGCACATATTTATATATATAATTTCGGTAAAAGCCTGAAATCTGGGCATGGCCGCTTGGGGCATTGTTTACATGTCAAAACACATAAAAATGCCATTTCGGCGGCTGCAGCCTTACAGGCTAATACATTTACATATTGTATTAACCCATTAAGCTAAGCCGCTTTACATGACATTGCACAAAAATATTACAGCCTGTTTTGTGCTTCGAAGCTATTTACGCGTATTCGTTCTATTCATAGCTGATTACCATATCGCTTGAGGGTGTTGAAATTTCAAGGTGGTACGACTTTTTCAAATCTCCGTAATAGAGTAATGTCATTTCGATTTAAAAAATGTTGTTAATTATTAATAATTGTCATATGGTCCCCACCCTTCCCGAAAAAAAGGTTAATATGTAAAAAATTGGCAAAGTGTATGTTCGAACAGGCTTCAACAAAGCTCACACGCTAAGTCATGTTTCAGCGTGGGGAAAATATTCGAGACCACTAAAAGGTCTGAGACGAACGTGCAATTTTGAAACTTTTCTTCAGCTAAATTGCCGAGTACAGAGTGTGTGAGATTTTTTTTTTTTGTCAGGCGCATGTAATGTCCACTTTTTATTACAGCAATAAAATCGAATAAATAATTTTAAAAAGTCCAAAGTTTGTGTCCTTTTTTGTTGTTTTTTATTTCATTAGAAATTGGCAAGTATTTGGATTCAATTTTTTGCAGCGGGGTTAAAATAAATGACGACTTTGGTTGACTTTTTGTTAAGAATAACAAATTACGAAATACCCCACCCCCAAAAGCAGTTAATTGTAGAAGGCTAAAAAAAAAAAGGTAATTTGAACGAAATAGAAATCAAAGTAAAAAGTGAAAAAAAAGGTTGTTTCAAAAAAAGAAAAAAAGTTAAATTCTTGACTTTTTCCGAGTGTGTGGGGGTGAGTGTTTGAAAACAATTTTTTAATCGGCAAAAACACAAAAGTAAATTTTGATTTAATATTAAGAAAAACAATAACGTCAACCAAAAAGAAATCAAAATTCGAAACAAGACCTAAAGTTGATTCTCTTTTTTCAGCGCTGTTAAAATAATTGACTATTTTTGTTGGCCTTTTTGTTAATAATAACAGTAGGAATCCCCCCTCCCCCGCTCAAAAAGCTGTTTCTTGTAGTAGCCAAAAAAAAAAGGCTAATTCAAACATAATCTAAATCAAAGTGAAAACAAGTTGTGTTTAAAAAAAAAAGTAAAATTAATAATAATAAGAAAAACCATTTAGTCAAGCCAAAAAAAAAAATAAAAATAAAAGAAAGGTAGAATTAAGTTCTAAACAAGTCGCAAATAATTGTATTCTATTTTTTCGGTGGTGGGATTCAAACAAATTTTTTTGACGTCGTGAAACGGTCCGAAGTTTTCAAATGATAAAAAGAAAAAAATACAATTAGCAAAATTTGTTGAAAAAATATCAGGTTCCAAAAAACCCACAAAAAGTAACGAAAATGAATATCAAAATTTGTTTAATAAAGAAATCATGTTCTAAATGAAATAAAAATTATTCATTTAATCAATATTAGAAAAAAAAAAAAAAAACCCTTGTTGTATAAAAAAAGAAAAAAGTTGCGGTGGCGCGGTAATGTTATATTTCATTGATTTTGTCTAGCATCAACGCTCCCAGTGGCTTTTCCCAGATTTCAGGCTTTTACCATAATTTCTACTTATTAAAATTGTTAAATACTTTTAATTTAAAAATTTGTGCGAATTTTTTTACTTATATACATGAAGAATATATAAATATTGCTTCAATATATGCAATAAATTTTGCATGCCAGTTTATGTGCTTTATGAAATATATAATTATTTTCAATGTACCAAAAATGCATTAAACTGAATGGGAAACTAAAAACATCAACAAAAGTATAATTATATATTTTGTAAAGCATATAGATGTCCATGTGCAAAATTTATTGCATTTAATCAACGAAATTATTTTTATTATATACGTGGGTGTATTAAATAGTACTGTACTATACAATTACAGTACAATAATACTATACACACACATACAATAATGCTATATCATAATCAAGGTTATCAACAAAATATGATCTATTATAAGTAATATACATTATACACAAAAGGGCTTGAAACAAAATATAGCATATTTCTTCTTGGCTCCACTGTATACTTATTATTTTATTTGCATTAATAAATGTTAATTTGTTACTCCAGCCTTTATTCTCATTCTTATATATGTCCATGTTTTTCATTCATAATTAATGTGTTAATAGTTAATATGAGTAATCATCATTCTCAAAGTCTATGGGTTTACATTAGCTAAAATATGAATGCAGTGTTGGAGACGTAAAAATGTAGAAAAGATAGGATCAAATCCTCAGGATAATCCAATAAACAGCTAGCTTCCGCAGACTATTCCTTTCCCAAACCATTTAGGGTTAGATGGGGCATCTTGAAATAAAACCAGTATACGGAAGATATTACAAAGAATAATCATAAATAGTAGAGTGCCTGATTTCATCTTATCAGTAGCTTGAAATTTAGTTACCATATTAGGTATGCCTGCAAACACCCCTTTAGCGATCAGCAGCTTTTTTTTACATTTGACTGCCTAGTGTGACACACTACACTAGATATGTTCTTTTTTATATTTTGTAACTTTTGCCTTCATATCCTATCAGATATTATCATTACCATTCACAACAAATACTTCTCTGACAATCCTTTTAGGTGATAAAGATTGGAAATTTTTCCCTTCTTGTTTTACCCTTTTACTAAAAATATCTAGATATTCATTTATTGATAACCTTTAGAAGGAACTAAATCAGTTGTGGGCTGGCTATCTGAAAGAAAAATCTTAAGTCTTTTGGTAATCTGAAACAAATTCAAACCTCAAATGGTGTCCAGGCTTGGAAGCAGATGTAAGTCACAACCAATATAATATAAATCTTTCTTATTTATATATCTATTTTAGAACCACAGCTTTCATGCTTAAATAAACAAATGCAATATCCTCAACCTGTTGTCAAGGCAATGCTACATTAGGTAGTAAATTTGCTGCTTAATTGTAGGGTTGCCTTGACAGCAAATTGATCTATTGGTTGATTTAAACATGAATTGTAAATGATGTAATTTATGTATGATAAACACCTAAGTGGTAGCATTTAGATATATATGCATATAATGTTAAATATTTCCATGGATTGTTGTTATAATAAAGAATAGAAATGAGATAATATCCATGTAAATAGAAATAACCTTTAATCTTTGGTGTTACCAAGAATAAATCAATTACTATTAATTGACAATCCCTAAGGTCAAACCAGTTTTTCTATTATACCTATAATAGCTCTTTTGTTTGAGTTTTTTGCATAAAAATTGGCACATACTCCGTCATCGATAAATGTTTTAAAAACAGGTAATACGCTTAATTTTATATATTGCATATGTGGAGTAGTTTCTTTCCACACTATTTAATATAAGTATAAATCGCTATTATTGTTACATATATATAAATGAGTATACACACATTGACATACATGCACTTATAACATGCATAGATAAATACACTAATAAAACATATTAACTTTAAAAAAAAAAACTACCATAAAATGAGTTTGTATATTTTATTTATATACAGTTCTAGCATATACTGGTAAGTCCAGATAATTTATTTTACAGCAAAAAGGTTAATCGTTTAGCCTGGATATATGAAATCAATGGATTAGATCCCAATAAATCTACTCTTTTTTAAACAAAAAAAAAAAAACACAATTACATGTTATTACAAGAAAAGCCATTAAATAAAAAGATTGCTACAAAAACGTAAAAATCTTTCAAATAAATAGAAATAATTTTGACAAACAATAAACATAATTGATATGTTTTATATTTGTAGCAAATCATCTATTAATATTGGGGATGTACGAGTTTGACCTGCATGGATGCACAGGTGAAAATATACAGTGGCCTTTAAACAACCTTCTGAGGAACAAACACCTTCCCAAGGACCCCTCGTTAAAAAAAGCAGTTAAGAAATAGCATTTTTCATCAGGAATTGATGATTCTGGGCAATAAGAGTTTGAGGGTTTTTCCATCAAAAATAGCTAGATACCTATTTACCAACCAATACTGAATGGTTAGTTGAATTGATCGTGGGGCATTATTCATCAGGCTTATTTATTGCTAGGTGATAAGGGTTTGAGCAGTTTTCTATCACTGTTATACTGTCCTGTTTAAGAACAGTTCGATACTTACTTATTAACCAATATTGAATGATTACTTGGGTTATCATGGGCCATCAACTTGAACAGAAAATCTTAAATCTGATGAGGATCTGATTTTTTTTTTCAAATATATCTGACTTTATGTGAAATGTATATAAATATATATGCAAATATGCGACTATTCAGATGCGCTTATTCAAATTTTCAATCCGTCAATTTTATATAACAATAATTCCGAATATTTATATATTTACGTAGAGTACTTATAGAAGAATCAAAGCACTAAGGCATCCGCTAAAAATTTTGCAATAAATTAACATATTAGATGTTATTTAATAATTAACATTTAATAGATTACTCTTAAGGAGTTTCTAAAGAGTGCTTTTACATTTAAACTGGTAATTTTTTCAATTATTCATATTCCCCTTAATTTGTAATGTTTGTTCATTTGCGTCTTGAAATGGCTTTTTTCTTCTTTATAATCTAATGCCAAGTGTATTTCCAATTATGTTCATCATTGAAAGTGCATTTAACATTAGGTTATAAAAATAGGCAGACAAACGTTTGCACATTTAATTAATATAATAATATTTATAATTGATTATATACAAAGTACTTAAATAAATAAGAAGCAAACATTCACAATTTAGCAATGACAAAATTAACTACAATATTGATGCAAACAATTTAAAAGTCTTGTCAAACGTGTCTCAAAATATAATAGATGATTTGCTTTAAATTAAAAAAGGATTAAATCAAACATATTTTAAAAAAATCAAAAATCCATAAAGACTGCGATTAATTAGAGTCAAAAAAAATTTCAATATAATTGAAATTTTTAAGCACCCTTCATTACACTCACAAATAATAAGTTAGAACTTATCCAGTCATAAATACTTCACTACCTAAACTGTTCCCTCTTTCTCCGTACCTTTTAATATACTTACAGAATACTACGACAATTACAGGGTTACGGAAATTCTTTATAAAAGTAATCTTTCTAATATCGTTCATTCGTATCTAACTGAAAGCTTTATGTAATCCTACTATTATCCCAGCATATGTACAATCTGTTAACCTGGCATTTTTAGTTCCACAACTTTCTTTCCGGACTATTTTTCTAGATGACACGAACGAATAACAATTCAACAATACGCATCTTATTTCTTCACTGTAAATCCTCGCGTATTTAGAGCAACCTTATTGCACTGCTGAGGATGTAAATAAATATTAAATTAGTTGATACTTTTAATCTTTACAGTTTTTACATTTTTAATAATAATCTAAAATCATTGAATGTACATATACGCTAAATTTCACTCAGTACAGAATCTTTCAATAAACAAAACAATGAAGAAACATTAACGGATTGAATTGTTTCTTCTTAAATTTTTTTTAATGCAGATGGGTTTATTTAGAAAATCAAAAAACAAGTTCTAAAGTTCCCTAATTAGTATTTTATTTTTTAAAAAAACTGAAATCGCAATGTCAATTAATTTTCAACGTCAATTAGGCTTATTAATTTTATTTTCAAATGTGTTGATATATCGATTTCTTATCGCATTTACCATTTTTCTTAAATATGTTAGCATTCAAGATTTGCTAAAAATGTTAAGTAAAGTGTAACTCTAAAATAATAGTCTGATAATTATGAAAATTCAAAAAACCTTTCCGCAACAATGACTTGATAGTTGACGTTATCAAATCGGGAACTGAATCAACGTAATCTATCTGCACGATGTCCAAAAAAAAATTTCTGTGACTTACTCAAAAATATTATATGATCTTAAGTGCTTAATGTTTATTCATTTGCTAAAAATAAAATGTTAACTCTTAGAACAATAATCACATAATTATGAAAATTCAAAAAAACTCTTTCGCAACAATGCCTTGATAGTTGAAGTTATCGAATCAAGAGCTGGATTTATTCTATCTAAACAATATCAAAATTTTTTTCTTTGAATTTCTCATATTACGATTTTAAATACTTAATATTTGTTCATTCGCTGAAAATGAGGTATAGATTATGCTTAAAATCCATTGTCTCTCTGTTCCTCTTTTCTCTTGCTTTTCCATCTTTCTCTCTATATATAAATAGAGGTACATCATATTTTTTTTGCTTTGTTTAAACAAAAAGAGATAGTGCTATGTATCAAATTGATTATAACAATCTTAAAATCCTATTTCTGTTATTTGCAAACTTCCTAAACAAAATTATCAACAATTACACCATTAATAAGACCTAATTGTTAATCAAAAAATTTTGTGATATTGTTTTTACGATATATTTGAAACATGTAAGTGGGCGCTTACGCATATGTAAATACCCATCAAGTCACATATCTATCATATATTTATAAAGAGAAACATCTATAAATCTACTTGTATTTTTTTAATGTTGTTAATAGTAATTTTACAAAATTATAAGAATTTAAAAAAAAAAAAATTGTAAACTTTTAATCTCTAAATATCATCACCATTTTCGATTTATTAAAAAAGAATGTCTGTGTATTTTATTTAAAGATGATATATATATTTTTCAATCACAAACTAGAAATTTTAATATATTTATAAAAATATATTACTTTAAATAATTAGTCTTTGTTCGTATGACTTTTGTCAGAAGGAACACAATTTTTCAATTTAAAAAAACTGATAAAAGATTAATACAAAAACTTATTTAAGGAACACGGCAACAGTACAGATATTAAACAAGAATACCTACTTCTATTCAAATTCAACATCTAATTTTACAAAACTTTAACAATTTTAACCTTTACATCTAAAATCTATTTTTTTTTCTTTTTGAACGGACAAAAAATTAAAATTACATTTAAAATCAAACTTAGGATATATGTAATACTTGCTTTACTTCTTAACGTTTATACAATATATAAAAACAAACTGAATGAAATTATCAAAATGATTATTAATTCACGAAAAGCGCACAATACTTTTGCAACAACATATTACACACCCACAGAACCATATACTTCACATCAAAATCGTAAAATCACGTTAAAAACAGACTAATCAATTTGTCAAAAAACAAAAAAGACATTAACTAAATGGGAATGAGTTTCTTCTAAGAATCTTTGTTAGTAAATAACAACTTGTGCCTCAAATTATGAAGTTATTTTTTACAATCGTTACTAGCGAAGTCTAAATGACTGGATTTAAGTTTTAAACTTTGTTCAGCATTCATTATTAATCTCATTTATAATGCATGGCATTTACCGATTAGTGGAGGTAAGCGCAAATAAGCGAATACGTTTCCACAACCCTCTGTGTTTGCTACTTGCTTGAAGCAGCTATTCCCAGCTTTATAAATACAAAATAAACTGTTTCTCATAAAGGTGCCTTACAACATTTCAATGCGTAACTTCAAAAAAAATACATTTTCAACAAGAATATATTAAATAGTAACAAACAGTAACAAAAGTTAGTATATGGTAATGCCCTTCTAGAGAATTAAAACATGATCGTAGTTTATGTAATTTATTTAAATTTGATTTTGTGTGCTAAGCTAGGCTGAACAGGATTTTTTCAAAACGAAACTTAGGAACAAAAGTGCAACTTCCAAATAACTTTATTTTTCAGTTAAAAATGTCAAAACAGAGTGAAAGTTGGCTAAAATCTACACGATAAACTATGTAAGACAAATTCACATCGCGATATTTTCCATTCAAGCTTGATGCGACTACTTGAAAAAGGCACACTTTCTATTTCAGGCGGTTAAATAAGAGAATAATATTTTTTTTTAATGATAGAAAATCTACAATGATTGCCATCTATATTAAATAATTTTAAAAGTAGGTGAATAGAGCTAATTAAGTAAAGTTAATTTCATTCTGTACGTTGAATACAGTTTATTCTCCCATCCAAGTTGCACGCTAAGAAAGAAAATTATTCCTGAGAATTTAAAGATTTTATTTAAATCATTTTTTTTATTTTTTATTTACTGTAATTTCCGTTATTAAAAAACTAATATTTTATAAAAAATAAAAAAAAAAATTAAAATTAAATAGAAGAAAATAAATATAAAATATTTTCTATATTGAAACTTATATAATCTCCAAATAAAAATAAAAACAGATAACATAATTTTCTGGAATATCAATAAAACTATATTCCATTAAAAAGGGGGGGGGTACTTCTTAAATCCCAACAGCCTGCTTAGTTTAACTATGATTTATAGTGACATAAATATACTCAAAATTGAGATAGATCTCACAGATCTAACGATATTTAAATACAAATTTTACATTTGATTAGATACTAACAGAATTGTTTCAAATTTGGGGTAGGGAAACAAGATATTTGATTACCCTGTAAAAATTTTTGCACACAATTCAAAATAAATTTCAGACCTCTTTAAAATAAAAAGATCCCATAAAATGGCAGTCTAAATAATTTAGATATCGTGTTAAAAACACTTGCAATCTTTCCCTTTTTTTTAAAATAATTTACATACGTATGAAATATTTACATTAATTTAAGTATAAATAAATTGTGTCATGATTAATGGATACAAATCTTTCTTTTTGTGTGTGAAAGGTGAATAACGTTGCGGTCTAACCCAAGTGATTAGTAAAAGGAAGCAAAGCTTTTGAAATACGAAAATATTTCTAAGCTTTGCTATAAGATGACTTCGAAATTATATGGAAGATCTTGGTTAGACAAAAAAACAAATATTGGCTTCCATCACTAAGAAGAATCAGGAAGTCATCTGGACGGAGTGGAACTTGCAGCAGACTGGTTGCTAGAGGAAGCTACGCTAAGAGAAGAAAATCCACTCTGCGACGACTGAAGACTTGACATAGAACCACTAAAAAAAAAGGTCAAATAAATAAATTACACAAAAGCAACGCTGCCGTGCAAATATTATCTTAATATTTATTTAAATTTTTTACTTTATGCTTTACTTATAGATAAGAACAAATACAAGTTGAAGTTATATCCACATTATTATTTTGAATAGTCGACACAGATCTAATATGTCAGTCTTATATTACAATAACAGCTACTAGCCTAAAGATGATTCATAACAACAGCAAAGTGTTTCAATTACGTGAGGTTTTTAACAATGTGTATCCAACATCCGGGGCCAAGAATTATACTGAGCACTAACGTCTGCTTGTGGCATTCGTGAATTTTGCATATTTCTGGAAACTTTACATACTTAAAGCTTGTGATAAAAAAAAGATTTTAATGATTTCCCTTAAATTATAAAAATGTACCATCATCCCGCCAATAAATAAATATTTGCTTTTAAATCCAATCCAATCAAATTATTTATAAAATAATGAGATTTTAAGAATACAGAATGCAAGTTGACTGTTACATACACATAAGCATTTCAAGCTTACAGACGACGACATTATATTAACTTTCTCTTCATGTTACCATATGCATTCATAAATGAAAAAGATTGTAATTCACTTAATGGTAATTTTCGCTTAACAGTTGGGGGGGGGGGGGGCATTGCTGTTTCAAGATACTACAGTATTTGTATCGCTAATAGAGTTACAGGTTCACATTTACTGAACTTCTTACTTAATTTTTACATACCACAGTTATGACAGTGATACTCTGGTTCGAATCCTCAGATGAAATAAAATATTAGTTTCAAGGCATTTGCTTTGCGAAATAGATACAAAAAAGCTAGACATAACTCGTAAAATTATATGATAAATCTATATAGAAATATAACTTTATATTCTTATGTATAAAACAATTTAGAATTTGACTGATGCAAAATCGTAATTCTTCCTTAAGTTGTTCAGTTTTTGCAAATGAATGATTCCATTTTACATCATCCAACTTAGAATATTCAATTCAAAATAGAAATGAAGTTGTGGATTTTTAAACCACCAACGTAAATTATAAATATTTTTTATTTGATTTACGCATGTTCCAACTCCGATTTAAAAAAACCTGCTTGGTATGCCCTTAGTCTTTCAAAAAAAATTACATGTCAAAAGCCAGATTAGGATTTTTCTTTCGTCTAATTGGTCTGGAAAACTATCTTTGTAGAAACTACCAAATATGAATGCTTTTTCGATAATAAAAAAAACACGTTAAAAATTTTTTAAAGAAATGCTTTTATTTACAAAAATACACTAAAAAGTAAAAAATAAATTTTCTTCAGCTTTTACGAATATAAGCATTAAGCAATTATGTTTAGAAATTCACCAATCCAATTCCTAAAGAATTATTTTAATAAATTTGTAACTATCATCCGCTCTCTTGTATCAAAGCCAATCTATTCACCAGATAAATTATTTCTTTTTACCTGATGAACAGATTGGCATTGTCGCAAGATAGTTGCAAATTTATTTAAATATACCCTTTGGGATTCCAATTTGTGAATTTCTAAACATAATTACATCATGCTTTTATTTGTAAACGCTGGAAAAAAATTATTTTTTTACTTTTTAGTGCAATTATATAAATAAAAGCATTTTTTAATTTTTTTTCTTCTACTTTTTACTTTTATACACTTCTAAAAATTAGGAATAAATAATATTTAGATGCAATTTAATAACACTAGATGGCAGCCCCACAAAGAGCACTGAATGGCTAACAGGTTTCTCTGGGCATAGTGGCTGAGATTCCTGACTCCGAAAAAGGAGAAGTCACAGTGCATCGCATCTCATAAAATTAAAATTTTCAATTTTTCACTAAAATTGTTTATCAACTCAGAAAAAAAAAGTATAGTTGCTTATTCTTCTATTCTCTCTACTTTTATGCCATCTAGTGATTCAGTGTCATCCTATCCAAATATTGCCAGACTAATTTCTAAGATTACGACTTTCACCAGCATTGAAGAAGGATATATGAAGCTCCACCATCTGGCATCTATTGAAGACTGGAGCTTACAATAGATGTCTTAAAAGTAATGAGAATAGAAAAATATGCTAATGAACAGCCATATGTAAATTAAAGTCATGTGCAGTCTTATTGGTCATGTCATGTCTTATTAGCCTGTTTAAATATATCTTTATTGGGAATACATTTGTATGCAAAATTTCAACTGAACCAGGATTTGAGAAGTGAGTGAAAACTGAGTTACAAGCATATAATATAATCATATAAATTTTCAAGATATTCTTAACTGCATGTCCTTTAACTTTTTAATAGCCTGAAACGCAATATTGCAGTTGTCACCTTTAGATTGCTCTAACTCAGCCAATTTTTTAGTTACATTGAAGAAAAAATACCCGTATTAAAGCTTAGAGCAAGGCCTATAAGATGCTGCCCTCTTTTGAATCATTTTACAAGTAAAAAATCAATACTTGGAGGATTTTAAGTTGAACAAAAGAAGAAGGCCAGTTTTGATTGGTTGGATAATCTATTCCCAATCTATTTCCAATTCTTATTGGCTGATGATTCCGTTAAATATTTTTTCACCGCTAAAATGAAAATATATGTTTTGGAGTGTTTTTTTTATTATGTTTCGTACATGTTATAAATAATTTTCATGAAATCTAATATTTCTAATAAAAATATAGTTATTTTACAAAAGTAATAAGGTTTTATTAAAAAATGTATACTTTACACGATTGTAAATTGAAAAAAAAACCAGCCATAGCAGCAATTTTTGACATCTTGTCAAGAGGTTAGATTGCTCCAAGCTGTTTATTTGATTTTCAAACAAAGATTAATGATTTAGAATATTTTTCTGGCATTATAATGTATTTTTGGCATATTTTTTTAATAATATGCTGAAAGTATAATTATTTTGAGAAAGACGTTAAGATTTTTCCTAAAAAATTCTTAAAAAATTCGTAACGTGAAATCTGGGAGGGATCTAAATGACATTTATAATGCTTCTAATTCGCTCGTAATGTTTTCTTTGATTTTTCTGCTTTTGAATATTTCTATAAAATACAAATAAAAATATATTTTTGAAATAACTTTCGTTTACTTTCTTAACATTACAAATAATTAATATATTTTTTGAAAACAAAACTAAAATTAATATACATTAAAAGATGAAAATATTTGTATCAAAAAGTATGTCACTTGACCAATTAAAAGTTTCAGAGTTTTACTTCGCTGGACCAATAACAAAAGTGTTCTATTTAAGTGTTAATAAGAAGTTTTGCAGATGATAGTAAGTTTACATATGAATATACATCTATATAAGTTGGTGTATTTTGACTTCTCACATCTATATCTATTTACAATAGCATTTTGCACTATATGTAACAACACAAGTCGCAATCAAAAGAGAATTCCTTTTAGTTGCATCTTAGGACTAGCAATGCACTCTTTTTCTCAGCCCCCGGCAACTAAGCGTGAATGCTGCTAGCTTCATAAGAACATGACTATAGATTTTTAACTTAATTAAAAAATGGAAAACTCCACTTATAACATATTACAATATATAAATAACCAATAAAATCAGTGCTCTATTCTTATCTTGAATTCTAACGATTATAAAAAATCCAGACTACCATATCTGCACAACTTTTCACAGTTCAAATTTTATATATATGTATATTGATACTTCAACTTGCATGATTTCAGTGGCAATTATACATACATACCCACAGATATATATATGATGTTCTAGCCTATTAACATGAAAATGCATATTTCGTGAGGTGAACACAATTTCTATTCACATTAAAACAATCTAATCAGCTCCAAAAACAATATAAACAATCAAATCTCTTGATTTATAAAAATACTCCTCACATCTTTAAGTCCATCATAAATATTTTTGTGGTGTAGTAGTTAAATATATATATATATATATATATCTGCCAATGTGAGATTTACTATTCAGTAGGGCATTCTAATGTAGATAAAAATTGTCCTCACCTTCTGAAAATAATGTGCGTTTTTGCTTAATAGATTAAAATGCTATACATATGCATATTTAAGTTTTGAAGTTAAAGCTACAATTTCAATATATGTAGAAAAATTAGACAGGTGTTTCAAGTCTCAAGTTCACCTGAAAAATAGAGGTTGATTTATAAAGTGTGTCGTGAAAGGGAATGGATTAGATTTTTACAGTGGGGGGGGGGGGGGAGAGGCTTCAATTAAACATTGGGAAAACGTTTATGTAACATTGTACTGCTATGTTGCTAAAATTTCAACTGATTTCCTGAGTTACTGCTGACACCCATGTCTAGTAAGAGAATTAGTTAATTTTTCCATCAAACAGTCACATGAAACATTGGGAAATTTCTATTGAGAGCATAAATAAATAATATTTGCATTATTAGATATTCATAGTGTTTAATCAATTAATTATATCTGTGTGTGTTATATAAACATAGCTTAATATTTAAAAAAAAGTGACATATTTACTAATGCTTACTTATAGGTGTAAGACTTGGACTCTCAATAAAAAAGAAATACAGATTGCAAACCATGGGGTACCAAATTGAAAAACATTGTTAAGAAAACAAATAAATATTCTTGACATCACTGAAAGAATTAAAATTTTCAAATAGAGTTGGCCTGAACAAATCGTCATGGAAAGCAATAGAGAAACAAACGAAGTTTTAAGCTAGATTTCAAAAGACTGTAAAAGATCCAAAGAAAGACCACAGGTGAGATATATATATATAAGAAAGTTTACTAAAGCAACGTAGACCAGAAAAACGATGGATTTAATGGGATTGAACTCAGAAAGACCGTCATCCTGTAAGGAAAGGGAAATGGTTAAAAATCATGATGATATAGAAGCACCAAAAAATTCAACAGCTTGCAATTTACATATTTGCAGATGTGAAGAACCAATATGATATCACATGACCCCAGCTTATATAATGCTGTTCAGTAGCAAATTCTTTTTCTTTCACTATGGTTATGCCTTCTAGTGGAAGCTTTAGTAATCAATAGATGCTGGATGGTAATGCTTAATAAATTCCTATCCAATATCTTCAGCTAGTTTCTATCTTCATACAGCAAAACTCTCCATATAGTAGTGCCATCTTGTGCTAACAAGAGCAATCAATGGATGCCAGAAGGCTTGTGCATAAAATCCCTATCCAGCGCCTACTCATCCAATATCCCCAGACTAGTTTCTGGCTTGTGGCCTTCATCAGTGAGGAGCCTTGGATCTGAGAGCACTACACCTAGATCTTAGGATCCAATGCATTGGATCCTAAGATCTAGGTGTACTAGTCTGGGAATATTGGATGAGTAGGCGCTGGATAGGGATTTTATGCACAAGCCTTCTGGCATCCATTGATTGCTCTTGTTAGCACAAGATGGCACCACTATATGGAGAGTTTTGCTGTATGTTGAATTGTTTAATAACAATTATTGTGCTAGTATGAGATAGTGATCATGTGATGTTTAGTAGTTTCTATCTTATGGTTTTCTTTAGCGAGAAGCTTTTGGATTTGGGACCATGCATCTGGATCTTTTGGATCTAATGCATATTTACTAAACAAAAAAAAATAGAAGATGACTGCTAGAAGATAGTTACATTAAATCATCATGCTTCCTTATCCCAAAATTCCTCACTGATTAAAGCTATAAATTAGAAACAAATCTGGGGATATAGGATAGATCAGCATCGAATAAAGAATTAATAAATAATATCATCTACCATCTAGTCTCTACTAAAACTTACATCAAATGACATAACTGTGGTGAGAGACGGGGGTGGAGATTTCTATAGATATCAAAAATTAATTGATAGTTTTATCTATTACTGTGTTAAATAAAAAATCCAAATCTAATTTATTCTATTTGAATTTTTTTATAAAACTAGATGAAAACTAAATGCCCAGATGCATAATAATCAAAGAAAAAATGGAAGTAATACAGATTTACAGAGATCTCAAATTAACAAAAATAAAATATGGCTTCAAGAAAATATAAACACTGAGAAAAATAAGAAGAATTGGAAAATAATAATAATATTTCTTCCTATGGGAAATATGTTCAAATAACAGTGAGTTTAAGATCGATGAAAAATACAGATCGTAACTCAATAGGAGTAAGCAAAACATGATCGTTGAGAAAGGAAGATGAATTCTTAACGAGGGAGAATGAACTGGAAGTACTTTTATATCTTATGGCATGATCTGTTCGCATTTGTTTTTCAGAAGCCGTCTAATAATTAATTATTCATAATAATTAAATTACAATTTCTGAAGCATTTACCTGTCTTTTTTTTTTTTTACTTCTAGAACCAGCAAGCTAATACCTTTTGCTTGCTTTTTCCTTCCCTCATACCACACCTGTTGTTTCCGTAACCTGATATAACTAAGTATTATAGATCGTTAATTTCAATTTAGCAGTTATTTCATCTTCTCATATAGGCACAAATAATTTGTTTAGAATTACATTTATTCTCATTTATTGGAATAATTAGGATTCTTGGCACTTGGCATGCCTATAACATGTTTTCTTTCTGCAAATGATGAAGTACAATGATGGTCACATTATGTGGAATTTATAAAACAGTTTTGCTCTAATAAATCAAATAGCCCCTTGAAGCGATCCTTTTTTTAAAATGCGATTTTTCAGGGCTGCATTATACAAAAAAAAAAATATTAGAAAAATCACCATATGTTAAGTTTGTTGGAAAATTCTTGTACGTCATTTTTATAACCCATGTACGTAGTACGCTTTTTTTATATCACCAATTACGATTTAAAATCTTGAAGTTTATGAACTGCTATTCGATCTTCATAGATTAACAGCATTCAGTTTGTATTTTTACCGAAGTATATAATCGGATTTCTTACTCAAAGTTGATGTACAATTTTTGAACATTGAAATTAGTAACTGGGTCAGCTGCGATCCACAGACCTTTACCTCTCAAGTTTGCTACTCTGAAGCAGGACTATGATTTTTATCTATTTATTCCAAAAGTAAAGTTTCCAGTCATCTCCAGGCATTAATTTTTGTTGTGAATTCCCCATGAATGATTTTATCCTTGCATTAGTGAATCTTTGTTTGATTGTAGCTTCAGAATCTAGTTTGTTTTTAACATTGAGCAATAAATTAAAATCAAACTGTTACATCTAATGAAAACAAACTTTTCTAAAATGGATGTTTGAATCATGCATTAACAGAATGACAGCAATTATTAAAATACATGCAGGACTTCACAAGTTTGTGGCAATTACAGAAATGAATTTAAAAAAAGACCTAAAACCAGGATAAATAGATGTTTAGGCAATGATAAAAATTCTCCACTAAACATCACATGATCATCATTATTTATGCTTACACAAGCTGTTTACACAGAGACTAAACTCTCCATATAGTAGCGCCACTCAGTGCAAGCCAGAGTAATCAATGGATGCAAGAAGGTTTGTGCATAGAATCCCTATCTAGTGCCTACTCATGCAATCTCCCCAGCCTAGTTTCAAGCTTGTGGCTTTCATCAGTGAGGAGCCATGGATCTGGGAGCATTGCACCTAGATTTTAAGATCTAATGCAGCCCTCTAGCAGCCACCTTTTATCTTATTAGCTAACTATAAAGCTTTGAATCCAAAATGAAAATACAAAAATGTTTTCAATTCCAAGCTCATTAGCTTGTATAGGCATATAAGATTATGGTGACTGTGGTTATTAAAGAACCAAAGATACCAAAAATTATGGATGCTGAACTGAGTTCAGATCTATATGATTGTACAAGCAAATGAGCTTGAATTGAAACCATTATCGTGTTTTCATTTTGGACTCAGAAAGCTTTATAGTTTGCTAATAAGATAAAAGGTAGCTTCTGGAGAGTTGCATTAGATCCTAAGATCTAGGTGCAGTGCTCTCAGATCCAAGACTCCTCACTGATGAAAGCCACAAACTAGAAACTAGTCTGGGGATATTGGATGAGTAGGCACTAGGTAGGGATTTTATGCACAAACCTTCTTGCATCTATTGATTTCTCTGACTTGCAGTGAGTGGCGCTACTGTATTGAGAGTTTAGACAACGATAAAAATTCTTGTGAAAAACATTATTCATTAAGAGTACTTTCAATCCATTTGTTATTAACTTTTTCTTACATATTATTTGATTTGGATCTTTAAATACAAGTTAAATCTAATTTTTAAAAATGCCTTTATTTTTGTTGTTATTTTTTAGCATTAATTTCGACTGTTTAGCAGTCTTCCTCAGGATTGTAATTGTCAGAAGAATAACAATAAAAAAGACAATGTGAAAGAAAAAGTGAGAGACAAAAACAATGAAAGATGATTATTTAATAACAATATCATATTAATAAATTTAAATTACATCTTACCGGAAGTCATGAGAATTTAAAATCTCGTAGTAATACATGATTTTACATTTATGAGGTGATAAAGAAAAGTCAAATGTATGGTGAGAAGTCAAAGGTTCATGATATTTCCACTGAAGAATATAAGAGCCAGTCTGGCTGCAAACATAGGAACCCTAATAAATAATAAAACAGGAAGTTAAGTATTTACACATATATTCAAGTTTGCATGTATTATTTGTGCTTATGTAAATATGCATGCCAATTAATGCTCACATATATATATATGTATATGTGCACACATGTATGTGTATGCACATATTACAAATATATAGATATCTTTGTGTAAACATGTATACACATAAATAATTATATGTTGGAATGTTTCCATTATAACCGTTTTTAGAAAAATTCAGATTTTAATTTTAAACTTTTCAAATACATTCAACTGTAAGTTATAGCATGCAGATTAGTAAATAATACATTTTGAGTAGTACACTCCTCTCTTCTTCAAGTCTTGCTGGTCTGATTGGTAACAGTATTAATATAGAAATTAAATCTAGGACCTTTAGATTTATGAGTATTGAATTTAAGATGACACTCTAATTAATCAAGCTATGTTGTCAAAGAATAATTGATTGGAGTATTCTCTTAAACTCAAAATTCATGAATCTAAAGGTCCCAAGTTTGATTCCCATGCCAGTACTGTACACACTTGAAGAAGAAAATAATACCACTCAAAATGTTATGTTATATACTGACCTTTGTGTTATTACTAAAATATGAATGTCTCTGAAAGGTTTAAATAAAGTTTAAATTTTTTAAAAAACATTTAACAATTAATTTTTAATGATAGAAATACAGAAAGAGACCACATGTAAAATGGGTGGATAAAATAAAAAAGTGTGCAGAGGTGATGAAGCTAAAGATCGGAGAAGATAGATTGAACTCGGAGAGACCTTCATCCTGCAGTGGATTGATAATGGTTGACGATGATGATATAATTATAAGAAAAAATTTTTTTTAATTCCAAACCTTTAGGGACAATCCCTTAAGATTTACATTTACACAAGGAAAGTTAATGATTTTTTTACAATGGCCAGTTGTAGAAGTAATTATTCACAATGTCTAATGTTCAACATAGTATCAAGACCATCATCATCGCTTTCAGCCAATATCAATCCACTGCAGGATGAAGGTCTCCCCAAGTTCAACCCATCTTCTCCAACCTCTAGCCTCTCTTCTTCATTATCACCCCAGTTCATATCTTTATTTCATCCATCCACCTCTCATGTGGTCACTTTCTAGGTCTTTTACAATCTCTTGGAATCCAATTTAAGATTTCAACTGTCCATCTATTATCATCTCCTCTAACAATATGTCCAGCCCAACTCCACATTGAATACTTAATGATTGTCCAAAAATTTGTGATGACGGCATTTTATTTGTGAAAATTTAAACTTTGCTTAAACTTTTCAAATACATGCAACAGTTAGACATAACATACAGGATACATTTTGATGGGTAATGTCTCCCTCCTACTGGTGTTACTGGCCCTACCAGTGAAAGATGAAAATTCAACTTAAAACCTTTAGATTCATGAATATTGAATTTAACATGTTGCTTGACAGAATAGCATAGCTAGAACATTACCTTAAATTCAATACTCATGAATATAAAGGTCCATGGTTCGATTCCTATGCAAGTATTATTATTGGTCACATTGGAAACACCTGAAGAGAGAAAAATAATACCAATCAAAACCTTGTGCTATATTTTAATCTCTATGTTACTATTAATGGATTAATGTATTTGAAAAGTTTAAGTTTGAATTTTTCTAAAGATATTTAACAATTATTACTAAATGATGAAAACAGTCAAATATTATGATCGTAAACTTTTAAACTAACATATATACATGAAAGTGCATATATACGATACAAACACGTATATAATATATAATCGGGGTATACATCGCATGTATAAAAGTGCATACATATGTACTTTTTTAATAAAAGTTTATTAAATTAAAACAGAATAAAAATATAGGAAATGAGATTAAGCAAAGCAATAGACATCCTTATATGTTAATAATAGCTATACGCAACAAATAGTATAAAACAATATCAGTAGATATACAGAATTCTTTATTATGCATAATATATACTTCACAAAACAAAAATATCATATCAAAAGATATTAAAAATTTCTTTGTATAAAAATAAAGTTTGACAAGATACCAAAAAAGATAAATACTTTAAATGGGACAACTACAGTATACACTTTTTTGATGTAAATACTAGATAAAAATTGATCGTGTACAAGTGCACCACCAAACGGCAAATAAGTGAACTATAAATAAAAATGGAGCGCTATATAGTTATGCATAATAATGTATATAGATTCTATTTCCTTTATATCTTTTCTTCCACATCTTAAAATTTTCGCTCTAAATTCACTAAGATCTTTAGCATTCGATAAACCATAATTAGACGTAAAATTATATTCACAAAAATATGACATTAAAATTTAAAATTATTGAATCATGCTAAGCTTGAATTATCAATTCCAAAGCTAATACCGTATTAGTAATTATCTACACACCCTTGTGGAATATAATTTAAAATATATCAAAGTATTTTTTTTTTTTTATGTATTTAATTTAAGTAATCATTAAAAAAATCTCACAAATGAAATAGTAATTATTCATTCAAACATGTTAAACACCAATCAGAGAGAAATTAAATTTTTTATACAGTCACTGACAGAACATACAAAATCAACAAATCCCTCTATAGGGTTTATATGTTTCAAGGAAAATTCCCGTTGTTAACTACCTTTTGGGTGATTGATCTATCATATATTTATTTCATTCTTTTATTAATATGGTTAGTTAGACCAATTCTTGCTATTAAAGCATGAATAAATTACATATCCTTCTATATTAAAACCTATATCAAGATGCCCTTATATTACTCAAGGCAGAGTTATGCACATTTATATGGTTCAAAAAACATCCAAATATATAATTAAATTGGTTAGTGGCACTTTTAAATATAAATAAATAACTGAATAGATGTAAACAATATTTATTATAAACAAGATTTATTTTCCTAGAATTAATACCAACTTTTTACTTTAATCTCGATGTGATGTATTGTAACTTCTCCTTAAACGGAGTCAGGAATCTCTCAGCAACTATGCCCAAAAAAACCTGTTAGACACTTTACCTTCCCTTCCATTCCTCACCCTAAGCTTTCTTACAATCTGCTCCTTCCCATTTCCACAACATAATCTTTGTCAACTCTATGGCCTTTATATCTAAATCCCCCTTTTCCCAAACAGAGCATAAAAACCAATAATTCACTTTCTGTATAATCACTTTGTTCATATTTATTCTCCCATAACTTCATTATCTTGATGTGATGATGTGATGTGATGTACTGTGGCTTCTCCTTAAGCGGAGTCAGGAATCTCTCAGCAATTATACCCAGAGAAACCTGTTAGTCACTTTATTTTCCAATCCCCACTCTACGTTTTCCCATATTCTGCTCCATCCTATTTCCATAACATAATCTTTGTCAACTCTATGGCCTTTATATTTAAATCCCCTTTATCTTTTCCCAAACCCAACATAAAAACCAATAATCCACTTTCTGTATAATCACTTTTTTCATATTTATTCTTCCATAACTTCATTATATGTACCTTTTCTGTTTTCAAGCATTTACATTCAATTAACAGATGCCTAATATTTTCTATTCCTTCCTTACACAATTTACAAGCTAAATAATCCATATTTTTCCATTTACATGTATATTCTCTTGTTGCTAAAGATCCTATTCGAGCCTTAAACAATAAACTACTTTCCTTACTATTATCATATATTAACTCACACCTAATATTCTGTTTACTTTTATATATATTTAAACTCTTTTTACTCTCCATACTAGTTCTCCATCTCTCTAACTCCCTATTCTTTATTAATAAATCTATTCTTTTATCCCATTTCTTACCACTATAACACTCAACAATCCTCCTAACACAATCATCCCATCTTTTGTACAAATATACTGATATAAATTCTTTATCCAAATCTTTTGCATACCACATTACCTTTCTCACCCATCTTGTTGCCTGCCCTTTACTCATAACCCAATTAAATACTATTTTGGCTATTCTTTTATTATCCATAAACTGCAATCTACCAAACATTTTCATTTTATTTTTTGCATCTCTCATATAAAAACTTGACCATCCCATTTCTCCTTGAATTGCCTCCCTTGCTGTCCATACATCTGCATCCAATGCATGTCTTCCTACTTCCCTTTGTACTTTTTCTAAGTAACCTAATACCCTTTACTAACACATAACGCATCATTACCATATGTTAACCCTGCTACTGCAACTCCCATATAATTCTAGCTACATCATATTTATTATATGAAAACACTGTTAATTTCTTTATCAATCCCTTTCTTTTCTTTGCTTCATTTATCAATTTTTTCTCCCATTCATCCAAACAATTTTTCTGATTACTTAAGATAATTCCCAAATAACTATATCTATTCACCACACTTAACTTTATATCTCCCAATAAAAATTCTACATCTTCTCTTTCCCCAGTATTAACCATCATTATATTTGATTTTCTTCACTAAATTTAATCCCCATCTCTTTACCCACCCTTGCACATGTGCTCAGCATAACTTCCATATCTTCTCTTCTTTCTGCACACAAAAATATATTATCCGCAAAAAAAAAGACCTGACAAAATATATACTGCCTTACCATTAACGGTATCTCTATCCCTCTTCATAATCTTTCTATTGCTCTTTCCATTTCATTCAAATACAACAAAAACAAAATAGGTGACATAATAAAGCCTTGATATGTAGCGCCACCTATGAGTGATACGATGAAAAAGAAACCTGTGCTACAAAATGAAACATAATTCCATATAAAATTAAATTATCTATTTATATATTACTTTTAACATAAACTTTATAAAGCATTAAAAAAGAGTTGCTAAAAATATAAACACGTTATATCATTTTTGACATAAAAATCCTACAGGATGATAGAAATTAATTAAAATATTATTTGAATGAAATTAAACGTGTAAAAAATTAAGGTTGTAAAATATAATTTAATAAAAAAAGAAGCAATACAAAAGAAATGTAGATTACGGTCTTTATATCACAGTACCTCTAATTGGCTAGTATAATATCAATAGGAACCAGAGGTTATCTCTGGTTTTAATTTTTAACAACTTATTGATAAAAAGGGATTTAAGTTTTGGAGATGTCGGGTTAAAAATAAAATGACATTTTGGAAACCATAGGGTAAATGGAATGAATATTGTCAACCTTATATAAGAAACAGTTGGACTGCTAACATGGAAGACTGGTTTTGTGTAATAGCTTTTATAAGCTGAAAATATGTAGTAAGGAAGTGCATTCATAGACATAATGTTCAAGTGTTTCGGCTTCCGTCATATGTAAAGAACATATAGCATCAACATTTGCAGATGCCATTCTTCCAGCTACAAAGACCACAAAGACCTTGGTTGGTTAACACTTTGAGGCTGATTTGTATTAGGAAAGTTTTAGATGATAAAGCTTTGAGGTTGATTATTATCAGGATATCCAAGTAAAATTTAAACTCCAAATGTCAAAATTTAAATCTTAAGATATTTTTTTAATTTGAGACTATTATCTCGATAGTAAAAAAAAAAAAAATTTTAAGTGACTTCCAAACGCACAAGTACACTGATTCCAGTTTTGAATACAAATTCCCCGCTGATAATGGCAAAAGTCAAAGAAATTGGTTTGGGAAATGAGAATTGATGTATTGTGCTGCTGCTATATGGTAACCGTGATTAACCAAATTGGCAACAGATAAAGCTAAAGAGCAGAAGGAAAAACATTAAAGCAATGACGAAAAACTAACGTGGAACTTTTATTTGCTGATTCTCTTATTAAGAAAGTCAGCTCATTGGTTAGAGTAATTAACTTCCCATTAAGCAAAAGATTTCTGGAAACTGATTACCAACTGCAAAATGGGAGAATCGTAGTCTGGCCAATTGAGATTGAACAACGGTAACATTGAGATTTGAATACCTCTTGATCTCATAAGCAATAAACCATACAATTAAATAAATAAATAAAAAAATTTTGTTTTCTAATAATTCAAATCTTTTTTACTTTATCTATGAGACTCCTCCGATATAATATTAAATGATAATGAATTTTATAGTCTTATTTAACCAATCACATGCACAAATTTCCTAAATATTCCTCTACAAAATTCAAAACAAAAATCTATAGTTAAAACAGAAATTTAGATTAAACTGAGAAACTGAAAGTAGTTTATTGTTCAAGAGGTTATGCGACATTCAAGCTCCTGAAGTGACGGGTTAGGCTCCGATTCATGAACTTTTAAAATTCACATCAGTTTTTTTACTGTTATGTTAAATAGTGAAAAAGAAAAAAGAAATCTGAATTAAAGTATAACACGATATAGTTACATACAGAGCTGCGGCAGAAAGAAGGACAGTGAAGCAACCGTCAAAGATATTTCTTTCAAAAAATTAATAACTACAGAAATAATTTTTACAAAAGAGTAAAATTGAGTGTCAACTGCGATAAATGTATATAGAGGATCTTACCTGAATGCTATCCCCATCTCTGCAGATTATGCTGTTTTCAATTTTCAAATAATCCACATCCAATTGAGCAGTTCTGTCAAGGTAGCTTTGTGTCTGTATGGTGCTGCCACCTATGGCACCAAGGCTGTGGTGGTGAATGTGAGGAATGCTGGGAATGGAAGTCTTAGTATGGAGGACTGTAAAGATGCAGTCACCTTTAATAACATCAAAATCCCACGTGATGACGGAGTCTTTTTCAGAAATCTGAATTAGTTCCTAAAACAACAACAACAAAAGAACAATTAATGTAAATGAAAGTATAATTTCTAAAAAAAAGCGGCAAATCTGCTGTAGATCACCTTTTACATGAAAACAAAATGGCTACCAACTTCACACAATATTTAATACAGTATACATTTACAAACATTGTTGATAAGTTAAATCTATTTTTGAATGATTAAAGAATTTTAAGACTTAACCAACAAATTATTTATGCACTATAAACATTAAATTAGTTAGCTTAATATGTGTATGTGTTTAATTAAAAACAGATATATTAATCCTTTAACTGATGTTTAAAGCATATATCTGGATTAGGAATAATCTCTAGTTTAATAAATGATTAGCGATAATCTTTAGTGTATTTATCTAGAGTAAAGCAAGTTTGCCACTTGTAAATCAAAATGTAACAATTTACTTCATATAAATGTAATGAGTGAAATAAACTACTCTTCAGGCTATGAATAAACAATACTGGTGACAAGGAGTTAAGAATAGATTTGGGTTGAATTCACTATAGGATGATCCAATCTATCCTTGACTCTTTGCCAACAGAGTTATTGACTTATAGCTTGTGGTGGAGAGCAGTTTACTTCATTAATTAGAAATACTAATTTAATATTTACAAATTATTAACGCCTGTTTGATTACTAAAACAAAGTAATTAAAATTGAGATTCAATCTCTATCTTTGTAATTGATTATTAATTTAATCATTATTAAAGCCATCTTTTCATCTGGCCGATATATTGATTAATTTCAAATTTCCATCAATGATGGCTGGGATAAGCTTATAAACATCAAACGCTTAAAGAATATATGGATCTGTGGATCCATTTTATTCTTAACTTTTTGCCAATCAGTGTTATTTATCCATAATTCAAAAGAAGAGAGTAGTTTATTTCATTGATTACATGTACACAGTATGTATATATGTTTTAACTTGAAGTAAACAAGTAATTAAAAATTTTCACAAACATGTCAATTTTCAGGAATCCTGTTGAAAAAAAGACGACATATCATGAAATATAATTTAATACAGAATCAAACTATCTATAATATGATTTTATATTTTTAATAGTTTTCCTGCAAAATGAAATGGAAGATCTCATTCTAAAAGAAGTTGGAACAACCACAGAGAGGGATCTTTGAGGATGCAAGTCGATTTATTAAATAAAGGTATTTTTTATTTTGTTTGAATAATGTTACTTACATACATAGAATTATATTATTCCCATGAGGCCTCTTCTTGTAGTATTTTTTTTTTTTTTTCATTTTTTTATAATGGTCTTCAGTATAATATTTGCTTTTTTTCGCTGTATCGCTTCCAGTCATTGTAATTAACTATCTCTTATTGTTAATATTTATGCTTTGAAAAAAACACTTCTGCATAAAACTGGCAAACAATTGCACCAAAATTCTAAGGCATCAACTTATTCAATCTCCACGATTTTCTGCCCTCACATCAACTACACATACGGCTAAGCTACAAGTTCAGAGGTCATATATATATATTTTTTTAAAATAGTCAGAAACAGTTTCAGTAATATGAGAGGATTGGGGTGGGGCGGACAAAATCAAAGTAGGATTCAAAAAATACATAATACTGAAATATTACACGCACTTATAAATTATTTTACTTAGTATATTTCAAAACAAGCAGCAAGTATAATAAAAAATATATATAAACAATGTAAATTGTAATTAATGTACAACGTAATTGAAGCACATGCCTAAGTAACATGTATTTGATTTGTGAAGTATGTATATAATCATACCGGTGGCCAGTCATATTCCAAGATTGAATGGATGACCGTCTATACTTCAGAGACTAATTTCAAATCAGTGGGGAAATAATACATTGAGATGGGGAGGGGGGGAGTTCCTAACAAACATATGATCTCAAGTGTTCATTGTGCGGATAGCCCTACCCAAGTGTAAAACTTCAGGGAACACAATAAAGAAAATTTGTGGAAAACTCTCCTGGGTCACCTGTTCCGTTAAAGGTTTAAAAACAGCTTAGGAAATATTATAGGTCACATTAAGCTTCATTACTTTTTGAAAGCATTTGGGACCCTAATACATATGTCTAGCTCATTTAATAATTAAACCAACAAATGCAGCATGCAGAATAGATAGACTGCACTTGGCCATTTAGTTACTGATAGCTGGATGTCATCACACCACTATACAAATTTTTATTCTGAATTAAATATACATTAACTAAATAAAGTCCCTATTTCATTTGGTTTTCCGAATCCACAGAACAAGGGAAAAAAATTTGAATTTAATTATGCCTAACTGAATTATTTTCTTGCTCTGTCAAAAATTGCATAATCTATTGTTAACAGGAAGAATGGAAAGGAGCGACAAGGGGTTAAACGGTCCTACAACTGGGTTGCCATTTGCAATGGTACACGACATATTAGAGCTGAATTATGAGATGGGAAATTATTGTCATCCCCATAAAATAACTAATCAAATTAAATATAAAAGGCATGGGCATGAGAGATCGGCAAAAAATAAGATAACTAACTAAAAGTTCACTTGGCATTACAGACAAATAATAATCATTAACCATCAGCATTATACAAAGAACAGTCAGAAAAATCAACAGTAAACCTTGTGACTGGATTTGAAAATGGTACACTATAGGCAGGCTATTTATCTAGCCACTGCCATACTTGGGGCAGATTATATAAACAATAATCCGGATGCGCACACTTAAGTGCTAATCCATCAGAATCACATAATGCTGGGACATTTAAAACATACTGATCACCATCGATGCCCTGGCCATATAGTGCAATTGATGTACTGACCAACTGTAAACTTCATCTCTAATTAAACAAATGAAATATAGTGCACGGACTTTAAACGTGATACCTTTGCACCATCCAGGATTATCATCTGGATGTCCAAAATACCAACATAACCCTAATATCCATATAACTAACCATTATGCACTAATCTAGCTCAGTGACTAAGAATTCTATAACTGTTCCTGTGAGCAAGAGATAATACCAACATATAATATTTTAAATCTATTTTAGTATGAAAAAATTCACGGGAATAACTTGAAACTATAATATATAAATTTATTAATTAGAAACAATAACGGGAAAATTTAATTAAAGGTTTGTTAAATATTCTACAAATATATATTCGTCATTCTGACTTTGATTAAAAATAATAAAAATATATATGCTATTTCATTGGAATACACAGATATTTCAGTCGGTTTGCTTAAAACATACCTATGTGCACAGACATGCCGTATATTAATATAAAAATAACATATCACAATGGTTATAAATCAATAAAAAAAATCAATTCATCTTAATAATACATAAATAATGACTAATTTAACATATATATATGGATAATCATTCAATTGTGTACACACATTGGCATTTATATCTTAGGATATTTCATTCGTCAACAAATAAACTTATTACATCCGTATTATTATATTTTTACAAGACAATTAATTCAATGTTGAAAATATATATAAAATGCACACATATGTGCTTATAAAAAAAAAGATAGTACGAATTCTAAGTAAATCGGTTATTAGACCATTATTTTTAGTTGTAAGCAACAGTTTTAAAAGAAAGCATCATCTTTAGCTCCAGTTGAAAGTTATTTTAAAACCCAAGCTCTTGTTTCTTCGTTTCCAATATTTAAGAAAGATTTCTGGCGTTTCCTTTTCTAATTACAAAATAAAATCTTTTACGCACAATAACAGGAATAAATCCATAAAGACAAATGTCATTTATTATTTTCCTTCCTTATTTTATTTTTAGTTGAATAATTCAGTCAAACGTTATTTACTCTTAAAACTTGTAAATTAAAGATTTTAATTGCAAAGTTAAGTGTTTAAAACAAGATCATTTTCAATATTTTACTCATCAGCTAATATCTGTATGTACTTTATATATATTAAAAGAGGCAAAACTCTCTATACGTATTGCCACTCAGTGCAAACCAGAGTAATCAATGGATGCCAGAAGGCTTGTGCATAAAATCCCCATCTAGTGCCTACTCATCCAATATCCCCAGACTAGTTTCGGGCTTGGGGCCTTCGTCAGTGAGCAGCCTTGGACCTGCATAAGAAATAGTGATCATGTGATGGTTTATTCACTTTATATATACAAGGCAATAACTTTGCCTGAACTTCTCTGCATATAGATAAAACAGCATATGTCTAAAATCATAGCATGGCAATCTTTCAGCAGGCTGATTAGCACTGGAATCTCTCGTAACCTGGTCCATTACAATCATAGCCATAATAGAGTAATATACTGTCTTGTTGACATTTTCGGAAAAGGTATATATCAGATAACTGTTGACAGTCAGTCATCTCCATTCAGTCTCTATAATTTGATAGACGTCAGGCAGGCAAGCTGTCTAATACATAAATATGGGCTATGAACTACAGAAAAGCCAGTCCTTGCTTCAATGTGAATTCACACTCAACCGTCATGATATTAGCAGCAGCTGCCTTGCACTCTCTGTCTCTTGCCTTCAGTTATAACTTCATAATAATAATGATCTAATGATTTTTTTTTCCAAATCCACCTTTTTTATAATGTATTGTGGAATTTGAAAACAATGATTAAATAAGTTTTTTTCTTTATCTTCAACAAAAAAAAAAAAACAAGTTAGTGACTCTTTTCAATTTACATTAATTGAAACCAATTTTTTATCTAAAAATATTTTTAATCCTTCCAACAACATCATATTCTAGAATTTAAAATCAAAGTTTATTATATTAATTTTATCAAAAGCTTTAATTAAAAAAAAATGTCTTAATCTAATTGAAAATGGTTAGGGGACTTTTATAATTATTGGTATTATCTATTTCAACATGAAAACCAGTTTGTTGTACATTTTTTTCTTTTTTTAATTATCAAAATCAGAATAAAACATTAATATCTACAACAAATATTGTTTGTGTTCATTTCTATTTTTCCTTTCAACTTTATATATATATATGTGCACATACACTACTATGTTGTTGTATGCCATGAGACACATAACAGTTTCAATATAGTAAGGAATTATACAGTGCTAAGTTCCAAATGCTGTCTGTAATTAATTCAATTCGATGTCTTACAGCATCCCAGTCCAAGTCAAATAGGCACACCATGAAGTAACAAATTTAGGATCAATATATATATAGTTCAGTAATATCAAAAAAATATTAATGTAGATTTTAAATAATGTAATTGTGGATGGAGAATTAACATTGCAATTGTAAAATTGTGCCATCCAATTACAAAATCTATCTGTCTCTGACATGATTTTTTTGGTTTTTGGTTTAATTTTAGTATGAATTGAAGAAGTTATTTAGTAACACTTAAGAATGTTACATGTATTATTTTGCAACATTCTGGCTACTATGAATTTACATAATAGATAATACTTGGAAAATTATTTCCACAACATACTACATTCATTTAGTGGTTAGTAAATTACTAAACATCACATGATCATCATCTCTGTTGTAAACAAAGGCAAAACTCTCCATACAGTAGTGCCACCCTGTGCCAGACAGAGTAATCAATGGATGCCAGAAGGCTTGTGCATAAAATCCCAATCTAGTGCCTACTCATCCAATATCCCCAGACTAGTTTCTGGCTTGTGGCCATCCAAAGACACCAAAATGTATGGGTGCTGAATTGAGTTCAGACCCATATGACTATATAAGCTATTGAGCTTAGATTGAAGATATTAACAATGTTTTCAATTTCATTCTCATAGTTTTGTAGTAAAGTAGAGTTAAAAGGTGGCTGCTGGAGGGTTGCATTAGATCCTAAGATCTAGGTACAGTGCTCTCAGATCCAAGGCTCCTCACTGATGATGGCCACAAGCCAGAAACTAGTCTAGGGATATTGGATGAGTAGGCACTAGATTGGGATTTTATGCACAAGCCTTCTGGCATCCATTGATTACTCTGTTTGGCACAGGGTGGCACTACTGTATGGAGAGTTTTGCCTTTGGTTAGTAAATTCCAATTTACATATTTTACGATAATGTTAGTTGTACACATGATTATTAAAATGATTCTAAACTTGTGACTATAAATTAGTCATACTGAATAAACTACATAAACATCTTCATTGATTGAATGTTCACTTTAGTAACTGCCATCTGTTTTTCTTGTAAAATCACAGGCAGCACATAAAATCGTGAATTCATTTACCAATAGTTTGATACAATAAGACAATGCATTGAATTTATACTTAGAAAATCATAATGTTAAAATATTATATATATATAACAAAATACTTAATGCATAAAAGCAATGAAAAAAAATATTATTTTATTAAAATACATGAAATGTCCTATAAATTTGCCATTTAAGAGCTTTTCCTAACAGAACTTTTTCAATATATCTGCCAATATTTTTTAATATAGATGTGCAATTAAGGATATCACGAGTTAAAAGTATTATTCGCCTTAATATGAACCAATGCAAACATTCACCAATTCTAATTTTAATCAGAAATGAAAATCTAGCGGTATAAAATCCCAACTTTCCATTGGCCATTTCATTAGCCCTCAATGCCTTACACCCTGTAACAATGCCAAAAAAAAAAAACTGTTGATCTGGAATTCCCTTAACTTGATACTGACTTGCTGGAATCATGTTATGAACTTTCCATTCTCATTCAAGACATTTATAAACCTTTCTCAAGCAGACATGACTAAGCATTTTGAAAAAAGAGAAATCCTGTAATGAGATTCTTTCAAATGCCACACCACAATATCCCGTGTTCTTTTTGAATGAATATATCAAAATGGATTCTATTGGGTCTTGCAAAGGGTATTTTGACAACTACATATTACCTGTTATATATATAAACATATCACTAAATATAATAGAAAATGAAAAATTTGACATTGTAAATGTAATATTAGGTACAATCCATTCACAGCACCTCCATTCATGATCTAGGATTTTCTTGCATAATTTTTGCATGAGATGAAGATGTCATTTCACAAGATTTAAAAGAGAGTCGTATATAATATCTTTTTAACACTCACATCATTATAAACAAGACTAGTAAGTAATAATGCCATCAGTAGTGGATCTCTTCAGAGTTTACTGTGAGGTTTACCATATACAGATACATTTTCTTTAACATTTATAACAAATTTCCTAACCTAATGTTGCATTAAGGTCTGGACCCAACTGATTAAATTTTGCATTGGATTTTATGACTTTAATGTCTATAAATATCAGACATCTTACAATCTATAAAGCTAAAAATATATATTAACCTATGATGCCAAACATAAGGAGACATTTCGTAATATATCGTAAAAAAACTTACTTCATGCAATGCTCCACGAACTAAACTTGTGGAATGATACAAAGTTTCTGTACAAAGCGGAGGGTCTTCCGGAGACCGATCTCTATCAATTTCATCATCCATCATGTAAAGAGTCTTGGGAACCAATCCACCATATTGTAAATTAGCCTTCAAAAAAAATAGACATGTAAAGTGAATTTACGCCTTCTTTAAAATATTCAAAATAATACATAAAAATTTTTTTACTAAAAAAAGTTACTAGTATACATTTACGCAAATATAATAACTGCAGAATTTTCTATGTCATTTCAAGTAAGATCATTTTTACATAATTATGTGAAAATATAAGATTTTTTGTTTATTTTCAGTTACAATCTAAAAAATTATTAAACAAAAAAAATATAAACATCATAGCCAAAGCAAATTGCAGTTGCTATAGCATATATTCAAGATATATATATATATATTCATGAGTAAAATGTGCTGAAATGAAGAAAAAATAAAATAAAACACTAAGATTTTCCTTTAGTATATGTATATAATAAAATACACGATTTTTTATTTATTTTCGGTTACAATCTAGAAATTATTTTCACATCTACACCGATACTGAATATGGACTTCGAGTATCTCACGAATACTATTTACTACTGAATATCATGTTATAACCAAACTGATGGCTTAAACGTTATGACTTCACATTATTCATGTACGAACACACAGTTCATCATAATCTTGAACATATGTTTATGTCTCTCAAATCAGCTGCGACTTCTAAGGGGTCGCTGATAAGACTCTACTTCTGCTTTTGATAAATAAAATTTTATCTTTTAAAATTTCAATATACAATAAAAATAATTAAAATCATCAAAACATATAATTGTTAAATATTGTCAGAATTATATAGCTATATGAGCAAGTTGGTTTTGATTCAAAATTTTTTGATGTTTGAATCTTAGATAATTAGACTGAACAGTATAGAATGAGTAAAGACGGCTACTGGTTAAGTTGATATAACCCAATGTTTCTCATTGCTAATGGCTAATAGCCAGAAACTAATCTGGAAATTTGAATATAAACAGTACCATGTGATGTTAAGAGTTGGTTCTGATGTAAAGAAATAAAGTAGACTGCATCTTCTACAATATATTTGCTTATTATTCAAAATGCCATATTCTACCACCAGGGCTGGCCCGAGCTATAGGTGCAGTAGATAATCACCTAGAGCGCAAAAGTTTAGAGGCACCACAACCAGCATCAATCGAAGAGAAATATTTATCAAATGTTTTAATCAGATATATATATATATACATTTAGAACTGTCGCAATATTAAAATTTAAATAAGAACAGATTGTTTCATTTTGTTTATTATTTCCTTGGTGTGTATATAGTTTTTGAATTTTATAAATAAAATATATTAGGATTTTTTTTTTTTTTATTTGGGCCAATCATGTTCACCACTAATATATGACATATAAGTTTTTTGTGCTATTCCAAAATACAAAATTTTCGTATAGACATGGAGCTAAGTAATAAAACAAATGCTAATTTTATTCACTATTGCTTAAATTTAAAACAGTAAGTTTAGAAAACCATTCTTGCAAAATTCAAATTTTTTTATGTCTTAATTTTTAAAAAAGAAAAAATATACATTCACGTCCAGACAATAAAACAATTAGAACTCTTGCAGACAAACCATGATTAAAAAAGTAAATAAAACAAGCATATAGATATACAATTATTGCTTCGATAATAGAACAGGAAGAAAAGTTAACATCTTAATTACAAATAGTTTCAATATTCATAAGCCCATCCTACCTGACTTTCACCTCCTAGAAAATCTGGGATATATTCTTTATCAATATAATCGATCAATCCCCCGGGACCCTGGTAATCATTGCCTCCATAAATCATAAATTTTTTACGGGTATTCTCATCAATGAAAGGACTAATTAATGTCCAGAGAACTGGAAATACGCGCGGTGCACGGATGATCAAAACGCTACCCATTGTTTCGGGATAATTTCCTTCGACAACTTCAATGATTCGCAGTAAAGCTTTGACACCAGGTCTCCACAGATGACGCATGCTCAAACCTTCTAAATCAACAATGCATGTCCAGGAACTACAAATTAAAAATAAATAAATAAAAACTTCAGTTAGAAATATAAACCTTAAACTTTTTGGGGTTGACATTGACCACACACGCACACAAACATTCATTATTCCTGAGATAACATCACATAAACAATCACATCAAAGACAGACAAGTAATGATTCCTTTTTGAATATCTCTGCATAAGTTAACCTATTTGTAAATCTCTAAAAAAAAATCTTAAAATTTAGACTGTTTACAATTCATACCCTTCGAAAAAACTTGGGCTGAGTCAAGCCACTATGAAAAGTATAACCATAGAGGTATATTTTCACTTAATAGCAATTTTTTCATAGTATTTCACTAATATATGAAAAGAGTTTCATGTTAAATAATTTGTACTCTTTTAAGTTTGAGTTGATGATGATTAATATTGTTATTAGATACATGTAATTGGCATTAAGCAAAATTCCTATTTGCAGAGCTTTTTTTTTTTTTTGGATTTGTGAATTTTCTCAATTTCAGGTATAAACTTTTTTCCTGCTCACTTTTAAAAACCCAAATTTTTAATAAAATATCATGATTCTATCACATGACTCCAGACTATATACAGCTGTTTTAGCAGTATACATTTTTCTTTCACCACCACTATGCCACCTACTGTAAGCTTTAGTAACTAATAGATGCCAGATAATAATGATTAATAAATCCCTACCCTCTACTGTCCTATCCAATATCCCCAAACCAGTTTCAAGTTTATAGCACTCATCAGTGAGGAATATTGGATCTTAAAAAGATGCATCTGCAGCCTTAGGATCTAATGCATTTTCCTTTTGGCAACCATTATTTATCTCTGTTATAATATCAAGCTGTCAGAACAAACTGAAAAACGTAAATGCTTTCAATCTTAACCAACTTGCATGTTTAGTCATATAGATCTGAAACCAGTTCAGTTTCTATATATTATGGGGTCCTTAGTTTTTTAAACAACTATAGATACCTATCACCTGTCACTTATTAGTTACTAAAGGTAACACTAGGTGGTGTAGAGGTGATGAAAGAAAAATGTATTCTGCTGAAACAGCAATATCTAAGCTGGAGTCGTGTGGTCAAGTCATGAGATTTTATTAATTTATACCAAATCCTGGCCAGAGGATAGATGTACCCATAGTTATTAAAAACTAAGGATGCCATAATATATAGAAACTGAACTGGTTTTCAGATCTATATGATAATACAAGCAAACTGGCTAAAATTGAAAACATTTACGTTTTTCAGTTTGGGCTGACATCTCGATAGTGTAACAGAATAATAAATGAGGATTGTTAAAAGGAAGGCACATTAAATTCTAATGGTCCAGGTGCAGTGTTCCAAACATCCAAAGCTCCTCACTGATGAAAGGCATAATCTTGAACCTAGTAAAGGATCGGGATTTATTATGCACCATCATCTGGTAGTTAGCAGGCATAAAGGTGATGAAAGAAAAATGTACGCTGTTAAAACCCAAATTTTTCTGAAATTTAAATGAATCTTAATGTAATGAAATTGTTTTTGTAAACTGTATAAATTAATTTTAATAATGACAATATAACATTTTAAAATATGAAATTATACTTATATTTATATCAATCAGCACTAAATATTTATATAGCATTAATAAAAACACCAAATGAAAATAAGACTTTTATTTTATTCAGATGATAGAAGTTTTTGAATCAGTATTATTTGATTAATGGTAATCTACCCATATTGATAAAAATAAGATATTTATCTCATAATGATATGTATGAGAAATAAAACAAATTTTATTTATCATTCTCAGTAACTTTAAGTCTTAAACCAATCTTATGCATGACTAAAATGTTACTAACTGAAATTGAACTGCGAAACAACAAACCATATCTTCATGTAAAACACATTTCATCAAGGTAAATCACCTGCTTATCAATTACACTAGCATTATAACCATATATATCAGGGGTGGCCAACTTTTGTGTTCATAAAATCTACTTTTTATTTTAAAAATGTGTTGCAATCGACTTGTTGTCATAAGCATAGTCTAAGTAGAGGGAGGTGTGAAATATATACTATATTTATATATCTACCTATATAAAAAATAACATATTTATTTAACGGGCCAAAAAAACTCATGTCTGGGGAGTTAAAGTAATATGAGTAATTATTAACAATATTTATTAATACAAATTAGTGACATTAAGTTAAGATTAAAAATATTATTTTCAATAATGATACGACTTAGTGGATTTCACTTATCTAGAATTGGAAAAAAATTTAGAACAAAAATAACAAAAAAACTTGAAAATCTTGATTTAATTTGTTCCACTCATAACCCGATGGTTCTTGACAGATTGATCTTCAAAATTGGCTTTGCAATCGACTGGTGGATCATGATTGACGTGTTGGCCACCCCTGATATATATGAAAGGCATGATGAAACTAGTAGCAACTGCTTCACTTAACTAGGTTACGAACATATTCTGACAATCCGAAACTATTCATTCAAAAAACTGCAAATTTAATATGTATAAAAATCTAAAGCTAAAAGCTAAACTAGTGAAGAAAAATAAAAAAATTACACCAAATTCAAAATGTAAAAAAAAAAAAACTAATCAAAACTTTTAAAAATTTAAATTTCATGGCCAATTAATCTCACTGCTGAGGTAAACTGCGAAATTAATTGGTTGGGAAATTTTAGTTTTTAAAATTTTTGTAATTTAATATAATTTATTCAAACAGATAATATGTTGACAAAAACATTATGCAAGGCGAGACTTTTTATTAATCTAACACTGGAAACTTTTACATTCAAGTAGAAAACATTTCAAACAAACAACGCTTAGTAAAAAAATTTCTTATATTCTGTCTGCCTTGTGTTTCTTTCTCTTCCCTAAAGCCATTCTCTGCTCAATGCTTTATGTATGCGTGTTTTCTATTTATTTTTTGATTCAATATTCTAAATTTTAGTATTTCATTTGCCACAATCTACTGTTTTCTTAGTTCATATTGCTTGATATTTTGATTACTATCACTTCTGATTAAATAGGATATCTATAGCATTGCAATAAAATCAAGTTATATATCATGTAACTTAATTTAAGAAGCTTGTATTACAAATGTTACATAATGAGCATGTCAATAGCTCTTAACAAGATTTTGAAATCTCTATCCTCAGACTGGTTTCTAGCTCTGGCTTTCATCAGTGAGATGCTAGGATATTCAAGCATTAGATTTAAAATACCAGGTCAAGCCCAGCACTTTATCTAATGTTTAACTATTAAGTAGAAAATCTGAAATTTTCAAACATCCACATTTCTTCAAATCCAGCTATCTAACTTAAATAGCCATAAGAAACTGAACTAAGGTTCAGATATACAATATATTAACAGCTTTAGCAATATAAAACTGCTAAAGCCTTAAGAGCAATAACAATAATTGCAAGGAAATCAAGTCATATATCATGCGACTTAATTTAATAAGGTTGTATTTCCTTGCAATTATTGTTATTGCTCTTAAGACTTTGGTGATTTTGTATTGCTAAAGCTAGTAATATATGGTGTATCTGAACTTAGTTCAGTCTCATTATTTAAGTTACATAGCTGGATTTGAAAATATAAGAATGTTTGAAAATTTCAGATTATCTACTTAATAGTTAAACATTAGATAAAGTGCTGGGCTTCACCTGGTATTTTAAATCTAATGCTTGGATATCCTAGCACCTCACTGACGAAAGCCAGAGCTAGAAACTGGTCTGAGTATAAGGATGTTCTGAAAAGCTTATTAAGAGCTATTGGCATGCTCATTATATAATATCTATAGCATGTAATCTTGCATTCATTACTGTAAGTAAAATAAAGACATCAAAACAGAAAATAAAATATAAAATTAATTTGAAAAACCAAATGCACCTTCAATCCATTTCCATCATAATCATGGTTACCAAAAAAACAATAACATTACATTAGGTAAATATATATTCTAATGATTTTAATGAAAATGTAAATAATTTTACAGATTATCAAATATGTAAGGCTAAGAATATAAACCCATTCACGGAATAAGCAAGTCCAAATACACTAAGATAATTTACAATTTAGATCCGTAAAGAATCATTTAAATACACTTGCAAATAATGCCCACCTTTTCTTACATCAATGCTAATCTATTTTGTCAGATCAAAGTCTTACAAAATAGATGGATATTGATATAAGAAACATGGGTATTATTTACAAGTGCATATAAATAATACTTTGCGAAACTAGCTTGTAAATTATCTCAGTAATAAAATTACGCTTTAATTGACCGAATTGAGATTTATTTTTTTTAACTTTTCTCGACTGAAAATACATACATTTTTATACTAGCTCACTTAGTAGTCAAAGCTTATAACTATTAATCCAATTGCATAATAAATAATTCTATGCATACTTATATTCATTCTAAAGCAATATTAAATACCATCTTATTTTTAGGCTATTGAAATGGCATTTGATACTGAAAGAATGGCGGACAATAGAAAAAAGAGTACCTAATAAATAAAGCTGGTCATGTGACCATACTAACTTACTGACTAGAAAGACATGACCCCTTTTTAAAAAAGTAGACATCGTGTGCACAGAAAGACATTTTTTTCAAAACAGTGAAAATGAAAAATTTTGATTACCTGATGGGTTTCCCATAATTTTTGGTTGCTTCTTCTGTTCTTCTTATTCCTTCTTCACATATGGACAGTGTCTGAGAAAAAGATAGTTATGCACGAATATACGTAATCAATTAAGTAATTAATACATTACAGACTTACATCTTATAACATTATTTGATGACAATGTGATGTAAATTGGCTTTCCCTTAAAGTCAAAAATTCCTAAATTTCTGTATATAAGATAGACGACCAGAAATCCTATTAGCCAAAATCAACATGCCTTCTCTTTAAAACTATTATATATCACAATAAATTCATCTACTTCTTACTCCTTATTATCTGATCATTTTCTAATCCTTTTGAGTGAGCGCCCTCTATTAGCTCATTATGTAATTAAGATATATGATCTTGTATAATTGCTGTATTCCGAATTGTGAATTTTGACACTACAAGACTCATGGGATGAGTTACAAAGGAACTCGCTTTTGTCAACTGTACCAAACCTCAACATCACTAAACAGACATGAATCTTAATTACTTTTATTTTCTTTATTTCAAAGTGTGAAAAGCAAAGATGATTTGCAAACAACACTATTAATAATAAAATAAAATTTCAGACCTGTTTAAAACTAAATTAAAATTTGAAACAAAACAGAAAAAAAAAAAAAACCTATTATCAAAAACAATTATTTTTCATTGAGATAATTTTTCTGGTTCATTACGACAAAAGAGCAGAAAGAATTACTCAAAAATCTCAAGTTTTTGTCTCTTCAGCCACCACAAAATTTCATTCTTGTTTCAAGCATTTTTAAAAAGAACTGCATGGTAAGAGTTTTTGTATTGTAGAAAAAGTGATATAAGTGAAACATAAAGAACCTGCATACGCATTAAAAAACTTCTCGGCAAGAATCAAAGAGCTTGCCAAATAAAACACAAATGCAAGAAACTCGAAAAGAACACAATATTAAAAATAATATTAAAATTGAATGAATTTCGTCTTGAATATAATAAGCAAAAAATATATTGACTTTATCTTTTGATTTCCATTACATATATATAAATAAATACACCAAACTTCTTTTTAAAACTTGTTTTTTATATGACTATTATAAAAATAACATACCAACATTTCGACTATTTTATAATACAGTCTTTTTTAAAGAACACTAAAAAATAAAAATATATAATAATAAATATAAAATATCACATATTCCAAACAAGTCCAAAAATATTAAAAAATAGTAAAAAATTATCCTTATTCCAACACTTTTTCTATTAAAAACAATCTCCAAACTTTATCAATTTTTTTACATTTATATACCCATCCAAAAATATCCTAAAAACATTTAATTAAAAAATCTATTATTTTCTTTTTTCTTTTCTATAGAAAGAATAATAAAGGAAGGAATTTATATTAGTGAAATTAAACCTGAATTAAATAGAATGCTAATAGAAAAGAAAATAATAGATTTGTTAATTAAATGTTTTTAGAGTATTTTTGGATGGGTATATAAATATAAAAAATTTGATTAAGTTTTGAGAATGTTTGTAATAGAAAAGATGTTAAGATAAAAAGAATGTTTTAGTGTTTTTGAATGTTTTTGGACTTGTTTGGAATGTGTGATATTTTATATTTATTATTATATATATTTGTACTTTTATTTTTTTAGTGTTCCTTGAAAAAGACTATATTATAAAATAGTCGAAACGTTGGTGTGTTATTTTGTAGTCATATAAAAAACAAGTTTTAAAAAGAAGTTTGGTGTATTCATTTATATATATATGAAAAATTATAGACTATTTTTGAAAAAAAAAAACTGTGTAGATGATATTTTAAAATATAAATACATCACATTACCTAATGTCTACCTCCTGCCTATTAAAAACTTTCAAATTAAGCAAATAGAAACCTGCAACCAATTATCTTGCCGCTAAGTCTTTAAATAGACAGTAACTCAAAATAGTGTAAAAACAAGAGCAAACTAAATAAAATGAGACATCACAACAGACCTTATAAATCAACTTTTTATTTTATTGACAAGAACTCCTCTGTTGTAACATATGGCTCATTTAGTTTTGCTTTTTGTTATTTACATTATTCTAAGTTACTGTTTAACATTGTAGTGGCATTATGCAAATGGTTTCCATTTTCCATCTGCTTAATTTTGAACATAACCCCTATGTAGTTTAGCTGAAAAAATTAGCATTAGGTGGATGTGATATCTGTGTTTTTAATTCTAATACAGCTTTATGCATGCTTTAATTTCATATATATATAAAACTATATATATATAAGTGTCGTCAGTTAACTGGTTATCATATATGAATCCCAGACCATAGCCATAGTAATGAAATTTTTTTAAATAAATTTCAGTATAATAAACAAAGATAAACAGTACAACCTTTCAAACAAATGAATAGATATTTTTTTAAATAAACTTACAGGTTGCCTTGGCAACAGACTGTTTATATTCTATTGACTTATTTAAGCACGAGGGCTGTGATAATTTATATACGAAAGAAGTAAATACTTATGTTTATAAAAGTTGGTATCAACTAAAGCAAATAAAACAGAAAAAATAAGGAGAAAAATTAAAACAGTTTAAAACATGACTGATATTAGGAGGAAGTGAGTATACCGATGCTTTAAAAAAACTTTTAGTAAATGAGTTTATCCATTTTGATTTATGGTTGTAAAACATGGTCTCTGAATTTTAAAATGAAACAAAGATTATACGCAAGAAGCACATAGAAGAATATGGAAAAATTTATTTTGGGATTATCAAAAAATAATAAAAAAAGAAATAGCTGGATTCACAGTCACATTGGTATTTACTAATATAATCATAAAACTAAAGAATCTTAATGGAGATGAGCTAGACATACACCAAAAAAGATAACCATCAATAGGTAACAGTCACCCATTAAATGGATACCAAGATTTAAGAAAAGTCTTAGTAAAAAACCCACTTAAAAGGAGTTTGAGGATCAATATAGAAAATGAAAGTTCATGTACAATTTTTGTGAAAAGGGACTTGAAAGACATACGTTCCACAGTGAGCTATCAATGACTGAATTTTATACATATATATATATAAATTCTAACCTTAAAAAACACATTGCAATGAATAAACTATAAATGTATTATCCCAGAACAATAAAATATTAAAATGATCATAGCATTTGCAAATACTTCCAACATTTATTAACTATAAGAATGTGGCAAACAGATTGCTTTCTACAGTGTCTAAATTCAAATAAATCCACAACATTACGAACTGCAAATATATTGCAAAAGTTAGATATAAGCCCTTATAGAATACGTTTCCCCACGCGTCCCAATACCCCGTCAATTATGTGGAACCAAAAATACCTGTTGTACACAGGGAAATGGCAGTAGCAATTAATCAGCTCATGATGGAACTCTTTTCTTCCAAAACTTGAAAGTTGTTTTCCCATAGGGTTTGAAAATCACATCACATTTAAACAAAGGGATTACAAACAGATTACGTAAGGCGAGGACAGTGAACGTAAGGCGAGGACAGTGATTTGTTTTAATCAAGATCTTACTTAAATTAATGTTAAATAAATAATGGATACTGTCTTAAAATTAATACACTGGAATATTAAGAATATTGTGTCAAACAGCATACATTCGTTTACAGATCTTTATAATGATCATCATCATCATTATTTTCAACTATTATTGATCTACTGCAGGGTAGTCTCTTCAAGTTCAATCCATCTTCTCCAATCTCTAGCCTCTCTTCTCCACATCACCCCAGCATACTTTCTTGTTTCATCCATCCATCTCACACGTGGTCTCTTTCTAGGTCGTTTAAGATCCCAGTTTAAGATTTCAACTATCCATCTACTATTATCTCTTCTATCAATATGTCCAGCCCAACTTCACTTCAGTCTCTTAATTCTTTCAATGATGTTAGTAATATCTGTTACGTATTTCATTTTCGATCTCATATTGATACTTCTAACATGCATCCACTTCTTTGAGAGTTCAGAAGTCTCTCAAATATATGCATAATTTTCCACAATTATTGAATAATTTAAGCCACTATTTATAGTTTATTAAAAAAACCTTAGAAGGCTTCATTATTTCCCTTTGCAGTTCTAAAATGAAACGGTAGAATGAGGAGAAAATAAATTGTATACTATCAACAAAAATGGCTGAGCCTTGTTACTTGGTCCTAGAACTCTAATGTCTATTTATCCGAACCTGTCTTAAGACAGGGAATTTATCATAAATATAAATAATATTTATATTTAAGACAGGGAATTTATCATAAATATAAATAATATTTATGTAAAAATCATTAAAATGGGTTGTATAATTGTCTCTGCTCTACGTTTTATGTTAGTTATTTTGTTCAAACTTGATGCAATTCATATCTATATAAAATACCATAATTTTAGGCTTCAAAAATAAAATATATCATTTGCAGTCAATTATATATAAAGTTTCCATTGTTAAAGTGATTGTATAAAAAAAGCGTTCTAAAGTAGCTTCGCAAAACATAGTCTTACTAAGGCTATGAACATTTTTTATAGTTAGTGGCATGATCGAAGTTTAGAACTGCAATATTAAACTACCACAATAAAATATGTAATTAAACAAATTATTAAGAGCGATGATGATATATGCCATTGAATGTGACAATCCCTATGACTCCTCAATTTACTGTAAGGGGGTAGGAGCAACACAAATTACTACACAAAAGAATCTTAACACATTCATCAATATAAATGATTAAAGATAATGCTAAACACATTACGGTCAAGAAAAAGACAACCTAAATTTGCTCCCAAGAGTGTTAGCATTTAATGCAAGAAAAGAATGATTAAAAATGAAAGATCAAAAAGGCATATTAAATACGTTTCAAATAAGAGAAGCATTCCGAATCGTCAAACCAGCAGCATTCAATTGAGTTCCCACTAGAATTAAAAGATGCAGGCTTAATTCTGGGCATGTGATTATTCACTTATCACCAATGATTTTAGCTGTGAATATGATATCACCAAAAGATGAAATAAATTTCATCCCATAAAATAACATAATCTTTCCAAGTGGTTTAATTTTTTTATACATGTGTGCGTGTGTACGGTGACATTTTACTCTTAATGTGTTAGACTATTTCCATCGTCTGTATGTTAAAATAGTATACAAAATAATATTTTAAATTGTATTTTTCTCATCTCTTCTTCAGGTATTGCTGGCTTGACCAATGATGGCATGATCTTTAGATTCGTGAATACTCAACCTCTGCTTTGATTCTCATGCTATTACTGTCATTGGTACATGCATGTATCTGACTGGAAAAAGCCAGGAATATTGGACAGAGAGGTAAAAGTAAAAAAAAGATGCTCTTACAACACTGGCGAATAGTTCCATAAGTTTGTAATGTTTGGAAATCACTGGCCAACTTTTCCCTTAAGAAAAAATTGGAGGATCCTCATAGATAAATATATGATTTTTTTTATCGAACTATTGGCTTTAATAGAATAGCCTAATTGGCTCGAGCGTCATATAAAAGTCACAGGTTCCATTCCCATGCTTGCACTGTCCTGGTCAAGCTGGAAATACTTGAAGAGAGAAATACAATATCAATTGAAAAATTGTGTTGTATATTAACACACTTAAATGATGAATATATTTGAAAAGTTTACATTAAGTAAGATTCTTTTAAAAAACATTTAACAATTAATATTAGACAATAAAAAAATAATCCAATATATAATTACAGACATACATATGTATCTTTAAAAAATGCTTTAAATTTAAGATGTTAAAAGAGGTAGGTAGCAATCTACCATTGATGATTTAGCGTTACTGCTGAGCTGTAATCTTTTTGTCTAGATACTACATACTTGCTCTAGAGCAGACAAACTTTAACACATATAAAATGCATGCATGAACATAAAGTAAAACAAAATACAAAAAAAAACTTACCAATTTAAGAAGCCCCTCTTCTCCTACAGCTTTGAGAAGACCTTTGACATCCATTACGCCAAGGCGAAGTATATACACAGGACGACATTCTGCAAAAGAATACATACATTTGCCTTCTTCCCAAAACCAATAATAAAACTTTAAGAAATATCATAAAAATGTAAAAACATAATTATATGATTTAAGAAGCATTATTATATGCAAAAAACACTGACCTTTATCGAAATGGTGCCAACCTCCAGGAAAGTATTGCCTTAAGACGGGAGGTGGTTGATAAGCATTCAGTATTCGATCAATCTGATGCTGCTTCCGCCACATTAGTGAGTGGCAAAGCATTTCACGTGCCTTTTCTACGCTGAAATCTCTCGCTCTCAAAAAACGTAAAAGATGAGCATCATTGGGCATCTAAAAAAAAAGCACAACCCCTTAAAAGTCTCTTCCTGTATATATATAAATTCATTGACTCATGACATGGCAATTGGCCCTACATGCCTCCCCATGTCAATAACCTAAGATTTGAATTGGGACAAAATGGAACTTGAAAATGTTTTAGGTTGCAAGACAAGTTTAGGAATTTTCTTTCAACTCATTACCCCATACCTAAACCACATTTTACATTTAAGGAAAGTAATTTGATTAAAACATTTTTTAATCAAAGAATTAATTGTTTTCTGCTTCAGAGAAGTATTTTTATTACAAAGATATTCCATATAATAACTTGATTTAGCTATTAATATCGGATAAAACAGTTTCAAAGCAATTTAATTATTTTCTTCAATTAACTAATCCATTATCCATGAAGAACCATTACTATTATTGCTAGACAATTTAATACAATCAGTTGCTTTATCAATTAAAGCGGTATAAATGCTCTGAAACTGAAAAAAGGCCATGTTTATGATATTCAAGACAAGAACACAATCCCAGCTGTGATTGGATAATAACGTTTTTTTTTAATTTAACAAGTGATGGTTTATAAATGAATAATAATAATGATGATGGTGATGATAATAATAATAATTAATGTATGCACTTGTTAAGACAATTTATTTAAATATTGTTCCTAGAAGAAACAACAGATGTTTCATATATCTGAAGTCTCAGAACCATTATCACAAAAATTTACAGATAAATATTAATAGAAAGCGATCAGAATTTTTTTTGAAAAAAAATTCCAAAAACAGATCGGCTTTTAAATTATTTAAAAATATATTGCTTAAATCCCAAAAGAAGTATAACTTTACTGTGAAAGAAAGTATATAACAGTGTGTGATATATTCAGGTACTTACTTTCCCTTTATGGGTTTCAGCTAACCACTTCCTTAGGTGAATTAAACTGCTTTCCTGGACGGGGTTAAGTTCTCCAAGACATCGCTTGATATAGTCAGCCTCCAGCTTAAAATTAGGATCTAAAATAAAAATGCAGAAACATTTTCATTACCAAATGAAATTATTAATAATTAGTTATAAATTTTAATTGAAAGACAATAAATAGTAAGACATTATTTTTATTTGTTGGAAAATGTTATTTACAATTCTGATGAAAAATCCTAGAACCAATTTGAAGAAAGAAAAAAATTGCTTAGATGAGTGGCAGATTGGAAGATTCTACAGCTCAAAGTCCATGGATCGCAGCTTAAAACTGTCACTTCCTGTGCTCAAACTTCAACTCCGGAGCAACAAACCAAACAGTGATCTCAAAAGTTATTTTTATTGATTTGTTTCCACAATTTCCAAGTGCAATCATAATTCTATTTATTAATTTTTTATCACTAACCACTCAACAATCAGTATCTTACTAAATATTTCAAATACCTTCATTTTTCTAAATTAAGTTATAGCACATATCTTCACTGTCTTTACAGTAACCCAATCAGATGAATTATTCCTAGATTCAATTGTCATGCATGCAGCCATGCACATATACACATTTAGATATAAATATTAATGATATAATAAATACAGCATTATTTTAATGGCTATATGTGATCTCCGGTCTTGACCAATGAAACCAAACGTTATTGAAAAACATTTTAACATTTGTGCGTTACCATATTCCTCGGCCAATGAAAAATGACCATTTGCATTTGCTGAACTACATAAATATAAGGGCTAGCAAATCTAGAAACTGTTTTAAATTAGGGTGAAACTATTGCAATGCGGAGGGAAGCACAGTCTAGTGATCTAATTTAAACTTTCACAGGAGCGACTGCACATTAAATCATTTCATTTCACAGAATCTTGGGAAATGTATAGATACAAATAATTGAACTTTATATCACATGACTCATATAACTTCTGTTTTACTGAATCTGAACTGGGCATGCTCATTTGGTTCTTTAAATAATCTAATGTATTATGGAAATGCTTATTGAAATATAGACAGAAGGAGACAAGCCATGTTCACATGGTCATTTAAGAGCCTAGACTTAATCCGGTAGATATGCATGCACACTGTTCACTATGGCCAGGATGCAGTCAGTCAGGCATGCACAAATTCAGACAGGAAGATACTTATGCAAAACAGCATCAGATCTTCCACAAGACAACCCAAAATGGCTGCAATCATTATATTTATCAAAAGGAATCATGGCATTCTTCAATTGTAGGTTGTTATGGAAACAACTACATATTTGCAATCTCTCTAATTGTAATCATAGGAACTTTCACAAGTGTTGTAATGATATTTTTACTGTGATTACAGACAGTTCCCATAAAAAGTGAATAATCCTGAGCTGGCTATAGCACCATCCCTGAATCTACATACGTGTTTTGTTTTAAATTGGACAAGACCACTACTGAAAAGTTTGAAATGGATCAAAGTGTGACTGGTAGCAAAGCCACGAGTCTCAAAAGAATTTTAAGCAGCTTGCAAGATTTTGTGATCACAGGAAAAAATCTGGAGACTTATACATGAAGGTACAAAGCACAATGACGTTTCATGCCATAACCCATAATTCAAACATGCTACCATCTTAAAATATTACTACCTGATTCAACTGCAGATTAACAGATAGCACTGCAGACTCTTGGAGAGAAAACTAGTCACCTTTTCCACCAAGAGACACACTGTATATATTCAAAGTGTTTTGATATTACTTCAGTCTAAAGGTTCCTAACCTAAGTTAACCATACCCCAGTGGGTATGGGAAGCTTGTCCGGTGATATAGTGAATAGCAGGAAAATAAGTATATTACGTTATTGATTTAATTCAAAAATAGTTTATCAACATTTCCGGATTATTCCAGCAACATTTCATATCTATTTTCAGATCGGACACAATGATGTTGCATAGAATTTTTTTTTTTTACTGTGGGATATGATAATTCAAAATACAGTAGTTCAGATTCAAGACAGCTAGTGAATTTGCCAGATCGGCACCCCCTCGAAGCTCGCCTCCACGGCATCTGCACCTCTTGCACACATGCATGACGTATTGCATTATACAACTGCTTACTTCTTATAATGAATAGGGGGTACCGGTTAATTGACTAAAAGGCAATCACATACGGAGAATAAAAAGTTGGGAACCCCTGCTTATCTCGATTATTTATTCGCCGAAAAACGGTCTTTTTCGATAATAAAATATATACATAGAACAGTAATAAAGCCTAGTTTTTATACTAATAATATAATACTTTCTCTCTATTATTATAAGAAATTTTTCTTTTTTATTAACAAAGTAGTAGACACAGCTTTGACAGAAATAGTTTTACTCTTAGAAAATATCTTTATTGGGGGCGGTTTACTTATTTAACAAATCTACTTCCGCCCACACGGGCGAAATATTTGCAGAAAGTAATAATAAACGGCATTATTATTACGAGGTTGGATATGTACGATGCGAAAGTGTTAGAAATAATATTATTAGAGCAATATTAAATGCTATTTTAAAAAATTAAAAAGGAAAATATGTTTACATTTTATATCAACAGAATCTATCAAGGTTCGTTTTTATTCCAGCCGTCTTTTATAAAAAAGAAAATTAAATAACAAAGGCATTTATATTTTTCATTTTTGCCTGATAACGACATTTAATCCAAATTTTAAACAATGTAAGTTTAATTTATTTTTTTTTAATTTTTAAAGAAGCTTTTACATTTTAACACTTTTTTTTGAGTCTCCTTAGTATTTTGTTAAAAAGAGGCTTTTTTAAATAAAATAAAAAAAACTTAAGTAAACAGCTGTTTTGTTAGAAATAATTATTGTTAAGTGATTCTTCAAGAAGAAATAAAAATGGCAAATTCTCCTCATATGGACATCATAATTCTAGTTATGGCATTCTTGTTCTAAAAATCTGTTTTACTTCTTTAACATTTTAACCTTTTAAAAATAATATCTTATTTTCTACAAAAATGTTACCTTTTCTGGATTCATTATTCTTTTAAATAATAGTCAGGGGAGAGAGAAAATTTTATTCTTTCTACCAGAATTGCCTTAATTAATGCATGCAATATCAAAACCACTAAAGCCTCACACGATTACCATTTTCTACGCTTACACCAGCTGTTTAAACAGCAGCCAACTCTATACAGCCCACCTAGTGCAAGCCTTAGTAATCAATGGATGCAAGAAGGTTTGTGTATAAAACTCCTACCTAATGTTTATTCATTCTGATATCCCCAGATTAATTCCTAGTTTGTGGCTTTGAGGCTTGGATCTGAGGGCACTGCAATTAGATCTTAGGATATAATGCAAAGGCAATGCTCTCAGATCCAAAGTTTCTCACTGATGAAAGCCACAAGCTAGAAACTAGTCTGGAGATATTGGATTTATCTAGTGCCTGAGTAGGCATTAGAGAAGAATTTTATGCACAAGCCTTTTTTGCATCCATTAATTACTAAGACTTGCACTAGGTGGCACTACTGTATGGAGTGTGCTACTATTTGATGCAGTGTTACACATAGATACTGAATTCTCTATGATCCACAAGTTCTGTAAATCAACTCATTTAATAGATTCTCAGCTGTGTGTGATTTAGTGCAGTGACTATAGTGTCAGACTCTAGAGTGTAATGTCCTCGGATCGATTCCAGTTACTGGTGCTTCCGGAGCTTATGCATCATTCTTAGGAATACCAGAACAATAAAACTGTTCAATAATTTCTATATTTAAAAAGATTCTCAAATTTCATTAACAAATGAAGCAAAATTGAGCTGTAAAAAACAAATACACTCCAACAACTCTATTGAAAATTAACCTATTCATTTATTATACCGAATGTTTACTATAATAGAGGGATTTGAATCAGCCTATATTCATCCTCCACTCTATCTCAAACAACCAATACACATGTTGACAGGCTGTAAAAGAGATAAATGATACCCAATACACATATTTCATGCAGAACCAGCACTCATCAGTTGGGCTAGACCATAATCCACCACACATATATACAATCAGGGCTCAGCTTATATTAAGATAGCAATTCCTTAAACTTTAATGGACAGGCTTCAGCGTTCTCACTTTTCTGACTATTTCAATGAAAAACCAATGATGGAATGCTCAAAGCCTTTGGTGGATTTGATATTGTAGTCATACCCAAATATACAATACATCAATCTAACCCTCATATTATTGAACCATTACATATTACGTATATACAATCAGTGCTCAGCTTAAACTTAAACTTTAATGGACAGACTTCAATCTTCTCACCCTTCCAATAATTCAACCATTCATTTCATTGACAAACCAATGATGGAATGCTCAAAACCATTAGTGGATTTTGATATTAATCATATTCATGTAGACATTATGTCAATCTAATCTGTCATATTATCAGACCATTGTGTATCTATTTATATTAATAGAAGAGGGATGGGCTAGACTTATACTATTGTGTAATCTATTTCCGAGACTCCATTCAGTATACTGAATGTTTATTATAGTAAATAGAGGGGAAGTTAGCATTTTCAATCTATATTCATCCTCCACAACATCTCAAACGACCAATATACATGACCACACACATGTGAAAAACATAAATGATACCCCAGTATATGTATTTCAAGTGGAACCAGCATTTGTCAGTTGGGTCAGATAATAATCTCCTACACATACATACAATCAGTGCTCGCCTTATATTATGATAGCAATTTCTTAAACAGATTGAAGCCTGTCCATTAAGGTTTAAGAAATTGTTATCTTCATATAAGCTGAGCACTGGTTGAATTTATGTGCGGGAGATTATGGTCTGGCCCAACTGATGAGTGCTGAGCCTACATGAAATATGTACATTGGGAATCATTTATCTTTTTCATATGTGTGGCCATGTGTTATACACTGAAAATCCTGAGTTCAAATCTCTCTATCTATTGGAAATTGTTTACAACCAGTAATTTTCTCCTTTTAAACTTAACAATACCATGACATTAGTCAGAAAAACCACTAACAATATTTAAATAATATTTTAATTTGCGAAGCGCCGATAGTTGAAAATTGAAATAAATTGAGATAAATATTATTTACATACTTTACTGCTTGTTATGTATTCTAAAAACTACTTTGTAGTAAATCATAGGATTTCACGTTAGACTCAGTGAGTTAATTGTGAAGATATTTAAAGTTTCAAGCTTTCAAACCTAAATGCTTACAACTGGATTAGATATATAGAAAGAAAAATTGAGAGAAGGGTGGCAGCCCCTTTCTCATAAAATCTTTGTAGTGTGTTTAGGTTTGGATGTCATTTTAGACAGCTATCCTTGACATCTGATTGGCTGTCAGTTATGTGTTGTAACGAGCACTAGAGATTTGGCAGTATCTCGATTTATTTCACTAACCAATATTCTACATCCGTGCTTATTCCGTTTATCAACTTAACATTGCAAACCATCATTTCCAATCCACCAACACTAGCAAACTTTAAAATATTTTGTTACTTTGGTAGCTGAGAAAAAGATAGTTTTAATCTTCGAGTAGAGTTGTCCTTACAAAGTTTGTAATGTGTGCAATGCACAGGGTCACGACAATGGCCATGATCAAAACCCAAAAAACTCAATTTTTTATATATGTGATGACTCATAATGCCTGTTCTTTAAATTCCATTATATTTTTTTTCCTTTTAACTAAAGTAGTGACTTTTCTTATGCAACTGTAAATTTGACCTTTGAACGCTTGGATGCTATGTTAAGAAATTTATAATAAATGTATTCTGAATCAATCTTAGTGCTTTTGAGACCTACTTATGGCCTCATATTCAGATGCTTTGATTCAAAACATATTTATTATAAACTTTCTTAACACAGTTTCCAAGCATTCACAATTTTTTTTTCTTTAAATAAATATATAACCCATGTTATGTACAAGATTTTGTTAATTCTGGTGGACCACACATTTTACACATAGGTAATGATAGACTACCCAAATGGGTTTGCCTTTTTAATTAAATCTTTGAGATCCCTTCACCTTGGGAAGCTATCTGTAGTTAGATCATTGTGGATTTAACTTTCAATAATCTTTTTTTTTAACGAAATGACCTTGTCCACCTCTAATGCTATCCTAATGATAGGGTATTCTAAACAACTACTCTTCCAGTACATAGGGAGCCAAAACTATAGTCTAGCAGCCAATTATAAAATGATTCAAACTGACACATACACACAAGTTTTAATTGATAATTTAATGAGTTTATTCACTCTAAATAATATATATTAGCAAATAGGATTAGTTCAATTGGTGCATAAACAACATTGATCATGGAAAAGTTCATATCTATGTAGATAGATAAATAAATAGACAGATAGTTAGAGTTCATCTCTAACTCCATGCATTATTGAAGTCTTTACTTCAATAACTATACATTTTCTTTAACTCCTGTAATTTCAGATGACCGTTCACTAGCAATTTCCAATAAGCTCGCTGCTTCCTTGAATCAGTCTAATGAGATTTGGCTGGAATTTTTTCTACTGCTAATACTGGTCTGCAACTGCACTATCAGCTTTTCATCTTTTCGTTCTACTCTTCGAGTTTCACTAATCTGCTTTTTCTTTTCCATTTTAATCCATTCTACATTCTCTTTTATTATAAGGTTTTGCATATTGTTAGACTTAATTATAATGCAAATTAGAGTGTTGTTACTTGCAGTTAGTTCATAGAGGCAAAATTCACCATATAGTAGCGCCACCCAGTGCAAGCCAGAGTAAACAATGGATGCAGGAAAGTTTGTCCATAAATCCCTATCTAGTGCCTACTCATCCAATATTCCCAGACTAGTTTTTAGCTTGTGGCTTTCATGTCTTGCACTGAGTGGCGCTATTATATGGAGAATTTTGTCTCTGTGAAAAACAGCTTGTATAAGCATAAAGATTAGTGATGTGTAATGTTTGATGGTTTAACTTGCAGGTAAGTCTTTTTTTTTTCTTCTGCATGTAATTATTATTAGAGTCATTCAACATTTCCTGTATTGACCAGGCTATACACACGCATGCGCTTATATATATAACTTTATTAATAAATATATAGTCAGTACACAACATCTATATACATATATACACACAACTTTGTTTTGCTTAAAGGATAAACTATTACGTTTCAATAGTCATTGTGGGAGGTGAGAGAATTTTTACATTATTTCATAATAATAGAAAGCATATTAATTTCATAAAAAAATTTCGCAAGTTTGACATTCTTCAAAAAAACGTAAAATATAATTTACATTCCAACTGTTCAAAATAATATCTTAAAGTAACGAAATCATAAAAAACAATCGTTAAAGTTTGAAGATTTGCTATCTTAATATAAACTGAGCACTGATTATATATATTGTGTGAGATGATGATATGGATCAACTGATGAGTGCTGGTTCAGCACGAAATACATATATTGGCGATCATATCTTTTTCACATGTATGCGGTCTTATGTATTGGTTATATAAGATGGAGTGGATAGATGAAGGGATTTTGAAAGTATGTGTTCAAATCCTTTCTAAAAACAATGTGTAGAAAAGCATCATGTCACTTTAAACCTACACAAGTAAAGAATTCTCTGGGATCTAGCTTTCTTCTTTGAAGGACTTTTGCCCGGGTTGCGGGTTCGCGTCCCAGCCGATGCTATGACACTTAAAAAAAAAAAAATTCTAATTAGGCTTAAAGAACGTTGTTTGTCTCTTGTATGCTAGTTCTTTGAAGTCTATTTGCACTTGTTGTTTTTCTCCACTACTACCTTGCGATGAATTTACTACATTTTAAATCTAGCTACTTGGATTAAAATGCATTAGTTTCAAAGTTAATAGTTTAAATAATTTAATTGCATTATTTAATATTATTCTGTAAATCTTGAGCTTTGAACGTTCCATCATCAGATTTTCAATGAAATGGAAGGCGAAAGAGTTGTGAATTGGAATAGTTTCAAGTCTGTCCATTAAAGTATGAAGATTGGCTAGCTGAGTACTGATTATATATGTGTGTGTGAGGATAGTAATCTAGACCAACTGATGATTGCTGGTTTAGTATGAAATACGTATATTGGTGATTATTTATCTTTTCAACAATGTGTGTGATCAGGTGGGTCAGCAACATGAGATGGCATTGAGAGTGGTGGGTCGTGTGAAAGTCTGAGTTCGAACCCCGCATATATTACATATATAAATGCAGGTTTAAGCCTGTACAATGTATTAACAATTTAAACTTATTAACGGATCAATTACATCAGAATACTTATTACAATTTCACAATTCATATCCTTAAAGAATCATTTTAACAAACGTTAGGTTAATAACCAATAATATTTCTACAGTGTAATTTTCATTACACCACTCTCATGCAAGGTAGAAAATGTTTTCTGCCCACTTTTAAGACCTTGTAGGGGGACGTAATCATAAACATATGATCAAAGACGTGTGAAAAAGTGGATAGAAAATATTCCCTACTTTGGGTGAGAGTGGTGTAATAAAAATTACACTATAGAAATATTATTCATTATTGAATAATTTATAGTCTAATGGGTGACTAATAACAATTATTAATATACTTTCAATAAGTGATTTGTGTTAAAAGTTGTGAGGGCTGCAATTATCATTAAATGCAGTAATTTGCTATATATTGCTGAACAATAATAAAGATATGTGTAAGAGAGTGTGGTTTGGGCCATCTAATGAATGCTGGTTCAGCACGAAATATGCATCTTGAGGATCATAATCTTTTTCACGTCTTTATCTGTTTATGATTACATTCTTCCGCAAGAACTTAAAAGTGGATCGAAAACATTCGCTACCATGCGTGAGAGTGATATAATGAAAATTACACTACAGAAATGTTATTCATTATTGGATAATCTCTATGCTAATGGGTGACTTATAAAAATTATTGATTACGTTAATATCAGTTCAGCAGCCAAATTTAAAACAAAAAAGAGGAAGTAGGAAAGGAAACTTTTATCGATCCCCAAACTGTTAAATAGTGAATAAACCAAGCGTCAATATTTTGAAAATGTGAAAGTTTTACATTAGCAAGCTTTAATATATGAATTTTTTCTGCAGTACAGGTTTTTTCGTACCTACACTCCAATATGTAATATATAGGGGGGGGGGGTGAACTCAGACTTTCACACGACCCTCAACTATCCACGCTATCCCATACTGCTGACACACCTTATCTTTTCGACATGAGTGTGATCAAGTAGGTCAGCAGTATGAGATAGCGTGGATAGTTGAGGGTCGTGTGAAAGTCCGAGTTCAAACCCTCTATATACTAGCAAGTTTTGTGAGTAATTTTAATAAAATCAAGTTTTGTGAGTAATTTTAATAAAATCAATACATAAATCACGGATAGTAAATATGTAAGTCACATGTTATTAGAATTAACGATTTAAATATGGATACAATATATATATATATGCAACTTTCCGTATACATATGTAAATAAATGACAATTATGCATGTACAATATATTTAAAAAATTACATTACGCCCTTACATTTATATACACAAATTGACTGCGCGCCCATGTATTTCATATGACCAACCATACTGAGAAGAGAATTTATACACATTTATAAGTATCCCCATATCATCATCATCATCAACCATTATCAATCCACTGCAGGATGAAGGTCTCTCCAAGTTCAATCCATCTTTTCCTATCTTTAGCTTCTCTTCTCCATATCACCCCTGCACACTTTCTTATTTAATCCATCCATCTGACATGTGGTCCCTTTCTGGGTCTTTTACAATCTCTTGGAATCCAGTTTAAAATTTCAATCCCCATATACAAGTCTAAAATTAATCACTGAATTTAATTAACATTTTTTTGTTTAATATAACATTTTTTTTTTTTTTACAATTACAAAACTTTTCAATGTTTATAAAAATATTCTTATCTTGGAAGACTTTTTTAAAAGAAAAAAATTGCAACCAATTAGAGTTCAAATAAAAATTTTAAATTATAAATGACATTCCATTTCTTTCTTTTTTTAACTTGCAACTTGCGAAACTGAAATGCTTTAATTTAAAAATCTTTTTATCAAAATACTCTCAAAAATGTCCCCATTTCACTTAACCTTTTATTTATGCTTTGGCTATTATTTAGTTTAACAAAATTATTATAAAAAAAAAAAGTGATACAATTTATTTAAAACAAAACCTACATATACTATAAGGTTAATGTGGCGACTTTTTTATTTCCCCAAGCCTTCTATTCTCTCATTATAAACCCTGTCTTTAAAGTACCTATGCACATTTAATAATTAAAATAAATATTATACACATTAATTTCTATATATACCCATATTTTATATATTTTTTACAATCAATACAAATCAATAAATATTAATTTGGTCACCAACTCCTTTTTTTTTTAAAAAAAAAAAACTGTTACAAACTTTAGATCAACTGATTTTGAGATAAGTCTCACTTTCCAATTCTCTCTGCCTTTAAATAAGTATTGAATTTGCTACATTCTGTAGCAAGTGAAAAATTATTTTATTTTGCATGGGAAAAACCAAAACTGATCAAAAGATGAAGAGCCATGTTAATTAAACTTACAAAATTATAAATATTTAGTGAATTGTGTTTTTCTTTAATTTTATTTTTCAAGTTGCCCATATATTAATTTATTTAGCAAAACAAGGAAATGAAGCATTAGAAGCTTTGATTTATGAAAAATGTTATAGTTGGGAAATTTATAAAGGGAGTAGGGTTTTAAATTACAGTATTATCAAGAAGATTAAGAATAGACGGTTGTAAGAAGTAAACAAAGGGTAACTGATTCAGATAAAAATGTAGATGTGGAGAGGGAATAGGTCTGTAAAACTACTGATAAACAAGCTAATTACAAATGTAATAGAGAAGAAAGAGAGAAAAGAATTTATAAAAGGGTAGTAAGAAAGGAAGATATTGTTAAAATTAGATATTTGAATGTGCAAGTTGGTAGGAGAGGAGAAAAGTAGCTGGAATTAAACAAAGCTGTTAAAAACAAAGAACTTGTAGTATTAGCAGTAAATGAAACACATCTAAAATAAGAACCTACAATGGAAGACTTGGTATGGCAGGGTATAAATAGAAAAGAAAAAGAAAAAAGGGATGGTAGTATAGGAATTAAAGTGTAAAGAACATTTGCGGTTTGAGATAATGTTAGGAAGACAAGAATGGATGGCGGCTGTAGTGTATATGCCATTGGAGATAGTTAAACTATAATGGAGTAGAAAAGTAGCATATATGAATGCCTAATTAAGAATATACAGAGTTAAAAAGGGGAGGGGGGTAATTGTTATAGGGGATATGAATGGACATATTGAAGAAATTGATGACATGGATAACACGAATGGACAGCTTTTGAACAAATTTTGTCAAAGAATGAATTTGAGCATTGGAAATTTATCAAATATTTATGAGGGGCAATGCACATAATCTAGAAATAATATATTTCACACAATAGATTATGTATTAATGAAGAAAGAGGGAATAAATAAATTATGGAAAATTAAAATGTTTAATAATGAAGATAGAGAATGTAATATTGACCATAATTTCTTTATAAGAGAAATGGTTAATGATGTAATGGAAAATAATAATAAAAGTAGAAAGGATAGTAAAAGATGTGGATGGAGAATGAATAATAATAAGTCACAAGAATATAAAATAAAAGTAGAAAAAATCATGGAAGAGTTTGTTGGGGGTGAATATAAAGACTAGTGCAGTGAAGTTGAAAAATTAGTAAATAGAGTTTTAGGTGAGAATATTCAGAAGAATAAAAGTAATAGAAAAATGAGAATTAGTAAAAGTGTAAAAGAGACAAAAAAAAAGCATGCGGAGAATATAAATGTGCTATTAAAAACAAAGAAGGTGAAAAAATGTTAATATTAAATGGGAAAACTATTTTAAAAAAAAGAAGTTGGCTAAAGCAGATAATTATAGAAAAAAAAATGAAATTAAATACTAAATTATTGGAGGATATTAATAAAAGTGGAAGAGATGGGAGCAAAAAAATTTGGAAATATATTAAAAGAATGAATGTAGAGGAGAAATAGTATTACTAAATGATGAAAAAAAAGAGTGTATCTCTAGAGAAAAAGTAGAGAAAATCTTAAGTAAGTATGTAATGGATACAGAAAAGATGCTAGATGTGAAGGACAGAGTGATAACAAACATAAAAGCATACAGTAATGAACATATTAAGATTTATAGAAAATGGATTGAATGAGGCAGGGAAAAAAAGTGGAAAGGCAAAAGATTTAGATGAAAGGGCAGCAGATGGTGATAAATTTGGAAAGTAGGGCATAACTAACCCTATTATCAGAAGAGAAAATTTCCAGATAGCTGGAATAATACAAGAGTAAGACTATTATTTAAAGGAAAGGATAAAGGGAAAAAATTGAAAAGTGGAAAGGCAAGAGATTTAGATAAATGGGCAGCAGAGATGGTGATGAATTTGGAAAGTAAGGCATAACTAAACCTATTATCAGAAGAAAAAAATTCCTGATAGCTGGAATAATACAAGAGTAAGACTATTGTTTAAAGGAAAGGATATGGATAATAAAAAAAATAATTACAGACTGATAGGGGTAATGTCAGTGTTATATAAAGTTTTTGCATATATGGTGGCTGGAAGGTTGGCAAAATGGATGGAAGAAATAATATAAGGGGAGAAATGCAAGGAAGTTTTAGATCAGATAGGCATATAGGAGATGGTTTATTTGTAGTAACACAATTTATAGATAAGAATAGGAATTCAGGTAGACAGTTATATAAGGTTTTATAGATATAGAGAAGTCATACGTTAAGAGTAAATAAAAATAGATTGTGGGTAAGTTTAGTAAATTTGGGAATGAATATAGTTTTAGTGGATCTTATTACGAGATTGTATATTTTTTAATTCATAATATAATAACATTTCTTTAGCATCTATTTTATTAATGAAAAGAATTATATAGAGATGCTCAAGAAATATTATATTATGTTAAATATATATATATTTATAACAATAATGTATATATATTAAAACAGGCAAAAATCTCCATACAGTAGTGCCACTTAGTGCCAACCAGAGTTGAACTGGGTTCAGACCCATATGACTATAGATTGAAAATATTGTGTTTTCAATTTTATTCTCATAGTTTTGTAGTTAATTAGAGAAAAAAGGTGGCTACTGGAGGGTTTCATTAGATCCTAAGATCTAGGTGCAGTGCTCTCAGATCCAAAGCTCCTCACTGACGAATGCCACAAGCCAGAAACTAGTCTGGATGGCATGGAGAGTTTTGCTGGTTTTAATAACAGTTATGTGCTAGCATAAGAAATAGTGATCATGTGATGTTTAATGTATATATACATATACACACAGTATATTTGTAGATTCTTGATAATGATTATAAGGAAGTAATTGAAAAGTTGGAAACGTGCATAATGTATTGGAGTGTTTTTCAAAAGAAAAAGGAAGAAAGTAAGTCTATTGGATTTTTCAAACTGTTTGTTATTCAAACCCTGGCTAATGAATCCGCAGATGAAGGATAGTTTACACGTACATAAACAGTTGTGTAACGATTGTACTGAATACGCATTCCTTTAAAAAAGTTCTTCAAATATAAACCTTTTCACTAAAAAATGATTTTTAAAAACACAATATACATGGTTTTAAATTGCAAATATAAATTTTTCAGTTAAAATAACGGTATTTTAAATGTGTTAGAGAGGGAAAGAGACGATAAAAGAGGGGAAAAACCCTTTCTATTTTAAACTATAATTGATTACAATACTTCCACTGATAGTTAATTAGATGAAATATAAATACAACCACACCCTATGACATTTTGAAAAAAAACCCCAGCATACTATTTTAAAAAGTTAATATAAAAAAATTCATTATAAAACAAAACTAAAAATAGAATTTTAAAAAAAAAAAAAATGTCACATTTCTAATTCTTCAATAGTTGCACAAAATTAGTGTATAAATCATGTATATAAAAATAATCTCTTTTTTAAAAAAAAATTGTGATCTGTATATGGGAAGTGGGAACATGCGATGTTCAAGCACCAAAGTGAAAGGCTGAGCACTAAATGATTGATTGGGAAGTGGGAAATGTGATGTTCAAGTACCAAAATGAGAGGTTAAACACTAATTGACTGACTTGAGTTCTTTTATATGCTTTAATTTAACTGAGTCTGTAGTTTTCTTTTTGTCGGTATGTCAGGACCATCATTCTGTAACTCAATTTTCAGCCACTTCCCAATTTGGCGATCTAGTTGAAACTTTGCATACGTGTATTCCTTATACGTTTTTTTTTTAAGAGTTTGCAAAACATTTATTTTCAAAAGTAGTTTTATTCAGGGAATATATTTGATATTAATACATTAAATATTGTTCAGTAGGTAGATACATATTTGGAACCCAGATTAATATAACACTGCAGGTGTGTTAGTTCTGCATAACCATGTAAGTCCTGTGCTCTATCTTACATTATCCTCTGTAACTTGGCAGGCTTTGGGAAGTATAGGAATTTGAAAAAGACTCCAGGTTTCTTCGAACAGGAATTTGGATGAAAAGATCTTGTCTTTTTCATGAATTTTCCCTAAGAATTTAATGAATAAATTATCTGGGTCAGGTAGAGGGATTGTAAATTATCTTTTACATCTAACAATCTAGATTGTGTGAGTTAGAAAGATCGACATTCTGATTGTTGGGAAATGTCTGCTCAGGAAGCGATCTATCAGCAATAGAATCTTATAACAGTCTATTTTGGAGTTTTGATAAATTGTTGATTTGATGTTGCCAAGCCCAGTGCATGAATTGATGATATGATCGAAAGTCTCATCATGTCTTAGGCAACTTGGACAGATGGGGTCTATATTGTTGAAAAATCTCTTGTAATGAAGAAACCAGTTTGTGTGCATGGCCCCAAGATTAACTTTGATAAGATAGTTTAGAAATTTCGGCTCTAGGGATAAGAATTTGAAAAGAGTAGTCATTTTGTAGTTAGTAATCCATGCAAGGGCTTAATTGTGATTAATTCTGGGTTAATTGCCCAGTGGGCTTCCTAGATAAAAAATTTTGTTTTGAATGGACATTGTGAAGGGATTATGTGTTAATTAAGCAGGTGGAGGATTTGGTCTAGCCAGCATTTTTTATGAGGTGGTGGTCTATCAGTTGGTGGAACGGTTTCAAAAATTTGAGTGATAGCATATTTTTGGATTAGATTGTGAATGAGCGTATATGCTTTTTGGTAGAAAACGGATGAAATGGAGTTGAAAGACATTCCATTTGATTTTAAAAAATTAGAAAAAAAATTAATTTTTTAACCCTATATAAGATTCAATACTCTTTACGATACTGCCTTCTAATAGTATTAAATTGTAACTAAACTTTCTTTGTTCATAATTTCTGGAACTATATAAAAATATAAAACTGACAATACATTTTTAAAAATGTTATTAAAAAATACTTTTATTTATGTAAATGCACTAAAAAAAATTAATTTTCTTCAGTGTTAACAGTTATAAACATTACAGTAACCAAAATAAGTTTTCAGTGTTCATATTTAGAAACAAATTATTTCTAAACATAATATGAGTGCCGCATTCTAATGTGAAAAGTGAAGAAAACGTATTTTTTACTATTTAGACAATTTACACAAATAAAATCATTTCTTAAAAAAAAAAAAAAAAATTATTATTTTACTTTCCTCATGGTGAATTGAACCAAAAACCTTTCATTCTTCAAGACTGCCATTCTATATGTTGTTTTTGGCTTGATTTACAGGTTCAGTTCCAAACCAACAGTAATGACAAACTACTCAACAATTAATATGTATAATTTATTACTTACAAAAATACACACATGTTAGGTAATCAATAATATAAATATAGTTGTATACAATTAATGATGAGATAGTCATACCAAGTGACAGAACTCACTTCCAGCTATATAATTAGCCTGCTTCGCGAGTTCAAGTAAGACTCTTCAGCTGTACTGAACAGTCTGCCTTGAATCAACTCTAATAAGGATTCTTCCAGCTGCACTCAGGCAGCTTGCCTCTAGTCGACTGCAGTCATAGCAGTTTCCAGTCCTAGGTAGACTTGCCTCACTGCATAGATGTCTCAGTAATGACTAGTGAAGACACCCTTGCTGTAGGTAGAGGTCTCACTGGAGAGCACGTTCAGTTGTTCAGGTTGACAGAAGTTAACGCTCTCTACCTTGCCTCCAAAAAGGCTGACTATTTATTGTCAGATCCCTTACCTTACTGGGAACACTCGGATTCAGAGCACGAACCCCAACAATGGATTTATCCCCAATAGTTAGCAACCGCGTGTTAGCCAATCAGGCAAGGAATCTGGACTAGTCCACTTGAAGGCAAGGTCAGATATGACACTATCCCTGTGCCAAAATACGAAAGACCAAACAATAATAAAATAACAATATTCTAAAAATCCCATAACTTATTGATTTTTATTTACTTGCATATTTTTTTAATAAATAAACTGAAGAACTGTCAACATCTTCAAAGCACCAATTACTACAACTTCCATTTCATTCTCTACATTGTCACATGATGCAAAATTAAAACAAGTCCTTGTAGGTTGCATGTTTCAGGCAAACACCTTTTTCAACTGTCTTTGAAGATAATCATCCATCCCATCAACTTGGGCAACATCCTTCTTATTTAAATTTCATCAATCAGATCCATTTCATGTTAAAGTTTAAACGTACAATAACGATTAATAGCACTGGATATATAGCATTTCTTTTAGGTTTCTTTTGACTATGATTTCTTTTCCAAATTTGCTAGCATCGTTTTCAATCACTATTAATCCACTCCATGATGAACCTCCCCAAATTTAATTCAATTTCTCTGATCCATAGCTTCTCTTTTCCAAATCGCACCAAAAATCCATCCACCCATCTCATATGAGGCCCCTTTCCCGATATTTTAAATCTCTTGGGATTAGGTTTGGGACTTTGATTGTCCATCTATTATCATCTCCTTTGGCAATATCTTCTGCCCAGTTACATTTCAATCTCTTAACTCTTTCAATATCAGTAATAACTATTTATTCTCTCACCCAACTGCTCAGCCTTTGGCTCATTTTTTGTTACTCCCATCGTACAACTATCCATTCTTTGTTGAATGATCGTGTAAATGTCCAAGTCTCAGATGTGTGAGAACTGACCAGATATATTTGTTAAAAAATTTCCTTTACAAACACATACTTCCAAGTTTGCCACATGCATTTTATGACCTTTGCATGGAAATTATCAATTAATTTGGAAATTCTGTAACCCCAATTTCAATATCTTAGGTCTTCTTTTTTTTTTTCTCATATGTCATAGCACCGGCCGGGACGCAAACCCACAACGGTCCGCAACCAACTACTTGCTTGCAAGGCAACCGTGATGACCTCTCGGCTAACAGCGCTTGACATCTTAGGTCTTCTTGTTATACATTTTTTCAATTAATAACAGTTTAAATTTTATGGAAAAAAACTAACTAGTGATCTTATGTCGAATATAATAATAATGATCAGAAAATTAGATGGCATTTGAGATTTAAGTGGCAGACAGTAGTTAAATTCAGGGATTTTTAGCTCTTGAGACGGTTACTCTTACCATTGCACTAAATAAGAAGGAATATGATGTCTAAATTAAGTATGTTTATCATAAAAGTAACAAAACTATTTCACATTTGCATATTTAGAATAATCATTATAGTGAAATAAGTAATAGAAGAATAAATCCAGGATTAATTTAAATGGGTTTTTTTTTTATTTCGAGTTACCAATTACTAAATTACTTGTTTTATCTATCCATTTTTATATTCTTGATTAAGTATTTAATCTAATCTGAATTAAATCTTTTTTCGTGCCTATTACAAAATGTCAATCCAAATTTTTATCATCTAAGCATTTGATGTTAATATCCTCATAACCTGATTATTTAAATGTATCCTGCTTAATTTTTTTATCTCCCCTGTTCTGATTATTTTAACTTATCCTATCTAATTGTTAATCTCAAAAATCTGACTATTTTAATCTATTCTGCTTACTTTTTTAACTCTGTAATCAGATTAGTTTAATTTATCCTATTTAATTTTTTTCATCTCCACATAATCAGATTGCTTTAATCTATTCCACCTAATTTTTAATCTTTTCATAATCTGATAACCACTTAATTTTTAATCTCTTCATAATCTCATTATTTTAACCTAACCCACAATTTTTAATCTCATAATCTGATTATTTTAACTTATCCTCAACCAATTTTTAATCCCCTCATCATCTGATTATTTTAGTCTATCCCATTCAATTTTAAATTTCCTCATAAATCTGATTATTTTAACCTGTCTCAATTTTGTATTATTTCGATACCTAAAAATATTTCATTGCTATATATTTCAATGTGCAATTCATTAAAGTCTCATTAATCAATCCATTGCTTCATTCTAAATTTTGTTAACACCTTCCAATTCTGTACAGCCACTAGCATCTAACACACATGAATATTGTAGACTTTTCTATTGTGCTAAAAACAAAAATAGTTTTGGTATTTTAGAAGAAGAAACATGGATGACACTCGACAGTGATAGAATAAGCAATCTTAAGGTCAGGTTCAAGGGCTGCCTCCAGATCTATCATTTCCAGGGTTCAAACCTATTACAATCTTTCTTGAGCAATAAATCATTCAATATTTTATTCTAAATAATACTTGAAAATGAGTGGAAAAAGTTAAAAAAGAAGGCAAACTTGTGAATGAAACTTAAATTTATTTTTTTTATAAAAATTTTAAATAAACAGGCACATCCTGCTTTTCCAAATAATCTTAGCTGACAATATTTGTGTATGTATCAATAAACCTATGTGCATAATGCTAAGCAGACAGACTCTTTACAAATAAAGATTCAACTGATTTTAAACATATCTACCATGCCTTTCAGTAACACAAAAAATAATTACAAATAAATGGAGGAAAGATACCTTTTTCTCATTTGTGTACTTATTCTCTGTGGTGGGGTCTGGCAAGTTTAGTTAAATGAATTTGTGTGTGTGTGTGTGTGTGTGTGTGTGTGTGTGTGTGTGTGTGTGTGTGTGTGTGTGTGTGTGTGTGTGTGTGTGTGTGTGTGTGTGTGTGTGTGTGTGTAGATACAATCTGCGCCTTCAATTCCTAGACCAGATACACTGGAGATTATTCGAGATTTAATTAAATGTGCAATAATATTTCAACGATATACTTCATACCCTCTTTATAGATTCCTTGTGAATTTAAATAAATAACATTAATATTTAATGTTTTTTTGAAAATATATTTAGAATTACTTTCTGTATATTAAATTTACTTTTAACAACATTATAAAAATCATTTTAAAAATATTTATATGTTTTTATATTCATACAGAATTTTTATACTATGGTAATCTGGAAGAAAAAAAACATTTATTGGATCCTCCACACACGCACACACACACACTTTACTACGTAAGTAAATTAAGCATAATAATAGATATTACAATCACCAATTGCAATATTTTTAATACGAATTTTTTATTTTTCTCTCCAATTGATTCTGTCGATGTAGAAATTAATTTTAATCCTTCTTAAAAATCAACTGCAGTTAATCTTTTTTAACAAAGTTAGTATTAAAAGAATGGAGAAAACAATCAAATCATGATTTCCTTAAAGCCACTCCGCTTGAAAAACTTCATTTTTTGTCTGATGTGAAGAGGATAAAAGTTGGATTACAGTTTTTTTATTCATTTTATTTGAAGTCGTAATTGGACAAATGTCATAAGAAGACTGAAATAGGACTAATAATAGGGAATTATAAAAGCATTTTTGTAATTTATTAATAATATTGTTCGGACAAACTTTTTACATTATAAACATGCGATTTTATCTCTCTCTTTTTTTTAAACGGAAGGTGGTTTAAGACATTTGAGTCAAGAATGTACCCTTGTTTGAGGGATTATATCCTTAAAGTTACAAACAAAAAGAACTTTGTTATATTTGAAAAATATTGTGGCACTTATTTGGGACTTGTGCTGTTCAGATAAGGGTTCAAAATAATTGAATCGGAACAGTTTCTTCTTCTACATATATTATTTCAGTTTATGGTATATGCATTTTTTTTTCATATGTCAAATGCGTTGACCGGGGAGCGAACCCAGGTAAGCTGCTTGGAAGACAGCTATGCTAACCACTAGGCCACCAACACTTGACTGGTATATGCATTTTCTAGATTTCCAAGCATAGGGCATATTCACTTTCTAAATAAAAAACATTCACAGAATCATGTTTTTGTTTAATAACAGCCACATCAGCTATTCTTTATATTTATTTTACAAAATAACATGTGTTCCTTGTTATCTGTTTCTTATATTTTGTTTATTAATTAGAAGATTATTTCAATATAGACTTTACATAAGGTTTTCAAGAGATTTATAAACAGAGTTGCATCATTGCCAGGAGATAGATGGGAGAACTGAGACCACTGTCTCTGAGGAGTGCCAAAGCACGAAACCATAGTCAAAGGTTTGGGGGGTTCCTGACAGAGATATTTTGAATGTTTTCTCTGGCTAAGCATTTATCACAAAGCTTGTTAAGCAATTGGAAAATGCTCATTGTTTACATTGTTTGGGAACTTTGAAGGCCAATATTTACTTAGATTTGCCTGATAAATGGGGGCGGGGCGTTTAATGACTTGTAATGTAAATTCTAAACTGGGATTATACTTTTAAGAAACTTTAATACACTACTGCTTTATTAATTCATTCGGTACAATTAGTTCACATCAAGCCATCTATAAAAGTTCTTAAACTATGTGTTATAGTTGAAGCTATTAAACTAAAGGTCAACATTACATTTGTAAAACAAATAATACATTAGTAGGTTTTAACGATGTGAGCTTGGAAAATTGTGGTCTAATATATAGTTCTATATAGTTTAATACAGCGGGAGAATATGAGATTATAATGCGGAAAGTGCTCAGATCAGATGCCCAGTTCAGGTTCTTCCGGCGTTCGAACTTCCTATGAACTCCGGACTAATTTGTATTATTTTATCATCGTAATATATAGACCTACACATAAGTACACGCATTTTCAATTTATCAAAGAAAATTAATTACCATCCTGTATTTAAATACTCTTTTTATATCCATGGTTTGTTTATGCGCATGCCTACACACCCACGCACACCGCCATAATAATAATAATACACAACGTTTTTAATCTTAAAGTGACCGTTCTATTTTTACATTTGAAATTTGGATTTTGAAACATATAAACGTCTTTTTTTTTTTTTCAAAAGAAAAAAAACTCTTTCGCCATTAAATGACTAAATTTTTCCTTATCGTTAGTCGTAAGATATTGCAGTCAAAAAAAAATTGCATCCTAAGCAGATTATAAAATGAAGGTCATATAATTGAATAAACTACTGATTTATCATTTCATGATTATTTTAAAAGTTTAAAGTATCAAATGGAAAAATAGTTTATATATAATGAAATTTTTTTACTTTGCCTGCCTTTGAACTGATAAATAATGAATGGATGTTTCGGTAGTTTCAGACGCAGGTATAAGTGCATAAGACAATCATATACTTTACATCCATGCATTTTTAAAAAGCATATTCATAATTAAAAACTTTAACGTGCAGTTAAGAAGTAAAAAAGAATTTTAATTGTATGTTAATGATTTAAATCATGTTTGTTTGTTTTTTTCTTTAAAAAAATCAAATTGGAAGACGGTAACTTTAAATAAGTTTCTAAATTTTATTAAAGAGGAGGCAGGCAATAACTTATTGTTACCGACGATGATCAACTGATACTATTTGGTATATCGAATATAGTACCACATTGCCTACATATTAAATTCCTCGTCGTTAATGTGTTATATAAATTTGCTTTGCAAATGTATACTTTTTTAAGAGGCATTCAGTAAATGCTGTATTTCAAAAGCTACTAGCGTCTTCCGCTCACTCCATCATTGTTTACAACCATATGGCTAACCATTGTCTACAACCATATGTCTAAAGTGTAAGAATAAGAGCAATTATATTTTTTACACAAGATTATATTACAGGTAGAAGCAACGGTTAAAAATGGAAATTATCTTGACTCAAATAAAGAAGATTATAGATATATTCGAACTTTATTAAACTTAAAAGTCTACATCATTTTCAACCAATATGGATCCGCTGCAGAATGAAGGTCTCTCCAGGTTTTATCCAGTTACTCTGATCCCTAGTTCTTCCACAACACCAGCAAACTTCCTTATTTCATCCATCCATCTCATATATAGTCTATTTTTAGGTCTTTTACGATCTCTTGATATCCGATTTCAAACTTTAAATGTCCAGCGATTATCATCTCTTCTACCAATATGTCCAGCCCAAATCCACTTCATTCTCTTAATTCTTTCAATGGTGCCCAGAATACCTGTTTGTTTTCTCACACAAGTATTTGCCTTTCAATTCTTCCTGCGCCCAACATATATCTTTCAATATTTCATTTGAAGTCTCTGTACTGCTCTTGTGTTAAGTGTCTAAGTCACAGATCAGTACGTAAGAACTGGGAAATAAGCATATTTCTTTTTAGTATTAAGTTATTTCTAGCAAAAGCACTCCAACCAAATTTGATTCTATGATTAATTTCATCCATCATATTTACGTCTGCCTTAATAATCTGATCAAAGTATTTCTACTTGCTAACTTTTAATTCATGATTAACAATTTTTACCTTTTTCTTCTAAGAAAATCCAATGAACATTATTCATCTTAGTATTTTTACCTTTTATCTTTAGTCCTGGTTTTTTACTTTCATCTAATAAAACTCTTACAACATTTCCTGAAGCTCTAAAACATTATTTTCAAAAACAACCACATTATTTGCAAAATCTAAATGACTTAAATAATATCCATTTACTTTTACTCCCTTAACTTCTCATTTTAATCCGGTCATATTTCACCTTGCTTTCAAATAATGGACTAATCCAGATTCTTTTTCTTATCATGATCGGATTAAGCATTCATTGCCACTAACCAAACCAGAAGAAGCAATATAGTCAAGAGGACATCTTCCAACACACCTGCATAACTATGTTCTCCAGTGCTAGTTTTAGCCAGGGGGAGGGAATGACATATCTCACTTTGCCTTCAAATAATGAACTAGTCCAGATTCTTATCAAGATCAGATTGAGCATTCGTTGCTGCAAACCAATGTGTATAGAAAGAAATAACGCATAGCCAATGGCAAGAATAGGCCAATAGGCAATGATACTCACTGAATCCAAATGCTTCTAATAAGGTTGGGGATATTGCAATAAAGAGTCAGCCTTTTTGAAGGTATGGTCAGAGAACAACTGTTAAACCTGAATAACAGTAGGCTGGTTCTCCATATACGATTGATGAGAACTTCTGCTAACCTAAACAGTAGTGCTTGCTCTCCAGACCATAGTTAGTTAAGTTAATAGTATGTAGAGAGACAAGTCCACGTTCAGAACTGGAAACTGCCAGAACCAAAGCCGACTCGATGCAAGCTGTAGTTACAGATGAAAGGGGCTGCCAAATACAGGTGAAAGTGAGTAGGAAATCTATAAGGGAACATATTGCCAACAGTTGCACACAGAGTGTAGTAGCTATCTGTAAATAACAATTGTAAATCAAGTGCTTGTTTGTATCTATATATTACTAATAAATATATTATAAAACATACGTATACTCATTTGTGTTTATATATATAATCGTGACTAAACGCAACAAATCCCATAAAATACTTTTTGTATAACTACTATAAAAGGTTTTGGAAATATAGAATTACCCTTAAGTGATAAAAAAAGATATTAGAAATTATGGACCTATTAGTCTTCTATTATTAAAAATTGTCTCCAGCAAACTTTTGGATTTTAATCAGCCAATAGAAGAAGCTGGAATTAAAAATGGTTTTAGCTTGATTGATCTCTTCCAAGTATTGAGAAAAGCTAAAGAAAAGAAAAATGAATATGAGTTTGCCATTAAGTTTTGGGTTTGCAGATTATGAAAAGGCATTTGATTCTATAAGCATTTCTTCAATGATTAAAGCATTGAATCATCATTATATAGATCCAGAATATTATCATATTCTGAAGAATGTTTAACAAAAGTCAACAGCAATAATTAGAATACATGGCAATACAAAGACCAATAAAAAATGTTTAATAATCATTGAATGGTGGTTATTGTGAATAAACGCTTGTTAAAAACTAGACATCTACAGAGTCAATTTTATAAATGATACCAATAATTATGAAACATCAAAGTGGTATTTGGTAACGGTATGATCTAAGTTTAACTATAGAGACCATGTTGATTAAAATGTGCCTTATGATTCACCATATGCCTAAAATGTAAAATTTGAGGCTTTTCATATTTCCTAGTTAAATATAAGATTATGGTCATATGGCTGACTTAAAAAATAAAGATATTTCTTGTAAGTTCAGATTCTCCACCATGAATTCTTCTGTCAGTTTCCTCTCACTAAAAGCCATCATTCATGCCTTTTCACTTTTTGTTATCTCTCTGTAAACTGTTTCTGGGTTTGGTATATTTTATATCGGAAAAAATAAAAAAAGAAGCCAGAATATAGAATGCTCAAGTTGAAATTTAATCACAAATAAATACACCATTGTTATGTCCGTCCCTCCCCAAATCTCTTAGCTGATTTTTGTTTTCTTTATAAAAATATCAAAACAAATCCCCCAAACTCCCATTTATCATATTGTTTTGCTATTTTGTTGCCAAATTTTTTATCCGATGTAGATATAAATGGACACACAACTACAAAATGGTAACACTAGGTTAGTAATTCGTTAGTAATTTTTTGCCTAACAACAAAATTTTTTTAAATTCCATTTATTTCTAATATTTTTTTTTTTCCATGTGTCAAAGCATCGGCTGGGAAGTGACCCCGCAAACCTGGAACAACTGCTTGTGGCAGCTGTGCTGACCACTCGACCACTAATGCTTGAAAAGTGATAAGCTAGAATGGACATCATTTTTGCATGACAAATATGTACTTGGCATGTAGTAGGATATAAGTTATCGTTACATAATCCACCAAAAAGTAAATTTTTTGTGAAACCATTACATTGGATATTTGAGATCGGAAATAAATCTTGAAATTTTTGATTAATTTTACAACCTAAACTTCAAAAAGACAATTAATTTATAAATTAAAATATCATATTTATGTTTTCTCAAAATTTCAGTATAAATGCCACAAGATGCCTTAATAAACAAATATTCTATGGAATCTTTCCTAAATGATCTGCTTACTACAAGGTCATATTATTGAATTTGGAAAATAAAAAATACTACGATACAGTAATATGAAATGGAATTTTTTTATATTTATTCCTTTATCAGAAATTTTACTTATTTTTTTATTCACAATTATAAGTGAATTGCTATTCGAAGCTTTGTGTGTTAATATTTTTTTTCCATCAAAAATCGTGGTTATTCCCAAATAAATGGATGTTATTTAAAACATATAGATGTTCAGCAGCAATTCAAAAATTTATTTCGATCGTAACTTCACACTTCAAGCAAATAATCAATAAATGAATATAAATGACATATTTGTCTTTAGATTTATAAATATATAAAATTCTAATATAAACTAACTATTAGATAGAGTATTTAATGATGTTTTACAACAGAAATTGAGCAAAATAATACAAATACCATTCGCACATTAGCATTAAATTTTGAACAAAGTGTAGAAATGAAAATACATAGCAACATAAAACCACTAAACATCACATGATCATCATTTATTATGCTTGTGCATAACTTTTATTAAAACAGTCAAAACTCTCCATACAGTAGTGCCACTCAGTGCAAGCCAGAGTAATCAATGGATGCAGTGCTCTCAGATCCAAGGCTCCTCCCTGATTAAAGCCACAAGCTATCCTGGGGCTATTGGCTGAGGAGGCACTACCTAGAGATTTTATGTACAAGCCTTCTGGCATCCATTGATTACTCTGGCTTGCACTGAATGGCACTAGTGTATGGAGAATTTTGTCTGTTTTAATACATAGCAGCATGCATACTTTTCTCCAGACAATATCTTAAGTAGTTAATAAAAAACATCTAACAGAATACTGATATCAGTTTCATAAACTAATGAAAAAAAAAAGTTAGACCTGTCTATGTTTAAAAAAGTTCACACCACTTGTACTTAATTAGCTGAAGTATCGGTATCCAAAACTGTTTAAGATCTACAGTATCGCTCACGAATATCAGATTCAGTTAGGTGAAAAAACAAATCCTGCCAGAATTATCCATGGTCAGAAATCAACAAGAAGTTTACAAAACTCCCTAACACTTCCACTACTATAACAAATCTCTGCAGATGAACCTGCATGCAACTCTTAAGGGATTGGCTAAAACAATCCTACATAAGCTTCACGAACAAATTATTTGTAGCTGATCTACAGCGTTTTGTGTTGTGAGACCCTGAGATTGGCACTGTCATAGAATAATCGACTTTAAAGCTAAAGATTCATAGGTTGAAACTAAATCCATCATCCCTTCTCGCCTCCAATATTATACAACTTTTTTAGCACCTAAACCGTATGATTATTATTTCTAATAACATCACACAGAATCAATGATATAATGGGCTGAAGAACTGGACACAATGGCTAACTGGACACATGCCACAAGATAGAATAGTCAATATTTATACTTTTTCCAATCAACGAAATAGATTATATCTGATGATCACCAATACGAAAAGCCTATCAATCTGATTACGTTCTCCAAACTATAAAATATTGTCATGTATCTGTAATGACTTAGGCACCAAATCCTGGTGCTACTGTGCTCTGAAAGCCATCACAACTATAGTGTAATAAGACAGGGTTCACATTCTGATGGAAACATTGTTTCCAGATGTCACAATCATGTTCCAAAATGATAATATTCCTATGTGGAATCAATGTTACACATCTCCTAAAGTGTGGATGATATTTAAACAATGAAATTAACATTCTCAAGAACTATACGTTTTTTTTTTCCATGAGGAAAGGCTTAATGTTCTTCTTGACATGGTTGAAATAGTTATATAATTCCATTATATCAGATAATAAACAGCTTGCAATGCAAATGGCTCATGTTAATTAACATATTCATTTATTTCCCCAATCTCCCCACTTTTGCACCATCATTCGGTGAGTACCAGACATTTTGTCAAATTAAAATCACTACCTTCAGACTAGCTTCTGGCATTTGTCTTCATCCGTGAGACAGTAAATGGTCTGATAATTATTTATTACTCAATCTTACCATAGATGACGCTAGAGTGATAGCTGCTAGGGAAAAGGAAATGGTGATACAAAATAAAAGACTTCATTATTTAAAATTAGAAATTAACCTAATACTTGGTTAAGCTTACGAGTTGTTAAAACAACTTACGTTAAAAGGATCAATAGTAATAATGATTGAACGGTTCATTGCTCAGGAGCTTACATGAAATTCGGGCATCAGAAGTGATACAGCTCAAAATCCATTGTCCATGAATTCTGGAATTCATCATTCCACCATGGCACCTAACTATGCATGGCAGAGGAATAATAAAATCACATAACTAACACAGATGAACGAAAGTTAAGGTATCCATAACGTAAGTACTTCAGCATGCCTTCAATCACAGACTTTGACAAATTTAATCTCATACTTGTTCACAAGTTTAATTTTCTGAACAATCTGGCTACATTGTGATACACACTAAAAAATTGATCGTAAAGACATAAAAACAAATTTTATTTAATCATAACGATCCATTATAACAAGAGTAATATTTCTTGACTATTCTATTGCTTTCCACTGTAAACTTAAGTAAACAGTGTTACAATATAGACAGCACTAGAGTAGCACTTGAGAAAAAAAAACGTTCTTGCTTACAATAAACAGGAAAAACTCACTATACGTATTGCCATACACAGCAAGCTAGAGTAATCAATGGATGCCAGAAGCCTTGTGCACAAAATCCCCATCTAGTGCCTACTCATCCAATATCCCCAGACTAGTTTCTGGCTTGTGGCCTTCGTCAGTGAACAACAGTTATACACAAGCATAAGAAGCAGTGGTCATGTGATGTTTCTTGCTTACAATGTGTTAAGCTGAAATAAAATGACGTTGTGATGGTCGATTTTAAATTTTACATTATTAAAGTTCTCCCCTGTTAGAAACTAAATTACACCTAGATAAAAGAGGAAGATGATTTTAGAAATATGCTGCATGATTGAATACTTACAATCATGCATGAGATAATTTAAAGATACGATAAATTTATGAATTTATTAACAAAAAAGCAAGTTCAATAAAACTTACGAAGCTTTAAAACTGTGCTGGTAGCGTAGCGTATATTACAAGAAGACAATTAATAATAAACTATAACAGACAGTTATCAAACATTATCATTCAGTTGTAATATTTCACTGTTCAACTATTTCATTTGCTTGTTAATAATTATAATATGCTTTCAATATTATATATAATATTTTTAACTCTGTCAGATAATGAAAAATTATTCTTCATGTATAAATTGTGATAAACAGAGCAGCCAAAATTCAAAAAATATTAATCACATCGAACAATTTGAGTTTTATCCTCAAAATATTATTACTGCGTGCAATGAATCAAATGATAGAAAGAGGAAGTTCAAAGGGGCTTGGTTTATTGCGAAGTCTAAAAACGTTATCAATCAGCAGAACCCTAGTGTTCTACTGAGCATGCACTGGAATATTAACCGTTCAGTTCCAATATGTCGCCATGATTCTGGTATACTGTACCGAAAGCGCTTGGAAAATTGTTTGTTGTGATTAATATTTTTTGAATTTTGGTTGCTCTGTTTATCACGATTTATAGGTGAAGAATAATTTTCAATTTTATAATTATATATTAATTATATTAAATCATAAAATAATTAAATTTTATAATTATATTAATTGCAGCAGAATCAAAACCTAAAAATAGTTCCTGAATCAATTTTCACTACATAATATTTAAAAATGTACCAGTTTGGCCGATGGAGTGGAATCATTATCTCAATCTGCTAGATGAATACACAATAATTATAATCTTTCGAGCAACTAGCTACATATTTATATTATAATTAATGTTTAAAATTCAAAAATCTGAAAAGATATTTATACTGATATTATAATAAAAATTTATCGATAAATTAATAGAAAGTTATATGAAAATATATGATAGATGTTGTTTTTTTTTGTCTCCTTTGGAAGTTTTTGACAATCCGAATTATGAAAATCCGTTCTCTAAAAAAATGGAAAAAGGTTTTGCTTGCAAAAGCTGAAAATTTTCCAATAAACTGAACATAATAACAGATAATTAAAGAGGGGAGGGGGTGATTTACTTACCATCATTAAGCGTGTCAGGAGGAGTGCTGGCACATGACGCCCCCAGCTGTAAACTTTCTCTGGCCGGATTACTGGGCCTTCTCTTAAGAGTTGAATCACATTTGACTGTAATGGAAGACGCAGGGGGCCCTGACCATGGAGGAATATAAGTGATACCTTCACTAATTAATTCGTTAATGTAATATTCTATAACTTCCTTGCCCTAAAAATGAATAAACAAAATAAATAAATGATGTTGTTTATTTGTAAAGAGTAAAAATGCAATATTAAACACCATCTTTTTTGTAAACCCTAAAGTGAAAAATGGAATAAATAATAATAAAATAAATAACTTTAAAAGAACAGGAAATAATAATAAATACTAATAAATAGAATAGTAAGACCAAAAGATATCATCCGACAATCATCACCAGTAGTTTATACCATTGCTTACCACTATCTTAACGTATGAATATGAGGCAACATGCCTCGAAAGCGCTTAGCCATTAACTTTTGTATAGACTTATAAGAATAATTATTATAGCTTCTCTTTCCAGCACCTCACACACTTCCCATTTTATTATAGGATAGAGTGATACTTTACTTGCCCACGAAAATGCAAAATAAAATGGATTTCTCTCATAAGTGATTGTATTACAAATAAAACCTTATTAATCTAAAATTCTTGTTCCCAGACTTTTTTCATTTCATGAATAGATCTTTTACTATATCATTGGCATATCAAAGTCTGTTAAGCTCACTGGTGTTTATTGAATATTTTTTGTCTCTAATAGTGTTGGTAAATGGGTGTTCAAATTAGTTTATTTATTGCAAAATGTTAACGAGCGCTTTAAAATTTTGTTTCGAGAATAGAGATTTCCGAGTAAAGGTTATCCAGTTAATGTTTTTTTTTAACCTTTATTTTAAAATGGTCCAAAACTCGAATGTATATAACTCCAATTCGGATTATATCCGGACACTGTTTCGAAGTAGCAATATGGATAACAGTATTACAATTGATCATTTTAATGAAGTTTCATATTTACACTACGACTGTAAATTTCTAAAATACAATTCTCCATCGTAACTTGGGCGTAGGCTTGTTAAAGAAAACAAAAGCGAAAAATAAATCAATGTAAATTTCACACAAGTTAAAAATTCAGCAGTAAAATTCAATCTTATGTTTGTATAATTTACAATATCCTACTTATAAAAACTTTCTGATCTTTGTTTTATTAATATTTCTTTTTAAAAAATCAACTTCCTATTCATTCGGATAACGCTTTTACATTCATTTATTTTAATAACAGTTTCAACTGATCTATAGTCTTCATCACATCAGAACTGTTGCTTAATTATATTACAATTAGGTGTATATCTGCAGTACAGGCTTGTAACACTGCAGTGCATTTGGCTTACGCCCTGCTCTTGCGATTATCTGCAGAATTTGTTTGCCGGTTTTGCATTCATTTGGTAGTAAATACTGGATTATATATCAATTTATTAATTTAAATAAAAATCTGATGATGTCATTATTATACAGAGAACCTAATACAAATGAATTAACAACAGCGTGTAACGTATTATTTCTTTATTTCATTTTGGAAAGGAAAAAACCTGTACATTTTCTGTAGTTTACTTACACATTTATGGATATTTTTATAAAATATTTGTAAAATATTTATTTTTACGAAAAATTATTTAAGATTAATCTCAGATTTTATTTGAAAATGTTGGAATTGGATCGCGACACTTAAAAAAAAAAGTTATACAGGTTGGCTGAAAAAGAAACGTCGTAAATACCATGTCAGTTACTTTTGTCATTTTTAAATAATTACAAGAGGAATTTTACAGTTTAGAATAGAATTTTGTTGCTTTATGATGACTTCCCAATAATTTTCTTGGGTTTTAAAAATGGAGTTAGAACAAATTTTGACTTGAATTAAAAAAGACTATTATTGGCAGATGCAAAAGAATAATAACCATTGTTATTTCATATTTCAGTTTATTACTTTTTTTTTATATTTGCAATATTTAAATATTATTTTTAAGAATTTTTTTTTTATTTGTAAACTTATATTTGTAATAAATAAGTTTAAAATTTTTTAAAATATAATATAAAATAAAGGTTTAATTATTAAAATAAAATGTTGCAAATGTAATCCAAAATGGCTGCTAGGAACTGTCAAAATGGAATTTCTACTGAAAGTATTAACTTGTGTGAATTTTTATTCCAAATTCCTTTATTTAATAATAGTTTTGACTGATCTATGGTTTCCATCAGAGCTTTAGCTTAACTTATTTAATTTTTTTATTTCAAACAGGTTATGCAACAACTGTGATAAAGACTACAGCTTACTTGAAACTATTGATAAAACAGAGGAATACAAAAGCATTGCCAAAATGTATTCAAGGAAGTCAAATAATAGTTCTGATGAAGACTGTTAATCGATTGAAACTGTCAAATAAAAGATTATAAAGGCATTGTCCCAGCGCATAAGAATTAGATTTTTTTATAATTTTTGATCCACAATTTAAGTTACGCATACAAAGGCTTAATAAAATACTGCAATACTTGGCAGAATACGCATACAAAATTGTCCCATGGATTTAAGTAGAAATTTCTTCTTGATAAAAATAAACCTCTTATCAAGGGCAGATTTTAATCGATAATTTAGGAGCTGTTTCAAATAATCACTGACAAGCTGTTAATTATATTATTAATTTGATTCCAACCTTAAGCAAATGTTGAACCCTGTTGAATAAAAATCAGATGAGTGGGAAAATATATGTGAAACAATCAAAGATACATACACATAAAAATGAATTTTTAAAATGTAAAATATAATCAAACTGCAAATAGATGAATAACGGTAAAGCATTTTTCAAATAGCCCAATACATGGCAAGGATTATTAATGGCCATTTTTAGCAATGTTCCATGCTTGTTTTACCCTCTATAATAGCCAGATACTTATCAACTCATTAGCCAGGATAGCTATGAGCCAATTATTAACAAAAGTATGTTTGATATATGAAAAAATTCTGTTTTATCCAGCCCGGTTTTCAATCTCCAAATCATGAACGTAAGCATGGGTTTAGGCCGGTTTGTTTGACATATATACATAGCACAATCTATAAATAGTAATTAATTTATTTTTATGGTTTTAAAAAGCAAATATATTAAAAATAAAACTTTAAATATTTGCTTCTTTATAGGTAAAAAAAAAAACTTTAAGCCTTAAATTGGTAGACATCAATTTCTGATGTAACTTTCTTTAAACTATTATCATTTGAATTACTTAATTATCCTTAACAATTGGATAACAATAGTGTATTTAGTGCATTGTAATAATCTGTAATTTGACACATTACTTTTTTTTGTCTTTTGAGTTGGAGGAAGGGCTGCGATAGGGTGACAAATTGAGAAGTTAAAGATCTTTGCATTGAAATGCAAGCAGTCACTTTCGGCGCTCAAATATCACATGAGTTCCAGAGCAACAAAGCATTGGATCATTTATTTATTAAAAATTAAATGAATTACTTGTATTTATTATATTATAGTCAATAATTTTGATGTCCTTCATGCTTTAGTAGAGTGGTAAATTGTTGGACTCTAGAGCATATGATCCTCCGATTGATTCTAGTTCTGGTTCTTCCCGTGCTCGAACTTCCTATGAACTCCTGAGCAAATATAGCCAATCAATTATTTACTTTTAATAACTTTGATGAAATCAGTCACATGTTGGTTTTACAAGATTATTTTAATAATTACGATTTAGTGTGCGCATTTTTAATGCGATTGCCGTCAAAAAAAAAAAACATTCTCCAAATAAAAAAATGCACTTCAAATAAATGACCACTGTAATCATATAAATAGAAGAGACTGTAACAAACTTAAACCACTACTATAATTACCTCATTATTTTAAATAAATGAACCAAAGTTTACCAGTAGTAGATGAGAACCTTTTTATTTAGTTTCATTCTTTTTAGTTCACTGTTTTTGCCTCAAGTTACAGATGATTAATAATTTTATTTCAGAATCCAATCTTACATAGGAAGTACATTTCATCCATTCAGAATTTTACAGCATTAATTGCCAAAAAAAAAAAGGATGCACTGAATGGCTATATTGCTCGAGAGTTCATAAGAAGTTTGAGTTTTAGAAGTGACAGCATTGGTATCAACCCAAGGACAGCACGTTCCAGAGCCTAATACTCTACCACTGTTCTAACCCACAGAGGGCAAAAAACAATGGGTGGCTTTATTGTTTGAGAGTTCATAAGTGGTTTGAGCACGGGAAGGACCAGAAGTTGGAATCAATCCAAGAATCTTACTCTAGATTCATCCATTCAGCATTTTATAGCATTAATTGTAAAAAGGATGCATTGAATGGCTTTATTGCTTAAGGGTTCATAAGAAGTTTGAAATTCCAGAAGGGCGGGTATTGGTATCAGCCCAAGGATGGCATGTTCCAGAGCCTAATACTCTACCATCGTGCTAAACCACATTGGGAGGGGGAGAAATGAATGTCTTTATTGCTTTGAAAATTCATAAAATGTTTGAGCATTGGAAGAACCAAAAATTGGAATTGATCCAAGGATTTTATACTCCGGATTCTGACATTCTATCACGACACTAAGTCGCGCAGGTTATTTGGCAAATTAATTTAAAATTAATTGTAAGTTTGTACTACTCCAACTATGCTATTTATAATAGATTTCAGTAATTGAGAGATGTTAAATGATAGTGCTTATTAAATTCTCATCCAATTGTTATATCCACATCTAGGTTAAGACTCTGGATCTGTATTGGATCCAGATCAAAAACTCTTCACTGGAAGACCAAACTAATCAGAATATGGATATGATAGTACAGGGCAGGCATGTAAAAAGACTACAATATACATCTATTGATTATTCACATTTACAGTAGGTGGAGACCAGAAGTAGTATAAACAGACTATCCTTGAAAAGCCAATATAAGCTGGATTGTGATTTGGAAGGAATTAATTTCTCATACGGTTAAACTTACACCTACTAGGTCATTGCGATTCTGTCAGCTTATATTTTCCATTGAAGAAGACTGTTAGCCAAAATCCATCTAGGGATTTGAAAGAGACTATCATCTAGTGCCCACTGATTACTCACTTTACCGTAGATGGTTCTGGAGTGGAGCAAATAGAGTGGACCGTTATTCCTAACGTGCACAGTTTCAATTTCTTAAAACCATTCAGATGTACAAGTAAACTATATATAAATGAGTCTCTGTTTCAAAAAAGTAAATTAAAACTAGGGTACACCCCCTCCCTGTTAAAAAAAAATGAAAACTATATTGTATTACATTCATACTATTTTGTAATTTTTACAATCAGCTCTTTTATCCATCTGACCCATCCAAATTAAATTAAAACCTTTATCATATAACTACGAATACTGAAAGGCTACCTAAAATGTCTACAAGCCATTAGCTTAGCCTGGTTCCAACTCTAGCTTATAGGTATGACAAGGGCAGTATACTAGTTACTAGTTTAAATATTTTCTAGTTCAATAAAAAAAAAGATGCTGGGGGGGGGGGGGGAGTTTACCTCTACCAAAAAGATAACCTTGGAAACAATATATTGCAAATAATAATTACATAAACGTAAAAGTAAAGACAAATATAATATTAGTAGCACTTTATTGATGGTTGTATGTTAACAAGGAGACAGATTCAAAATTGGCTTCATCAAGCCCTTTAATTCGGCCTTTGCATCCATAGATATGGCATGCATTAACTAAGTAATTCATGGTTTATATTTGACCACACCAACATAGACCAGAAGCTGTTACAATTCGTTTTATAAAACAGATAAGCGCAACAATCACAGATTATCCCGAATCTGTTGAGGGAATATTACCGTATTCTAATAACATCTAATCAGCTGGACACGTGGGGTTCATAAGTGATTTGTTAAAGACGTAACCAAATACTATTTGTTTTCAATATATATAAAAAGACAACAGTATTTCGAAATAGCATGCATTAGGAATGAGTAAAAAGATAAAGTAGCTGATTTTTAAAAAAATAAAATAAAAAATTAAAGCACAACTTTTGTCAAACTTTTTTTTTTTTTAAATGTTATAGATTGCCATTTTTAAAGGCTAATAATTTATTTCAAAATCGCAGAGTCATTAAAAACCAAGCTTGAGTGACTCCGGATTTTATAAATTATTTTCATCTATTTTGCAATAACTTCCTTAAGCTTCTTTTTTTTTTTCTAGAGAGAGAAATAAAATTTTATAAGATTTATAAACGCTCGCGCATACATACATAAGAACAGAAATAAAAATTAAATATATTGTATTTAAACCATTAAGCATCACATGATCACATTTCCTATACTGTATGGAGAGTTTTGCTCTGTTTATATTGTATTTCTAAATACATTCTGGATGATACAATTCTTTCAAGTGTAATTAGTTAGCACACCAATGGTTATCCAATTTAAAAAAACAAACAGTGACTTGTTACTTCCTAAATATTGTATAATCTGGGCACCCTTCCGACAGTACATATTTATATATACATTACCATGCACATAAACCAAACATATATATACACGCCCTTCTATATATGCACTTAAACGCACACTAACACACAAGCCAATGATACATATATATATATACATCGTTAAAAACCAGTCAACACTTAGATAATCCCAATATCAATAACAATCAACAATTTCAAACTGTTGTCAAGGCAACCTCCTTTCAACAATATTATATATAGACACACTTGTACATAGATATATATATAGGCTACTGGTGGCACTGTGATCGCCTTTGGCTTACTTCACTCTCTTGCAACTACTTTATTTGACAGAGCAAATTGGAACTAAAATATATACTGATTTATTAGTTTAAAAAAAAAAATGTCTGCTTTGTATAAAAAACCCTAATACAAATGAGCGGTACTAATTTGTTGTTCTCAGGCTTCAAGAACACTTATGAGAACTCTTGACAGTGTTGTTTCTTTGTTCCAATAATAATAAGATGATTATTTTTGCAAAATAAGAAAGAATATGTATAATTAAACTCAGATTTTGTTCAAAAATGTGATGTCAAACGAGCTAAGTCAAAAGAATTTTAATAATGCTAAGTAGCAAGGAATGATTGGCTATAGAAGGGATGCCTCTATTAAGCTTGTAGCAGTTATTTTTTGTGATATTTTAATAATCCTAAATGAAATTTAAAATTTTAGAACAGAATTTCATTGCTTTAAAATGTCTCGACAAATAATTTGTTCAGATTTTAGATTTCCAAATAAAAACAAGTTAAAAATACATTTTTATCAGCAGTAGCAAAATGACAAAACGTAATTGCTGTATTTCAGTCTATTACTTTTTTCTGTATTTGTGACATTGAAATATTATTTTTAACTTTCACTCACATCACTATCAAGGCCTTTGATCAGAGAAATCCAGAAAAAATGCTTATTTATATAATTTTATGTTTTAACCCGTGTTTGTTTACCATTTCAAATTAGCGGTCATTTTGATGTTTACCGTGGATCAAGTAGTCATTCCCAGCTCTTTATATTTCATTAATTAACATGGATTACTTATGGGCCTCTTTATTAATGTTCATTGTATGATCCTTTGCGTGGCCTGTGTCTTGCTGCATACGAATTTTGTTAGTAAAGTCAGCATGTGTGAGCCTTGTCTAGTGATCAAGTCTGCAGATGTTTAATTATTAATGTTATTGCAAAGGTAAGTGCACGTATTCGAAATTGTCAAGTATATGCAAATTCTATTATAGTAACATTAAATTATTTTGATGAATACAATTAATTTGAGGAGAAAATCAATTAGCTACTTCTTAAAAAAGATTTATACTCAATTTAAATATATGATTGAGTTAACTATAGTTCAAACCCATCCATTAATATAAGCTTTTTATTTTATAGTTATTCCATTATTAATAAATACTGATGTTAATTGTTAGATTTGCCTGACATTTGTTTACTATTGTCTGCCCTGTCAATAGTTTATTTTATCAAAAATCTCTACTCTCCCTGATCTAGCGGCAATAATTTATCTGTATATGATACACTGCTGTAGTAGGCATTTGTAATGAATATCCATATCAACCAATTATAAATATTCTAGGCTAGATGCCTAGTGGCTCCCTCTGTTGAAGGATGTTAGGTGGAGCCTCTCTGGTATATTAACTCCGTTGTTTGTTTTTTTTTTGATCAAAATTTGTCTCAAAATTACTTTTTTAAGATTTCTTTTGAGAAGTCGGCCTATAGCCAAAGCAATTTACAATTCAATACTTATAATCAAATAGATATGTAGCTATTCTTAACTAGAGAGAAAAGCAAAGACGGAAAAATTGCTCAAACATCAGTTAACAATTCTAGTAAGTAATATTTTCTCCACGGTTCTTCCCCAAAAGATGGCTGATGAAATCTTTGCCTTGCGATAGGCTTTTTAAAAGCTGTGTTATCTATTTGGCAATGTGTAAATGTATTTTACATTGATATACTTACTACGTTTTAAATTTTTTTTACGCTAGTGTATCAAACAAATGATACTAACATTATTTTTACAGAAACTTTGGTCTCGCTCATCACAAATTCACTCACCATGTTATTTTCCCACGATTAATCAACGATAATAAATGGTGACTCCCTGATCACAAAATCCCTACCTTTATTTTTAAAAAAAAAAAATATGACAAATCAGTGTCTATCTTTTCAAATTTTAAGATTATTGAAGGTAAATCATAAAAGATAACTATCAAATACCATATAAGCCATCTTCAACCACTATGTTTTCATTCCCATTCGACATTTTTTTTTTTCTTTCATTCCCATTCAATTTTTTTTTTCTTTAGAAAAACTGCATATGTCTAAAACTGTGTAATTTGAAACTGGATAAATCACACATTTGACTGTAAACTATAGACACATAATATATATACATGCTAATAAAAATAATATTTTGCAATTTTTATTTTAACAACTGTACGGGAGATTTTTTTCCAATGTTAGTATACCAATTCAAAGTAGATCTAAAAACAGATGAAGACCTATGTGGAAATCCACTTTTAATTCGTAGACATTGCCTTGGCAACAGATTGAAGAGCTCCTGGTATTGTTGAGCTTTAGGCTAAAAATATTTGACTTACATTCTTGAATCATCTAAGACTATGCATAATCAGGTTGATTGACTATTAATTTGTATGTAAATACAACATGGAGTACAATAAAACATATGCCTGCCTTCTCAAGACCTGAGTTTGAATTCAGATTGAGGAAGCTTAAATAATGTTTTCAGATTCTAATCAAGTTTACATTTTAATTTGGTTTTTTTTTTTCCAAATAGCTAATCAAAATTTCACAATTTGATATTGCTTGGTAAATTTTATTCTTAGATCAAGATAAAACAAGAATGGAAATCCCATACAAATACTCACTGCTCAGCATAACCCTGCAGTTGGTTAATTAAAGGTCATGTGCCTTTTTACCTATTCAAATAAATTTTCACATATCTTTCATCTTTTAAGCGTATCTGTTTAAATATTATAAAGTAGGCTTTCCTCGGTGGTAGAATTAATAAGCAAGTGATCAATGGTATATTGATCAGCCAATGTGAAAAACGTGAGCTTGCATTCATAACACACATATCTTCTCTAAAAATTTCCTATTATCACCTACAATATTAGTTACTTTTTATCATAATTAGTAGTTGTCGGTTATGCGTACCGTGGCTGCTAGGCGACGCTGCAGTACCATCAAGAACCACCAAGAAACATGCAAATGATAATTTTTCTATTCAAAAATCAATGCAAAATTAAAATGACAACTACCCCATAATTATGACTTCCTTTGGATTATTATCAAAATCTATCTACTTCCTAGAGAAAAATACCCCCCCACTTTCTCCTTCCACTTAAAACATAAATATTACCTTTTTAATATTTTGGGTATACTGTTTCATGGCCAATTTTTCAACTGTACTTTCGAATCCAAAGAAAGATTTAATTTCCATACTGGCATCTTGTTCAAAACATGTCCAATTTGGATTCTCTGGATGAACCTATAAAACAATTTTTAAAAGAGGAAATTAAACTCTTTTGTAAGTACAAAGTGAAAAAATGAGATAAAATTAAATTGGAAGAAAATAAATAAATATAAAAAAAATAATGAGTGTTAAGATTTATAATAAAAATTAACATATGTACTAACAAAGCACCTTATTATAAAAACCAAAGGAGGCTGTTGTCATGACAACATTCTGCATCATCTGCATCAGAAGCATTTATTACCTCTTTGTTGTCCATATCAATAAGGTTACTGGATTCAGTAAAAAAAATATACACATATATCATATTTTAGTCAACTGAATGAAATTGTTTTGCTTGACTTACAATTTGAGGGCCAAATATTACAAGGCCACTGGACCTCTTATGTAATTTACCATACATTTATTTATATATATACAGATCAGTTTCCATTTAATTTCCTTTATCTCAATTGTAAAATTCTTTATATATTTCATTCTCATGATTTTCATTTTTCTTATTTCCTTATAATTCCTTTACTATCTTTTTCACATTTCTTACTATATCATGATATGATGATGATGATGATTATGATGATGATGATGATGATGGTGATGATGATGATACGGTTTGGTGCAATGGGTAAACTTCCAACTTGGGATCGAAAAGTCTCAAGATCGATTCTAGTGCTTGCAGGTCTGAAACTCAAACTTATGAACTCCCGAATGCCTCTTTTTATTATTATTATATGTTTACATACATTTTTAAATGCAAGCATATTAAGATACATGTGCATTTCTATATGCATGCCAGAAGCAGCAACCCGTGACAGATGAGTACAGCCATTTCAGCTCCAAAAAAAAGATGATGATAATAATCACTATCATCAATTCAATTCAGCTTTATTACCTTTCCTACAACAATTGCCATTTACAGAAAATTATGTTTATATTTCGTAACCTAATATAATATTTTTTTATATTCTTGTTGATAAATAAATATTACATTAATAGAAAGGATACTTGCTTCGAGATCTCGAAGAAATGGGCTACGTAATACTAGCTTATTTGAATATTTGTATTTGCATATTTTATTATACATTTTATGAAGGCTATGAATATGAGGCATGGATCCTCGAAAACGTTAAGACGATAAACTTTAATACTAATTAATATCTTCTCTAATTAACAATTATATATTTTACATATAGTGAGAAGTAAAGCTATATTGTATTATTATTTATAATTCTATAAAAAGGTGAGGGGGTGTTACAGAATTACAGGATTAAATTTATTTCCAATAAATTTTCTTTTTACTCTTAAATTATAACTGTCTTTGGATATCTACCACCGAGAAATAATATTCGGTATAAATAGTTTTATCTCAATAATTTTAATAAAAGTTCTATTGTCTATCACAGGGGTCGGCAAACTGCGGCCAACGCAAATCAAATGCGACTCTTTTTTTCTTCTTCTTCCATATGTCATAGCATCGGCCGAGACGCGAACCCACAACCGTCTGCAACCAACTACTTGCTTGCAAGGCGGGTGCGATGACCCCTCGGCTAACAACGCTTGACAATGCAGCTCTTTTTATCATGATAAACATTAGCACTTTTTCCCCCCCGCTTATAATTTGTAAATAAATATTTTAATGACTCTGGGATGGAGAAAATGCGCATTGCAAAGTTTTTTTCTTGAATTCAGCCTTATTACAGAACAGTGATTGTTAATATTTGAATACAAGTATAAGGTGTATACGGAACTTTTTTTTTTTCCTATGTCAAAGCGTCGGCCGGGAAGCGAACCCTGACCTCTCGGCTACCAACGCTTGACTTACTGAACTTTAGTTGTAATTAAAGGAGATTTGAATGCAGACTTTCAACCTCCTTTCAACTATCCACTCCATCTTATATAACTGATGCACGTGGCCACATACATGTGAAAAAAAAAAATCTCTAATATATGTAAACTTGGTTGGAATGCTTTTGGTAGAAATAACTTGATACTAAAAAGAAATATGCCTATGTGTTTGAAAAGGAAGGTTTTTAATAAATGTGTTTTACCAGTTCTTACTTATGGATCTGAGACTTGGACACTTAATAGAAGAGCAACACAGAGACTTCAGACCACTCAAAGAACTATGGAGAGATGCATGTTGGGAGTAACAAGAAGAGATCGAAAATGCAATATATGGTAAGAGAATAAACAGGTGTTACTGATCTCATTGAAAAAATTAAAAGACTGAAGTGGGTTGGGCTGGACATATTGCTAGAAGAGATGATAATAAGATGGACAATTGAAATCTTAAACTGGTTTCCAAGAGAGTGTAAAAGACCCAGAAAGAGACCACATGTGAGATGGATGGATGAAATAAGAAAGTGTGCAGGGGTGATGTGGAGAAGAGAAGCTAAAGATCAGAGAAGATGGATTGAACTTGGAGAGACCTTCATCCTGCAATGGATTGATAATGGTTGATGATGATATGTAAAAATTAGAAATTTTTGAATAAATCAAACTGTTGAAAGTAATTTTTTGTTTAGTTATTTTTAAAAAAATTTTTTTTTTCATTAGGATGTATACGGATTCTATTATGTTCTATTACTAAAATAAATGTTCAAATATATCCAGATATTCAGAAATCTATTTTTCATGACCATATTTTTCACATCTTTCCTTGCACTTTTTTAATTGGGGGGGGGGGGGGGGGGGGCGATTAAACAAAATGTCTCCATGTTAAAAAGTTTGCAGACTCCTGGTCTATCGTGGGTTGGGCTGGACATATTGCTAGAAGAGATGATAATAAGATGGACAATTGAAATCTTAAACTGGTTTCCAAGAGAGTGTAAAAGACCCAGAAAGAGACCACATGTGAGATGGATGGATGAAATAAGAAAGTGTGCAGGGGTGATGTGGAGAAGAGAAGCTAAAGATCAGAGAAGATGGATTGAACTTGGAGAGACCTTCATCCTGCAATGGATTGATAATGGTTGATGATGATATGTAAAAATTAGAAATTTTTGAATAAATCAAACTGTTGAAAGTAATTTTTTGTTTAGTTATTTTTAAAAAAATTTTTTTTTTCATTAGGATGTATACGGATTCTATTATGTTCTATTACTAAAATAAATGTTCAAATATATCCACAGATATTCAGAAATCTATTTTTCATGACCATATTTTTCACATCTTTCCTTGCACTTTTTTAATTGGGGGGGGGGGGGGGCGGCGATTAAACAAAATGTCTCCATGTTAAAAAGTTTGCAGACTCCTGATCTATCGTATATGCTCTCTTTTTTAGATTGATATCTGCGTGAGAATATTTTACAATTTTTTTATATATCACTTGCCGTTTATGAATATTTACTTAGTGTACTAGTTCTATAAAACTGAACCATATTCTAATACCGGCATTACTATGGATTTGAATAAATATATTTTAGTATTATTGGAAAAAGTGATTCCTAAATCTTTATAATTATCAATTCTTTCTATAATTTTTTTATTTATAGTGTATCCTCTAAATGAAGAATTATATTTACACGTAAAAGTTACAGTTTTGCAATTATTGTGATTAATTTCCATTTTTATTTTGTAAGTACCATTGTTATACCTGGAACTTAGTTGTAAATATAGGGGATTTGAACTCAGATTTTCAAGCAACCTTCAACTATACACACTATCTCATTACTGCTGACACACATGTCCACACACATGTAGAAAAGATAAATAATCACCAATATTTTTCGTGCTGAATCAGCACTCATCGGTTGATCCAGATTATCATCTCCCCACACACATATATAATCAGTGCTCCGTTTATATTAAGATAGCAAGTCTTTATACTTTAATGGACAGGCTTCAATCTACTCCAACCTCCAACTCTTCAGCCATCCATGCCACTGAAAATTTCATGTGTGGCAGTAATATGAGATAGTGTGGATAATTGAAGGTTGCTTGAAAGTCTGAATTCAAATCCCCTATATTTACAATTAAGTTGCAGGTATAAGAATGCCTGTATTTCAAATCTTACACATTAAGCCTGCATTCTTCCCATCCCTCTTCTATGTATTTAAATGGGTACTATCCTATACATGAGGGGTCATAGTGACTTGAGGCCAACATGGGCATAACAACGATATTGGCATCAGCATGGGATTTGGGCATTCTATCATCAGATTTTCAATGGTATGGATGGCTGAAGAGTTGGAGGTTGGAGTAGATTGAAGCCTATCCATTAAAGTATAAAGATTCGCTATCTTAATATAAACTGAGCACTGATTATATATATATGTGGAAGATGATAATCTGTACCAACTGTTGATTATCTTTTCTATATGTGTGTGGTCAAGTGTGTCAGTAGTAAGTGTGGATAGTTGAAGGTTGCTTGAAAGTCTGAATTCAAATCCTCTATAATTAAATACCATTGTATATATCCGCTCACAAATTATCAGCATCTTCATGGTTATATATTTGAAAATTTTGCGACCATCTACATATGATAGTAATGATTTGTAAAACATATAGAAAAACATTAAATAATATACAAGACGCTTCCATGAGGAATTCCTTGATTTAGAAGCAAGAAACATTCTTGATTTACATCGTTCGTAACAAATTCTTTTCTATTTAAAAAATACATAAAGTTTATGAGATCTACATATATACTTAGTTTATTTAATTTACTATAAAATTATGCTTCGTATTATCAAATGCTTCCCTGACGTCAAAATAAATGGCACCCAATCCCACACCATCATTAATAGAATGAGTGATACAATCATTTATGGTAAGCAAGTTTGAAATTACAAATTTTTGGGGGGTAAAACCATGTAATAAGTAAGGCATTTCATTTTGTTAGAATATATTTAACTCTATTATATATACATCTATCAAACATTCTAGCCATTACAGGTAAAGTTGAGAAGTCTATATGTTTTTACTGGCTAATCTATTCCCATTTTTAAAAACAGGAGTCATTTTTATAATTTTAAAATTATTAGGATAGATTCCATATTTGAGATCGATTAATTAAATGTTTAATAGGTAATGCAATACAGTTGGAACACCCTTTGTAAATAAATACAGGTATATCAACTGAAGCAAGACTATGTGTAATCATGATGTCTTTTAATAATATTATAATTTCTTCAATTGAAAAATTCTTTGTCTTCTCATTTGCTTGGTTAAGTAAAAAAATCAGTGTTTAATATGTTATTTATCTTGTCTTTAAATGCGTATTTAATTTCATTAATTGTGTCCAGACTTGATATCTTAACAATATTTATTTATTTTTTTACTGGAGATCAGAAATAATTTAAAGTTAGTATTTTTTTTTTTTTTCCATATGTCACAGCATCGGCCGGGAGGCAAACCCGCAACAACCGTTTGCAACCAACTGCTTGCTTGCAAAGCGGCTGCGCTGACCTCTCGGCTACCAATGCTTGACGGTTAGTATTTAATGTGAAATTCAGTGTAAGGTTATATGTGTTATATACTCTGCTTCTTGCATCAGTTTCACAATTTTTCGTAATTTAATCAATTATTTTTTGAACTGTGTTTGGTTACATTTTTTATCACGGATTTTTTTTTTTTCTTTTAACGGCTAATCTTAGATATTTGGTATACCGACTTGGAAAATGATGAGGATATTTATTAATTAAAGGGACTCTTATTATTAATTAATTTTGTGGTGATTTTTAGATGTAATTTTAATATTTCTTCTGGATGGTGTACATTGAGAATGGCTGATCAGTCTTAAATCATTGTCTTTTACTAATTGACAATAATTACCTTTAGTGTAACTTCTTATACTGTATATAGTATATGTTAATATAGAGAATTTGAACTCAGACTTTCAAGCACCCTTCAACTATCCATACCATCTCATACCACTGATACACATGACCACATACATGTAGAAAAGATAATCATCAATATATGTATTTCATGCTAAACCAGCACTCATCAGTTGGTCCCGATTATCATCTCCCACACACATATATATAATCAGTGCTCAGTTTATATTAAGATAGCAAATCTTCATACTTTAATGGACAGCCTTCAATCCATTCCAACCTTCTACTCTTCAGCCATCCATACCATTGAAAATCTGATGATGGAAAGCCCAAATCCCATATATATGTTTAGGTTTTTTTTTTCTATTACAAAAGGTATTGAAAATTCAATGTTTAAAGGATGGAATGATGTTTATCAAGCTGTATACCATGTCAATTATATTCTTTACATTGGATTTTTAATATACTATGGAGAAATGTATTTTTATACTGGATTATTTCCATCATCTAATATGTGTATTGAATGTCTTTAAAAAAATTTAACTTTATTTAACTATTCCAAATACATTCAACTGTTAGTAATAGCACATCTAACAGGTTAGTACATGCATGTTTCAAGAGGTATTAGTCTTCCCTCTTCTTCAGGCATTGCTAGCCTGACCAGTGACAATACTAGCATGGGATTAGAACCTGGACCTGTTGATTATTCAGTAACGCTTCATACACATATGAGATGATGGAAATAGTCCAATGCAAAAATACAACTAGAAAACCATCATCACAAACCTTCAGGAAACACTATGAAGAATAAAATCTAATTCTTTACCCATTTTATCATTAACAATGTTAGTTTGATATAAATTAGTTATCTTTAAAAACTGGTGAATTCTATTTGTCTTATAGTTTGCTATTATCATATCATAATAATAATCATGATTATGATGATAATGATAATACACTAGAGATGAGTTTTGCAATGATTATGCAAATCAAATCAATTTACAAGCAAGTACATCCACGTAAATCCATTGAACATTACCACAGATAAAAACATAATGGATGAAATTAATCATAGGATTAAACTTGATTGGAGTGCTTTTGGTAGAAATAAGAAATAAAAGGAAATATGTCTACATGTTTGAAAATGGTTTTTTTGTTTAATAAATCGTGTTTTACCAGTTTTTACTTATGGATCTGAAACCTGGACACTTGTCAGAAAAAGAATACAAAAAGTTCAGAATCACTCAATAAAATATTGAGAGATGTTAGAAATACCAAGAAGAGATTGAAAACAAAATATATGGGTGAGAGAACAACAGGTATTTACTGATATCATTGAAAAAATTAAGAAACTGAAGAGGAGTTCGACTGGACATATACCTAGAAGAGATGATAATAGACGGACAGCTGAAATCTTAAAACCGATTCCAAGAGATTGTAAAAGATCTAGAAAGAGACCTCATGTGAGATAGATAGATGAAATGAGGAAGTGTACTGGGGTAATGTGGAGAAAAGAAGCTAGAGATTGGAAAAGATAGATTGAACTAGGAGAGACTTTCATCCTGCAGTGGATCAATAATGGTTAAAAATGAATGATCCATTATTTTGTTTACTTGATATTTTGCACTTCATCTATCATCTCTTCTAACAATATGCCCAGATCAGTTCCATTTTGATTTCTAATTTTTCAATGAAGTTAGTGATATCTGAGTGTTCTCTAACCAATCTCTTCTTGTTATTCTTAAAATACGTCTCCATATTTCAGTGGGATTGGGTTTTTTGTAATGATTTTCTGTTCAGTGTCCAAGATTCATATCCATAAGTAAGATCTGATAAAACAAATTTTCAAATATCTAGGCAGTTTTCCTTTTAATACCAAGTTATTACTGATTAAAAGCATTCCATCCCAGTTTAATTCTAGGATTAATTTCATTCATTATGTTTCCATCTGCATTAATAACATATGTGTATACATGTATAAGAACAACCGGATTAAAAGATAATGATCGCAATATAATAAATATTGTCAATGATTCTCTATAGAAATTGAAATATAATACACCGACGCACTGCCCTTGTAAATATTTGCGATTGTGTTTCCTTTAATCGTGTTCGTAGTATTGGAAAAGGCGTAGAAAAGATGCCCCCACAAGATCTTTTTCCGGTTATTTTCTTCGAGAACTGAAAGTAAAAAAAACACTTCCCATGGGCAAAAAAAAAAAAAAGATATTCATTTTTACACGGTTTTAATTTCTTAATCTGATTACCAAGTGCCAAAGTGATTAGTTTACAAATAATAACAAGAACAAGAACAACAACAACAATAATAATAATAATAATAATAATAATAATAATAATAATAATAATAATAATAATAATAATAACAATAATAATAATAATAATAATAATAAATATAGCTTTACTTCTCACTATATGTAAAATATATAATTGTTAATTAGAGAAGATATTAATTAGTATTAAAGTTTATCGGCTTAACGTTTTCGAGGATCCATGCCTCATATTCATAGCCTTCATAAAATGTATAATAAAATATGCAAATACAAATATTCAAATAAGCTAGTATTACGTAGCCCATTTCTTCGAGATCTCGAAGCAAGTGTCCTTTCTATTAATGGCATGGATGTTTCCATTGATATAAAATGCCTCCTTTATTTTTCTTTTGTGATCATTTGATTCTGAGCACAAAATGATTCTGAGCACAATATTATGGGATTGGCAGGTGTGAAGTTGTGTCCAGATTGTTTAGCATGCTCCAAGAATACAGAGGACGTGTTGCTGTTTTTCTGAGCTCTGTTAAATGTGTAAATATGTTGACCCAGTCAAAGGAGGCATTTTACATCAATGGAAACATCCATGCCATTAATAGAAAGGACACTTGCTTCGAGATCTCGAAGAAATGGGCTACGTAATACTAGCTTATTTGAATATTTGTAGTTGCATATTTTATTATACATTTTATGAAGGCTATGAATATGAGGCATGGATCCTCGAAAACGTTAAGCCGATAAACTTTAATACTAATTAATAATAATAATAATAATAATAGTAATAATAAAAACATACATATTTATGATATTCATCGATTCAAAAGAATAATTGTAGTGCAAGTGAGAATAAAATATTATCCATCAGTATTTTTTTATATAATTAATTATTGGAGTCCTGAAAGAAGATTCTTAATTAAACTTTGATTCTTAGCATAGCTTTTGCTTTAGACATATTTAAGGTGTCTATTTTCTTTTTTCACTTAAAATAAAAAAGACTTCAAAAAAATATGAAAGATTAATTTTTAGACACAGCATGAAAAATATATTATATAATGATGATTGCTTAAGGGCTTCTCAACATAATAGTAGTACATGTTCCTGCCAAACCATAATCTGTGTTCCAATAACAATTGATCAAAACTTTTTTAAAAAATGGTAAGGGGGAGGGGATCATACTCAGGCTTAAGGTTTTCATTTAAGTAAGCAACCAAAACTGGTTGGAAAACAGATATCTAGCTATTCTTGGTTAGCTGATAAAAGAATTTAAAAAAACTGTTAAATATCTCATTATCCAATAATTGGTGATCTTGCTAAATAATGCACTTTCCTTTGCTATTTCCATTTGGAAAGCTACTGTGAATACTACCTCCTGCCTCTTCAGAATTTCTTATTGCTGAAAGATGTCCTCAAGCCAATAGACTTCCATAGTTACCTCTTCCAATCTCTCTAAGCATAACATCCCACCACTAACAGACTATTATATTGCATGTTAAACAGCAGCAAACTCTCCATATAGTGGTATCACCCAGTGCAAACAGCAGTAATCAATGGATGCTAGAAATTCATCTAATATCCCCCCATACTAGTTTCTAACTTGCATCTTTCATCAATGAAGAGCCTTGGAAATGGTGATCATGTCGTTTTAATGGTTTAATACCAATCCTGCCTAATAGGAAGGTGATGGCTATGGTTATAAAAGAACCAAAGACACCTAAATTCATGGGTGCTGAACTGAGTTCAGACCCATATGATTATATAAGCTATTGAGCTAAGATTGAAAATATTTGTGTTTTCAAATTTTATTCTCATAGTTTTGTAGTTATGAGCAAGCATGGGAGATAGTGATCATGTGATGTTTAAAGGTTTAATACCAATCCTGCCTAATAGAAAGGTGGTGGCTATGGTTATAACCAAAGACACCAAAATGTATGAGTGCTGAACTGAGTTCAGACCCATATGACTATATAAGCCATTGAGCTTAGATTGAAAATATTTGTCTGTTTTCAATTTTATTCTCATAGTTTTGTGGTTATGTAGAGATAAAAGGTGGCTGCTGGAGGGTTGCATTAGATCCTAAGATCTAGGTGCAGTGCTCTCAGATCCAAAGCTCCTCACTGATGAAGGCCACAAGCCAGAAACTAGTCTGGGAATATTGGATGAGTAGGCATTAGATGGGGATTTTATGCCAAACCTTCTGGAATCCATTGATTACTCTGCTTGGCACAGGGTGGCACTACTGTATGGAGAGTTTTGCCTTGTTTATGATTTAATTGTAGTACATACACTCTCATGACCAAAATCACACTTTTCTTTATTTTTGCCGTAATATCCTATAAATACAATTTATCCAAACCACTTCAAACACTTTTTAGCAAAACTCTTTATTTGTACATATACATACACCTACGTTTCGACTGACCTGCAGTATATGTACAAATAAAGAGTTTTGCTAAAAAGTGTTTGAAGTGGTTTGGATAAATTGTATTTACCTTTAATCCTATTTTCTTACTTTCATCTGATAACTCTTACAACATTTACTGAAGCTCTGCAGAATTATTTATAAAAATCCTACGTCATCTACTAAAATCTAAATGACTTAAATAATCTCCATTTACTTTTACTCCTTTAGCTTCCCATTTTAATCCACAAAATACTGCTTGCAGTACTGCTGTAAAACGTTTTGGAGATATGGAGTCACCCTGTCTTACACCCTTCTCAATGTTGACTTTCCTAGTATCATTATGTAGTCTAATTGTTGCTGTTGCATTTTTGTAAATATTCTTCAGAATATGACAATATCCTGGGTCTATACCTGGATGATCTAATATTTTAATCACTGAAGAAATGCTTATAGAATCAAATGCCTTTTCATAAACCTTCACTAACATATATATACAACAATATATAATCAACATGATAACTAAGTCTTGCGTTGTTAGCCGAGAGGTATCGCAGCCGCCATGCAAGCAAGTAGTTGGTTGCAGACGGTTGTGGGTTCGCGTCCCGGCCGATGCTATGACACATGGAAAAAAAAAAAAAACATGATAACTCAAATTTAAAGAAAAAAATTCTACACCAAGCAATTAATTTATTCAGGAAGATTTGAAAACATTTTTTTTTTTGAACCGTTAATTAATTATACATACTGTTATTCAGTGGAGAAATTTCAATTACTGTTAATGCATAGTAACGCAATGTTAATTAACCTATTTCTATAGAAAATGTATTTAAATATTAAGGTGATGTGACGTATGAAAACGATTAAATGTCGAGTGACTTTCTCTCATTCAAAACTCACCGAATAGAAGCAATTTTCCTTAACAGCTACTCTGGACGCGAAGCTTTCGTTATAGGCTTCAATTTTCAGAGTCCGATTTCTCTGATCTAAAGTATTTTTCTGTATAAAGTAGACGTAATCTACACCGACGATCTGAAAAAACAAAAGATTTATTTCAGTAAGTAATAACACGTTAAATTTAAAATTAGTTCCCGCATTCAATAATACAATAGATTTGCATTACAATTATACATTGGACTACTTCCAACACGAAAAAAAAATGGTTAAAACTCTTTAGAAACGATTTTTTTTTTCTACAGAACAGGTTTTTTTCATACCTGCACTTCTACATGTAATATATAGGGGGTTTGAACTCAGACTTTCACATGACCCTCAACCAATCATGGTATCTCATACCATTGATACACTTGATCACACACATGTTGAAAAGATCACCAATAGACGTATTTCGTGCTAAACCAGCACTCGTCAGTTGATCTAGATTATCATCTCAACACATATTATATACAACCAAGGCTCGCTTATATTAAGATAGCCAATCTTCATACTTTAATGGACAGGCTTCAAACCATTCCACCCCACAACTCTTCAGCAGTCCATTTCATTGAAAATCTGACGATGGAACTCTCATTAGAAAAATTCAAATTTAATATACTCAATTAGTACAGTTGACAAGTATCAAATTTACTGCCCTCACAACTTTGCTCACAAATCACTTGACGAAAGGGTATTAATAATTTTATTGATCATTCATTAGACTAGAGATTATCCACTTAATGAATAATATTTCTTTCACTATACCACTTTCCATACAAGGTAGAGACTGCTTGCATGAAAGGGGGATAGGGTTAAGTCAAAGATGTGAGGGCAGAAAGGTTGACCCTTATCAATTAAACTATAGTAATTGGCTATCTATATTTGTACTGAACAATGACAAAAGTATGTGTAAGAGATTGTGGTCTGGACCAACTGATGAGTGCTGGTTCAGCACAAAATATGCATCTTAAAATCATACATCTTTTTCACGTCTTGGGTCATATGTTTATGATTACACCCCTCCACAAAATATTAAAAGTGGATAGAAACCAGTCCCTACTTGTGTGAGAGCGCTGTAAAAAAAATTACACTACAGAAATACTATTCATTAATGATAGACTAATAAAAATTATTAATATTACCATCCTCTCTTTCTTCAGGAGTTGTTGGCTTAACCCATTATAATGTAGCATGCCTTTAAGAACAAAAAATGAAGAAATCACGAGGGCCTCCATAGATAAGTACATAATATTTCTATTGACTGTTGCTTTTGATAGAATAGTTGAGTTGGTTAAATTGACACCCTAAACATCTTATTCATGAATCTAAAGGTCCCACATTTAATTTGCATACTAGATTATAACTGATCGAGCTAGCAATACTCGAAAAAGAGGGTAATAATACCACTTAAAAAGTCATGTTATGCTTGCCCATGTGCTATTACTAAATGTTGGGCATAATATAAAAGGTTTAAATGAGGTTACATTTAGATGATGGAAATAGTCCAACATATAATTACATGAAAAATGCTGTTGCCACAAACTTTCAAAACATCTATATATTTTGTTAGTTTCATAACAAGTATATAAAATGACATAAAGTGCAGATAATAGATGCATTTTATAGTTAGATGTGTAGGATTTTTTAAATGAAACTACAGGTGAATAGATAGGTGAACAACCAATAAGTCATCCCAGGACCTAAACTCATCTTATTAATGCTTACCCAATACCATTTAGCAGCTAATTCTTATCATCGTGCAATGATTATACTGTCTGGAGAAAGCTTTACTAATCAAAAGGTGAAAAGAACAGCACTGGATAGTGATTTATTAAGTACTACCATCTTGCATATAATGATTACTAAAGCTAACACTAGATGGCGTAATTATGATAAAAAAATTTGCTGCTGAAGTGTATGTGTCCCAACTTTGAATCCCAACTCTCAGTGACAAAGCCATAGAAGATGGGGATACCATAGCTCTATATCGTGCTGGTCATATGATTATGTAATGCTCCTTGGTATTTACAAATTTATGATAAGAGTCAAATAAGGATGAAAAATCACTCAATCCCTCACTACCCAACAACTGGCAAATTTGGGAGAGCAGCCTTCTTCACTGTTTCTCTTAGAAAGGATCCTGGAATGCCTTTTGCCTTGCAGAGAGCCGAGACCACCTTATCTTACTCTAATAAATGATGTATTCCTTTTGAATATTTAGGGCTGGGCTTTCTGCCATCATGATTATGAGAACTATGCTATTGATGAATAGATTAATGACTACAGTAAATGGCTCTAGAAAAGGATGTAGAAAACTGCTTTTCAAAGCATAAGTGAGTGTATGAAAAAGTCATGTAATGCTCCTTGGTATTTACAAATTTATGATAAGAGTCAAATAAGAATGAAAAATCACTCAATCCCTCACTACCCAACAACTGGCAAATTTGGGAGAGCAGCCTTCTTCACTGTTTCTCTTAGAAAGGATCCTGGAATGCCTTTTGCCTTGCAGAGAGCCGAGACCACCTTATCTTACTCTAATAAATGATGTATTCCTTTTGAATATTTAGGGCTGGGCTTTCTGCCATCATGATTATGAGAACTATGCTATTGATGAATAGATTAACGACAAGTCTATTCGGCTAATGCTAAAAATCTACAAGATAGCACTTTTAAGATTTATGTACTTTATAACATAATTAGAAATCTACTATGGAAGTAATACTGCTAATTCAGCAACCTTGATTTGACTAATTTCTCCAAATATACAATTCTGCCAGATTACATATGGGAGGTAAAAATACAACATTAAACATATGACTCCCAATATAAATCCTACATGATTTTAAAGCACTGATAGATAAATATTAATATTAATACCTACAATATTGAATATTTATTCACAAAACTTTCTGTAAACTGAGGTTATTTTTCATATACCAGCTTTATATGATTTAAACACTTAACAGAAAAGCAATACAGGGACTTCAGGCCAGTCAATGAAATATGGAGAAATGTATGTTAGGAGTAACAAGAAGAAATTTAAAATAAAATACATGGATGAGAGAACAAACTAGTGTTACTGATATCATTAAAAGAATTAAAAAAATTGAAATGGAGCTGGGGTGGACATATTGTTAGAAGAGATGATAATCGATGGACAGTTGAAATCTTGAATTGGAATCCAAGAGAATGTAAAAGACCTAGAAAAAGACCACATGGGAAATGGATGGATGAAATAAGAAAGTGTGTTGGTGTGATTTGGCGAAGAATGACTAGACATTGGAGAAGATGGATTGAACTTGGACTTTCATCCTACAGTGAATTAGTAATGGTTGAAAATGATTCAGAGCATCTTCACTTTGCTATAAAATTAAATAACTAAAGCACATCAGATGATAATATGGTCATTATTTTCAACCAGTATCGATCCACTGCAGGATGATGGTCTCTCCAAATGCCATCCAATTCTTCTGATTCATAGACTCTCCTTCTCCATAACACAATTCCTTATTTCATCCATGCATCTCACATGTGGTCTTTTTCTAGGTCTTTTACAGTCTCTTAGAATCTCATTTAAATCATCTGTTTTTCTAGTGTCATCTCACTAGGCCATACAACTAGGTTTCATTTCAGGTTCTTTCAATGATGTGATACCTTCTTGTTCTCTCACCTATTTGCAATCGCTTCTCATTATTCCTAACATTCATCTCTCCATATTTCATTGAGTGGTCTAAAGTCTCTGTATTACTCTTCTGTGAAGTGTCCAAGTCTCAGATCCACAAAAAAAACTGTTAAAATATGCTCATTAAAAACCTTTCTCTTCAAACATATGCGCTTATTTCATTTTTAATATTGTTATTTCTACCAAAAACATCTCCATCCAAGTTTCATTCTAGGAATAATTTCATCCATCATGTTTCCAACCAGATAATATAGTGCTATCTCACCCCCAGACTGACACAAGTTTTTGGATTTTGCTTTCATCAGTGAAAATTAAGATTTAAAATTGAAACTAACTGCATTTATGTAACCAGTAATAAGCTTTTATTTCTTTATATTATTCAAGCCATTAATTAGAATTTGAAACCTCGGCACTTTTTCTAAAAATTCAGGCTATTAGTAAAGTAGTCTCTAAATACATAAGTGATTAGTTCCAAGTTTGAATCCTAGTCTTCAGTGTCAAGCTGGAATAGACAGCTCTAGAGTAGAATGAAAATAAATCCCTCTGAAAACATAGTTGTTATTATATTTTTAATATCTTCACATTTTCTTGTTTATACATTTTTTTCCTTTGTTTACTTCTAGTAATGTTCTGCAAAATTTATTCGTCATAAGCGAATCTGTCTTTATATGCTTTTATTTAACTTATTCTGTTTCTTTAGACTGGATGGATAAAATTTTGTAACTCAATTTTCATTCATTTCACAATTTCCAAATTTAGTTGAAACTTTGTGTGCATATTTATTCTTGATGACAATACATTTGCTTAAAATTTACAAACAATTTTGGCAAAAAAATTAAAAATTTTAATTTTAAATATAAAACTGATGCAGTGACATCTAGCGACAGTCTTTGCAATTTAAAACTGAATGATGCATTCTTGGTGATAATACATTTACTTAGAACATGCAAACAATTTTAGCAGAAAATTTTAAAAATTTTAATGTATAACTGTTGCAGTGACATCTAATGGCACTCTTTGCAATTTAAAACTGAATGATTTGTTGTGAAACTATTTTTGATCATTCAGTGTTACACATAAAAAGCTAAAAGGTTAAGAAAAAAGCTTTAACTTATATGCATTAAAAAGTAAAAAATACATTTTCATCAACTTTTATAAGTAAAACATAGGACAAAGCCTCATTTCCAAAGAAACATTTAAATAAATTTGCAACTAACACCTATCTGACAAACAGATATGCATTGAAAGTTAGCATTATTTACTAATTTATTTAAATGATTCTTTGAGCATCTGCCCTTTATTTGTCAAAGCAGGAGAAAATTTTTTTTTTGCTTTTTGGTGAATTTATGTGAATAAAAGTGTTTCATTAACAAAAAAAAGCACCATTAATTACAATATTTAAAAAAAAAAAAAATTAACAGTTTAATTTTCTCATGTTATTTTCTGGGAGGAGGGGGGGGTGAATCATAAATTAAGCAGAATTATTCATGGGATTGAAAAAAAACAAAATACAAACATGATGTCCATGCCGGCTAGGTTTATTATTTTGTATGTAATTATTGAACCATGCTATTTTCTTTTATAATAAAAAGTTATTAATTCATTTAATGTGTTTTGCCTTTTTTTTTTTAATGCGCAATTAAATTTTTAAAAATGTCACCTAAATAAATCGTATTCATACTAAAACAGTAAAGTCCAGCAATTAAAAAAATATATAGGGCTCCTTATAACTGATTATTAGCAGTTTCCAAACATTCAGTAGCTGGATTAATAATACAGTATACATAATTAATGCACAAAATATCCCGGTGAAAAATTGATTCCTCTCGAAACTGCTTGCAGTGCCATCTCTGAACCAGTGTATGTACTACGGTAACAGATTAACTATTCACCACAAAAATTTTAAAGAGTTGGTAGATCTGGATTATGAGTTATAACGTAAAATGTGAGCATTTATTTTGCACCTTTGTGGATCATCTTCAATGCCTTCTCTACTATCACAAAATCTTAGAAAGCACTTGGAAATATTCTTTGGAGTTATGGTTTCATTGCCATACACAGTTTGAACCAATTCAAACATTTCTGAGCAGTTTGCCTAATTTAAAACAAAATTTAATATTTGTGTTATTCCAACATAGGTTAAAATACAAACACAGTATACCTTGCTAGCATTTTAAAATTTCAGTGAATAGCTAACTTTATGCAATATATGCAGACTCAGAGATGGGGCTGCAGACAACTTGGAGAGAGAACCAATCATCAGCCAGCTTTTCACTGAGACCCAATGTACATCTCTTTGTTTACAATATAAAAATATCTGGTGCAAAAAACTTGGAACAAAACCATCACATTTTAAACTATTAAACCAGAATGCAATATTTTTCCTTTACAAAAGTGAATTTATATGTAAGTAAAGAATCTAAGGACTGAATTAATTATAATTCTCAGCTTGCTTAAATACCAATAGAATATAAACAAACTTATAAAAACAACATTACAATTAGAGAGTAAATTGTATTATTATCTTGATAACAGATTGCTTTAAGTACATGGATTATGGTACGTGATTAACACAACATTATATAACTAGTTGACGGCTGGTACTTATGGTTCAATATATACACAAGTAAATATTAAATTAGCACAGCTAAATGTCTATATAATTAGTGGACTAAAACATTCACTTATATTAGTAAATAAAACTGATGATAAAAGGACATCTTATTCTTGACTGTTTGTCAACAGTGGTTTTCCTGTAGAGAGAAGTATTTATTCTATTAATTATCTATATGTGCAGAACCTTTCAGAGAAAATGTGAGGTCCGGGGCAACCAATATTTTAGAGGCCCTTCAAAATTTAAAATAGGAATGTGGAAAAAGAGAGAAGAAACTGGGAATTTTTATTTACGGGGCCGAAAACAGGACTCCAGAGCAGTTAGTTACAAGTCGCAGAAATGAGCAAACAGATCAGATCCAAATAGCACTTGGATAAGGTAGATTCACTCTAGCACTGTTAGTATCATAAAACACTGTTAACACAGAACTGACTGACAGGGGGGTGGGACTATTAGTCATGCTGGTCACTGAGTGCTGCAGTCACTTTCATCACAGAGTCATCATCATTGGCACCTCATCCTCAAACTGGCTTATGTTTTTGACTCGTGGTATGCCTACTTGGAAAAGTTTTTATCGAATATTTTTGGGGGGAATTTAACTATAAAATTAAAGCCATTCTATGAGCTTTGACATCGCTTTGCCTTCTCCTGTGTTTTTGTTTAACATATTGAGTTGCCAAGTTGAGATCCCTAATACTGCGAGGTCCAGGGCAGCTGCCCCTCCTGTCTCCCCTTCTGATTGGCCCTGTAAATTAATGCATAAAGCAAAGTCAGACAATATAATAAACCATATAACATTTATTAATGTTAAATATTCTGGGCAAAAAAAAAATATCTAGTCATCACACCAAACCAAATAATAGACAAATATCCCACTATGATGGACATTAGACTTAAGAACTGAGAACTCGTTGATCCTGGAAATAAAAAAAATCAGCCCCAAATATTTACAAAGACATAAAACAAATATCTAAATTAGAAAGGAAAAGCTTCAATTTTTTAACGTCGCAAAAATAAATTTCTTATCACTTAAATAGAAAGCTATTAAGAGTATAAAATGAAACTATATAATATATTAAATAATGTGTTTTTTTATTTGAATTCGTCAATGTCTACATATTTGGGTAGGGAGGAGGGTTATAAGTTCTATAATTAGGTCAAAGTATTTAATATTATTAAGTGTTATTTTATTACATTCGTTCATCTAGTTCATTTAGCAGTAGTAGTTGAAGATAACTTTCTATATATAAAATCTTGGATCGCAGTAAAAAGCAGCCTCTTTCTCGTTGTAAAAAAGATTACAGCGCGTGACAACTAGAGGGCGGTTCAATTATTTATATTAACAGTGCTTGGAGTTCATTATTTCAACTACTGCATATACATTATTTACATATACAGTATATGTATACGAAGAATATCATCATCATCATTGTCAACCATTATCAATTCACTGCAGAATGTAGGTCTCTCCGAAGTTCAATCCATCTTCTCCAACCTATAGCCTAGCTTCTCCACATCACACCTGCACACTTTCTTATTTTATCCATTCATTTCATATGTGGTCTCTTTCTGGGCCTTTTACAATCTCTTGGAGGTATTTGGTACAGCCATCTATTATTTCCATATGCTGGGGTTTAAGCATGGAATGCGTACAGTTAGCCATTCAATTAATGGTCAGTAAATGAGTATTCGTTATCCTCAGCTAAAAGTTAGAACAAAGACAGACAAAAATGCTAAAATTCTTATCAATATGTAGCAAATCTAGTGAGTAACAATTTTTCTTCCAGGGTTTCTCCTTTGAAGGAAGGAACGGAGAGGGGGCTATTAGAGAACCCCTTTTTTTTTCAGTAGATGATTTTAAAGGCAGTGGATGATATTAAAGGCCGTTTGTTTTGCTTCTATATATATGGGATGCCTGGGATGATGTGGGGAGAGGGTCCAAAACCGATAATTTGATGGTAATATATAACCAAAGCAAGCTTCTTCCAGAATACAACAATCACCTTGGTCAAATTTATAAAACTGTGTGTGCGCGCGCGTGGACATTAATCTCATTCAAAGCATTCAGATACAAACATACACTTAGGTTAAACACTACACATTACATACAATTTATGCACACAAATTTTTCTAATTGTATATAAATACTATTTATACACACGCCATATATATATATACTAAATTCGTCCAATTAAATTTTGAAAAACAATTTTTTATGATCTACTAAAATTTAAATTAAAAGAATTTTACTCTTGAGTAAACTTTCCTCATTATTTTATTACAATATGAATTTTCTTTGTCATTAATTTTGAATTATATATATAATTGAAAATAAGAAGAAAAAAATGGTTCGTAAGTGAGCAAGGAGAAGTAAAAATTAGCAAGGCACAATATTTTACAGTGACCTCTGTCTCAATCCATCTTCGGATAAGAGAATGGCTGCGAGGATAAAATTTACAATTTTCATAAGACACTAAACATTAATTAATAATTTGAATACAAGTATAATTTAAATACTTGTAGTTCAGACGTAATTACAAAGAATTTTAACACAGACTTTTAAGCTCCAACTATCCGCTCTACCTCATACAACCCACACACGTAACCACACACGTAACAAAAATAAATAAGGCGTGCTGGTTTAGCACGAAATACTAATATTGGAGATTTATCTTTTTCACATGTGTGTGGTCATGCATATCGGTTGTACGAGATAGAGTGAATAATTGAAGAGATCTTGAAAATCTGTGTTCAAATCCCGTATAAGTGAACATTAATTACTAAATAAAATATCGTTGGACAAACACCGGTAATTAGAGGATTAATTTTACAATCACCGCCATATCTAAAAACCAAAAGTTGTAGGCTTATTTATTAAAATCATTCACGTGTACAATATCCAAAAACAATTGTTCTTTTCCAACTCATGATCATCATGTTAATTGGTTTGCATGATTTTGATTCAGATATATCACTGAAAGATAATTTTCAAAAACTGAAATAAAATTTGGCTAAACATATTTTTGAAAAAAATGATAACAAATGGACAATTGAAGTTTTTAAACTGGATTCCCAAGAGATTGTAAAAGACCTAGAAAGAGACCACGTGTCAGATAGTGATACAAAATAAAGGAGGTTTTCTGTGTGTTGTGGAGAAAACAAGCTAAAGATTGAAGTAAACCACTACACTATCACATGATCACCATTTCTTATGCTTGCTCAAAACTGTTATTAAAACAGGCAAAACTCTCCATACAGTAGTGCCACTCAGTGCAAGCCAGAGTAATCAATGGATGCCAGAAGGCTTGTGCATAAAATCCCTATCTAGTGCCTATTCATCCAATATCCCCAGACTAGTTTCTAATTTGTGGCTTTCATTAGTGAGGAGCCTTGGATCTGAGAGCACTGCATATAGATCTTAGGATCTAATGCAACCCTCCAGCAGCCACTTTTTAACTCTATTTAACTACAAAACTATGAGAATAAAATTGAAAACACAATATTTTCCAATCCAAGCTCATTAGCTTATATAGTCATAGAGATCTGAACTCAGTTCAGTACCCATATATTTTGGTCTTTAATAACGATAGCCACTACTATCCTACTTTCAATCCAAGCTCATTAGCTTATATATCATATAGGTCTGAACTCAGTTCAGTACCCATACATTTTGGTGTCTTTGGTTCTTTAATAACCATAGCCACCACTATCCTATAGTATAATGGTGGCTATATTATTAAAGAACCAGACAACAAAATGTATGGGTAATGAACTGAGTTCAGGATAGTGGTGGCTACGGTTATTCAAGACACCAAAATGTATGGGTACTGAATTGAGTTCCGACCTATATGATATATAAGCTAATGAGCTTGGATTGAAAATATTATTGTTTTCAGTTTCATTCTCATAGTTTTGTAGTTAAATATAATTATATACACAACTTTTCACTTCTTTTTCTTTTTAAATTATAGCTCCATGATAATAAATATATAAAATCAATATTCCTCCTTTTTTTTGGGAATAAAACAAGTTTTAAAAAGAAAAAGGAGGGATGTTGATTTTATATATTTTGTAGTTAAGTAGAGATAAAAGGGTTGCATTAGATCCTAAGATCTAGGTGCAATACTCTCAGATCCAAGGCTCCTCACTGATAAAAGCCACAATTTAGAAACTAGTCTGGGGATATTGGATGAGTAGGCACTAGATAGGGATTTTATGCACAAGCTTTCGGCATCCATTGTTTACTCTGGCTTGCACTGAGTGGCACTACTGGATGGAGAGTTTTGCCTGTTTTAAAGATGGGAATAACTGGATTAAACTTGGGGAAACTTTCATTATGCAGTGGATCAATAATAATGATGATGATGTAAAGTTGAATACATAAATAATGGCTCAATGTTTATAAAATGTTATCATCTATTAATATGGCAATAAGATGTTTTGTTTTTTTAAAAAAGATAAATAGTTTTGAAATACAATTTTATTTATTTAAGTAGTCCTCTCCTGTATGCTTTGGTGTGACGATATAGTGATGGTCTCCAGAGTTCCAAGATCGTCTCTAGAGTTCCAAGATCCTCCAATTATGTTTCAGTTCTACCACTTCCAGTGCTCGAACTTATTACAAACTCCTGAGCAGTAATTCACTTTTTTACAGATAAAAAACATACTTTAAATGCTAACTATAGAGAAAAGACAACGGAACAGAGCACTGGTCTCAAGTTTTGCCCCTTGCCAACTGACGAGTTTAATGCTCTCCTTCCTTATTTTATCCCTAACCAATCACTACATAGGTTGGCGAAAAGTCAACCATCTAAAAATTCTAAACCTGTTTGTAATCTGTGCATATTTAAAAGGTTCACCTAACCCAGAGGTCAACCCCCAGATTGTGGATGTAGTAGAAGAGTATGCTACCCAATAGGTCATGAGATCTTTACTTTTATGGGCAATGTTCCATTTTACTTATGTGATATGAGAATTTACATATAATCATTATTTAATCGATCAAATCAATTAACCATGCTCTTAAACTGCACTCAACAATCTCATAAGTTATAGGACCACTAAAAAAAAGATATCAAACTCCGATCATATGTGTACACAGTGTATATATTTCAGAATAATCTTCATTCCTAGAGAGGGGCAAGAGTTTAAACACCTGGGGTGGCAATAGCAGGGCTAACATATAACAATAATGTGTTACGTGTTAGTAGAGGGACATTAGATTACTTAGAAAAGTACAAAGAGAAGTAGAAAGACATGCATTAGATGCAGATATGTGGATGGCAAAGGAGGCAATTTCAAGGGAAAATGGGATGGTCAAGTTTTTATATGAGAGATGCCAAAAAGCAAAATGAAAATGTTCAGTAGATTACAATTTATGGATGATAAAAGAATAGCCAAAATAATATTTAATTGGGTTAGGAGTAAAGAGCAGGCAACAAGATGGGTGAGAAAGGTAGTCTGGTAAGCAGAAGATTTAGATAAAGAATTTATGTCAGTATACTTATACAAAAGGTGGGGTGATTGTGTTAGGAGAATTGTTGAATATATAGTGGCAAGGAATGGGATAGAAGAATAAATGTATTAATAAAGAATAGAGAGTTGGGGAGATGAAGAACTTTATGGAAAGTAAACAGAGTTTATATATATATATATATATGTCCAAAAGATGGCGCTATACCAAAACCGCCGAACAAGTGTAAGATTTGTTTTACATAAACGAAAAAAGAGTCAGAAATTAATATATATATATATATATAGAAGTAAATGGAATATTGGGTGCAAGTTAATTTATGATAATAGCAAAGAAAGTAGTTTACTGTTTAAGGCTCAAACAGGATCTTTAGCAACAACGGAATATACACATAAATGGAAAAAACGTGGGTGAGCTTAGTCTGCAAGTTGTGTAAGGACGGCATAGAAAATATTATGCAACTATTAATTGAATGTGAATGTCTAAAAGCAAAAAGGGTACAAATAATGAAGTTGTGGAAGAATAAATATAAACAAAGTGATTACACAGAAAGTGGGTTCTTGGTTTTTATGCTGGGTTTGGGAAAAGATAAGGGAGATTTGGATACAAAGGCTATGGAATTGACAAAGATTGTTGTGGAAATGGGCTGGAGCAGGATAGAGAAGAATATGAGAAAAACTTAGGATGGGGAATGAAAAGGAAAGATAAAGTGGCTAACAGGTTTCTCTATGCATAGTGACTGAGAGATTCCTGACTCCATACAAAGGAGAAATCACAATGCATCAAATCACATCATCTTCCTACCACAAACAATAGTCTTATTTTCTTTTATAAATACTGGATCGAACACCACTTGTTTTCAAAGCTTGAATATATGAGCAACCAAATACCATAAGTACGAGATCTTTTAATATAAATTGTAAACATCTATCCGCATCAAAAACTGAACGGAATATTTTTACTTCACATTTAAGAATTATGTACGTAAAGATTAGATACTGCACTAGAAACAAACATGCAATCGATCGGATCAATTAACAGTTGCCTTTCAATTGCACACTAACAAATAAACGTCACATCCTTGGCAATTGACAATAAGTTTCATTTTTTATCAATTAAAAAGTAATTAAAAAAAAGTTCCACATTCTTATAGTCATTTGTTTGTTTGTTTAAATCATAACCGTTAGCATACAACTAAATCGTAGACTGTTAAGGGCAAAGATAGGGGTCTTACATACGATGTTGTTTCTTTGAATGCTATGGAATTTTACTAATGAACTTTAGTCCCCCATAATTATAGTCAGCGTATCTCACCACCTATCATGCCTAAATGTAGATTTAAGTCCAAGCTGAGTAAATTTGATTTTTTTTTCCAACAGGTTTAGAATTTTCTTTGTAGTCGGCTGACGTAGTTAATTAACACACGTCAGTTGATAAATAGGAAATCAGGCTGTTCTTAGCAAGGGAATAAAGAATGGAAAACACTAACACTAGTCACCCATTTAATTGGAGAGCCTGGTGACCACTGCCTTTCTCTTTGTTGTTTCTTTGTAAAAGGCCACTGGAGATGGTTATGTCTTGTAGCCATCTTAAAAATTTAATAGTAGTTTATCATTTACTGTATAAGTTGCAGCCTATTGTGACAGTGGGACGACTTTTATGCTATATTCATATATGTTGGAGGTATCTATCTTCATAGCAAATCATTTTAGATGCTCAAGTCTTTGGGCAATATATAGACATGCACTATCAATGCCCATTTGATTTGCACCATCGATGTCTGTTGACTCCCATAAATCAACTACATGAAATTTTTGAACAATAGATAGAAATACATAATGAAAAATTGTTGACTACTTTGGCACAAAATGATTTGCCCATTTAACAGTCTGGGATCTTAGTATGTACTAACCAAATTAATCCCCCAAATAGCTCAAACCCAAACTACTTATTTATTCATTGATTTAGTGTCTGCTAAATAGGGTATGAAGAAGATGTTAGTAGGCTAAGAGTGATGTGATATGTAGTGCCTAACATGAAAATTATCAGATATGAATATTTGGATCCGATTTTCTAGGTACTTGCTGTTTGTTAATATTTGAACTGATGTGTACTTATTCTGGTAATGCAATATCGAAAATTTGTCACAATTTCCATTGGAATATTAGAAAATATAATAATTAAATTTTCACTAATTAAATATTGTATGGAGCAAACAAAAAGAAATTTGAAACAATGTGCAGGAATGAGAAAACCAGTATTGTGGATATCACTGTAAAGAGTTTGGACACAATGCTAAAAGATGTGGGAACAGATAGATTATGGAAGTTGTGATCTGGATTCCAAAAGATTATAAAGACCTAGAAAGAGATATGTGAGATGGATGGATGAAATAACAAAGATTGCTGGTATGTTGGGAAGAGGCTAGCGATCAGAGAAACTGGATTAAATGAGGTGAGAACTTCATTCTGCAGTGGACAATAATTGTTGAACATGATTATGCATATCTATATATGTACAAACTTATTAGCATATCCAAGAATATCTGGATCAGAGAAACTGGGTTAAATGGGGAGAGATCTTCATTCTACAGTGGATCAATAATTGTTGAAAATAATGATCACAATGATGATATGCATACCAATAAACATATAAAGTTACTAACATACCCAATATTGGTAATAAAATTTTACATAAATTTAAAAATATTACCAATCCACTACATAGTAAAAGAAACAATCTTGGTCCTAATGGACATATGCTTTGTCAAGGCAAACATTAGCACTGTCAGCTTTGTCTGAGCTCAAAACATCTACTCCACGCAAGACAACAATGATAGTAGTTTCATTTATAATTATCACATGGTGGTGGAATTTAAATTTCAAAGTATGAAAGGTGTCACTTTACTTGATCACATTGTGTTTAAACAGGCATTAATTAAAGTGAATCCAGATGATATCCTTCTTAAAGATGTTACTATCACTGTAGTTGATTGAAATGCTAGAATTTAATCTGATTTTATGAAGAATGTGGTGGAATAGACAAATATATTGAAACAATAGATATGCTTATCACCGTCAATGCTCTGAAACATTAGGTATAATATTAGGTCATCATAAAGTCATCTTATAGCATGAATAGAGTATATTACAAATATATTGAAACAATAGTTATGCTAATCATCATCAATGCTCTGGAACATCAGGTATAATGATGTTGGTCATCAATAAACTGTATATCATAAACTAATTATCATCTTACAACATATAAATAGAGTATATTACAGGCTTTAAAGATGATCTTCCATTAATTTAGCAGCAGCTGAATAATTCTAATGAAAATCATATAGATATCCACACTCACATATCTCATATACTTTTAGTTTGTAGCTAACCTAGGATTGCCATGGTGACTATGTTACAAGAGCCAAGATGTGCAATACTTTATATATAATAATGTCAGTAGAATAACTTAAAATAATGATAAATAAATTTATCAATCAATTAATAATAACAATAAAAGAAAGATCTAATTCAATACTCTAAAAATTAGTTTCTTTAAGCATCTTTTGCAGCGATTTAAACTTTGGATCATTAAAATACAGACCCAGGATAAGGTCATATTCTGAAGAATATTTATCGTAAGAGTTATCAGATAAAAGTAAAACACTGTTTAATGGAGTTTCTCAAAAGAAAATAAAGCTTGGCAAACAATCACTAGAAGTTAACAACTACAAAGACCTTAGTCAGACAATTAATACATATGGAAATATAACTGATGAAATTAATCATAGAATTAAACTTGGATAGAGTGTGTTTGGTAGAAACAATATTAAAAGGAAATACTCCTATGTGTTTAAAAAGAAAGGTTTTTGATAAATGTATTTTATCAATTTTTACTTATGGATCTGAGACTTGGAACTAAACAGAAGAGCAATACAGAGACTTCAAACTATTCAATGAAATATGAAGAGACGTATGTTAGGAGTAATAAGAAGTTATCAAAAATGAAATACCTAGCTGAGAGGACAAACATATATTACAGACATCATTGAAATAATTAAGAGACTCAAATGAAGCTAGGCAGGACAAAATGCTAAAAGAGATGTGTAATAGATGGACAGTTGAAATCTTAAACTGTATCGCAAGGATAAAAGACCTAGAAGGAGACCGCATATGAAATAAATGGCGAAGAGAGACTAGAGATAAGAGAAACTGGATTAAACTTGGGATAGACCTTCATTCTGCAGTGGATCAAGAATTACGGAAAATGATGATGAATAGAAATAAATCATTCCGATTTTAACTAACAAATACCGGGTATTATTTCCATAGATTGGAAAAAACAAAGCAATAAAAGGGGAGCATAATTTAAATTATAATTTATAAATACAGTATATATAAATTGTAAGTAGTATTAATTAAATAAACATTTATCTGTATGCAGACACATGGGTCTAGTAATACAGAAAAATTCCAATCACTAATTATTACTTTTATTAATTATATAGATCAATATTATTCTATTTTAAGAATGTGGTTAAATCAATGTAAAATATATTTATATAATACATGCACGCGCGCGCACACACGTTCGTTTTAAATACGAAATTAAAATATTTAAATTCTTAATAAAAACTTGATTTTAAAATTACTTTTAGCAATATCTTGTAGTGACATAATTTAAAATATAAAATTTCATCTGACATAGAAATAAAAAAAACTAGCAATGCCATTATATAGGACATAATAAAATTCAAAGAAGGAGTTTTTATCCCCTGGAGGCGTTTAAACTTGTCCCGGATTGTCATCGGCCAATCACTCTTTACTTTCTTGCGGAACATTTTTACTCATTAACTGACTAATTTATTCAGTTTATTCAAATGTTGTTTACTTTTAAAATAATTTAGTACAATGCAGGTCAAATACTCTTTCTTCCAAGCAATAAAAAAAACTAGACTTCAGTTATAACCAGAGTTAGAATTTGAATAAGTTGGATTTAATATATTTTACCCACAAGCCAATTCTTTCCTCCCGTGTTTTATATGTAAGTAAAAAATATGAATAGCAGTAAAAGGGCGTGCTATATAATTAGCTTTTGTGCTTGATATGTCGAAGTCATATACCACTGAAATACCATTTTAGAATTAAACAAGGCAAAACTCTCCATACAGTAGTGCCACCCTGTGCCAACCAGAGTAATCAATGGATGCCAGAAGGCTTGTGCATAAAATCCCTACCTAGTGCCTACTCATCCCAATATCCCCAGACTAGTTTCTGGCTTGTGGCCTTCGCCAGTGAGATAGGGATTTTATGCACAAGCCTTCTGGCATCGATTGATTACTCTGGTTGGCACAGGGTGGCACTACTGTATGGAGAGTTTTGCCTTGTTTAATTAACAAGTATGTGCTAGTATAAGAGATGGTGATCATGTGATGCATTTTAGGATTAGTTTGGTTCCTCACACAAATTGCTTGAAGGTCACGTTCTGATTAAAAAATTGGCAGGGTAATATTTGTTGCCCTCAATTCACTTCACCAATGAAATATCCTAAGATTAGACTGACTTCTTGGACAAATTTCCTGAATGACAGGTATGTTCTGGTTAAGAAATAGACCTGTTTGCTGTTCTCTGTCTGGTTCAGCTTTAATAATCTCTGCACTTTGGGTACAGCAAGTGATATCTGCTACACACCTATTGGGCTATGGGACAACATGGAAAAACTCAAATTTGACTAATATGAAGACCCATCAGCCACTGACTCCTTTTGAAGCTCTTAGTCTATAATAACATCAATTAAACTGAACCCACTATTTATATTAGATGCTATGGAACTTGTAAACAGGATCAGACTAAATCTTTTCCTTTCTTCGTAAAAACCCGTAACTAAATTACAAAAATGAGTGTTAATCTACTAAATAAAAACGTATTAGAATTAACTAGAATTGCATATGGCATTACCAAACACATTCTTCTTTCAGACAAAAATAGTCTTCTTTCTATGATACATATAAAATTTTTAAATGTTGTTATATTCAGAAATAAGTCCGAAAATAAAAAAGTCTGTATTAAATAGGGACATGTTTTATATAATCTCTCATAATCTGCAGTACTTCAAAGTTTTCTAAAAATACTTTTACTTAATGATTCAATATGTAAGTCATTTCAGACTTTATTTTAAATAATTGTATAAGTAAACTTCACCTAATTTCATTTCTCCATTTCTTTTAAGCTTTACAAGGATACACATTTAAATGTTGGACTATTTCTAGAATCTAATATTAATTATTAAACATGAATATCTTTACTGAAAAATTAAAAATCCCTTGCACAAATGATATGTTAAATATCTGTATTGAAAAAATAATATGTTAAAAAAAAAGTTTTTTTAAACAATGTACTAAAAAGTACAAAATAAAGTAATCCATCTTTTAGTTAATTTGCTGTTATGGAAAACAATAGAGATCTTAAAAAATCTAGACGTGTTATAAAACAATTGACAATTGCAGTAATATTGTCATTTAAATAAGGCTTTCTTGCTTTTTATGATTTACTTGAGCCTCAAATGCTTTTATTTAAATGACAATATTCCTGCAATTTCCAATTCTTTTATAACAAATCTAGATTCTTAAGATCTCTAATATATTCCAAGAATAACAAATTAACCTTGAGATGGATTATTTTGTTGTTTACTTTGTTATTTTGTACTAAAAATTAGTCAGCGATTTACATAAAATAAAATTAAAAATTTTAACATGTTATTTTTTTTATTATACTTGCATATTATTCTAAAAAATGATTAAAACTACAAAAAAATTTGACAAAAATTAAAATTTAATAATAAGATGTGAAAGTCAAAAAATATGCGGTACTTTTGACTTATGCCCCATGTGGTCGCAAGAGGCGCTGTTTCTGTGTCAACCACAGAAATATTCAGAGAAGGGGACCAAAAGCAGCGATGCAAGTTCTAGCCCTATGTCACCTTTTTGTTTCTGTTGTATTTGAGTGAAATGGAAAGAGCAATAGAAAGATTAGGAAGAGGGATAGAGATACCGTTAATAGGTAGTAAGGGAGTATATATTTTGTCAGGTCTTTTTTTTGCGGATGATATATTTTTGTGTGCAGAAAAAAAAGAAGATATGGAAGTTATGTTGAGGACATGTGCAAGGGTGGGTAAAGAGATGGGGATTAAATTTAGTGAAGAAAAATCAAATATAATGATGGTTAATACTGAGGAAAGAGAAGATATAGAATTTTTATTGGGAGATATTAAGTTAAGTGTTGTGAATAGATATAGTTATTTGGGAATCAGAAGTAATCAGAAAAATTATTTGGATGAATGGGAGAAAAAATTGATAAATGAAGCAAAGAAAAGAAAGGGATTGATAAAGAAATTAACAGTATTTTCATATAATAAATATGATGTAGCTAGAATTATATGGAAAGGAGTTGCAGTAGCAGGGTTAACATATGGTAATGATGCATTATATGTTAGTAAAAAGATATTAGATTATTTAGAAAAAGCTCAAAGGGAAGTAGGAAGACATGCATTGGATGCAGAAGTATGGACAGCAAGGGAGGCAATTCAAGGAGAAATGGGATGGTCAAGTTTTCATATGAGAGATGCAAAAAGTAAAATGAAAATGTTTGGTAGATTGCAGTTTATGGATAATAAAACAATAGCTAAAATAATATTTAATTGGGTTATGAGTAAAGGGCAGGTAACAAGATGGGTGAGAAAGGTAATGCGGTATGCAAAAGATTTGGATAAAGAATTTATATCAGTATATTTGTACAAAAGATGGGATGATTGTGTTAAGAGGATTATTGAGTGTTATAGTAGTAAGGAATGGGATAAAAGAATAAATTTATTAATAAAGACTAGGGAGTTAGAGATATGGAGAAATAGTATGGAGAGTAAAAGGAGTTTAAATATATATAGAAATAAACAGAATATTAGGTGTGAGTTAATATATGATAATAGTAAGGAAAGTAGTTTATTGTTTAAGGCTCAAACGGGATCTTTAGCTACAAAAGAATATACATGTAAATGGAAAAATATGGGTGATTTATTTTGTAAATTATGTAAGGAAGGAATAGAAAATATTAGGCATTTGTTAATTGAATGTAAATGTTTGAAAACAGAAAGGGTACATATAATGAAGTTGTGGAAAAATAAATATGAAAAGAGTGATTATACAGAAAGTGAATTATTGGTTTTTATGCTGGGTTTGGGAAAAGATAAGGGGGATTTAGATATAAAGGTTATAGAGTTGACAAAAATTATGTTGTGGAAATGGGATAGAGCAGATTATGGGTAAATTTAGAGTGGGGAATGTAAAAAAAAGTGTCTAACAGGTTTATCTGGGCATAATTGCTGAGATATTCTTGACTTCGTTTAAGGAGAAGCCATAATACATCACATCACAGGAACCTTATGCCAAGTAGCTGCCAGCACTACTGCCCACTTGGTGGTGTTGATAGCCATAGGTAAACACATCTAGCTTACATTGTCTGCTACCAGCAACTACCAGCAATCATGTGATCATCTACTATGTAAAAATATTTATGTATTGGCTTTTTAATAAAATCTCTAACCTTTTTTTTCCACATTTACTTTATTCACAATATGTATATGAAATATTAAGTTTCAGAAGAAGAATTCAAATTTTAATAGAAAATATTTACTTTTAATTAGTTAAGTAAGAATTAAATAAAAATATTAACAAAATTTTACTCTACAAATGTAATGTTTCCAACAGCTCAGTTGTTATAGATTTTTCCTGGGAAACCTAAGTTTGTGAGTTTGAGTTCGGAAGGGTAAGAGATTTTTTTTTTCATTGTTAAAAATTTAAAAATCTGGACATCCCCACAGAATGACAGACAAGGCAAGTTAATGTAAAAGCATTTAGTAAAGAACAATTCTACATATAGAATCAGTGGCATGTGATGTTATTAGAGAGAGAAAGGAAGCAGTTTGTTGTTTCACAGTGAATTAAAATATAAAGTGAATCAAATGTCAGAGCTAAAAGCGAATGATATTCATATTTTTTTAATGTACGCTTTTCATTTTTTCTGCTTATTTTTTATGTCTGTCTGATAAAATCTTGTAATTCAATTTTCATCCACTTCCCAATTTCTGATCTATTTGAAATTTTGCATACAGTTGTGTTCCTGATAACAATACATTTTCCAGAGATTGCAAACAATTTTAGCACAAAAATTAGTGGAAAAAAAAATTAAATTTTGCAAGGGGTTCACAATACACTACGGAAATGCCATCTAGTGGTATTAAAATATACTTGAATTTTCTTCATTCCTAATTTCTGGATATAAAAAAAAAATTAAAGTAAATGTATTTATCCACATAGCTTCACTAAAAAAATAAAATAAAAAAAAGCACTAAGAAATTAAAAATAAATTTTCTTCAATGTTTGCAGTATTCCTGATATTATCTGACCAAAATAAAAGCATATGGTACTCATGGTAAATATTTCTATACATGATCACCACATGCCATGATTATGGTCAGATAACATCAAGAACACTCTGAAAAATGAAAAAAAAACATTTTTAACTTCTTAGTACTTTTTTTTTTTACTTTTTAGTACATTTATGTGAATAAAATGTTATATATATTTTTTTGCATTTTTATTTGAGTTTTAAACAAATTGACCATTAAAACCACCTTCTATTAAATTTCCTGAATACAGATTTTATAATAAAGAAACAATATGCAACATTTATTGATAAATGTATTCACTTTGAAACTGCAAAAGTTACATATATAATATTTAAATAATTCACAATATTAATATATTTTTTATATATATAATAAAAATAATACAGAAAAACTTTTGGCAAATATTTATTTTTGTCCTTTTCAAGGCAATGGAACTATTTTCAAGCTTCAATTTACATTGCATACATAGCTGCATCTACATGTTTTATATATATATATAAAATTAACTACAACTACTACTACTACTACTACTATTATTATTATTATTAATAATAATAATAATAATAATAATAATAATAATAATAATAATAATAATAATAATAATAATAATAATAATAATAATAATAATAATAATAATAATAATAATAATAATAATAATGTTAATAATAATAATAATAATAATAATAATAATAATAATAATAATAATAATAATAATAATAATAATAATAATAATAATAATAATAATAATAATAATAATAATACGGGAAGTACAAGAAAAAAAAATTCCATTCATTTTTCATTAGCCAATTATTAGTAAAATTAAATGATGCTTTGCATATATTCATAGAGTTATGCTTGTTGTTAATTAATATAATTCATTTCTTATATTTTCCTTCTATTTGGTTCTTTAATGTAGTTTAAAGGTTTTATATTTTTTATACAATTTATTGAAATAATTGAGAGAGTGCAAATTTCTCAAGCGCTTATGGCTACAAGCAGCCAATCAAATCTTAAGCACTGGGACAGAGAATTTAATAAGAAAAGAGCGGTTCCACTCGCTTCTTCACTTGTTTTTATATATATCCAAATCAGTCCAAAGTACTTATATTTGAAAGCGTGAATCTTAAATATCTTCACACTTAACTCACTGAGTTCAAATTATAAACATACAGCATGAAATCTTTCGATTTACTACGCAGTAGTTTTCGATATTATAAATTTGCAGCAATATCTGTAAATAATTTTTAAAGCGCAGTCGATATTGAAATAATTGAGAGAGTGCAAATGCTTGTAGTCATAAGCACTTGAGAAATTTGCACCCTCTCAATTATTTCAATATCGACTGTGCTTTAAATATTATATACAATTTATTTTAAATCTATATTTTAAATAATAAATATATAATGCTGATTTACCATCTTTTTTATTAATTGCACTTTATACTCAAGTGCTTTCGAAGGTCTAAGCCTTCATTTTCAAGAAGTAGCTGGAATAAAATATGCAAATTAGGGTGGACTACATTTTCATTGACCTAGATTTGCCACTTCCTGGAGGTGGCATAAAATCTAGTCCACCTAATTTGCATATTTTATTCTAGATAATTCTTGAAAATGAAGGCTTAGACCTTTGAAAGTGCTTGAGTATAAAATTTATTATTTATTAAGATGGTGATTATCTATTTAATATAGAAATAGTATTCATATATCTTATAGTTTATGTGTATTTATATTAACACAAATATAGATTTTACAAATACTAATTGTTTCCCTGTATATCCACAGTAAATCATGCTGCAATTTCTACAAGTAATTTTATATATAATTTCTTTTTTATATTTCATTTCTCTTATTTTATAATTATCTATTAATTTATCTAGATTTTTACTTAAAGAGAAATGATTTCACCTTTTCACATATGTGCCTTAATAATTTATTTAATAGCTCAATGATGTTGTGTTAAGTACAGCAGAAACTCAAACACAAGATAAAGACTTTATAAAGAGCAACAATTGTATCTTTAACCTAAATCCTTAATTATATAGGCCAATCTAAAGCATCTTGATTTGAGAGCATGAAGATGTTGTTACTCTGTTCACTTTTACGTTCATTGTTTTCTTTCATATATTAATATAAGTGAAATCTTTCAATTTACTATGCACTTAATAAATAAATTTGAATGTTAGACTTTCTACTATTTGACCATCGATGTTTATGTTTTTGTTTATATAATTATTTTTTAGTAATGTATTATAAACTTTAGGGAAGTATGAAAGTTTCATCCACTTTTTATTAGAATTGTTATTATTATTTAATTAGGTAATTTATAATTAAAAAGTATATATAATATTACAAACATTAATCAAACAAGAAACAAATTGTGTAACTTGCTTTTAAGCTTATATTAAAATGTTCACTAGAGGAAGCTTACCAATAGCTCCAATCAAGCTTTAATTTATAAGTGCCGAAAGAGAAAGAATTCAAAATCTCTATCAGAAAGTCCTCATCCCCAGACCAATTGGTTTCAAGCTTACGACTCACCTCAGTGAGGAGTTAGGATTCCAGACACTAGATCCCCAGACCAACTGGTTTTGAGCTTATGGCTCATCTCAGTGAGGAGTTAGGACTCGTCTGGAGTCCTAACTCCACACTGAAATGAACCATAAGCTTGTCTGGAATCCTAACTCCTCACTGAGGTGAGCCATAAACTCAAAACCAATTGGTCTGTGTCTGGAGTTTTAACTCCTCACAGAGGTGAGCCATAAGCTTGAAACCAATTGGTCTGGAGATGAGGACTTTATCTGTCTAGTATCCGGAGTCCTAACTCCTCACTGAGGTGAGCCATAAACTTAAAACCAATTGGTCTGGGGATGAGAACTGTCCGATAAAGATTTTGAATTCTTTCTCTTTCGCACTTGTAAATTAAAGCTTGATTGGAGCTATCGGTAAGCTCCATCTAGTGAACAATATTATAAAAATTTACACAATGTGAAACAAAGAGCAGATTAAAATATTACTCTTACCTTACTAACATAATAATTTTAATAAAAAATATTTTTAATAATACTTTGATGGCAATAACAAATTTTATTGCGTAAGTTATTCAGAGTGTGAGTGTTACAAGTACCTTTGACCACTGTTATGTTACCGACAGCATAACTTTACATGGTATTACTTTGCGGTTACAATTTGACATTTGAAAAAAAGCACAGGCTATTACCAATATCATTGAACTATTGTCATGCCACCTGCTGACATAACTTTATACTACACAATAACTAGATTTTTGCACCTTCATGACACTACTACCAATATCTTTGAAGTACTATCATGCCCTAATGGCAATCAATGTATTCTATGGATTTGATTCAATTGATTGCATCCATGGGAGAAATGTTATCAGAGCATAGCATGGAAGCAATGATTACCCAACATTCAACCAAATAAGAAAGAACAAATACAGGGTTGATTTTGTCATTTTTATGAATTAACATATAAACACTTGATTTTGGCATTTTTTTATAATCATAAAAAAAGTATATAAAAATGTTATATAAAACAGATGCAATTATCAAGTAGAAGCAACAATACTTTTGCGCACATCAACCACACACTAGTGATTAAATGTCAAGATATAATCCATATGGATATCTTTATTAGAAGATTAATAGATAACTATTATGTATCTTAAGGAAAATCTTTAACATATTTACTGAAAGATTTAAAGAACCACTACACAAATAATATCTTGGACAAGTGTCTTACTATCTTCATTGGTATATTAAAGGATCGCTGCACAATTAGTATCTTAGAGATTTAGTCTTAATATTTTTATTGGTAGATTAAAGAACCGCTTTCTTGGGCAATCTCTTAATGGATATTATTACTCGGAAGATTAAGGAATTATTGCACAATTAATACATTAGGTAAAGTCTTAAGCTCTTTACTGATAGATTAAAGAACCACTACACAATTAGTAGATAAAGCGAGGTCTTAGCATCATTGTCAATAGATTAAAGGACCATTGCATAATTAGTGTCTTAGACAAGGTCTTAATGAATATTTGTAAGATTAAAGAACTACTGCATCAGTTAGTATCTTTATTGGAGAATTAAAGGATCATCTAGAATCTTAGATAAGATCATAATATCTTCAATAGAACCTTAAACAAGATCATAATATCTTCAATAGTAATAATAATATCAGCAGTAGTGGTAAAACTGGAAACAGTGGTAGCACCAAAGATGAAGACTATAAATCTAATTTTCTTTTAGAATCTGCGAATTTTACCTGATCCAAACTCCTTAAGACCAAATAAGATGTTAATATTTAAAATTAATATAGCTACTCTTAGCAAAACTTATCCTCCAGAGAAAGAAAGCTTAATAGAACAGATGGATGGATACATGTTCTTTTGGAAAGGCTGATCAGTGAATGAAAGGAGAATGTACGATGTTAGATTTGCTGTAAAAATCTAATTCAGAATATTCTATTGATGGAATTCCTCATTGTATTATGAATGAAGGGCTGAACTTGACTTGCACAAAGGTACTAGCGCTCATTTTGTTAGTGCCTATGCTCCAATCTTAGATTTACGCTCCAATCTTAGATTTAGAGAAATTCAGAAAAGGAAAGTGTTTGTTTCTTATTGGAAAGCATTACTCAAAAGCAAAACTCTCCATACAGTAGCACCACACAGTGCAAGCCAGAGTAATCAATGAATGCAAGAAGGTTTGTGCATAAAATCCTTATCTAGTGCCTACTCATCCAATATCCACAGACTAGTTTCTAGTTTGTGTCTTTCATCAGTGAGGAGCCTTGGATCTGAGAGCTACTGTGTGGAGAGTTTTGCCTCTGGGTAAACAGCTTGTGTAAGCATAAAGAATGGTGATCATGTGATGTTTAGTGGTTGGAAAGCATTATTACAAAGTTAATTCTTTTTTTCTTGCAGACTTTACTTCATATGTTGGTACAAATAATAGACTTTAGGTAAAAGTCATTGGAAATAATAGGATTGCTGTTGTAAATCCAAATGGTGTGTTATTATTGAGCCTTTGCATGACACATAGTTTGACTATCCCAAATGGTTTATTTAACCAAAAAAACTACTATAAAGGAACATGGATACATCTATGCTCACAACAATGGCATTTAATAGATTACATTATAAAAACAGGCAAAACCCTCTATATGTACTGCCACTCAGTGCAAGCCAGAGTAATCAATGGATGCCAGAAGACTTGTGCATAAAATCCCCATCTAGTGCCTACTCGTCCAATATCCCCAGACTAGTTTCTGGCTTGTGGCCTTCGTCAGTGAGGAGTCTTGGATCTGAGAGGACTGCACCTAGATCTTAGGATCTAATGCAACCCTCCAGCAGCCACCTTTTATCTCTACTTGACTACAAAACTACGAGACTTAAATTGAAAATACTATAATATTTTCAATCCAAGCTCATATAGTCATATAGGTCTAAACTCAGTTCAGTACCTATACATTTTGGTGTCTTTGGTTTTTTAATAACCATAGCCACCACTATCCTATTAGGCAGGATTGGTTTTAAGCCAATAAACATCACATGTATCATCATTGCTTACGCTTGCTCTTAACTGTTATTAGAGTGTTTTGCCCGGTTCTTAATAACAGTTAAGAGCAAGCATAAGAAATGGTGATCATGTGATGTTTATTACACTACATTATAATTGTGAGTCAGAGTTCAAGAGCAGTTCACATTGTGCGAGTGCTTGCAAGGACAGATTGTTAGATAGATCATACTTTAGTAAGCTCCACAATTAAAATGAGAATTGCATTAACACATAGATATTCTTCTTTAAAAGAATCTTCCATGCACTAAAATTACTAATTTGAGTACTCACTATTGGAATTCTCTTAAGGAATGTGTTAGAGATACAAGCAAATCTATTCTTGAATTTACTAAAAAAGAAGAATCATTAATGGTTTTTTGACAGGGATTATATTATTAATGATTTTATTAAAAGGAAATGTAGCATTTTCTGTTTGGTAGAATAATAGATTAAATGTGGAACTTCCTATCAAAAGATCCGAAGGCAGAAGTTCAACGTCCAACCAAAAGGCCTTAAAATGATTAGTGGCTTAAAACTATAAAGATGATACAAACATTCCCTGATTGTGGTCATATTAGATCTTTTTTAGATTCATTGGAAGCATCATATGGACTCTTCAATAATATTTTAACAGATGGATCGAGTATTTTTTATTTTATTTTTTAAATAATAATACAAGAATTGAGATGACAACTTTTAATGATCTATCAAATGTGTCTATTCATTTAGATTTGAACAAAGATATCCAGATTAGTGAAGTCAAAACAACTCTTTGTAATTTTTAAAAATGAAAGGATTGCAGGACTTGATAAAATCCCTGGAGAAGTTTTAAAATATAGCGGTGATACGTTAGCTTCAAAAATATTGGAATTTTTTAGGAATATGTGGACTCTCATGAGCTTGGGCCATCTGCTTTTAAAAATATTTTTATTGTTTCAATATTAACAAGGAAAAAGAATAGACAAGATAGCAATAATTATTATTGGAATATTATTAATATCCATTTTAAAGCAATGGTACTTTCAATAATTTTGTTGAATAAAATTGTTTCTAGCCATAGCCAAAGCTTCAATGTCATTTTAGAGAATGAAGCATTATAGATATGGTTTTATTGCCAGGGGGATGCAAGAAAAATTTCAGGAACTAAGGAGTGAGTTATATTTTGGATTTTAATGATTTGATCAAGGCATTTGATTCAGTTAGTAAGATATATGGCATTGTTCTGAAATTTGTTAATTGACCATAAAAATTTATTCGTATTATATAGCTTCTATCCAATGGAATGAGATAAAGTGCTTTTATAGCAAGTGGAAAATCTGAGGCATTTGAAATGAAATTGGTGTTAAACAAGAATGTGCAAATTATTCCACTATTGTTTCAAATTTTATGATAATGATCTTTGGAATTATTTATAGATGGATTAAGCAAACAGGAATCAGGATATGATATAGGTTTGATGATGGAATTTTTAATTTGGATCAATTAAAAGTGGAAACAACACCTTTATAGTAATGCTGGTGATTGTGCTATTTTCGCAACATATAAAGACTTTGATTTACTGATTAATATTCAAATTATTCAAGTTCTTTATCAGCCTGGATACTTGTCAACTTGAAAGTGTAAACCAATAAATCATGTTCTTCAGTTTGCAGGATGTGATATTATGGAGTCCAGTATTATAAAATCACCCATTTTTTGGATTGATTATGTAAAATTAAAGAACAATGCAAGACTTCCTGAAGGTTATTTTTTGGTGAACTTGAGCATGATTTTCATAGGAGAGGTAGACCATGTCTATGTTATAAGGATTATCTCCAAAACATTTTAAAGAAGTGCAATGTCAATTGTTTTCATTGCAAAGAACTGATGGAGAAAATAATACATTGGATAGCTACATATTTGTCATTCAGAGATTGGTTTGTATAGTCATTGCAAAACTTATTGCTAGAATAGTTTTTTCTCTATGTCTCCTTTCTTTCTTTTTGGAGTTAGAATGAACATTTTCATTTTTGAATGGTTATTATTTATTTTATCAGTCTATGTAATTTGGTGCAGTGGTAGAGTGGTGGATTTGTGAGAGGAAAGTTCCAGATCAAAGCTTAACCTATTATTTCTGACATTCAAATGTCACATGCCCTTCCGAGCAACTAATCACCTGATTATTTATTAACTATTGAACTGTAATTATATTTTTATGATATTGATTTTTAAATAGTACTTAAGTAAATTGTAACTCATGCTAAAATTTAAAAAAATCTAGAAATTTGATAGGCTGCATTTTAGTTTCCAAAATGGTTTAGAGTGCATAATAAAACGGTACTCTTATTAACATTCAATACTCCAGCTAAACAATAAGATTTATAAACCTTCAAAAACAAATATCTAGATATCATACCAAAGTAAATAATAAAACAGATAAATATATCACCATATGTTTTCGGAATTGAGAACTCAAAACAGTCGATGGATTTTTTTATCTCCAGAATTTACCTTAGTGGGTACTGGAATTTTTTACAAAATCCTGGACAATAAACCATTTTGATTATTTTACTTATAACGTTAATAAATGTCATTTAATTTATTATATTCTCCGGTTTAGTTTTATGCATTTAACTAAAACCAAACAAAACAGAGCGTTTTCTTGTGGAGTTTTGAAAGTGTGGATTCAAATCCCTTCAGATTAAACTATTTATACTAAATGTTAAAATCCTGATTAATAAATATTACAGAGTATATCCAAACAAAATAGACCGTTTTCTTGTGGAGCTTTGAAAGTCTGGATTCAAATCCCTTCTGATTAAACTATTTACACTAAATGTCAAAATCCTGATTAATATTACAGAGTATATGGCTAAGAAATCTGAATTGGTCAAGGTTGTATAAAAAACTATAAAAATTTCTATAAACTGTACTTTATACATATAGCTTTTATAATATATATTCAACTTAACATAACCTTTGCCAAACTATAAACAGAAGTTAACTGTGCTGGTTAAAATAATCAGACACATGCGTTTGCATTTAACTACTACGACTTCCTCAATTAAATACTATAAACAAAGCTAGATTGAGTTTTTAAAGTAAGTAAATTAATGCTTAATACATAAAACTCCAGATAATTAATTAAGCCCAGAAATACCGATAAACAACCGGTTAATGTAAATTACTCATTTTAAAAAAAGAAGAGAAAAGAAAAAGTTTTATTTACGATAGATTATTTTATTTAAACAGGTTTCCACCAAAAGTGTAAATAATACGCAAATAAATTACGCAGTGAATTATTTATTATCTTCGTTTTTTTATCTTTAATACAACCGCTTTCTTTTTTTTTAAATATATATATAGTAGACAGTTATAATCTTGCAAATTTTAAAAATTGTTAAATGGACGAATAAAATATTTTCGGTTTAAAATTTAACGAATTAAGAAATAAACGAACATCAAACCACTAAACATCACATGATCACCATTTCTTATGCTTACACAAACTGTTTACACAGGCTAAACTCTCCATACAGTAGATCCTAAAACCTAGGTGCAGTGCTCTCAGATCCAAGGCTCTTCACCGATGAAAGCCACAAACTGGAAACTAGTCTGGGATATTGGATGAGTAGGCACTAGATAGGGATTTTATGCACAAACCTTCTTGCAGCCATTGTGGTTTGCATTGATAGTGCTACTGTATGGAGAGTTTAGTCTCTGAGAGAACATTATAGTAAATACAAGCGCTTTAAAATGCTGGGTGAAGAAGCTGTTAATGGAAACAATCAAAATAAATCAATGTAGGCTAAGTGCTTTCGAGGTGTTATCCTTCATAATCATAGCCAACATAAATTTTAAATAATTGTTGTGATATTGTTAAATGGTAATGTTGTAATGGTATAGTATCACACTACATATAACTGCACACCATACATAGAAAAGCATGTTGACTATATATTCTACAATGTAAAAAATATGATACTCCATTCCAAATGGTCTGTAGCGTATACAATAAGATATGAACAGTTTCCAAAATTTGAGATTGCCATTCCCATGTGTAAAATCCATTCAATCTAAACATTATTATTATTATTATTATTATTATTATTATTATTATTATTATTATTATTATTATTATTATTATATAACCCACGTATTTGGCACAATGTAAAATGGCTTCCCTTTGAACAAAGTCAAAAATTTCTGTGTATAGTCTAAATGCTTAGGAACCATGTTAGCCACATTAATTATTCCTTCCTTCCAAACTCCTTATGTATACCAATACGCTCATCTTCTTATTCTTTATTGCCAGTTATTACTCTAACCCTATTTCATTTCTTTTCTTTTCCTCCTATTCCATTTTAATAAAAGCTGTTTAGATATTACGGTTATCCATCCTCATATTCCCCAAATTTCATTATAAAAATCAAAATATAAGATCATAAAATCTCCACTGCTTTCATTTTCTTTAAATTTCTACCATTATCCCCATCCATTTTTATCATCCTATACTCCAGAAATAAGTGTTCGATACTTTCCCTCCCATCTCCACAAGAACTATATCGACAATTAAATTTTTACTCCATTTCTGCCTTCTTAATCTTAATATCTAAAGCTTCTGCTCTTGAAGCAAATAACAATAAATACACTTCAGTCTTAACACATATTCTTCATATCATTCATATAATTTTTATTTTTATATAACTGCACATTTCCACAGCTCTAATCCTTTTCCTCAGACCAACTTATGAAACCTTTTTTCTGCCTCCTCATAATTATGTACATATAATGAATGCATTATCTATAGATTTATCTGAATATTTGAGTAGTTGGTTAGATGAGTATGGAAAAAGTGGAGATAAAAAGTTAAAGGAAGAATACAGCATTGACAAAAAATGCATTTTTTAAGCAAAATAAAATATTTTATTGACAATTAAAGAAAAGATTAATTAAAGGCTGTATGTGAAGTGTACTACTGTATGGTTGTGAAACATAGACAATGGATAAAAAAAAATTAGGGCCAGATTGAAAGCCTTTGAGATGTGGTCATGGAAAAGGATGGATAAAATTAGTTGAATGAATAAAATGGCAAATGTAGAATTTTTGAAAAGAATAAATTAAAAAATGAGAGGATTGATTAAGAAAAGTAGAAATAGAAAGAGAAACTGAATTGACATATATATGAAAGATGTTTCGGAGGGAATGGGGAATGGAACAAGAAAATACAGAAATGATTGACCTTGCTGGATCATACAAAAGATGGAAAGCCATCTGTGGAATTTAAGAGCTGGGAAATGAAAAGAACAGAGTAGAGAAATGGATGAATTTGTGATGTGACCTGCTATCTGGACCTGTCCATAGGACAGAATACTATTGACTGATTGGTTGGTATATTTATCTCATATTTTATAAAAATACATGATCTATCCATTAATTTAGCACACTCCAAAATCTTTCTTGCCCAATGTGCTTGGTGACCTTTCCACATAATCCAATTAAAACATTATTTTCATTATCCTATTTTCATTTGTATATTGAAGCCTTCTGAACATTTTTAATTTACTTTTGATTTCTTCTCATTAAAAATGAAACACTTCTCAATTCATCTTGAATGGCCTCATCTATTGTCCACAATTCTCCAGCATATCTACCTACTTTTTTTTCTATCTAAAAATTTCTGACTCTCCTGGATAATACAGTGTGCCTTATCTAAATATTAGAACAGCCACCATCACTCTTTTCCAAATACTCTACATATCCCATATTTATCCTATGGGAAAACATCAGACTTTTTCAATTAATCCCATTCCCTTTTTTGCACTCTTTCTCAGCTCTAATTCCCAGCAATCTGCATAATTTCTTTTTCCATTTAATGCAGTATTTAAATATCTATAATCATCTACCTCTTCAAGGCAAAGATCTTCTATTATTCATTCTTTAGTTTTATCTTTCCCACTAAATATCAAAATCTTAAATTCATCTATCTGAATTTAGTATTAGACAAAAAAAGAAATGGGCTATTGTTACATTAAAAGGAAGTACAATGTCTGATATATCAGCAAATACAGATATTAATAATCTTCTTACCTACAAGTTAAATAATGGGCACCTTGACTTTAGATAAAAGTAAGCAATATATACTAAAACAAAGCATTATATGATTTCTTTAGATTACAATAAACCTGCATTAGACATCAGCGACCTATTTCTGTTCATTTTATAACTATTGTTGTATAATATTTACATGTTTAAGTTTGTACGATTGCACTGTGATCAATCGTGATTTAAGATTGGAATGGTCATGCATTTGGTATTTAAAAGAAAAAAGCTTTGCATATTACACTGAAATATATGAGTAGACGTCTCACTGTCATGTGTCATGCATAAATGCTCCATTTACATGTAAAATTCCTGATTTTCTGTCTGATTGCAAAAATATCCGTGATTAATTGAATTAACTTATTAGCAAATTCCTTTGCAACAACTCTGTAGTTTCTATACTGCTTGCAAAAAAAAAAAAGACGTTACCACTGGCAAAAAAAGAGCTGGAACACTATATATTTCCTTGAGTTCTTCCCTATCCCTAATCTTTATATGTCAATTTCCAATTCTCTTTTAAATTAGTGCATTTAAATGCAGCTCATTATTTAACTAAGATACAAGGTATTATATAACAGTAAAATCCTGAATTGTGAATTATGCCAATACAAAGCTCATGAGACTAATTTCAGGGAAGCCTCTTTGCATCATCACAAGAATGGCATTCCATCTATACCATTCCTTAAACTAAAGCTCATACTCTGCAACACAATAATATTTATTAAATGGCTGGAAAGCAATTTTCAGCAATATTTAACATTTTATCTTTATAATTACTGTATCTCCACAATAATATTAACGAACATCTACGTAATACCCTAAAAGAGTAACTCACAATTGCAACTTATTTATAAAATATCACTCAACGCACCATCACTCGGGCTCAAGAAATTCTTCTTAGGTCGACCACTGAAAGGAAATGATAGAACAATTAATGCAAACCTCTTTTTTTTTTTATTTTTAACTATAGGCTCGTTTTAATTTTTATTCATTAATATACGATTTCTGTAATAACATTAAACCAACCCTAATTTATAAATTAAAATTTGAATTTTGGTTTTAAATGACATTTTCCATTCCTCCCTCATCATAACTTTAGTGAACTACTAAAGAATTATTTATGATGGTCTAACATTATGTTCTACAGAAAATAGTAAACTTTTGTAGATAAGTACATCTATATTGTTTTCCTGAAGGTTTGTGATTATGGTATTCTAGTTATATTTTTATATTGGACTATTTCCATCATCTAATATTTTAATATTTAAAGAAGCTGCTCACATGACAATGGCAAAAAATCCCATAAGCCAACCCGGTGTAACTATACATAATGTATGGAAAACACTAACCAACTTTGCTCTTAGGAATAAGTGGAGAAATCAGGAGGAACCTCATAGATAACTATATGAAATTACTACAGACTATTGCCCTTGGCAGGATGGCTCAGTTGGTTAGAGCGTTACCTTAAAATTCAAAACTCAAAAATCTAAAGACCCAGGTTCAAATCCCAAGCTACTACTAACACTGGTCAAGCCAGCAAACACCTGAAGAAGAGGGGAGACTAATAGCTCTCAAAATGTTGCGCATATACTAATCTGTTAAACCATTAAACATCACATGATCACTATCTCATACTAGCACATAATTGTTATTAAACATTTCAAAACAAAGCAAAACTCTCCATACAGTAGTGCCATCTTGTGCTAACAAGAGCAATCAATGGATGCCAGAAGGCTTGTGCATAAAATCCCTATCTAGTGCCTACTCATCCAATATCCCAAGACTAGTTTCTGGCTTGCGGCCTTCGTCAGTGAGGAGCCTTGGATCTGGAGGGTTGCATTAGATCCTAAGATCTAGGTGCAGTGCTCTCAGATCCAAGGCTCCTCACTGACAAAGGCCACAAGCCAGAAACTAGTCTGGGGATATTGGATGAGTAGGCACTAGATAGGGATTTTATGCACAAGCCTTCAGGTATCCATTGATTGCTCTTGTTAGCACAAGATGGCACTACTGTATGGAGAATTTTGCTTTGTTTTGATATACTAATCTGTTTGATATGTCTTGCATTGGTGGTCGAGAGGTCAGCGTGACTGCTTTGCACTTGCAGGCAGTTGCCTGGGTTGTGGGTTCGCATCCCGGCTGATGCTATGACACTTAATCTGTTTGATATGCTATTACTAACAGTATTTGGAATATTTAAATAAGGTTAAATTTTTCTAAAGACATTCAGTACTAATATTACATGATCGAAATAGTTCAATATAAAAATACAACAAGTACATCTATATGTTTTGGGAGATAGTATTGTAAGCTGACTAGAGTTTAATATTCATTTATACTCTTAGGAGCAATTCTCTTAATTTGATTCCAGAGCCATCTCTTGTAAGCTTGAATAATCCATGGATACTAGATAGTGGTGCTATTAGATTCACATCCAGCACTATCCTATCTGCATTTCCAGACTGTTTTCTGGCTTATGACCTTCATCAGTGGAGAGCTGTAAGCCAGAAACAAATCTGGTAATATGGATAGAAAAGCTTGGAAGTGGGTGTAGTTACCTTACTTTCTACATCCATAAATTAAATTGACAGATGGCTCTGAAGTAAAGTGAAAAGAACTGCTGCTAACAACATATATCTATATAAAAGAAACGATCATCAGTTATTTATTTATAACATTTAGTATAGTGAACTAATCTATTATTTTTAAGAGGCTTAAGAATATAAAAGCAATGAAACGGAAGCCTATTAAAAATTATAAACGAAGAAATGATTTAAAGACTGTTAACTAAAATACTGTGCATAGACAGTGCAACTTATGCATTTACGTATAACTTGGACATTGTAATTCAAAACATTCCACAGTTATCATTTGCAAAATGTGTGTGTGTGAATATATATGTAGTTTACATATAATTTTAATATTGCCATAATTAACGTAATTCCAAAATTTATACCTCCTTTCTGTGTGAATGTAATATAAATGTTCGGGCATTTCTACAGAAACGGTAACCAAATATTTTGTCTAAATACTTTTATTCATGTTTAGCGTACTTCCGATATATTACATATCATATTTGTAGCTCATTCATTTCTTTAGTGTTCCTAGTCAGTAAATACACTTGATATCTTTATTCATTATTTTATTTAAATTCATTTAAATTTGTTATTTCATTATTCATAAATATATTTTTATAACGCCCACTTTTTTGATGGGGGGAATGAATGAGCTATAAATATGATATGTAATATATCGAAAGCATGAATAAAAATGTTTATGCAAAATATTAGATTACCTTTTCTGTATAAATGCCTGAACATTCATATTACCGGGCATTCATACTACCATAATTACATATGTTTTAAAAAAAATATTAACGTAGTGATTAGATAAAAATTGTCTTTTTCTAATAAAGAAAAAAAAACCTTATTTAATCATAACAAATTATTTTAAAAAATAATTTATTTAATTCTTTTTTTTTTTTTTCATGTGTCAAAGTATCGGCCGGGGAAGCGAACCCGCAAACCCGGGACAACTGTTTGTAAGGCAGCTGTGCTAACCACTCGACCACCAACGCTTTACTTTTAAATTTAAAAAAAAAAAAAATTGGTATTTATTTGCTTTGGGTAATATTTTCGGCTTCAATTTGTCCCTGAAAATGACAAGTCTACATTTTAAAACTTTTTAAAAAGAAAGGCAAAAATCGCAGAATAACAACAGAAAATCTCCCATTTCAAAAAATACATGAGAAAATGAGAAAAGATTTTAATCAGTTATAATTCTGAGATGTCAGACAGTCAAAACTATAAAATAATTATAAATAGACATTGTATAATTAAGTACTTTGGAAAAAAAAACCGATATGTTAATATCTATATTGTAACGGTCAGAATCGTCTATCTCGCTAACACACTGCATAATTCAAACCCCAGACACGAAACTGAACATTCTAGGAGGGGTTTCCTTCTAGATATACTAAGTTCGAATCTAAAGTCCAAATTTCACAGCGCCACCTACGTGATAACGCATCTGATGCTACAACTAGTATAAGCTTTGACCGGTGCCTGGTGGTCAGGGAGAAACAAAAGACTCTATACTAAGATAAGTTTGGGTGGCTAATTAACGTCTATGGATTTATAAAAGAAATGTAGACAATATATATATATAGACCGAGACAGTGATAGGAATCAAATAAAATAAGAGATAAAATTTAGTTTTAAATAATTTCACACAATTTATTTATATAAATATATATATAACGCCACTGTCTGCTTATATGAGACAGGGACGCGTATTAAATAATTGTTGGCATTTATATTTCAGTAATGACAAAAGGTTTTAAAACAGAGTGATATATTCTATTCCTCGGGCTAATAGCGTTACGATAATGTGCTTGACAAGATAGGAACATGTGCGAGGTGCTTTGAGTAAATAGACAAGTTTAAGACAATATTTGAAATTAAATGTTCTAAAATATTTATTGATTTCGAGAATAGTAACGGACTAAAGCTTACTAAGCAAACGTGGGAATGGGATCAAAGCATTTATTTGAGAATAATAATAAGATTTGTATTGGGAGGTCAGTATTGCTGATAGTGAATTTATAAAGTTGGAGGGTGTGATTCGTTTAAGTCACGGATGCTTTGTAAAATAAACATAAAATGAAACAATATTGAAGATCCGGAATAATTACGGAGGGCATCTCGCCGCTAACCCGTAGGAAGGTATTTTGACGAACAGCCGAAACTTAGCGACTGTGTGACGATTGCGTTTAATTCCCAGGGGTGTCATTTGTGAACACCCTCTGCCTGGAAACTTGCAATTAGCGAAAAGAACGGACTTTGCCATGTAAAGAATCCTTGGAAAAATAAAACAAAGTGGTCTCAACAACCAATTCATGTACCAGCAATACGAGACTAGTGTATATAAAAACATACTAAATGGGTTTTACTTGGATTAAGAGAAATGCCCAATCAAATTCCCTGAAATTCATTTAAAAGGGTCCGCACATTCTCGACATCAATGATGAACTTTATAATTAAAGTAGAACACGGTAATTAAAATAAGAAAATGCATGCTTGCGGGTTTGAAAAGTAAGTATAGATTTATATATGCAATCATGCATTAAGGGACACATTTAATCATTGACTTCGCACATACTCTTATATTAGATTAAAATCAACAGCATGTAGATTTTAAACTATGTGATTATATTACATTAAAGAAAAGAATCGCCCTCGAACGAGTGATTTGCAAGATAATAAAATTGGAAAATTATAAATTTAAAATATGCCTTAATAGCGGCGTCTTACTTTCAATAGAGGGAATAGTTCACTCAGTCAAAGACGATTCTGACACATTATCATAATAAAATAAAAGAAAGCTTTATAAATAGAAAATATTAACCCAAGGATAGAGAGCAAAATGTTGAGTATATTTAAATACATGAAAGAAATACATAATGAAGTTGTGAAATATAAGAAAACAATGTTAAATAGCTATAGCATGTTAGTTAGGAATCACAAGAGCTCTTGGGTTAATTTAGGTTACCTCTGGAGAAGCATTTGCAGGTAGATGTTCGGCAGGTTCTATAATTCAGCAGCAAAATTTGGAATGTTCATATTTTGGGCAGCGGCAGCAGCAGTTCCGGGATCCGTGTGATAAATTTTTGATGGTATGGAGCAGCGGCTGGCTATTCCGAGGGGACATAGCCATCTTAAACGCCTCTACTCGGACATGTCAAGGTTAGCAAATTATTAGAATTTTAGAACAACTCAGAAATCTTTAGATAACTCAGAATTCTTTAAAAACTTAGAAACCTTTAAGAGCTTAGAAAGCTTAGAATGATGAACAAAAGAAAAACATCCTTTTTATAGTAAAATTTAACAATAGACTTGTCCTGGAGCGTACAAAATTATTGGACTTATCTGCTGTAATTAAATCTATCCGAATGTCTAAAGGAATTCAACATTAATTAATTTCTTTTGTTAACTTCCCCGTCGACATTCGAATTACAAAACTAGATTTGATTAAAATTACTGCTACTAATTAAAGAAAACTTAAGTGGACAGCTGCTGTTTTTAGATAAACTTATATAATTAAACTATTGTCCCTCATTTATTTTAACAGAAATATTTGGGATGATTTTTATCAAATAAAACGAAAATTATTTTATTTTCAATTGTAATATTTGAATCTATCTACTAAACTAATATTTAATAAATGAATTTTATTTTAAATCAAAATATATTACGACGGTAATATATTTGTAAATAGATCCAAACAAAATAACTAACAATTTATAATTTTGATATGTTTTAAAATGGATATCATAGTGTGTGCGCAATTACGACTTATATAACTTACTTTTTAATAAATGTAAATTATGTGAACAAATACATAATTCATAATATTTTATTTTATTTGGGAATAAGTTATATATATAATACAAGCATTGTGCTCGTGGTTTAAAATTAGGCGGGATTTTCGGTATATAAGTGTATTGCAGACACACTACGATAGATTGGGGTTCAAACTAAGGTATGAGGGTAGGAAGTAGGTGAGAAAAGGTGAAACGAAGATCTGCAAAGCAGACCTTACTGTTTCAATATATTGTTAGTAAAAATTACTCAAGTTATAACATCTTTTTTCAATTAAAATAAATAAGACTTATTGTTATATGCTGAATGTTTTATGTTTTTAAAAAAATCAGATAAAAATTTCTGATTTCTAAATTACACTTTTAAAAAGAAAAAATATATATACAATTAAATATGCACCCTGGCAAAACTCTCCATACAGTAGTACCACTCAGTGCAAGCCAAAGCAATCAATGGACGCAGAAAGTTTTTTTTCTTAAAAATCCCTATCTAGTACCTACTCATCCAATATCCCCAGACTAGTTTCTAGCTTGTAGCTTTCTACATTGAGGAGTCTTGTATCCGAGAGCACTGCAACCTAGATCTTAGGATCTAATGCAACCCTCCAGAAGCTATCTTTTACCTTATTAGCTAACTATAAAGCTTTGAGTCCAAAAGGGAAACACAATAATGTTTTCAATTCAAACTCATTAGCTTGTATAGTCATATAGATCTGAACTCAGTTCAGCATCCATACTTTTTGGTGTCTTTGGTTCTTTAATAGCCACAGTCACCGGAATCCTATTTGGCAGCATTGGTATTAAATCACTAAATATCACATGGTCACTATTGTTTATGCTTATACAAGCTTACTCTCACTTGCACAGACTGAATGGCACTACTGTATAGAGTTTTGCCTCTGTGTAAATAGCTTGTGTAAGCATAAAGAACGGTGATCATGTGATGTTTAGTGGTCAATTAAATATGAATATGTAACATGATGGTTTATAATAGAACGAATGTGAAGTTGAAAAAATCATCCAAATCTTAGATATAAAAAAAATTTCTCGGCATCATAAAAAATTATGACCTCAGAGTCTTTTAATATATATATAAATCACATTATTGCAGCCAATGCTTAAATAAACCAATAGAATATTGACATTGTCACCAAGACAACAATAAATGGTTCCGTTTTGCATCTAAAAATGAGTGTTGCCTTCATAACAGAATGCTGACATTCTGTTGGTGATTTACATATAATAACTGAATAGTTGTCGTAACTTATGGTTTAAAATATATATACATGCACACACACATGCGTGATGAACATTAACAGCTTTCACTTTCTTGTTTGAAGTATTTATGGTATTTTATACTTTGGCTAAATATATCCCAATGCATATCCCTAGCTGAAAATTCAAATGCAAAATGATCAAATCACTCTTCCCATCATAGTGTGTTGTCAGCAGCGCCCTCTGTGAATAAATATAAAGTCTGAACTACAAACAACATGACTCAAAAGGAAATTCTTTTGAATCATGCTATTTCAAGTTCAGACCTTATATTTATTCACCTAGGGTATTGCTGAAAAAAACAAAGTGTGGGAGGGTGATTCGAACATTCAGCTAAATATATATGGAGAAATAGTTAACAATTACAGTTTTATTCACTATTTAATTTTGAAACCATATACACAACAAAAGTTGTATTCACAAAATGAAGATTATCATCTTGATTAATACTTATGTCATATCTCACCTTGCCTTTAAATAATGGATTAGCCCAGATCCCATCTTATCCAGATGGGATTGAGCATTCAGCATCTCGAACCAATGTGTATACAAATAGATAACACAGCCAAATGGCGAGAACGAGCCAATAGATGATGATGCTCACTGAATTTGAATGTTTCCATTAAGAATGGAGATTGGCAATAAATAGTCAAACTTTTTGAAGGTAGGGTTAGAGAACTACTGTCATAAAGCTGAAAGACAGACTCTACAATCTCCAGACAATAGCGGTTAAAAGAAATGGTTGATGCAGTGAGAAAAAGTCAATGTTAAGGACTGGAAGTGTGGGGAGGGGGGGGGGTTTTGTCAACTGTGCCAAAACTGTTAGATTTATTTGCAAATTAAAATTAACACGGGCACAAGTAATAACTTTTTCCCCGCCATGAGGAAAATTTTTTTTATATTTTGTTGATTGGCACCAAACTGTTATGCTTATACGTTAATCTATAATACATAAACACAAACACGTTTAAATACATTTTATACTATATTTATTAATAATCCATGAAAACAAATAAAATTTGCACACTTACACTATATTTACAATGGCTACACTCTGCCTGCTACCATTGGCGAAGTATAGTTCCTAGTTTTAGAACGGAAGTATGAAAGAAGAGACTGCATGTGCCCTTATAGGCTTCATATGATTTCCAGCTGTACAGTGACGGCCTGCCTCATGAGTAGTTCTGGTGACATTTCCAGCTATGCTCGATAGCTTACCTCAAGTCAGCGTTTGGTTCTAGCAGCTTCCAGTTCTGAATGTGGACTTGCCTCACTGTGTCAACCGTTTAGCTTAACCGCTATTGTCTGGAGAAAGTGTATACTGCCATTAGACTTTATGAAACTGGTTATCTCAAAGATGTTTAATCTGCCGTTCAAACTATGTGACACTGAAGGACGTATATAGTGTCTTTCGTTCTATGGCAGTACTTGTCTGGAGAAGTGTAGATTCACGTATAAACATAATGTACTTGTTAATCAAGCATTATTTATTCCCTCATTTCTTCTCCATTTTCTTTTACCTTACCTCTCAGCCTACCATACCTTTATGCTAGCAGTGGAAATGGGTTATATGTTTGAACAACCGTATTTTCATCTTTTAATTGTATTCATGGTAATTTTTAATTCCAATTCATGTATTTCTTTTTTTAATTTCTTTGTTTTCGGATTTTTTTTTTTACAGCGTCTTTTCCTTATTAGCTTTATTCCGTTCGTTTTCTAACCCTTTTATTCTACGTTTTTCTGTCTAGCTTTGTTTCTTCGACTACTACTTTATTAATCGTTGCTGGTAAATGGTAACGATATTTAATGTCAGTTTTACCGCCTCTTTGCTTTTTAAAGGGCATTAGATAGCATTATATTCAACAAAGCGGACAGCAATCCCCCCCCTTCCTGTAGGTCTATTTGACTACTTTAAAAATAATTTCACTCTTTAATTCATTCTTCAAACAAAACTGTTTCAGCTATTTTTTATATTCGAGTAACTATTGAGATTTTTTTTTTTTTAACTTTTGTCCCATTTTCAACATCTTTTGATAAATGAGTTTTTAAATTTGATATTAAAAAAAAATGGCGAAGTCTGTCAGACTACCCTAGAGGAAATCAATTGTTAATTTATTTTATTAATGCATTAGTTTTTACATCAGACGTTTCCTGTAATAGACTTTTTTATATATACATTTTTTTTATAATAAAAAAAAATGCGCATCTGAGTAAAAAATTGACATTAAAGCATTTCGATATTGCTGATTCAAATTTTATTTCCTATGAAACTAATTTCTTCAAAGTAAATTCTATTATAAAATGAAGTTTGACGAGAAAAAAAAAATCCGGCTAAAATTTTCGGAAGAAAAGCAAATGACTTGAAAAAATATATATATAATTTTGTCTACATAAACTTGCTTTTAAGCTTTTTTTTTTTTACTAGATAAAGATATAAAAGGGTTTGCCCTCTGCATAACTGTATCGGTTCCAAGTTTGAATTCCAAGTCCATAGCCAGATATTGGGCGGGAAGTGAAGATTTTTGATACACGACCATCACTACTATATATATAAATAGGTGGCGCTAGAATAGAGAGCTGCTCTTATTTATATGTGCATACATGCAGTTTACCCACCAACCAATCTTTAAAGTATTCAGCAAACCCATCTATTATCAAGACCAACTTACATTCAGAAAAAAAACAAATTAATTTAGTCATGATAACAATTGATGCTGTTAGATACTTTACTCATTGGTCAACGAGTAAACTCATTTGCATAATTGCCAGCTAATGAGAGCACATTTGGTTTACAATATTTGCGTACAGATAATAAAGAGTAACAATGGAAATCAAAAATGAAATACACTATAAAATAAAAAAATACATACGACTGACATCATTTAAAGGATCCAGAAATTAAAATGCAGTTACGCTGGACACGTCAGTATTAGATGTAATATTAAATACAAATATATAACTCGTTATGTATATTTAAATTAATACTTTTTATCAAACTGTGTGGACTGCAGTTTTCTGTTACTATTTGTAACACTTATCAAAAAGGCAAATATTACGGAGCTCTCTATTGGTAAAGCTCAAAATTAATATTTATATATCAATATGCCAATATTAAAATATAAAAATATGTAAATCGATAATATTAACAATCAATAAAATAAAATATAAATCCATATAATGCAGATTAATTGTTGATCTAAATTTAGAAGCACAAATATAGCATACATAATTGAAAAAAAAAATTTAACGGTAAAAAAAAAATATAGCATACATGCATAAACATATTATTTATATATTTTGACTACCATTATTGTATAGCAAACAATCATTTCCAATATATAAAATAGCTTAAAATATATTACGTAATCATTCACAAATATCAACAATCAAATGTGATTAAATAGCCACCCAATTGATAATGACTATATATCATCTTAAAACCATCTTCCATGGAAAAGTGTTGAACTTTTTATGATATTAAAATATTCTTTTGTATTTGTTTATATACATATATTTTTTCTCACTATTTTGTCTCCCACCCCATCCCTTATATTATTAGTTTTATATTATCATCATACTTTATTTTACGACCAATACCTTTGGAGTGCACAAATAATGCTGATTTTGTAATATCACTTATCTTTTCAAAGACTTTACCTTGTGTAGAAAATGAGAGTATTCCACAGCTTGCACTAGATAAATAATTAGTTATATATAGAGCTTGCAAATAAGCTCTTAACAAGCTTTTCAGAATATCCGCAATCCCAGACCGGTTTCTGCTACTGGCTTCCTCAGTGAGGTGCTAGGGTATTCAAACATTAGATTAAAAATACCAGGACAAGGCCAGTACTTTATCTAATAGATAACTATTAAGTAGAAAATCTGAAATTTTCAGACATCCTTATGTCTTCCAATCCAGCTATCTAACTTAAATAGTCATATGGGACTGAACCAAGTTCAGATACGCCATACATTAATAAAGCTTTGGTAATTTTATATAGCTAAAGTTATTAATGTATGGTGTATGAACTTGGTTCAGTTCCATATGGCTATTCGGCCCCATGTGGCTATTTAAGTTAGATAGCTGAATTGGTTTTGGTGATTTTATATTGCTAAAGTTATTAATGTATAGTGTATCTGAATTTGGTTCAGTCTCATACGGCTATTTAAGTTAAATAGCTGGATTGGAAGACATATGGATATCTGAAATTTCAGAATTTCTACTTAATAGTTATCTATTAGATAAAGTGCTGGGCTTGTCCTGGTATTTTTAATCTAATGTTGAATATCTTATCTCCTCACTGGGGAAGTCAGTAGCAGAAACCGGTTTTGGGGTTGGGGATATTCTGCAAAGCTTGTTAAGAGCTTATTTGCGAGCTCTATATATAATATTTGTAATACAAGCTTGTTAAAATAGATCATGTGACATATGACTTGATTTCTTTGTAATAAATAATTAGTTATACAAATTTAATATCACATCTAATACTGTCGTGTAGTAAATTGTTAATAATTTCACGACATTTATTAATTTATAGTGAATGGAATTAAAGTGATTAAGACCTTCATGCTCTCATTTCTAAATGTTTAAGATTGGCTTATATATATAAATTTAGGTAAAAAAGATAAAAGTGGATTCATTTTATTTTTTCCAAGACTTTATCTTCGTGCTTAGAAAATGAGAGTATTCCTCGAGCATTATAAATTTTACTGCGCATGTACTTGAGGGGAGGGATGATTTCCTTAATAGATTTAAACAGTTTACCATTTGATAGATCATTTTATAATGAATTAATAGAAAGTGCTTAAATATTCTCATTCGTAATAAATAATTTGGAATAAAAATCAAAAGTTATGAGAAATCTACAAAAAAATAAGGATCTAATTTGCACAGAAAGTCAAAGAGTGTCTTAAATATCTAGAAAATTGATTAATTGAAGATATGGATTGTGGGATTTTATGGGTTTGCTTTATAGAAAACAAAAAAGAACCAACAATCCCGGGGATTTGTTTAGCATGTAATTTTATATGATGGAAAAACTTGACATGATCACCATTCCATATGCTTACACAAGTTGTTAATAAGGGTACCAAACTCTCCATATAGTAGTGCCACCAAATGCAAGCTTTTGGAATCAATGGACGCAGGAAGGTTTGTGCATAAAACCCCTATCTAGAGTCTACTCATCCTACATTCCCAGACTAGTTTCTAACTTGTGGCTTTCATCAGTGAGGAGCCGTGGATTTGAGAGCAATGCACCTAGATCTTAGGATCTAATGCAACCCTCCCACATTTGATTTGGATGAGTAGGCACTAGTTACAAGTTTTATGCACAAACCTTCCTGCATCCGTTGATTCCAAAAGCTTACACTTGTTGGCACTCCTGTATGGAGAGTTTGGTAATCTTATTATATATAAAAACTTGGATAAATAAATAAAAAAAATAAGAATGAAAACTTTAGGCATGGAGATTTAGAGAAAAAAATGAAAAGAAGACATTAAAAAATAAGATTTAAAATACATAACTACTGGAATGAGAAAATAAAGAATGATGTTATGAAAAATTATGATAAACATGTTGGTCAATGGTAGATGGTAAAAGAAAAAGTTTGTAAAGAAAATAAAGATGATGCATTAGAAAAGAAAGAACTACGGTCCACACATCATTCTGGATAACCTAATTTGGAATAGTGTGTGGGACTTGTTGAATGCGACCAGAATAGACTAATAATTATCTTTCATTTAATTATGTGGTCATGTGTATCAGTTGTATAAGATAGATGGTATAGATATAGGAAACTTGAAAATTCGAGTTCAAGTCCCTTATAATCATATGGTCTAGCATACACAGATTTTACTTAGATAAAATAATAAGAACGAATTTCGTATCTAGGAAATAATAGTTTCCAATCAATCAGATAAAGATAAAAAATTTATCAGAGAGAACTTTAGATTAAATTTGTGTAGTAAAGTTTCATGACAAAGATCAGACAAGAATTCATTTACAACAAAGCTAAAATCAAGGCTTTGTAGACTTGTATGCTTAATTAAGAAAGATATTTTGCTCAATTCAAATAAGAAATTGAATGTAGGAGAAAAAAAATTGATTTCAGTATAGAATCGCAATACAAAGAAACTTACAAAATAGAATCCGTTAATTTGGTTCTTGAAATAAAAAAGAGAATTAAAAAATTTAATTTACAGCAAAATAATTCACTTACTACAAATAAAAAAGACAATTAAAAATAAATAAATTTATAGCAAAATAATTCACTTATTACAACCCCCCCATTCCCTTCCTAAATACGTAATCAATTTTTATACCAATCAAAAATAAGTTTGTACTATTGTTATTGGAGGAATGGGGTGAAGGATAATTTCATTTATTTATTACAAATAATTATATATATACATTTAATGTTTTTTTAAAAATAATTGAATGGTAAGTTGGAAATACCAGATTTGTAATCGATCCGAGGGCCTTAGTTCCATATATCAGACATATTTATAGAGGATGTTAACGTTCTTCATTATCGTTATATAACAGCGGTTGTTATAAGAAATTGGTATCCTCTCTTATTTCAGCATTCTGTAATATGTATAATAGATGGATCCGCGATTCATTATAAAATAATGATTTTGAACATGACAGATACATCCAAAGAAGTGATAACATTTAAATATATATATACTAATATTTGTAAATTGATTGTTAACATCACTTCGTGAAATCAATCGGAGAACTTTAGTTTCAGGGTCAAATCATTCTATATAACAACGGCTGTTATAAGAAATTGATGGGCCCTCTTGTTTCAGCATTCTAAAGTATGGATAATAGAAGAATGGACTGCGGTCGTTATAAAATGACGCTTTCCAACATTTGTGAAATGTTTGCAATTGTGATAACATATATATATGTAAATATATTCGTAAATAAATCGGAGAAAATTGATTGAGCTTGGAGAGATATTCATCCTGCAGTGGACTGATAGTGGTTGAATATGATGATGATGATGATATTTGTAAATTGATTATTCAACATCATTTCAAGCAAACAAAGACACCAGCAAGGAAAAAATAATGGCAAACTGCATTTGTCATGATTTTAGCTTTCTCATTTTGGTCTAGATCATCAAACCCTATTCATAATTTACCCATGTATCAAGCAAATTGAGATTAATGTGATTAATAATGGTAATAGATGTCTACTTGGGATTAAAAGGAGAATAATGTCAAAAAACAGATTTTCCAAAATAAAAACTTCTTATTACTTAAAAAAAAAAAACCCACCCCATTAAAATCAAAAACCGGAATGAAATTTTCTATAACCTTTGTTGGTGAGTATGCTGACATATGGATGTGAAACGTAGATTTTTGAAAAATCAAAAAAGAATGTAATTGGAAGACATGGGGAATGTAGCTTTAGAGAAAGTTGGCAAAGACAAGTCGGATGGGAAATTGGGACATTTTTAAAATGTGACGTTTTTCTATAAAATATTTTGGAGGGTAAATTTTTGAAAAGACAATTGAGAAATGGGCTATCTTAACTTTAAAATACGATCAGTGAAACTGGATGGAATATGAAAAATGTGGGAAAAGATTGAATGGTGTGGTTACTGTTTAATCCACAAGTTAAAAAATGCCTATACAATCTTAATGAATAATTGTCATCTTCCCAATAAATATATCAATGTTATTAAACTAAAGATTAACTCAGATATAGACCACATAACAATCTCCATTAAAAATTTGTCATCTTTCAGATAAATATATCAATATTATTAGACTAAAGATTAACTCAGGCATAGCAATCTCTAGCATACTAAATAATTATTAACATTGATATTTTTAACTTAGAAACTTTGGCTCACTGACCTTTACATAATTCTAGATGAGTTCAGAATGAAGAAGCGTAGAGCCTTTCATTTTAGCTCACGATGTTAAACAGCTAAAATATATAAATGGTTTATTGTTAGGGAGTTTGTAAAAAAAATTTCTAGTACCATATGCAACAGTACAGGAACCACAATCCACTAAACTCGAGCTCTGGAGACTGCCACTGCAATATGGCAAAAGAATCAAATGTTTATTGCTTGGGAGTTCATAAGAAGTCCAAGCACCAGAAATGAGAAAGATCTGGAAAATGATCCACCGACTTCTAGCTCAACAGCTGCCACTACACCATTGCAACAAATCTCACATGACATAAAACAACTCATTGTAAGTAAATAAAATGATCCTATGGTTAGTTATTGTGAACTCACGTGATATTCAATCATCCAAATATAAATTGAGGAAAACAGTTCCATTCACTTGATCAAACATTTTTTTTTTACTCAACTGAAGATCCATTCATGAACCCTTAGCTCTTGAATTCATTACACTTATCCCGGCCTTAAGCAGCACAAAGGTATTGCAAATTATTAAAACAATAAATAATCTTATAAAAAGACATGAATGATTGTCTTAATCAAGACAAAATCCCCTGCCACCTTCTCCAATCAACTGCTGATGAACTAAACTGTTATTAAAATAATACTCCTTTTTAAAAAAGAGTGTAAGCAAATTTCAAATTTTCTCAAAACAATTTTTTCCAGAGTTTTCTTCAAATTAGCATAAATATCTAATACTCCTTTTATAATGCTCTAATTAAATAATGAGAAAGAGTTTACATTCAAATGAATGTTGGGAATGACTTAAACTTTTTCCTATACCTACACATGTGTTGAAACAAGTAACTTGAATGCTCGCATTGTTGTTTGAAAAATACATAAATTACAGCAGGATTACAATGAGTGCTAAACATAGACTTAAAAAGTAGGTACCTGTTAATAAATATTAGTAGATGATAGTGTGTCCCAGTGAAAATACGACTGGTCTTCTCTCCAAGCTTTCTGTAGCCCATCTCTGAATTAATACATGTTACAGAACGACATAATTTAGATATTCATCACAAAAATTTTTAAATATCAATGTGTCTGGTTCTTGAGTTACATCATAAAATGTGGCAATGTGGTTTGTACCTACGTGGAACTTCTTCAATGCTATCCCCACCATTACAAAATGTTACAAAACTTGAAAATGTTCTGACAACTCATGGCATCACAGCTATACATGGTTTGCATAATTTCAAATATTTCAGTAGTAGTTTTCCCCGATTTAAACAAAATTTAACATTAGCTTGTCATTCTCCCATGGAGTATAGTAAAGATACATGTTTTCTGTCTTAATTCATGATCCACACATACTACCACCTTAAAATTTGTGTGATAAAAACTACACAAGATTTAAGATGCTAGCATGTCTAGATTGTGAGTTAGAACATGGAATGTGACAGTGTGTATCATAGCTGATAAACTGTCTTAAAGCATCTCCTGCCATCACAAAATCTTACAAATCACTTGAAAACATTCTTATAATGCTTCACTACTAGACAAAGTTTGAATAATGTCAGACATTTCAGTAGCAGTTTATCCCAATTTGAATCAAAATTTAGTGTTAGCGCATTTTTGCATTATGTGTCAAGATATGAAACACTGTTACATTTCATGCCGTGAGTGGTAATTCGGTCATGCTAGCACATTAAAATTTTTATGATCGATAGTTAAACTATGTCGCTATGTAACACTGCCCTGATTCAAAGACAGTACTGCAGATAACTTGGAGAAAGAACGAGTCAACAGCTGACTTTTCATTGGGGCACACTACGTGTGTATATTTAATCTAAAATATAACAAACAATCAATAATTCTGTAGGTGTTTGTATTATCCAAATTCAAACAATAATGTTTTGTTTCCACTACATATTAAATAAATGTTCAAATGCATTTTTGATCATCATGCACCATAACTGTAGCCAACCTTCGCCATGACTATAAAGCACAAAATCGAAAATGCATTCGGCTTGATTAAAATTTATTCAATATAACATTAAAATATATATCCATGTTAAAGAGATCTAATAATTTCCAACTTTAAAAATGAATATTAATATTCAACCATTATCGATCCACTGCAGAATGAAGGTCCTCTTCAAGTTCAATGCATCTTCTCTGATTTCTAGCCTCTCTTCTCCACATCATTCCAGCACATCTCTATACTTCATCCATCAATCTCACATGTGGTCTCTTCCTGGATCTTTTGAAATTTCTTAGAATGCAGTTTATATGTTTAAAGATATAATGTGAGGGTTGTTTGATATATATAATCAGCTAATCTTTTTTAATTCTTGGAAGGGGGGAGAATTTCTTGATAGATAAAAATGCATGGCTAATTTAACTTCTTGTTAAAATATATAAGCAAATAATGTTCCCTATTGTTTAAAAAAAAAAAACATGGATTTTTATTGTTTAAAAAAAAAAACATGAATAAAATCCATTTCAAATAAATAATTTTATCTTTAAAATATGCAAATATAGGGGATTTGAACACAGACTTTCAAGCACCTTCAACTATCCACACTATCTCATACTACTGATACACATGACCACACCAATATACATTTTGTGCAGAACTAGCACTCATCAGTTGGTCCAGATCATCATCTCTGACACATATATACAATCAGTGCTCAGTTTACATTATGATAGAAAATCTTCATACTTTAACAGACAGGCTTTAATTTACTCCAACCTCCAACTCTTCAGCCATCCATATCATTGAAAATCTGATGATTAAATGCCCAAATCCCATTCTGATGCCAATATTATTCTTATGCTCGTCTTGACTTCAAGTCAATCTGATCCCTCATGTATAGGAACTTATCCATTTAAATACATAGAAGAGGGATGGGTAGGATGCAGACATAATGTGCAATATTTGAACAACTGATGAGTGCTGGTTCAGCATGAAATATGTATATTGGTGATTATTTATATTTTGTACATGTGTGTCTGTCATGTGTATCAGTGTATGAGATAGTGCAGATAGTTGAAGGGTGCTTGAAAGTCTGTGTTCAAATCCCCTATATTTACAATTAAGCTCCAGGTATATGAAAAATGCCTGTATTTGTATTTAAATGGATAAGGTTCTATACATGAGGGGTCAGACTGACTTGAGGTCTACATGGACATAACAATAATAATGGCATCAGCATGGGATTTGGGTATTCCATCGTCAGATTTTTAATAGTATGAATGACTGAAGAGTTGAAGGTTGGAGTAGATTAAAGCCTGTCCATTAAAGTATGAAGATTTGCAGTCTTAATTTAAACTGAACACTGATTGTATATATGGGTGGAAGATAATGATCTGGACCAACTGATGAGTGCTGGTTCCGCACGAAATATGTATATTAGTGATTATTTATCTTTTCTACATGTGTGTGGTCATGCGTATCAATGGTATGAGATAGTGTGGATACATGAAGGGTGCTTGAAAATCTGTGTTCAAATCCCCTATATTTACTTTAAACTATATATCTTTTGCAAAACTATTATTAAAATAATTTATGAAAATTCGAAATTGCGCAGTTCTTAACCTCTAGGGTTTGAGTTTAATAACTAGTCAAGGCTATTACAAACAAACAACACTTTTATCATTACTGCAGATATTTCGTCGTTATTTGATTATTACGAACAAATAATAACGGTGATTACCGCTGCTGATAATGTGCTATTGCTTAGCACCCGCCCTCTTAACAATAATTTAGACTATCATCATAAATTTTGGAATTAAGTCCTAAATTTTACTGAACCCTCACGTTATTAAATGCACAAATCATTTAGAAATGGCTAATTAATATTCAATTACGCAATTCAAAAGTATCCATGTAATTTTAATCGCACGCATATGATTTTTACCGCTGATCAAATATGTAAATACTTCATGGAACAATCACGTCCTGATAACATATTCAGACGTGTTTGTTCGTGAAGTATTTAAAATTTATACATAAATGCAGTATTCGTGATGATGTCATCATACATGTACAGTATATATGTTGGACTATTTCCGTCATCGGGAATTGTTAAATGCCTTTAGAAAAATTCAAACTTTTTTTTTTTTTTTTATAATTTTATTTAAACTTTTCAACTGTATGTATTACAACTGTTAATAATAGCGCACACGATCAAATTGTATTAGTATCCCTCTTTTCTTCAGGTTTACACTCGTGAAGCTGAATTTAAGACGATGCTCTAAACTTTTTAAAGCTTTTAGAATACAAATAACAAATCAACACAAATTAAATTACAAATATTTAATTTTTAAACTTTATTCAAGTCCATATGTTAGTATATTTCGAGTGGTAAGTTATTCTCTTCTTCGAGTGTTGCTGGCCTGACCAATGGCAATACTAGCATGGAATCGAACCAGGACTTTTAGATTCTTGAATATTGAATTTTAAGAAAACGCTCTAAGCAATAGCCCATTCTGGATGCTATTACTAAGAGTTGGATGTAATTGGAAAATTTAAGTAGAGTTTGAAATTTAAATATATATATTGTTTCCAATATTAAAAAAAAAAGATTTACTGTTTTGGGATTTCGTAAAAAGTTTGTGCACTTGAAATCCTGGAACTAGAGGCTTGAATCATGGGTCTTGAGTTCCAAAATATCCATTCTATCGCAGCACTAAACCACCCAGAACTTTTTTTTTTAATAATAGTGGTTTTTTTAATAATAGTGGTTTTAAAAACGAAGTATTTATGCATTATTATGCATTTTAATTCAATAATGTAGGAAATAATCGATTTTTTTCTCCTCTTAAATATTTTACAGAAATATTAAAATTAAATTCTCATCATCTTCAAAAATTTTATTTATTTATTTGCTCCCGTTCAGCCAGAAATATATATATAATTGCTATTGTAAAATGCATATTTGTTTACAGGGGGAACTTAAAATGTTAAAAACTAAAATTTAAAATCGTGTTATGCAGCCCCACATTTAGCTTAATAACTGTACCTACATTACGGATAACATCGGGTCACTAAATTTGATGACATAATATATTTGTTTTAATATCTAATACTTATATATTATAAAACCATATGTGGTTCACTCGTCTAGAAATTAATATATAATAAATCCACTCAATTGAATACTAACCTATAAAAGCATTTTAAATCTATTAGCATATTTTATTTCCTAATTAATTCTCCACCACTTGTTTTTCTTTTTTTTTTTTTTTTTAACTGATTTTTAATAAATATGTATAAGTATACAATACGCACTATTAATCCCTTTGATACCAACTAAAGTATAACATATATATATATATATATGTGTGTGTGTAATAGGTATAAGGAACTAATTCACACTTTCAAACTCCCCATAGTTATCCAATCCATCTTATACAACTGATACACATAACCATATACGTGTGAAAAAGACAAATAATCCCCAATGTACATATTTAGTGCTGAACCAGCAATCATCAATTGATCCAAATCACATCACCAACACATATATGCAATCACTGCTCAGTTTATATTAAGATAGCAACTGATGAGTTCAGCATGAAATATATATTGGAGATCATTTGACTTTTTCACATGTATGTGGTCACGTTTGTCAGTTTATATAAGATGGATTGAATAGCTGCATTTAAATATTATATATTTAACCTGTATCTGCCCATCCCTGATTCTGTATAATTAAATGAACATATTAAGGTTCTATGTATAAGGGATCAGATTGACTTAAAGTCAATATGGGTATGACAATAATATTGACATCAAAGGCTTTGAACATTACAACCTCAGATTTTCATTGATATGGCGGGCTGAAGAGTTGTAGAGTGGAGAAGATTGAAGCTTGCCCATTAAAGTTTGAAGATTTGCTATCTTAATATAAACTGGGTAATTGTATATGTGTTGGAGATAGTAATCTGAACCAACTGATGAGTGCTGGTTCAGCACGAAATATGTATATTGGAAAGGTCATGCATGTCACCTTGTATAAGATGGATTGAATAGCTATAATTACATAAGTTTAGTAAAGACCATATATGTAATTAAATATGTAATAATCCTAATATGGTGCCACATGCCCCACAGGAGGGCAATTTGATTTCTAAAGAGAACAATTTTAGAATATTTATTAACAATGAATTTTTTTGGAAATTTTTTTTTTTTAGTTATTAACAGTGAATTGTTGTTATACCTGATTACTCATAAATTAAGCTAAGAATGATTTCTTTTTAAGGGCCATCTTCTTTTTAGTATCTATTCTCCACTGATATTTGGGCAAGTTAATTGGCTTGAAACTTCATTGTACTTCATTCAACTGTCCTCTAGTTAGTGACTGTTAAGCTTTCCCTATGTAAATAGTTCACTTTCTTGAATAATAAAAATTCTATAACCCATGGGGAGGAGGGATCAGGATTTGGGGGAAGCTTAGGCGGAACATGGCCAAAAAAAGTTGGGAACCACTGACCTAAACTAATATAAACCATGTAACTATATACTTCATCAATAAACATTGTTAAAAGTAAAATTTAAATGCAATGATACAAGGGGAAATGCACAAAGTACAGACTTCGTCTTGTCCAATTTATTACAGAATCATTATAATAATTTGTTGATCAGACAAGTTAGGAACTCGATCTTCCCCCCACCAAATTTGAAAAGAAGTTTGCTTTTAAAAGTTTTATGATCCTTATATTTATTTGTAGTAATTATATGCTGTACTATTTCATTATCTAATATTAACTGTTGACTGTCTTTAGAAAAATTCAAATTTTTACTTAACTTTTCAAATACATTCAACTGATAGAGGTATCAAACAGGTTAATGTACAACATGCTTTGAGTAATATTATTCTATTACCTTCTTCAGGTGTTACTGGTCTGACCAGTATCAGACTAACATGGGTATTGAATCTGGACCTTTTAGATTCATGAATATTGAGTTTAACATGACATTCTAACTAACTAGGCTATTCAGTCAAAGACAACAACCAGTAGAACTTTCATATACCTTGCATCACATGATCACATGATGAGTAGGCCTTAGACAGGGATTTTACACACAAGCCTTCTGGCATCCATTGATTACTCTGGTTGGCACAGGATGGCATTACTGTATGGAGAGAGTTTTGCCTTGTTTTCTAAAGAACTAGGTTGATGGGTGGCTTCCAAACAAAAGCATCACATGATCACCTGATGAGTAGGCACTAGATAGGGATTTTATGCACAAGCCTTCTGGAATCCATTGATTACTCTGGTTGGCACAGGGTGGGACTACTGCATGGAGAGTTTTGCCTTGTTTTTCTAAAGAACTAGGTTGACGGGTGGCTTCCAAACACCCCACATTATTACATTAGGTTAACTTATGGGATTATTTTCCATTTCTCAAGTACAAAGAAAAAAATTCAAAGAAGCTGCTCGCAACAACACGGCAAATAGCCCCACCAGTCAAATTTAGTGTAAAAATTCACAATATTCGGGGTAATCAGAAAGGCCCTCACAGATAAGTACATAAAATTTCTACCGTGGGTTGCCTTTGACAGAATGGTCTAGTGGTTAAAGCTCCAACTTAATTTCAATATTCACAAATCTAAACATCCAGATTTGACTGCCATAGTAGTACTGGCTTGGTCAGGCCAGCAACACCCGAAGAAGAGAGAATATTATTTGATACGTGTTCTATATTAACTTGTGGGCTATCACTTTAACGGTTGAATGGATTTGAAAAGTTTAGAAGATTTGAATTTTTCTAAAGACCCTTAACAATTAATACAAGATGGCGCAAGTAGTCCATTACGTAATTTACTATAAAATAATCATCATCACAAACTTTTAGACATACTTATTACAATATACACATTGTTTGTTTGTTTGTTTGTTTTTTTATAAAACTTTTTTTTAAACAAGCAATAATTATTATAACTTATTTTGCAATAATTATGCATCAGCTTGATTTCACAGAGATGAAATATTACCAATTAACGTCAAAGGAATGTGATACAATAATCTTTATACTTAAACAAAGTCAAAACTCTCCATACAGTAGTGCCACCCTGTGCCAAACAGAGTAATCAATGGATGCCAGAAGGCTTGTGCATAAAATCCCTGTCTAGTGCCTACTCATCCAATATCCCCAGACTAGTTTCTGGCTTGTGGCCATCATCAGTGAGGAGCCTTAAATCTGAGAGCACTGCACCTAGCTGATGATGGCCACAAGCCAGAAACTAGTCTGGGGATATTGGATGAGTAGGCACTAGATAGGGATTTTATGCACAAGCCTTCTGGCATCAATTGATTACTCTGTTTGGCACAGTATGGCACTACTGTATGGAGAGTTTTGCCTTTGTTTACAACAATTATGTGCTAGTATAGAGATGGTGATCATGTGATGTTTAGTGGTTTAATCTTTATAATTGTTATTTAGAAAAGAATTGTTTAAAGACAGAATATATATATATCGAATTTTCCTTTATTAAATTACACATGAAACTATATGGATTTTTAATTTTCAGGGCTTAAGTATATACACTTTTACAACAACAACAAAAAACTATTTTTATGTTGTGATTCTGTATAAAATATTTGTTTAAAATATACTATAATAATTTATTCGTAGAACTATCTTACTAAAATAATTTTCAAGCTAAATTCCTGAAGACTCATTTAAACAGGAATCTAGTTTGTGAATTATTTTAATAACATATTCGACTTGTTAGTTCTATAAATAGATTTATATTCTTAGTTTAACATATGTGATAAGCCGTTACCTGCTTATTAAAATCAATACAAGGGCAAGTTATTCCTAAATACGTTACTGAATTCCTAAATTAGATTCCTAAAAGAATCATTATTAATAAACTTGTAAACAACAATACCTACTCTCTCATATTAATAAATTAAGTAATGTATTCAGACTTAATCTGCTAATCGAATAATATATATATATTCCAAATATTACATATTCAATAATCACAGACTTTCACACGACTCACCACTCTCCACATTATCTCATAACACTAATACACTTGAACACATATATGTCAGATTGACCTTAGGTCAACATGGGTGTGACAAGAATCTCGGCCTTAGGGTGGCCTTTGAAAATTCCATCATCAGATTTTCAATTGGATGGACGGTTGTACAGTTGAGTGTGGAGTAGATTGAAGCCTGTCCATTAAAGTATGAGGATCGGCTATCTTAATACATATCGGAGCACTTATAGCATATATGTGTAAAGATGGTAATCTGGACCAACTGATGATTTCTGGTTTAGCATGAAATACGTATATTGGTGATTATTTATCTTTTCAACATATATGTGTTCAAGTGTATCAGTGTTATGAGATAGTGTGGAGAGTGGTGGGTCGTGTGAAAGTCTGTGCTTCATATACCCTATATATTACATATATAAACCCAGGTATATAATAAGCCCGTGTGTTTCAGTTATTCAATAATCATAATTTATTAATGGAATTGTTAAAATTTCTAGAGTATGAAAAAATATTCCTATTCAGAATAATAAAAAATATGTTCAATAATTTAGTCGTAAATTTTTTTTTAATAAATGACTGATGATCAACTTTGGTGCTAAAACACCATACGATCTGATGAGTTACCAACTAATGGGGAACTTTAGCCAGAGTCCATATTTTACTCTGGAATAAATGCTTACAAAGTAAGGTGAATAGCATGATTTAAATAGATCTTACAATATCGTGCTTTAATCTGCCATTATCCAAAACACAGGGTTAAACGGAAACTTTTAAATTAGCTGAGTAATCCCCAAACAAGCAGAATTATATTGAATTAATCAGTCCTTAGCCAATTAAGCTAGCCATTCATTATTGCTTAATGAATGGATATAGCGTATTCTTTTAAGGGCGAGGGCAGTGGTAGTAGTGGTAATAATAACAATACGGTTAATTGTACTTGTCATATGAGAAATTCTAGGGCAAAGGTCAAAAGCCACAAGAGAAGCAAAGGCCAGTCGGAAAAGTCTGACCATTTAAAAAAAAAAGATGTAAATTTTCAACTGCAATCTCATAAATCTATAGGATTAAACTCATACTCCTTTCTTTTTTTTAATAGAGCCTGTGTGTGTGTGCATGTTAACTTTGTGAAATAACAGAAAAGGCGTTACCTTATTTATAGAGAGATGGAATTACTACTGAACACATGTAGAAATAGATTTAGTACAGAACAAAAGTGTTTGCTTCAGATTTAATTTTACAAATATGACATTTTGTGGTATTGAATTTAGATTTTATCGTTTGTTAATAACCAATTCGAAATTTAATTTCAAATTTTCTCCTACAATCATGAAAAAAAAAGCAATTAGACATTATCTCTTATTCATCAGAGATAACCAACAATAAAATAAATTAATATTCAAAGTTTTATCCGTGAAAACAAAAAAAGTTATAATTAAATGCCAATACTTATTTTATGGTATTTTTTTGATAGTGTTAGTACATTACAGTAGTGTGTTTTTTTGCTATCGAAACATATAAATATCAAATAAAATATCGAAAGTACTTTTGTTTATAGCAATATATTCCAAATTAAAAAAAAAAAAGGTTACATATCCTTCAAAATGATAATACAGCACTATAAAAATAAAATAAAAACGATAATATTGTTATTAAAAATAGCAAAAACTACTTAGTAGGCTGAGAAGGTTGACACTAAGGTGGGTTTTGAGCGTTCCATTATCAGATTTTCAAAGAAACGAACGGCAGAAGAGTTGTGGGGTGGAGTAGTTTGAAGTCTGTCCATTAAAGTATGAAGATTGGCCATCTTAATATAGCTGAGCTTTGATTGTATATATGTGTGGAGATGATAATCTGGACCAACTGACAAATGCTGGTTTAACACCAAATACGTATATTGGTGATTATTTATCTTTTCAACATGTGTGTGATCAAGTGTATCAGCAGTATGAGATAGCATGGATGGTTGAGAATCGTGTGAATGTCTTGAGTTCAAACCCCTATATATTACATATATAAGTGCAGGTATGAAAAAGCCTGTTCTGTAAAAAGAAAAAAAATTCATACTTGAAAAGCTATTTAGTAAAAGATCCTAAAAGCATGATAAAAACATATTGTTATTAAAAATATCTTGCAGCTGCTTAAGACACAAATAGCAAGAAAGTTTTTTGATACTATAAGAAGAAAACAAATGATGGCTTATTGAATTCTACAATCAAATGAGTGAACAAAAAAGGCTTATATAATAATGAGCAGTGTCCATAATAATGATAAAATAAATATACAACTGACAGGAGAGTATCAATGTGAAAGAGACTGGCCATAGGCAGCCTAATGCAAAGTGGTGGAATTAAAGGTTCCCAGATTGATTTCCACATGCAAGTGGTGACATCTAATGCAAAGCTGAATAATCAATGAATGTCATATGATTTAGTACTATAATATCCCCACGTCCTCAAATCAATTTTGGCATTTGCCCTTATTGGTGAGAATTAGAATTCCAAACCGGAACTAATGCACTTATGCTTACCTCATTATACTATTTAAATAATTAGCTTGCAATTCATATAAAAAACCCAATTTTTAACTCAATTCAACTAGCATTGTTATAAAAATGTAACACTAAGACAAATTGTTATACATTTTAAAGAATTTTGGGTTGGTATTTTTAGATCTAGTGTCTGAACCTACCCTGGCACCTCTCTGAGGAGTGCCAAAGCATGAAACCATGATCAGGGGTTTGGTGGGGGGTTCTGACAGAGATATTTTTAAATGCTATCTCTGGCTAAGCATTTATCACAAAGCTTGTTGAGGAATTGGCAATCCTCATTGTTTATAACTTACAAGCTTAAGAGAATAGGGTCATGTGATCTATGACTCTTATTTTGACTATTTTAAAGAATTGTTTCAAGATTCATTTATTCTTCTGAATGCTATGTCTAATGTTAAATTTATGACTATGGATATGTTCTATTTTAACTTGGATATCATAAATTCAAACTTGGTTTATTTTAAAATGGACTTTTAATGCTGCCTCACTGAGGTGCAAAAAAATAGAATGATTGGTTATTCTTTCTTTCAATGATATGTATTAATTAACCACTTAATTAAAACGAAATGTTAAGTTCAATTGTCCACTTAGGTGCTTGAACATCACATGATCTCTTAAGCGACTAACTACACATTTGTTTAATCACCTAAAAACCAGAAGGGGAGTAGATACAGATCAAATGAATGTTCTATTTTCTCAATTCAGTTAACCCATGTTAAAAGTTTGAATTTGAATTCTACTTAGGCAAGTTAATAAAGAACAACCACATAGTTGTGAATTTGGCACTATTTATTACACAAATTACTAACTGCCCCCCTGGCGGAAAAAACAAAATTTTGATGAAGCAATATCCAGGTGTATTACTTCCAGATCCAAAGCTCCTTGTTGATGGAAGCCATAGATTAGAAACTAGTCTGGAAATATTGGATAAGTCCAGTACTGGACAGAGATTTACTGAGCACTTAATCAAGCTTAACACTAAGTGGCATAATTGGAAAGAGAATGGGAGAATGTGCTACAGAAACAATGTTTTAATTAGAAACAGAATAGCAGACAAATAAAGAATATTGGCTGAGTGGAAAGCTACTATGCATCACATGCTATCAAGAACAGTCCTCATCATCCTATTCTAAGAATCACCTGACTAATCAATGGGCGTCAGATATCATAGTGCTATAATATTCATATCCCCAGGTTAATATCAGGCACTTATTTTTGTGAGTGTGGTGAATTCAAAATTGAAACCATCTTTTATTCCTTTTTGGTATTCAAACAAATGTCTGAAATTCATTATACCAGTGAATAGCGAAAAGAAATTCATTATACTATTTAAATCAAATAGTTGGAAAATTCATTGTATTCCATTACTCAAAAAAAAAAAAAAAACATGTGGTTTTAAACTCAAGTCAACTCACTTATATACTGATATAAATCTGGCAACCAGGTCACTTTCTGTGTACTCTAAACTGTAGACCCCTTCTACCCCTTGGCTAGGAAGGTTAATACCAACAATAATATCCCTTGACTTTCTCATATGCTTACTCCTACATTTCTCATATGCTTACTCCTATGTTTCTCATTTGCTTACTCCTACGTTTTCAAAAGCACTTACTTCTCTTCACTCTAATCAGGAACCATCTACTCTGAACGTCAGTGGGAATATACTATTTAATTCAGCGGATTAAATATTGATGATAATGCAAATGAGTTTATTACTTGGCATTAATAAATCCTTTAAAAGTAATAAATCATAATGGGTCTGCAATAAATTAATAAAAATTTACAATAAATGCAATTAATTAAGAAGGTGAGCCAACTTTCAAAAACGAATACATCATTTCTCATTGTAATCTCTCTGCTTTTCGTTACTCTTTACCCATCTATTAGCAAGCTTTCATATTTCTTCATTTTAAAAAATGTTTTAGGCTGAGCTGTGATTCCCAAATGCACGATTGTTTTTATTCCTTCCATCAAATATGAATCTTGCTTCAGAGGATCCAATAGATGTCAGTTTGATGGACAAGATTGGAACTAGGAGAGGATATTTCCCCAAAATAGTTTTTGGAGTGTAGATAGTGCAGGCAGTGATGTGCGGATGTGCCTTGTCGTGCAACAATGCAATCCCTTGGATAAAGTTCTCTTAAATTTTGTCCAGATTTTGGCTTTGAGCATCTCACCGTATTGGATATTATTGATTGTTGAATCTTTCGCTGATAATGTTTGAATACTGGCCTTTGGGAATTCCAAAAATATCAGTAAGCATCAATTTTCCAACTGATAGTTGATCTTTGAACTCCAACAACTCCATCCTCTCTATAGTCCTGATCTTGGCTCCATTGGACTTCCACCTGTTTGACCTCCTGAAAGAAGCCCTATGAGGATGAACATTCATGTCTGATGAAGAAGTAAAGACAATGGTGCACAAGTGGTCAAAGGGAATGGATAAAGAATATTGGAAAAGTAGACCGAATATGTTGAAAAATGTATTTGTCTTTCAGAAAGTTGACTAAAATAAGTTCTCTGCCAGAGTGACTCACCCTTATTTTTACAAATAAAAATTAAAAACTATCATTGGTTACACATCTATAGGAGTAATCTGGAGCAGTTGTAGAATGGTAGCCTCTGAAGATTAATGGCATCAGATACATATGTAAGTCCAGCTTTGTCACCACCGGCACCCGAATGTCTTATGAACTCCCAAGCAATAAAGCCAGTCATTATTTACAACATTAAATGGAGTTAGAGGGGATTTGAACACAGATTTTCCAAGCTCCCTTCAGCTTTCCTTTCTATCTTATGTAACTAATAAATTACAACATTAAATGGAGTTAGAGGGGATTTGAACACAGATTTTCCAAGCTCCCTTCAGCTTTCCTTTCTATCTTATGTAACTAATAAATATGTCCACATACTTGTGAAAAAGATAAATGATCTCCAATATACATACTTTGTGCTGAACCAACACTCATCAGTTGGTCTAGATCATCATTTCCCACATATATATATAATAAGTGCTCAGTTTATATTAAATCTTCAAACTTTAATAAACCGACTTCAATTTTTCTCCAGCCTCCAACATTTCGGTCATTCATATTATTGAAAATCTGATGATGGAATGCTCAAAGCCCTTGTTGATGCCAATATTATCATACCCATATTGACCCCAAGTCACTTCGACTCCTCATATGTCAGATCTTAATATGTCCATTTAAATACACAGAAAGAAGAATGGGGAGTATACAGGCTGAATATGTAATATTTGAATACAAGTATAATATATATATTAAGTCTGTCCATTTGAAGATTTGCTATATTAATATAAACTGAGCGCTGATTATATAGGGGGGGGGTCATCTGGACCAAATGATGAGTGCTGGTTCAGCACAAAATATGTATATTGGAGACCCACCTATATTTTTCACATGTATGTGATCATGTGAATCAGTTATATAAGAAAGAGTGGATAGCTGAGGGGAGCTTGAAAGTCTGTGTTCAAATCCCTTCTAATTACATCTAAAGTTCAAGTATATACATTATACTTGTATTCAAATATAACATTAATGAGGGCAATTTTATATCGCAATTGTATTTTTTTACTTTTACCATAACACTTCAATACTCAACTGACCAATCCAAATTAAGCTGAGATTTTTAACCTCTAACTGTGAGTGGATGACTGAACTAAAGAGAGCTTGAAAGTCTGTGTTCAAATCCCCTTTAATTACATCTAGCTTAAGTATATACACTACATTTGTATTTAAGTATTACATATTCAGCCTATATATTTAAATTGACCTTAAGATCCCACAATATGGATATGACAATAATATTGGCATCAACAAGGGCTTTGAGCATTCCATCATCGGATTTTCAATGACATAGATGGCTCAAAATTTAGAGAGTGGAGAGGAATGAAGCTTGTTCATTTAAATTTATAGATTTACTATATTAATACAAACCAAGCACTAATTATATATATATGGGTGTGGGAGATGATGATCTGGACCAATTGATGAGTGCTGATTCAGCACAAAATACGATATTGGGGATCATTTATCTTTTTATTATGTGGTCAGGTGTATCAGTTATATGGGATAGAGTGGATGATGGAAAAAAACTTGAGGTAAGTCGGTGTTCAAATCCCTTAATTATAACTAAGATTAGCTAAATACTCATTTTATCAAGCCCTATTTGATGACTAACTATTAAACGAAAATTCTAGACCTATTTGTAACCCAAAATTTTTTTTTAATTCAACCAGTCCTAACAAGGCAATAATATTTCTGATAAAACATTGAAAATTGTAAGGTTAAAAATAACCGAAAATATTGATAATAAATAATATTATGGATTGTAATAATTGAGAACGGTAATAATTACGACAAAATTTACCACGGCATAATAGCAAATGAGGCCAAAAAAAAATCATTACCCATTCCATAAATGTAGGCTCCCTTATTACATTTTAATGAAGTCTGCCATTTCTCAATAACCCGGTCCGAACGCGCACACACACTCAAATTATTTACGAATTTAACAAAAGAAAGAAAAAATTTACAAAACTCAATAAAATATTCACATGTGAAAAAATTTTGATAAAAAGATCTTTTTATGTAAGTGATATCAACGACTTATCTTAAATTTAAAAATAGAAAATTGATTTTAAAGCATATAAAAAAATTAATTTCACATTTGAAATATTTTACCGTTTATTTTTAAAACTAGCAGTTTAGACATAATTTTAAAATTGCTTCTAATTTTTAAATATATTAGTTTAGGTAATTCCCTCTTTTGAATTACGATCCATCCCCTCGCGTCCCCGAATAACATTCTAAGATTATCTTTAAATATATAATTCAATTATTTAAGTATTATATTAGAGAACTGTATCTTATAATATTATGAATGGAAGCATTTTAAGTGTTATATTGATACATTATATAATTGTTCTTCGGGCCTAGTTTGGCAATAACGGGCCTTGACACAGTTCTAAATTGCCCTTATGAAACTTACTTATCACAATTCACTAGTCAGAATTTAGCTATTACAGGGGAGTCGGCCAAATTTTTCTTTGAAGGGTCAGATCACAAATTTTAAGAGTCTTTGTGGATCAATAAAAAAAAAAATACAGGATATTATATAATTAAAAATATCACAAACAACACATATAAAAACGTTTGTTAAAAAAGAAATAAAAACACTTATTATCATTATATTGACAGGAGAAACATAATAAGTGTTGTTTTCTATTACTAGTAATTCTTACGTTCATTAATAAGAAATTTATGTTTATTTAATGTCTTCAAATTCCCTAGTAGTATTTTTTTACTTTTAATTGATTTATTCTGGCGTTTCGTTATTTTGGGTTAATGAAAATTATATTGGTAGACATTAAAAATAAAAATTATGTTCAATTTTGTTATTTTCTGCTGATTTTTTTGTAAAAAAAATAATTTTCTTCACATTATCCTTTTTATAAAAGAGCTATTCTTTCACTTTTAAACGATTTTAATTAAAACAAAATATAAAACAGTAACAAACTCTTCATATAGTAGAGCCACCCAGCACAAGCTGAAGTAATCAGTGGATGCTGGGGGGGGGGGTTGTGCATAAAATCCCTATCTAGTGCATACTCATTCTATATCCCCAAACTGGTTTCCAGCTTTTGGCTTTCATCAATGAGGAACTTTAAGTCTGAAAGCATTGCATTTATATCTTAGCATCCAATGCAATTCTCCAGCAGCCACTTTTCGCTTATTTAATTAACTATACAGCTGTGAACCCAAGATGAAAACATAATAATGTAGTGCTCTCAGATCAAAGGCTACTCACTGATGAAAGCCACAAGCGCGAAACTAGTCTGGGAATATTGGATGAGTAGACATTAGATAGGAAATTTACGCACAAACCTTCTAGCATCCATTGATTATTATGGCTTGCACTGGGTGACACTACTGGATGGACTTTGCTGCTATAGTGACAGCTTGTGTAAGTATAGGAAATGGTGATCATGTGATATTTTAGTGGTTTAATACCAATCATTCCTGTGGGCAGATAGTGACTATAGTTATTAAAAAAAACTAAAACCAAAATGTATAGATATTGAACTGGATTCAGATCCGTATGACTACACAAGTGAATTAGCTTGGATTGAAAATATTATTGTGCTTTCATTTTGGACTCATGTCTTTAGAGTTAATAAAATAGGTAAAGGTGGCTGTGGAGAGCTTTCAGATTCAAAGACCCTCACTGATGAAAGCCACAAGTTAGAAACTAGTTTTGTGATCCATAATAAAATTTAATATAATAAAGATATTTTACTTGTGAAAACTGATAGATATAATATTAAAATGTTTAATATTTAAATACCAATATATTATCTATACTGAACTTAACGTAATTTCAAAGGGATTTGAAATCAGACTTTCAAGCTCCCTACAGCTATCCATTCCATCTTATACATGAACTCATACACGTGAAAAAATTTAATGATCCTCAATATGCGTATTTCATGCTGAACCAGAACTCATCAGTTGGTCCAGATCATGAAGTCCTACACATATGCATATAGTATGGATAGCTGAAGAGTTTGAGGGTGGATAAGATTGAAGCCTGTCCTTTAAAATTTGAAGATTTGCTATCTTAATATAAACTGAGCAATGACTATATATGTGTGTGGGAGACGATCTGGACCAACTGATGAGTGCTGGTTGAGCATGAAATACATATATTGCATATCTTATCTTTTATTTTTTGCATGTGGTCATGTGTATCGGTTGTATAATATAGAGAGGATAGCTGTAGGAATCTTAAAATCCTGAGTTCAAATTCATTCTAATCAAAATGTTTACTAATATAGCAATTTATATATATACTGTATATATAAAATAGCGAAAGGAATTACTCTTCACGCATGCGCTGGAAGCCCGTCAATGTATTTTGTAAAAAGTATAGCAAAATAACATTATTTTTAAATTAAATTCATGCAAATTTCATTTGTATATAATAATAATAAAAAAAAGGTGAAATTATTGGTGAAATATAAAAATATATATATTATGTTAATTTAATCGTAAATTATTTAAGTTGTTCAATAAGTCATAAGGACTCACAGATCCCTTATACCTGATTTACATTTTAAACGAACTGAAAACTTAAACCAAACATAAAGTAGTTGCTTTCTTTGTTTTTGAGTGACTTACATTAGGAATAAATTCGTATTCGATTCCATATCTAAACTTAAAAAAGTCATTTGATGACAGAAAATTTAAAAAGTCTGGAAAAGTTTTTAACATCTGGTAAATCTATGTGAGGGAAAAAATAATCATCATGGGTGCGCTACAACTGGTATTTAAATATCACATGACTTCCAAAGTAACAAACTATTTGATTATTTTGTCCTGCGCATTTTAACATAGAGGCAGACATAGATTCCCTGAAGTTTTAACATCACTTTTAGTGGTTGAATATCACATGACCTCCCAAGCAACAAACCATTTGATTATTTTGTCCCATACCCTTTAGCATGGTGGTAACGTAACAGACATGAGAGCTAACGTTCCCTGGACTGAAGCTTAATCTGTCATTTCCGGTGCTCACATGACTTTCCAAGCAACAAACTATTTGATTATTCGGTCTTGTATACTTGGGCACAATGGTAGAATCACAGACTTGGGGCGAAAGGTTCCTGGATTGAAGCTTAGCACATCACTTCCGGAAGTTGAACATCACATGACCTCTTGTGCAGCAGACTATTTGATTGTTTTGTCCATTGCATTTTAGCATGTGATAGAGTGGCAAACTTGAGAAATAAATGTTCATAGTGATTGAATGTCACACGACCTCCCGAGTAACAAATTATTCAAGTCTTTAATACATATCACATAAAATAAAAATTCAATACTTGTAATTTTACTATTCGATCCAACAAATAATTGCTTTCGTTTATTTTTGTCTATCTGCAGATTACGAATTTCGAGTAAAGGATTTTCAAAATAGTAACATCCGCTTTGAATTCTCTGGCCTTTATAACATTCCATCAATAAGGATTTTATTATTATCATATCAAAGATTGAAAAATTACTACTCCATATCTTCCTTCAGTTTGGAACATCACATTAAATATTTCCAACTATGAACATTTCTATATATAAAAAAGATAATCTCACCCTTGTTATAATGAACCCTGATGTGTAACAAATAAATTAACTTTGAAACAAATAAGATATGGTACCTGATCAAAGGACAAATTCAGGCATCAAAATGACTGCACAGTTAAAAATGCTCAGGAGATCATGTGACATTTGAATAAACAAATTGCAGGTTGAGGGCAATGATTTAAACTTGGTTGCATTTTTTTTTTTTGCTTTACTTAGGAGAAAATCAGTCCAGTAACCTAATTCTTTCATTGATCACTCTGCAATTGCAGCAGACCTTTACAGAGCATAACTTGATGATCTACAAATGCAAAACAGTCGTCTGAACCTACCCTGACACCTCTCTGAGGAATGCCACAGCCCAAAACTATGGTCAGGGGTTTGAGGAAAAGTTGAGATATTTTAAGTGCTGGCTCTGGCTAAGCATTTATCACAAAGCTTTTAGAGGAATTGACAATCCTCATTGTTTATAACTTACAAGCTTAAGAGATAGGGTCATGTGATCTATGACTCTTATTTTGACTATTTATAGTCTAAAACATTTTTCTGTATCAAATTTAAATAATATATACAAGTGATATAAAAATTTAAAAAATTTTGACTAATTTAGAAAAATGGATAAAATTTGACTATAGATTAAAAAAAAGTCAGCCATTGTTAAGGAAAGGCAGAACTAACCATCTACTCACTTTTTCATTGGTTAGTTAAAAATAAGCGAATAAACATTACTAGGAGAAATTACTACATTTCGAGCCATTATCCAATAAGGTTACTTATTCTGTGATTGATTATTACTCTTTTAACTTATCCCAATGTCAATGAACTGACTGGTGGAAAATATATTCACATTTTTAAATAGAAACTTAAAAAAATGAGATTAAATTTAGAACTGCAACTTTTAGGCCGAATTACAAGTTACGAAAAGCCAGACAGCAGAGTCCGTTTTATTTATATTTATCCACATGCACTTGCTTAACTGTAAAAGTGTTTACATGATGCAACTTTCAAAAAAAAAATTCATAAATACAGCATGTTAATTTCTCTATCATGGAGTTCTGGTCTTCAAGAGTTAGTGCCTCAGTTTCACACACCACACGCACACAAAAAGACAGATATGAGATTAAAGGTATTCAAAAGCAATAGAGTAGTGTTAATTATAAAAAATAACTAGTACTGAGAACTCAGAAAGGAGACCCAGGCATTTACTGACTCTAATCACCTGTCAAGGAAACATTGTTCACGAAATGCATGCATAGTGAGAGAAAGAAGTCTGGGATTTCTATGTCACTGTTGTGGTCACGATATATTACAGTGAAAGTTGCACTAATAAAAATTGTTAAATTATTTCTGCAACCCAATAGTTATCACCTTCAGGAAATTGTTAGAAGAGGATAGACACCAGTTCTTACTTTGCATGAGACTGGTGTAATTAAAATTATTGGATTATCAACATGGGGGTGAAGATTCATAAGTTTGATTGCTTCTAGCTCATCTGAGAGAAAGTTTAATGATTTTATAGTGATGGGGGTTGTTCTGATATCCGTATGCTGGTGGATAATAGAGGTCACCAACTGCATAAATGATTTGTCGCTGAATGATATGAATTATCTCACAAAACTTGTCTCAGAAAATAATCAAATAATTATTCGCTTAGGAAGATGTAAAATATTTGCAAGAGGTTGAATTGCAATTCAGGAATCAGAAGCTCTCAAATCTGTCATGCAGCTGCATTAACGCTTAAAGAATAGTGGCAGAAAAAGTGATAGCGTAAACGATACATACAAATGTAGCAAACAAATTTAAATATTGGATTAAGTGGACCTGAAATAAGCATAAAAAACAGTGACACCAGAAAACTTATTGTTTTAAAAGGATAATTCCACCAATGAGCATTGCACTGTAATTATTTGCACATCGTGGGTTTAGTTAATTTTAACATATGACATCGAACCAAACAATGTGTTAACCATGACGAAACTTTTAAGACCATAAAAAAATGATTAACAAATTCTTAGTTGTAATAGTTATATAATTTCTTATCGAAAACATTTTATTATGAATCTTGGTGTGTCATGACCAGACATGAGTTCACCAGAACCTCAGATGGTGACCTAACTTAAATCCTCTGGCAGGAGATCATGAGCTGGACAAGAATCAAAATTAATATAACATTTCTTTGTGAGTGAAAAGAGACACACATGTAGGTATTAAATCAATTAACTTCAATGGAACATAAGCATGGTACAATAATTGAGATATACTTTAATAAAACTATATGACTCTGTGACCCTCGGATATAAAAATGCATTCAAATTCCCTATCCAATATTTTGAATATCACTGACTATGGTTAAATTAAACCAGTAACAATACTACAACACTTTACTATGAAAAACACATTTTGGTGTATCATGTCCAGACATAGTTCACCAGAACCTCAACTGCTGGCCTAACTTAAATCATCGGGCAGGAGTTCACAAGCTAGACAAGCATTAAAATTAATATAACAATAACATAACATGTACTTTGTAAGTGGGGAGAGACTCAAATGTAGATATTAATTCAAGTGACTTCAATGGAACATAAGCATAGTACAGTAACTGAGAAACATATACTTTAAAAAAACCAAATTACTCAGCCACACTCAGATATAAAAGTGCAATCAAATTCCGTAACTAATATTTTGAATATTACAAACCTTGGCTAAATTAAGCCAGTAACAATACTACAAAGTCGTAAGATATAAATAAAATAATGTCATGGTGACCTTTAACAGCTATCTAGTCGCAACTTCCACCACTTTACAGAGGAGAGAATCTATCAGGTTGTCAAAGGTCTCAAGCAAATGACTAATGATATTATTAAGTGGGAATGTTATTCCTTTGGCCCCTACTGTTTCTCTGGAGTGAACTTATTCTCAGAATCATGCAATCATTTACATACTTCCTTTTTTTATCATATATGGTTCGATCTCTAATTCTTGAGTGCATTCGTATCTCTACTCACAGTTTGCATATTTCTTTTTTTTTTTTTACCATATATGGTTTGATCTATAATTCTCGAGTGCATTCCTAGCTTTAGTTAATTGCTAACATAATTACGATTCCTTTTCTTTTAATCATAGTAATTTAATTAATGTTTACATTAATAAAACGTACAATTGTAATTTTACTAAATATATATGTAATTACTGCATATATTTATACTAATATATATTCTTTATACGTGCGTACCATGTGTTTAATATTCATATACACGATTACTTAGTTTATGCAATGAGTTTTATTAATTCTTTCGATCGAACCACGTATATTTTTATACATCAGACTAGGTACATAAGAATATTACGCAATGTGAACGTAAAAATCGTGCACTCTCTTTTATAAATATAAACGCAATCTCTATTTTTAAGCAATTCAATGTATGATTATTATTATTATTAATTTACGTTAAATTGAATTTTAAAAAGTCAAACTTTTCCTTCAGCATGTTTATTATTAGCCATGGGATAGAATTAGAAAATATATGCATATTTTAAAATCAAATGAAATCAAGAACTACAATTTATCCCAAAAGACATTCGCACTGTATGAGAGGTACGTTGATGGCCAAGTGGTTAGCACAGCTGCCTTACAAGCAGTTGACCTTCGACACATGAAAAAAAAAAAACATCACATTTTCCAATTTTCTTTTTTGCAACTTATAAGGTACCAGGAATTGTTACGTAGGTATTTGTTTACAAACACAAAAATTCTCTGCCAGACGGTTGAGCAAGTAAGTAATAGAAAACTAAAAAGAAACGATGGGAGGAGGGGGGACTGTTTTGCTATTGTCTAAAACAATTTACAGTAGCATTAATAATTTTTATTACTCACTCATTAAGTGTGAAAAGCAGATAGAAACCATTGCCTGCCTACCTCGCGTGACAATGGCTTAATGAAAATCACACTACAGAAATAGTATTAGTTTACTGTAGCATCTTAATGGGCCTTTTATGCACGGTAAATAACATATGTTCACGGAATGTAAAAAATAAACGAGATCAAATTACCATTTATATCACAAAAGAAAAAAAAACGTTCTCACTTATGATTAAGATTTTATACTTTTAGTATTACTCTTAAAATGAAAATGTAGATTTTGGTATTAAATGAGACTTGCATTTCTCGGCAACCCACTGATTTAACAATCTCAAACAATACATTTCTTTTTTTATTAATAATGTCATTAAAACCACACATCCCGCTGTTCACACATAAACGCCAATCAACGTTTCTTTTTTTTTTACCACCTACTTTCTTTAAAAACTTTCATTACCGAACGAGTTTCAAAACTAGTATACATTAATTACATCAAAACGGTTTGGGCATAATTAAGAAAAAGGACAAAAAAAGTTAGGTCAACGTTTTTCTCAACCCACATTTTCCACGTCAAATTCCTAAAGTAAATGTTTTGTTTAAATGTATTATTTTAAAATAAAGTAAAGATAACAAGCTAAAATAACTAGTTGGAAATTCTTTACCAAGTACAGTATATTATAACAGGACATGTAATAGTTTTCCAAAATATGTTAAAAATGAGAGAGAACACAGTACCACACACCCCGTTAAAATCTAATTAAAAAATAATAATAATGAAATGATTGTTGTTCGGAAAGCCATATGACTGGAAGTGATCCTGTCGAACTGCGGTTCATAGATCTTACGCACTCAAGTTCACGATTTTAATAGTGCACTAAAATCCGCACCGCCATTACCAAGACAGCTCTACTACGTCTTAAACGCTGTTTTCCTCTGTTTAAAATATATGCTATATATTTATTTCCCTCCCTGTGAATAAAATTTTTGTTTTCCTTTAGCAGATTTTTATTTTTTAATATCATGACTTGAAATTAATCTTTCTTTCAATTCTCGCTTTTAAAATATATATATATTAATGATAAGCATTACATCTTATACTAATATAAACAGTGGTGATATATCTCTCTCCACCCTAACAGCCAAAGCATAACTGCACAAAATAATAAACCCAAGTTGGTAAATTAATTAGACTACCACAGTTAGCTTCTAAGACTGACCTTCTGGTAACAGGCAAAGAAATACACTGCACCCTTTCAGTAGCTATATTTTATCTTATTATTCAAGTTAATAGTTTGAAAATTCTGGACTGATGTATGATATACAGGACTAAATAATAGGTTAATACTTGTATATTTTAGTGACCAAGATTTCTAGTACTCATGGCTTTTAGCATTCATTTGCCCAAAAGCAATTAATGATAAATTTCACTCAAGGTTTATATTAGGCTTCTAGAGAAATGAGTGGCATTATTTTTTTTAAAAAAAAAAAAAGATGTCGTTCCCTTAAGGACATTTTAAAAGATTGTCATTATAATGAATTTTTTTTATAGAATACTCTTCCTTTCCTTCCATTATCTTGCTTACATTGGCTATATTAAATCTAAAGTAATGATGATATATTTGCAGATGCACTTATTGCAATGCAGTTCTTTTATTAAATGCCTTAATTAACTGACAGTTTCAATCGTTCAACAGTCTTCTTCAGAGAACATATTCCAACATTTTTTTAATGTAGCAGAATATAAAAACTGCTGAAAGTATCAGTATCGGTTAATTAAAGAATACAATAAAAAAAAAGCATGCATGGAAGTTTATTCAATATTATTATTCAAATCAATTTTTTTTCTGACTGTCCATGTTCTATGAAAAACTTTGATGTATCTCCTTGCTATGATTATGATGTGGAGTTCACATCAGAATCAATTTTTTTTCAAGTAGTGAGGATTTCCAAGCAACTTTTATCCCCCCCCCCCCAGCAAACCATTCAAATATGGTGGTCAACAAATGGATATTTATTTTATGCTAGAAACTAAAGCAAGACTAACCCTATAAGAATTCACAATTGGTAGGTGATTAGCATGGTAATATCTTCGTCTATTAAGCTGGCCAAACTTTTGCCTTGTGGTGAGGCCATTTAGCTCTTTTATCTTTATACTATCGTATTTCCTTTCTCAATTTAATGAGAGACAGACTCAAGAACTAAAGTTCCTGGATTGACTCTCAACTTAGTAAACAAAAAAATCTGATTGGTCAATGTTCTTCTTATCATTTAGGTACTCAAATATCATATGACTTTTTTGAGCAATTAACTATTCCAATTATTTATTCGTCAACCAAATGGTTCCTTTGCAAATCAATTTAGTCACTGAAATTCATAATTAAAATGCCCTAAGAAGATAAAATGTACTATTATGGACATTGCCGCATTTTATATTTCCAAGCTCAATGCTCAACTCTAATTATATACTCCACATTAAGTAAGTGTTAACATATTAGTAAATCAGATATAAAGCTTCAATCTTTAATGCTGTTAGTTTTACTTTCTACATTCCTTCTTTTTTCCTGCTTCAGTTGAAAATCAGCAAATACAAAATTTTATTTCATGGATACATTTTATTTCCCACATTTTGTATTCTGTCGATTCTTTTAGTTAGAAAGTTGTGTAATGGTTTGGTAGGTCAGTGCTTTTACTAAGAGAGTTGTGTAAGCAGTTCGGGAGATCCATGTTTCCTATCCGGCAACTTAAAGTTTGAATCCAAGCTGAATAAAACTTGGAAAAATTTTTCAAACTCAAAATTTTCAGACCAACCACCCTGTCAATGGTCAGTAAATGGATGCTGAATTATTTTTAGCTAGAAAGTTTAGTCATCCAAAACAAAAAGTTGCTCAAAACCCTCACCATCTGGAAGTTAGTAATTCAGGTGAGTAATGCTTTCTCTGTTACTCTTCCTCTACACCTTTGCTCTGCATTGAACTGTTTAGATGCTGTTCTTCATCTATTACTCTTTTAGTTAATTTATACATCCTCTCCCCTTTTTTTACTTATCTGTTTTTCATATATTTTATCTTTAAAAAATTGGAGATTTTTAATTTTCTATTTTTAAGGATATTTCTGTATTTTATCCTTGTGTAATATTCTGATTTAAGTTGCCTTTTCATTAATCAACCATTGTAAAATTACATATTCCAATGATCCACTTTATTTTCAACATTTTTCGGAAAGATCGATCATACACAGCATGTTACAGCATGAAGATGACTGGCGTTTTCTTCAAACTACCTGTGACACCATCTCTGAATCAACGCATGTGTTATGTAACAACATGATTTAGCTATTCATCCCAAATAGCATGTCTGGACCATTAGTTATGGCATGAAATGTAACTATGGGTCTCATACCTTCATAGATTATCTTCAATATTCTCCATGCTCTCCCAAAATCTTGCAAACCCCTTGAAACCATTCTTGCAATGTACAGGTTCACTGTCATACATAGAATGAAGCATATCAAATGTTTTAGTAAACTGGTTAACCCAATTTAAAATAAAATTTAACATTAACATATTATTTCACCATGATTTAATGTTGAAATATTATAATCCAATAGCAAAAAAGATTTTCGTTTTTGATTGTTAATAAGATACAAAAAAAATTATGTTATGCTTAGTGCTACAGTGATTCCATCTGTTAAGTCAATTAAACAGGTTTAATATTTCAATCCTCAATTATTATATGTGTGCACATGCAATAATGAATACTATATCTATCATCCTAATAAATATGTATATAACATCAAAAAAATTCCATAGCAACAAATACATAATTTAACTACTTCACAAAAGTTACCGCCGCTGCCACTCATTCGTTTGAAATTAAAATTTCTTTGTTTTCGAGCGCAACGTAAATTTTAAGGCTGATTATCAGATATACAGAAAGGTTGTAGTTGATGAAGTAATCACAAAATTTACTGGGCATAATACTATATGGCAATACAAACTCGTAAAACCAATAAATGGAGATTTTAAATGGTGAGTATGTGGTGATAACCAAAATAGTTATGTGTACCACGTAGAATTGTATACAGACAAAGAATCAAATCCAGTTTCTTGCCTATGTTATGGTACTTATGCTGTGGAGTCAGTAGTTTTGCCACATCTTGCATCACATTATTTTCAAGTCTACAGCTTGCAAATGAGCTATATGCAAATAAATTATATCTCTGTGGGACAATAAATATAATAAAATAGCATCACTGGTGTGCACAAAAAATATAAAATGAAGAGAGGGGCCTTCAATTTCTAGGTTTGAATAGACAAGAAGCCAATTGCTATGATTACATATACAAATCCACCATCTAGAAATTATTTATTTTGTATCTTTTATTAGAATGAATCTTTTTCTTATAGATGCTTTGAGATTTTTTAACTTTTGGGGTGCAAAATAAAAATGAAGAATTCTTATGCTACTACTTTTTGTAAGTTCTGAAGCTATGGATTATCTCAGGTAAGAAGTATTAATTATGGTTTGAATTAGAATTTTGTGAAGGATACAAAGAAATTATCGATGAAGATGTGATTTTAAACTTAGTTAATGATAAATTAGAAATTATGAACAAATAATAATTTTTTCAGATATTGAAATTTCTTTTTTTTCCCCCTTCATTCCTTTTTTAATGATAAGCACTACGTCTTAAGCCTTATTTTTTCCCTTAGTTTTTCTAATGTCTATCAATGTAAAACTTTACATTCTAACATTATTAATTATTGTGATAATTGGTCTCAAATCAATTTTTTTAAAAATTCAACATGGCGTAAACGCTTTAATACAAAGAAAGTTTCTTTTCACAATTTTCATTGGCTTCCCCAATGCAGCATATATATATTGTCAACATTTACGATACATTATATATAGTAACATCTAAATTTTATTTTCTGAATTACAACTTATTTTCCCCTCTTATGTGACTATTACATATATTTAATTACATAGCAGTAAAAAAGCAATCTCTAATTTCTTTACGATGAGACTTACCCATCAATGCTATTGATTACTTAATCAAGCAAGAGCAGATTCCGCAAGCCAATCTAGATCATTTTTTATCATGTCTCCTAACATTTTTAACTATTCGTAAGATTTTCGTAACTATGATCCTTGCTTGCAATCATTTACCCACACTTTTTTCATTGGTCGAAATTTTTAAACAAACAGAAAAAAAAAAAATGGAAACAAATGGAATCAAATGAAGTATAAAACCGTCTCTCAAAAACATGACTGATGACGATACATATTCACCATAAAGTTATATATAAAATTAAAGCTGAAGTTACTGTCAACCCCCATCAAGCTATATGAAAACGAATATACTAATCTATCAATAAACCAAAAAGTACAAAATAAGACCAATAAGTCCACCTGTACTTCAGCTGGGATCATATTAAGCATTCGATTAGGCCTCATTCCGTATCTTTTCCTTTATTAACAGATTTGTATTAGTTTACATATAGTTCGCTAGAAATTTGCAGTAACGTTCTGCTACAATTTTATCTACGTTTGAGTTATCATTATTAATATTTACATAAAGATATATATTATGACAAAGATTCATAAACGTACGTATATACAGAATTAGAAGTATGTATCGCTTAAATTGTTTATATAAAAACTGACATACAATGCATTTAAAAATAAACTATTGTACTTGCTTCCAGGATGTCTGATTTTTTTGTAAATTAAATGTGTGATTAATTTAAAAGTTCATAAATAATAAAACGATTCCCAATAATTATAAGCAAGAAATCAATTGTAATTCAAGTCTTTTGCTATACTAACAGCTTGAATGTTTAAGTTAAAACAATGTCTTTTTTAATAAAAGTTAATTATAGGAAATTCATGATGAAACTAAACTTTCTAGTTTGTTCAAATGTTTTCCATGTGATCTTGGCAAAAAAAAAAAAAATTTACAACAAGAAATAAAAAAAATTTATGATAGCACAGACATAAAATTTAAAAATCATTTCACAAAATTAAAAAAAAAAAAACTGTTAAATTCTATACTCATAATAATCGTTATAATGGAAGCATCAATATTAAAGTAAAATCTTTCCAAATGTTTTATAATTAGACTTTTTGCACAAATTTTAGAAATACTGAAAGTAATTTTATAATATTAATATCATTTATGTTCTTTATTACTTTTTACAATGCTTTTTTTACAACCCACTACTGACAGTTTCGATCGCCCCGGCAATCTTCTTCAGAACTTCTACTTATATTTCCAAATGTTAAGTAGAAGTTTTGAAGAAGATTGCTGGGGTAATTGAAACCGTCAATAGTGGGTTGTAAAAAAGCATTGTAAAAAGTAAGAAAGACCATAGATGATATTAATATTATATGGATTTGGCAATGCAATAAGAAAAAGAAAGTAATTTTAGTTGTATAAAAGACTTACAGGTGTGAATGATTTGGATGGTTACAGGAGTGCTCTTTTAAAATTGGTCTCTTCTTACTTTTTACAATAAAAATACAACTTTAATTTTATGAAACTGTAAAATTCAATAAATCTTACCTTTTTTAAAATATAAGGAGCATCTACATTTAATTTACACCTCCGTTCTTGAATTCGCACAGAATCATCTTCACTAATATATTCGTGTAACATTTCGCTTCCAAGAAACACTGGAATCATTTTACATGTGGGAAATCGTTTCTCGTAAGCCTGCAATAAATGAAAAATAAAGGGATTAATGTAACGAAATGTATAAATTCAAACAAAGGAGATAATTATTTCTAATAATTTGATACATATGGAATTACTTCTGTTAGAAAGCTTTTTGCTGAAATTTTAGATTAAACTATAAGTTATAAAAGTAATTTTACAAGTCACTGTAAAGAATTATCTTTAATTACAATTACTTATAAATTTATCATTAATTAACTGATCAATAATTCGAATTCTAATAAGGTTCAAATGCTAATAGTGCAGGAGTTTAGCAGGAGACAGTCAATCCCATTTAATAATGGAATTATTTCATCCAGGGGAATTTTAAAAAATATGAAACAAATAGAAATTATTATTAACTGATGATTGTATTTTATTAATATATATATATATATTTTAAATTCAAAGTTTATATTATTGTAATTCTGCCATCTAGTGCAATACTTACTAAACCCCTACCCAGTATTGTTCTAACCATATCCCCAAATTAGTTTCTGGCCAATGGTCTTCATCAATGATCAGTTTTTGGACTTGACTGTAGTACTGGATTTTTTGGATCTAATGCTCCTTTTATCTTGCATTCATCTTTTATTCATTTTTTAACTATCCTACTGCCATCCTAAAATTCTGATGTTTTGAATCTGGGTCAATTTGACTACATGGTTATACAGATTCAATATCAGTTTTGCAACTATATATTTTGATGTACCTAGTTGTTTAATAACTGTAGGCCAGAATTGATATAAATCAACACCCACTCCCATCATCCACATGATCCCAGTTGACAACAATAACTCCTGATGTCGTATTATCGTTATATGTTTAAATGTATATAATGACTAAACATCATATGATCACCATCTCTTACACTAGCACATAATTGTTATTAAACAAGGCAAAACTCTCTTCATACAGTAGTGCCACCCTGTGCCAACCAGAGTAATCAATGGATTATGCACAAGCCTTCTGGCAGCCATTGATTACTATGGTGGGCACAGGGTGGCACTACTGTATGGAGAGAGTTTGCCTTGTTGTATATAATGATAAATTAAAGATGGTATATGCACAGGAATACAAGATGATGAACAGCATTGCAAATAGTTAATTATTAATACCCTGCATGCTTTAATGCCATGATATTGTGGCAGACCCTAGAAGTCAAGGTGTGAGGAAAATGACCCAGTTATTACTTCTAATTGCTTGCTTAGGAACTCCTAAGCAAAATCTTTCGATTATTCATTTACTCTCATTAAATGTACTATACTTTTAACCTTGATGGTTTTGTGCTTTGGTAAATATAGAATGTAGAGACCAAGGTCCACAAATCACGGTTTGGTCTCACACTTTCGATGACATTCGATTAAAATAATCATTAATCAATAATGCATTGTTTATGCCAAATTATGTAAAACAGATTTACTTAAATGCTAATGTTATCTTATTTCAACATGTTAGATCATTCATTTATAAACCTTGCATTATTAGGATTATAAACAATTGATCTAACGTCATTAAAGTTTATTTATGCAGCTTTAAAATTAAACTACTACGATATAAAAAAGAAAACAATGCAATCAATGGCAAACTACTATCTAATATATATATAATTGAATCATTTGACGTTTGGGAGTGTCACGATATTCGAGCATTGGAAATGGCAGGGTTGAGTCATGATCTGTGAATTGCCATTATACTCTCCTGAACCATGCATATCAGTTCCTATTATGAGTGACAATCAAGAGTCGTTACCTCAACATAGTCACTTTATCATTTAGTTACTCAAACCATGTTGGAGCAAAAACTTACGCCTTTTAATATCACTCTGATATCATCCTCTTATTTCAAAATCAAAAATCATCACATGACCTACCAATTTACACAATGTTTTATAGGAGCAAACTATTTTTTCTAAAGCACTGCTGCCATCTATTGTGCACTTATTAAATTTATATCCAACACCACTCTGTCCTCTAAATTAGTTTCAGGTTTAGTGGCTTCATCGAAGAGGAGACTGATTCTGGATGTAGTACATAGGAGTTTTTGAATCTAATCCACCTGACTTTTTGGTTCAACTCGACAAAAATAATACGAAATTCTAGAGTTAAAAAAGTTAACCTTCCAAAATGGTATGTAATAAATTAATATAATAATCAACCCAGATAACCATCCAAGGTAGCAATCTGTGTTGGTCAACTAAATGAAATTTGCTCTGAAAAATACATTACATGATGAGATCTCCGCAACAGATAAGTGTCATACTCCTAAGGGTGCTAAACTCATGATTATCATTACAAAAGTATTATTAATTACAGGTTCTCATCTCACTTTTCTAAAAGGAAATTAAAAAAAAGAGTGCAATGAAGTTGGGTCCAGTTTTGGATAGTTATTATTGAAAGTTATTATCATCTGGCAAAAGTATTTAATCTAATGAACTATGGATCAGAGACTTGGACAATACAAAAACTTCAAACCACTCAAATCAATGAAGAAAGAAACAATGTCTGTTGGGAATAACAAAAATGAATTGTGAGCATAATACTTGAGTGAGAAAACAAACAGGCATTACGGAGATCATTGAAAGAATAGACCAAAATGGAGCCGGGTTGGATATAATCCTAGAAGAGATGATCACAAATGGATAGTTGAAATTTGGTCTAGAAAGAGATCACATGTGAGATAGACAAAATACGTATGTTTAATGGTGTGATATACGTAAGAGACTATGAACCAGAAAAAGGGGATTAAACATGAAGAGACTATCCTTCGGTCGATCGATAATGGTTAAAATTGATGATGATGATTATAGATAAATATGGATTACAATAAAGTGATGCTAAAGACTCACAGTAGGTCAGTAGAAGTAAGTGTGAAAATAATTCCAGTTCGTATTGATGTTTCCAAATATTACTGCAAAAATATTATATCAATTAAACTATAAAATAAAATAAAATAAAATAGAAAATAAAACTTTTGAAAAAAATAAATTCGATTTTTATGCTCCCTTATGGTTAATCTTTATCACTCAGTTAATGTTAAAATAAAAAGAATTAGATTCGCCACAAGAAAGGTGTTAAATGGAAACTGAAACTTTATTTAAAAGGAATTGAAATAAATAGGTTTATATCTCTTTTGTATAATATTTGCATTTCAAATTTAATAAATGATTTCCATTTATCAGAGAGTAGGAAAATTCAAAAGCTAAAAATATAATTAATATTACATTAGTTCTCCTAAAACCATGTAACAAATATCAAAATTTGGGAATAATAATGAGGCATCTTATATATATTTAACACCCACCTTCAAAGCCGACCACAAAGGGGGGAATTTCGATTTTTGAACATGGATTCCATTCGCTGTTTTCTTCTGATTTTTATTTTTTCTAATAATATAGATAGATGTCGAAATTTAAATAGTTTATTTTTGAACCATAATAGTATATTATCTTTTCAAAACGATCATGTTTAGTTAATTAAAGGCAGCGCAATGTATTTTTTGTCTATCAAAAATATACTTCTATGTTAAGCATATGTATGTAAAATGGATTATTCTCCGATACATGAGGAGCAGAATGACTAACATCAACATGGGTAGAATGACAACCTTGGCACTAACGTGGACTTTGAACATTCCATCATCAGATTTTCAATGAAATGGACGGCTGAAGAGTTGTGGGTTGGAGTAGTTTGAAGCCTGTCCATTAAAGTATGAAGATTGGCTATCTTAATATATAGCTGAGCACTGATTGTATATATATGTGGAGATGGTAATCTGGACCAACTGATGATTGCTGGTTTAGCATGAAATATTTATATTGGTTATTATTTATCTTTTCAACATGTGTGTGATCAGGTGGATCAGCAATATGAGATGGCACGGAGAGTGGAGGGTCGTGTGAACATCTGAGTTCAAATCCCTTACATATTACATTATATGTGCAGGTGGGTGTAAGCCTGTACAGTGTATTAAATTATATATTGAAACATAATGCATTAAAGGTCTGCCCATCACTCGCATATGTATGTAAAATGGATTATTCTCCGATACAGGAGGGGGTCAGAATGACTAATGTCAACATGGGTAGGATGACAACCTTGGCACTAATGTGGGCTTTGAATGTTCCATCATCAGATTTTCAATGAAATGGATGGCTGAAGAATTGTGGGTTGGAATAGTTAGAAGCCTGTCCATTAAAGTATGAAGATTGGCTATCTTAATATTAAGCTGAGCACTGATTGTATATATGTGTGGAGATGGTAATCTGGACCAACTGATGATTGCTGGTTTAGCATGAAATACAGATATTGGTGTTATTTATCTTTTCAACATGGTAGGGCAGCAATATGATGGCATGGAGAGTTGAAGGTCATATGAAAGTCTGAGTTCGAATCCCTTATATATTCTATGTTAAGAGTACATTGTTACGAGTCATAATAGATCAACTCATAAATTTTCCAGATAGTTATTAATAGTTTACATTTCAACTTATTTAAACATTGTGAAAGACCCAAAAGAAGACAACGTTTGAGATGGATGGATGAAATAAGAACGTGTGCAGGGATGATGTGGAGAAGAGAGGCTAAAGATCGGAGATGGATTGAACTTGGAGAGACCATCCTGGATTGATAATGATTGATGATGATGATGATGAACAGACATACTTGCAAAAAATTTAAATATAGAGACAAAATTTCACATACATGAAAACAGGCCAATAAAAATTAAAAAGTAATTTAATTACGAATCTGATTTATCTGATGGTAAGGTTATTATTAATCGGAAGAAGAAATTCAAAATAGAATGCTTCTATTAAGTATTTACAGAACACTAGAAGAAAAATTTTATCAATTAAATGAACAAACTGATAAATTTGGAATTTTTACATGACCATGTGAATTTAAACCAAAGCTTTACGAAACAACAGCTTCTCCAACACTGCCAAGATTTGTATTTAAATGTGAGTGATAATACAGATACCGACATTGATGGTATTAAACTCTACAATGTATTATTAGCTTTATCGGACCTTCTCACACCAATCAGAAATAGAAATACTGGAATTTAATCTAAAAATAATAATTTAGTGCCAAATGTTGCTGGGGCCCTGAGAATTATTTTAACGATATCTGTGTCAGTAGCAAGTTGTCCAAATTTGAAAATAGAAAATTGTGAAGCACAATTTCTCAAAGTCAGTTGTCAGGTGTAGCTAAAAATTTCAATAGTCAAATAATTAAAATTCTCAATTCTTTACAACTGTTGGCAGATTTTGCATCAAAGAAAGCTAGGTGTTTTTAAAATCTTATATTTGCACTTTATTTCTTAAATAATATATACTGTACTTTATTATCTAAATAAAAAAATTTGGAATTCAGTTTATTTTCTTCTCCAATAGAGATCATTTGTTTAAGATAAATTTAGGTAAAAAATTTCAAGTTTCAATAATCTGGCAATATTACCAAAATACGGGATCACAACAAAAAGTTTTCTTGGAATAGCAAATGAGCTCAGACCGGCCTGGCCCACCTTCGTATATAGTTAAGAAAACATGGCTCACTGTATATGTGAACAAAGGGAGTAAATCATTCTCTCTCAGCCTATGAATTAAAAGCACTCTAAATGCTGAAAGAAGGATCAAGAACAGAAGAAATCCACCCATTCGTAGAGCTCTGATCTTTGCAAGCATTTCCCTGTCAATATTATTAATTTCATTACTAATGATATTGACAAAGGTATGTCCAAGCTCATATGTGGATTCATTCTACTCTTCCTGCTTTGTTCAACATTTAGAGATATAAAAATTGTGGATACAAGGTGTTGCATTAACTCATTAGTAATGCGCAAATTGAAAAAAGGTTTGCTCTATGATTGCCAGTTACAGGAAGGTGATTATTAAAAAATAATAGAATAAATTCATTGATAGGAAAGTTCATAAAAAAATTTGGCACGAGATAAGTCAGACCTGGGTTATAATCCATGGAGCTTGAGCTTCAGGATCTACCAGTCTAACACTGCATCAAAGCATGCTGGGAACTCAGAAAGAATGTAGTAATCGAATGGTTTATTAATCAAGGGTTCATACGAAATTCATGCATCAAAAGTGAAAGAGCTGGTCTGTGATCCATGGACCTTCGAGTCCACTGTTTTGACATTTTGTAACCATGCGGGTTGATATTAAATCATTAAAACATTGCACAATCAACATTTTTTATGCTTACATATTCTGTTAAAATATTAGCAACTCTCTCCATACAATAGGACCAACCAGTCCAGTAGCCATATTTTGTCTTTTTAGTTTACTATAAGGCTATGTACATTAAATCCAAAGATCTAGGTGCAATGCTTTCAGTGATAAAGTTCTTCGCTGATGAAAGCCATAAGCTAGAAACTAGTTTGGGGGTATTGGATAAGTAGGCACTAGAAGGGGATTTTGATATGCAAACCTAGCATCCATTGATTACTATGGATTGCATTAGGTAGCATCATTGTCTAGTGAAAGTTTCTACTATGCAAAGTGATTTTAAATTGCTGACAGAAGATCGAATTGGGATCAAACCCATTTTGAGTTTAGAATTATATGAAACCTCTATACCTTGGCTAGCTGCTGTTACAAGAATTAAAGTTGACAAAAAACATTTTATAAGATTGACTCAATTGGAACTTGCAAAATATACAATGAAAAATGATAATTTCTTTTTTTAAAATATGTAATTCTTATAAAGTTATATAGTGAGCTTTAATAGCTCTAAACAAGCTTTTCCGAATATCCCTATCCCCAGACAGGTTTCTAGCTGCTGGCTGTCATCAGTTAGGCGCAAGGATATTCAAACCTTAGATCTAAATATACCAGCTAGAAACCAGTCTAGCGATAAGAGATATTTGGAAAACCTTGGTTAGAGCTATTAAAGCTCATTAGATAATATTTCTAGTACAAGCTTATTAAATTAAATCACATGATATATGACTTGATTATCTTGCCAATTCTTATAATATATGCTTTTTTTAATAAATCAGTTATTTTAAAATTTACCAGCATACTGTACATATTGTACATGGTTTATGCAGTTACTTAAATATTATTAAAAAAAAAAAAAATTTCCCAACATATTGCAAATTTTTTCCAATATTTGTTAATTAATTATTCTACACTTAATTTTTAACTGAGTTTTTATAAAATATATATTAGAATACATTGAGAGTTGGACTAACTATTATCCCAAATATCTCCTATTCAAAAACTATCTTTTCGATTATTTTTGTTTGTTTTTTCTCAGTGATGAAATGTTTATTCATCAAAAAAAAAAACCAGATACAGTAAAATAAATGAAATTTCAGGAGCAATATGGTAAGAGGGGAAGGATGCATGTAAAAAGGGAATGGGAAGTGGAGAGGGGAAATGGTGTGTAGCCCAGGCCGGTCAGAAATGCATGTCTTCATGATTGAGTCCTATGACAGAGGCTGAGAGGATGGGAGTTGGAGGATTGCCAAAGTGTCTGTGAGGAGTGGAGGTGGGGCTAGTTTTGTATCTCGGGTTTTGAGAGCACGAATTAGGTCCAAGAGCTTTTGATTGACTGAATGTACTCTCTGGTCAAGGATAATGGCACATCGGAGCAACCAGAGAGCATAGATGAGAAAAACTGATAGTCTAATAGCTGCGAAGACCCCTGTTTCTATGGATTCTTGGAGGTTGAAGATGGTATTCCTGTGCAAGGAAAGGCAGGAGTTGATGACATTTCTCATGCCAAGCAGAAAAGGACATTTAAGTAGGAAGTGCTGGAGGGTTTCGTTGTCAGTTTTACAGAGCTGGCATATGGGAGAGATCTTGGTGAAACCCCTACAGTTGACCAAAAATTGATTTGTGGAAGGGAGTGAAGATTGATTTTGAGGAGATCAAGGAATTTTGCCTCAAGGGACCACCTTTTGAATTTGCAGATTAATTGAGCATTGGTAAGTTCGAGGAATGTAGGGGACACAATGGAGAAGTCTGCGGTCTGATTGAAAACCTCCCAGTACTTTAGTTTGCTGCTGATGGATAGTATAACAAAGACAGCCTTTTGTAGGATGTTGGCAATGAGTGAGGTCCATGACCTAGGCCCGCCACTAGGAGCAGGAGTGTCGGTGGGTGTGATAATGCTATGCACAAGATTGGCTGTGTTTTTGTGAGATATGCATTAAATACTTTAAGACTTTATTTTACAATGATCCTAAACAAACTGATTAGAAAACTATTTTTTACTGATTTTTTCTTCAATTACGCTTCAAAAAACTATCCACAATCCCAAACTCGCTGATTCTATAATCCTTGAATTTGAACAAAAAAAAATCCTAAATAAAAAAAAATCATTTTAAGTAATTTTAATTTTCTAATTCATAGTCCAATGGCTGCTATTATAATTGCAAAACATCACAAGAACTAGACGCTGCTCTTCGTAAAGCGTGCACTTTAAACTTACAAATTTAACATCATGTAAACCCTACATTTCTGCAATTTACCAAGCTGCTCTCCATACAACATGCATACACACAGGTAATATATTTTTACATTTCGTCATCATCAATTTTCATCACAAAAAGAATGAAGGATGGGAAGCATTACTTTTTGCAGAAAGTACGTAAAGATTGTTCAAATAAATTGTATTATAGATATGCAGAAATTCTATACACATTTAAAGGGTCTATTATATAGATGCATATGTTACAAACACAGCAATTGCTACTATCCACTAATTTTGGTATCTACGCAGACTTGGAATCAAATGATGCAGATTCAGGACTTGTACTATATTACCTTTTGTCTACTTCATAAATATTATCTACAGCATATGTATATTAGTTAAGTAATATAATACGATTGGCAGACAATGAATACTACTATTAAACAATACTGTCAATACCAGACAAACATAATGCATAAGAAAAAGCACCCGCAATGGCATAAACTTACGTTAAAATAACCTGTAAATGGATAATACACAGATCGTTATTATTTTTTAAAAAATGAACACAAACACAGACCCAGTTAACAAATTTCCACAAAATCTTGCAAATATACATCAGTGGTTCAACAATCAAATATAGATACAGGTTTTTATTTTCATTTAATGATCAATTTTGATTTTACTTTTGATTAACCAATATATTAAAAATTAATGTTTATTTTCTCCGATAGTTTCAAAATGCCAAATAATATTGTACCGGTCAAATATATTTTTCTACCCAACAAGACGTGATCCCACTAAACCGAACTTCAAACCCAGTCGAACCAAAGAATTATATCAAAGACCAAACTGAATTTGAACCCAATATCACGAGCTCAGATCAAAACCTAATGGACAACACATATTAATGGCACATGAGACCATGTGCCATGAACTAGCTCAACGGATGTGATGATTACTGAGACCACTAATCTGACTCTAACTAATGTATGATAAAATGACTACGGATGTTTCTGAATAAATTCACATATGTATATTTGGGTTATCAATCCAAACAGTGAGAATGAATATTTAAAACTAATTAAAAAATAATAAACAATCAAATCAAGTATGTATATAAAATATTTAAAAATAAGCAAATATTTGTTCAAATATTTAGGATGAGTATTATAAATTATCTTGTCTTTGGAGCGTGAATTACAATGTACAATAAATAATGGCAGTTGTACTCATATGCCAATAATTAATATGTAAGTATTTAATAAATATATTTATCTATGCCCCGACAAAGTAGACAAGTGTAAATAATGATACCTATGGCGTTTGTGCTGAACAAATTACATACATTACTCGTTATTTGATATTTTATTTGGAAAAGAAAATATGATTCTAATTTTATATAAGAAGGAGGTGAAAGTTATTTTCCACACATCCATAAATCAATTCATAAACAGCATGATAAATACGTAGGGTATAATTTCAATACGTAACAAAGAAAATTATTTAAATTATCGATAAATATAAAATTGTTTGATTTTAATGAAATCAATTCATTACGATTTTTAAAGCAAAAGAGGGGGCCTTTATTTGAACTAAGAAATAAAATGGTACTAACGCATTACGAGCAGCAAAACAAATATGAAATAAAATGTTTTGTCAGTGATTCAAGAAGTAGAAGGGCGGCTTGCATTCAACAAGTCCTTTATGCCCTACAAATGATCCATGGAACATAGGGAAAGCTAGGTCAGGACACAGCCATGAACACTTGGTGTTCCAATACAGCGACGAGAGAGGGAGGAAGTGATTTCTTCCTATTGTAAGGATAACTTATAGTTAACCCAATAATTATACACTCATTTATAACTATCTCTAACTAAACCATTTACAAATATATTTAACTATTATAAAATACACATATATATTGTAACGTTTTTCGTTTTGCTAGGCCTCTTACACGCTAATATAAACTGCGCGTGAGTTGATCAAGCTATGTCAAAAAAGAAGAAAGTTATATTTCTATTCTAAAAACATAGCTATATTTCCTGATCAACTCGGCCTATTAATTGTTGAGAATTGTGCTATTGACGAAATCAGCTTTTAATTTATTTAATCTGGGCGCCAGAATTCCTAAGAATTCGCTGAAATCATCATATAACATCTCACAAATAAAAAAAAATACTTTTAAACTAATCGGTATTACATCATACCATAACGAGAATTAATTTTTTTAAGATTATTATTCCTGGGCTTATTCAAACATATTGGCAAAGGTAAATTACATTTTTAAATCTTATTAAACTACTAATAGATTTAATAATAAAAAAATAATAACTATTATTAATAACGCACAAATGAAAATTGATATTAGAAATATTTTTATTCTAATAGATAAAAAAAAATACTTGAAATAAATTACTTATCAAGTAAATTAGAGAGAACACATATTAATTCAAATAGGACGCAATCAATAAAATAAAATAATTAATTAAAAAGTTCTGTATAAACAAAAGTCTCTTGTACAGAAAAAACGAAAGTCTCTATCGGGATTATTTTAAGACTTGTTTGCAAACGCTTAATTTTGTCACAATCAGGAGTAATGAAGCATTACTTACCGGTAAGTTTTGGGAATTCAGTAGTAGATAACTATGCATAGTTTTTTGGGTAGAATGAGCTCGGCCTTTTGGTTATTATTTGATCTTGTGGTCCATTCTCCTAGTCGGTCACGAAACCTTTTCTGGTATACATCTTCAGGCATGATGTCTTCAGAAGCTCTGGTTCACTCCGACATGCCGAATTACTTCAGCGTAGAGCGATCTTGGATATATTATTGTTATCCAAGACCAACTAGAGAAACCAACGAACAAGATGTCCTTCAAACTGATCTCTGCCTTTTATACTCTCTAGAGGCCCAGTTTTCCGACTTCTGCGCATATCTTTTGTTTGTCCAAATATCCGTTGATAATCTTATATATTCTTTATAAAATTTATGTTACAAAGTCTCTATTTTTTTCAGCATAATTCTGCCATCTTTAATTAGTTGAAATATTTTTACTTTCTCTTATCTAGATTGGTAATTTGTGTCTTTTGTTCTCTCCAATTCTAACTTTTATTTCTAATTACATAAAAAAAACCGAAAGAATAATTTAACTTTCATTGTACGTTATTTTTTTTAAAAAAAATTAGTCAAAAAAAAATCTAAATTTACTTTTATTTTTTAGCTTCTACCAAATGCCAATATATTTGCAACGTATATAAATAAACGTTACAATATATATATACTTAACAAATATAAATAAATGATTAATATTTGTTTTATAAAAATAAAATTAAAACGATACTCACTTAAGTGTCAAACTTTTAAATAATTAATCACCAGATTTGAAATTGAAAAAAAAAAAAACAATTTTATATTTTTTTTTATATATCTTAATAATTATTTATAACAATAAGCAATCAAGCATTAAAAATTGAAAATAAAACATGCGATATTAACAATTCATTCTCTTTGATATATAAAAAGAAGTTGAGAAAACAAAATGACTTTTTCAATAACTATTTCGAATTTCTACTAAATCAAAAAAAGTTTAACTTATTCAAATTGTAATAATGATTCATTTACATAGAAATTAAAACGTAAGGATTGGAATACATTGTGGAAAAAATAGACTTCCACACCAAGGGATGGCACGATTTATGTGCTAAAACACATAAAAATGCTGTTTACGCGGCCAACATTTCACAGCTACGTTTACGTGCAATTCAACAATTCTGCTGTAATACACATTACAGACCGCTTTGTCATATGCATGATAAATTATTTATGCCAAACATGCACACTTCACACTTTTTTACGGGGTGGTGTGAGAGTGTTTAATTCAAGTAATCAAATGTTATTTTTACTTTAATTTTTTTAATATATTTATTGAAATCACGCAATTGAACTAATTAACGGACTGTTTACACACTTCTATAGTGAAATTTTAATGTGCAAAACATTGTCCAAGGGTATGTCTGAACATATTCATAAGTAAACACGTCAAGTAGCATTTACTCGAGAACCTCCACAAGAAAATAATAATGGCACAGTAAAACCCAGACATTGTTTGACAACAGAATGTAATGCTGTGGCCTTTTTGCAAAGCAAAAATGTACTTCCACATTTAAAGAAATGCGAATGTGGAGCCTCAATGAAATTTAGGATTGAAAAAAGTACGTCAGTTTAGATGTTGGTCTCGTTCATGCTGTAGAATGGTTTTCATTAGAAATCTCACTTGGTTTGATGGCTCCAGAATACCGTTGTTTAAAGATATACGTCTAATACATTACTGGGGCCGTGAATACCTAACGGTCGAAGCTGTCCAGAAAGAATTGGACCTGGGCAAAAATGCCATTTTGCATTGTCATCTCGACCGTGCTGTTAAAGCGGCGGGCCTGGGTTTGATAGTTGAGGTTGATGAAACTCTGTTTAGCTGAAGAAAGAACCACCAGGAAAGTACTACCTCCACAATGGATTTTTTTTTGGGGGGGTGTCATTTTAAACTTGGCAATGTTATTTTTAATCCTTTTTAAAGTTGTTTATCTTTATAGCAAAAAAAAAAAAAATCGTAACAATTTTTTTGTCGATGTGAGTTTTTAAAGAAATCGGCAAGTTAAAAAAGCCTACTAAATTTTAACTTCGTCGTTGTTTTTTTAAAAAAATATTATTAAACTTAGTCAATATTATTTTTAATCCTTTATCAATTTGTTTATCTTTTATAGGAAAAAACAAAAAGAAAGCGTAATAAGTTTTATTTTTGTTAATGTTAGTTTATAAAAAAAAACCTGATAATCCAAAAAAAAAAAAAAAGCTCACTAAGTTTAAAGTTTGTCGGTGTTATTTATTTGTGTAACCAAAAAAAATAAAAAAAAGCTTAATATCTTTGAACTTGTTGTTTTTTTTTTTTTTAAATGCAGCATTCCAGAAAAAAGCCTACTAAGTTTAAAGTTTGAGTGATTTATTTGTCACATTTTCATTTACCATTGTCAAACTCCCTCCCACTCACAACCCCGATGCCATCCATTTCAGCTAAATATACTAATGATTATTACTAATCATCCTCGAAACTAGAAATTATCTCTAGCACAGATATAAACTTTAAACCTCAGTTAAAGAATAATATATCTGATTTTTTAAATTTACAAACACGGAATTATTCACCTTTCTCTGTCCCGTATTAATATCTTTATAGATATAATAAACACTTTCATACTTCCCCATTCTTTTTGATTTATTTGTGTAACCAAAAAAAAAAAAAAAGCTTAATAACTTTGAAGTTTGTTTTAAAATGGTAAAAAAAAAAATGTTATTTTTGCAAATAAAAAAGCGTCATAACTTTTTAAAAAAAGTCTACTAAGTTTAACTTTAAAAAAAAAAAGTCTACAAAGTTTCGAGTTTGTTTATGTGATTTATTTGTGTTTAAAACAGTATTACTTCATCATTTTATTGATGTTATTTTTTTTTAAAAGCGGCAAAATAAAAAAATGCCTACTAACTTTTGAGTTTATGTTCTTTAATTGTGCATAAAACACTGTAACTTCATCACTTTGTTGAAGTTAGTTTTAAAAAAAAGGCCTGTGAATGTTCATAAGTTATATTTTTTCAAGAAAAACAATGCCTTCTCTTGGCGTGGATGTCTATAAAACAACTACCTTTTTTCCTTTTAAATTTGAAAAAGGATAGTATTATATAGAAAAGAACATCTATTTGAATTTCTAGTTACTTCATTTTATTTTATTACATTGTTTTCTATGCACAAAAATATTCTTTAAAATAATTTTATATATTTAAAAACATCTTACAGTGTGCAGGGGGTAGAACATTGTATCGTAAAGGTTTTGAAACCAATTTTCATGCCACTTAAAATATTGATTGGGTAGAATGTCTAACTGGAAAAATGGAGCTTAACATCAATCTTCGAAGGATGTATTACATCTTATTACAACAAAACCATTGGATAATATTAATAATTTATCAATTTGGAATAAATTTATAATTGCTAAACCAATGGATAAATATACTACGTCAAGAGATCTCCACCAGGATTATAAAATATGGACCTAAAGAACTGTTCTTATTTTACTCAGGAAAATAAGTTTTTATTTATCTATTTATATATTTTATTTTATTATTTATATTATTTTAATGCTTATTTTTATTGATTTTCATTATCAAATTTGGTACTTTATTTTATAGACATGGGAGCATCCAAATTTAATTTTATAAAGGTAAATTATTAAACTAAATATTTATAATATTAAATAAAATTAAGTTTTATAAACCTATTTAAAAGTTTAACAGAACTCATCTAAATTAGATGAAGTAAAATTTTGATTATCATTTAGTAGATATTAGTTAAACAAAGTTATTATTCTTATTAATTAATATAATAAACATAATTATATATTCATTTTTATTACAGATGAAAAATGACTATAAATGTGTTAATAAGTCATTTAAATTATTAATCTTTTGGATTTGTTTATTGTTATATATTGTATATATATGTTAGTTTGAATTATAGTCTTTTCTTTTGAAAAGATTGTCAAGGTATGAAAATTTATCATGGGATATGGAATGGAGATATTATTTATTAATCTTTCAAAATGATGAAAGTTCATCCTTATTTTTCATTAATATTTTATTTATCTTTTTACATTATATTTTTATTGTTTATTAAATATTATTGAGTTATTCATTTGATCTCTCTACTTAATCATTATTATATTACATTCATATTAATAAATAAACACACTAATTATTAATAGCTACATAATATTTATTTATATATGTTAATATTATAAACATTTTAGAAATATATTTTATTACTCATTACTTATATAAAGGCATAGTAATAAATGATTTGATTAAATCCATCCCTGATGAGAGCTAATTGCGAATTCTCCATGACTTTGAATATCATGGCATAACTGTGACTGAAACAGGAATGAGAGGTGGATGAACTAGTCTAAATTATATCTAAATTTATTTGATAATTATTCAGCTAACATAGTAAAGATATATGTAATCATGGACTTAGAATTTCATCGCTTCATCTCCAGCATTCTACCTGAAGACCCTAAATCTGATTGTAGTAAGATGCATACCCTCTTTCTACAGAAAACCCGATGTCCTGTTATACTACATATTTAAAATATTAATAGTATAACCAAAATGACAAACCCAAGAAGCAGAAGGATGGCTTGCGTTAGCAACCTTCTGAATGGTGATGATATAGTGATCATCATATTTGATTAATAAAGCCCAAATTATATAATAAATGCTTAACGTAATGACCTCATCATATCAGATTAAAATCAAACTTACTCGGAGCAAATGTACTTAAATGCAATTATATAATTATAATAATAATTACCCTTTATCATGCCCTTCTAGAATACAAATATAAAATACAAGATTTAAATTAGAATATATTTATTTTATTTTCCTTATTAACCTTTCCTAAAACATTAATAGATGTGATCAATATGAATAGATAATTTTGTATAACTTAAATAAAATAGCGGGAAGCATAGATTATAAACTGGGCTAATAATACTTTACAGCCGTTGGTAAAATCGTATCAGACATTAAATAAATCCTTCAACTCAATAATTAATAGAACCATATTAATTTAGTTCTAACGGGCAATAATTAAGCTATAAAATTTAATGCAATACTATTTTCTTAAGGTGAGTTTAAATGAAAAAGATTACTATCGAGTTGAAAGTATTACTGGCATATTATCGCAAGTAAATATTAAATAAATAATCATTCAAATAAATATATTAAAATTGGTTAAAATGAACCACCCTAGTAAGAGAAAGAAAGTTAACAAGGTATTAATTTTAAGACTGAAGATAATAGAATAGAGAATTACTATAACAAATTTAACACACTATAAAGTGAATAGAGAAATTTTAGAGAGTAGTTAACTTAAATTATGATTTGAGATTGAGTTCGTGAATAGACCAGAAGGTTGCAGTTTATAAAGTAAAAAGGGTTATCAATCCTTCCATGGCTCGCTCATTGATTCATAATGACAGAGGCCGGTTGGATTTAGGAGACAACGTAGGTACACACTTGATTCATGTAAATTTCATTTATGGTATTAGTTTCCTTCTGTATTTCGGCAGCTTATGATTGGTATTGAAAAGTTCTGTTTAGCAGCAACATTTTGAAGATTTATGGAGGACTTCAGGGTCCAGCAATCAGATCCCCAAAGTTAGCAGTGTACCATGCTGAAAATACTATTAAAAATCAAAATTAAGGACATAGTTTCTGGTGGCAACTCCTCTTAATTTAATAGTAATGGCTCCCTTATAGAAACTTTTCCGGGTTATTTATACTCTTTCCTACGGTTTCCTGCCCATTCTGATTTTGGATGCCTTAAGGCTAAAGCTTTTACATTATTACAAACCAAAATTTTCTCTAGTTGGTTTCCAATCCATCCCTCCAAATAAGACTTTCAAATCCATTAACTATGAATTCATTTTCTATTTAGAAAATGGATTTGTAAAATCTGAACAAACGATATTAATTTAGCACCATCCTTAAAATTTTAACTTCTCATTTTAACTAATTAATAAAAGATTCCCTATTGTCTTTCGGAAAGGACGATCTGAAAACTTATCAAAAGAATGTAACTTTTAATCATATAAATTTGAACAAAATGGTAAAATATGAAATAAAACATTCCGATGTAATAAAACTTTATAACGAATATATATTTAACTATCTACAAATATATACCTACAATTCACATAATTAAAAAAAAAATTTTTTCATGAATATTTTATCGTGAAGTAATTAATAACATTAACAAATTTAAACATAAGATAATTAGCAATAGATACTTAAATAATAACCTCAGTTTTAACTGAAACTAACGTATATTGAAGATAGCATAAAGTCTCATTACATTCGGAAATATTCACTGTTAGTGACAGGATTTGAACTAGGTTAAAGGTGGGATCTCATGAAGCTCGGATCGAACTTAGATCCAACCGCTTCAGTATATACTATGCCTTTATGAATGCACAAAACAAACAACATATTACTTAAAACAACTGAAGGGAAGAAACCAAGTCAAGTATCTAGACTATTGGGTTTACCATCAAATTTCTTAAAGAGTAAAAAAAACAAATAGTTCTGAATAAATATGCAAACCTTGATGTTTATATTTAGAAAATATTATGATGAAAAACCAAATATCATCAAATACACTTATTATCTGTTGGCCTGTTCAGGTTTCTGATCTCATACTGCCTCAGATACCTACATCGAGTGAATCTACATGGTACACTGGAAAAAATCTCTGGAACAACTGGCAATGACTTCGTTTATGAGAAAGAAGCTGATATTTTATGTTGGGATAGTGATTGACAGTTTTACAATAGAATATGATAAAGATTACCAATTATATATTTGTGTGCACATACATATGCACAGTGTGTTCCTGTAGAAAGCTAATTGGTGACTGCCTCCTTTTCCCAAGCCGCCTACAGTATCATCATTAAACCAAACTATGTGTTATGTACTGACATAATTTAGCAATCCACGACAAAAGTTTTAAGGCGCTAGTGTATCTGGATCTTATATTATAACTTGAAATGTGACATGTGTTCATAGTTTAAACCCATGAAGGATCAAGGTGCTAACATTAAATTTTGTGGATCAAAATGGTTACTGTAACACTTGAAAATGATTTAAATAGTGTATGATGATGAAACCATGAACAGCAAGAATGTTTTCAAGAGGTTTGCAAATTTTGTGATGGTGAGTAAGATCAACAAGGTAGGAAATTCATGAAAGAGACATGCTAACTAACATCTTGACATTTTTATGATAAATAGCTAAACTGTGCTGCCATGTAACACATGCGCTGATTCAGAGATGGCACTGCAGGAAGTTTGGTGAACCAGTCCCCTTTTTACTGAGACAAACTATGTAACGCTTGACATAACAACTTTCCTATTAGCAAAAATGATTCAATAGCACATACATTGGCAAGTGTGATCCCGCTAAACATCACATGATCGCCATTCTTTAATGTTTACACAAACTGTTTACACAGAGGCTAAACTCTCCAAACAGATATTGGATGAGTAAGTACTAGATCTTTATGCACAAACTTTCGTTGATTACTCTGGTTTATAGTGAGTGGCGCTGCTGCATGGAGAATTTAGCCTGTGTCAGGTATGACTCAATCGATAAGATATTTAAAAAAATCAATCTATAAGATATTTAAAAAAACCAAAGCAGTCTTCCTATCCAACGTAAAGTGCAAAAGATATAAGTCAAACATATTTTGTCAAGTGTTGGTGGCCTAGCAGTTACCATAGCTGTCTTCCAAGCAGCTGGCCCGGGTTCGCTTCCCAGTCAACGCTTTGACATATGAAAAAAAAAATTTAAGAAAACTAGTGTGAAGTTCAATATAATTATATCCATAAATGGAATCTCCCACAGACTTCTTCACAATACAATAAGCAGTGAAATATTTTAGAAAACTATGACTATAAAACTATATGTAGACAGTTTAGTGCTAGATTATTTTGAGAGCAAAAAATTAGTCTTCTTTAGGTCTCTAACAAATATGGCTAGGGCGACAATAATTATAGGTACACACTGCTTGTATATCAAGTTCTTTGTATGAGATGCTATTCATTGTGATAGCTATTCACTTCTGGTGTCTAATTAGCATATTGAGAGTTACGTGGTTTGCAGTCAACATTTTTTAGCTGGTTATTGCTTTTATTGAGTGGTAACCCTTACTGTTATTTTCCAGGAGGTTAATCCACTTTTCCAACAGCTTCTACAAAAAAGAACCATATGCTTTCTTGTTTATTATCAATGCTAAGCATCCTGTGCACCACCTTGGATTTTACTCATCAGTACCGGGTTTCCATAGCTGGTTACAGCTTTTTCTCAGTGGCAATCCCTGCAACTATTTTCCAGAAAGTTAATCCACTCTTCCACCAACTTCTACAAAAAGATCCAGATGCTTTCTTGTCCAGAATCAATGTTACGCACCCCATATCCTGCAATGGACTTTACTGATCAGTATCAAAAGGCGGAAATCTGCAGAATTATTTGTAAGTATTTCTAAAATAGTGTTAACATTTGTTTTTGGTGTTTTTTTCCATCATTACGCAAGCCAACATTGACCCTATAACGCGACTGACTCGCCATTTATTTAGCTAATTCACTGCTTTGAAAATTAAATATTTTTTTTCATAGTTTTACATATCTAATATAGTTTCTTTGTATTACAGTGTAACGTCTATTTCATCATTGCGGATATGCTTCTCGACAATGAAACAGCCAGACATAATAATTATTTCCCCTTTACCAAATCAACACCTGAAAAACATTACATTTATGATTAAGTGACTGGGGGGGGGGGGGGCAAAGTTACATATAGAAGAATGAAAGTGTTTCAATTGGACTAAAAAAAAATTCCTGACCAAAACGGGCTGGAAACAAGTTTCACATAATGTAAAATATTCCAGTAATTCCCATTTGTGTTCAAGGGAGCAATAACTATATATAGCTCATTTGCTGTCATGGACAAACTAAGTAGAAATGTTTACCACAGAACAAAAAATTTCTGAGATTATTATGCAAACACACCTCTAGATTTATAAAAGTCTTTTCTTTTCTTTTTTTTGTTTTTCCGGCTTTTTAATCATTTGCGTGTTTCATATGTGTTGTGGGTGTGTAAAGATATAATCAGCCTTTACATTAATGGCAATTATATTTTTTAGGCTAATAAACGCTCCTATTTCAATTAAATCGTCAATCTGAGATAACCATCTACAAGATATTCAAATTAGACAAGGATTAATAAAATATTTTGTTTCCGCAATTTGTATAGGAAAAAGCAATTAATATATTTAGTTGAATCAAATTATTGACTTAATAAATTATAATAACCTTGTTCTCTTTTTTTGTTTTTCATTTTTCTTTTAATAATTTAAAAACATGGTACGCATTAATTGATTTTTAACGACTTCTATTTTTTTAAAACTAAAATAGGAAATTATAAAATAATTATAACTGACCTGTGAAATGCCTACTTATATAAACACACGGTATATACTAAATCAATTCAAACAACCATAAAGCAAATGAGGTCGGTGTGCGCGCGTGACTACAGCAATATATGAAAACGATCGTTTTTATGCTTTCCCTGAACTGATTAGGGTAGGGGGGAGGGGATGTACTTCAATAAAAATACCTTAGCAATAAATAATTATCTACGAAGTATTAACCAAAAGAAATTGTATGATCAATTGCGCAAATCGTGTAGTATTTTGGACGCCTGGGTAGAAGGCTGAACACAAAAACTTCATTAAAAACGAAGCACCGGAAATACTAGCTCTGAAATCGAACCTAGGATCTCATACTCCAGAGTCTGATACTGTCATTGCCCCAAACCGTGTTGAGATACAATTACATTTAACAGATGAACCAGACTTTTTTTAAAAAATTTCAACTGTAATAGATCGGACCCCTCTAGCTCGAGTATGCTGTTACTACCACTGAGCTAAACTGCTAAGAGAATTATTTAATTGATCAAATGGCTAGTTGCTTCAGGGGTCATGTGATGTCTGATTGTCAAAATGATAGGCTGAGCTTTCCATTATAGTCTTTAACTCACGGATCAATCACTCTGCCACAATGCTAAAATGCACAGCACAAAACACTACTGCGTACCATGAACTATCTAATAGCTGTATAACTGCTTTTCTTTCAAGATCAAGCTGCCTACATTCAACTTTCTTAAAATTTTACCAATGCAAATCACCTTTGGAGAAAGCAAGAGCAAAGTTATATTCTAGCGCTGTCTCAGTTAAGCTTAAATAATCAGTGAATAGTAAAAGATGTTTATAAAATCCTTATTCCTTAATATTTAAATCCTTTTCTAAAGCTAAATTTTTGGCTTTTTCAAATCAAATTTGCGATTCAAACTTGGCAGGGATGCAGACACCCATTCATCAACCAGGATAAAAGCTAAAATCTGAAACAACCTAAGATAATGAAGCCCAATTAAACTGTTTGAATGGTTAAACAGATCCAATCCAATTCAGTAAATGTATATGTTGGCATCTTCGGTCCCTTTGTTTACCATTTATTTTCTCAGGTATCTTGAAAAATAATGCATCAAGAGTGGTAATTGCGATAAGAACCTGAGCGCCATTTTGAAAACTAATGCACTTTGTCAAACATATCAAAATATCAAACAAATAAAAAAAAATAAACAAAATAAGGCAGTTATGAAAAAGACAAATATAGTGATAAGAGGAAGAGCAAAACACCTGACTGCAGCCTAGATACACAATAAGTATGCAAAATGTAAAAAAAAAAGTGCTCATAAAATTTATCACTTCTAATTTAATACTTTTTCAAATTGTGGGTTACTGAAACTATGAATAATGGATCTACGAATACGAGGAAGAAAATACTGTATCAAATTATTATCATAGAAATTAACTTCCGTAATGAAAAAAAAATTACATTCCACCTGATATAATTATTAGCTATCAAGTATAAATATTAAACTATTTGTGTAAAAGTAAGGTAAGATTATAGCATGGTTTATTTTAGCATATTCTTACAGTCTTTTACTTTAGTATTAGAATACAAGTATAATTTAATACACTTGGAAATTAATGTAATTGTAGAGGATTTGAACACAGACTTTCAAGCACCCCTCAGCAATCACATGATCACTATTTCTTATACTGATAACTTGTATTTTATGCATCAAGAAATGTGTGTGTGTTTAGAACAGTATAACTGTTCACAGCCTTGACAAATGTATAATCTCTAGCAAGGTTCATTAATGGACCAATAAATAATAAAGCATCCAGGTATTATGTAATAGTAATAAACATCTTATGTAACATTTTAAGGAAATTAACATTCTCTGATTATCCTTCATTATAATAATATTTACATAAATAATCTTTAAAGAAAACTAAATAATTGCTTAAGTGTATAATACGGATTAAAAGGAATATATAAAATAGTACTAATAAAATCATATTTACTATTAAGGGCTATCATCTAGTTATTAATTCATATTAGTCATGTGACTTTTTTCCAGGATTGTCTATCACCTGTTTTGTTTTTCAGGTTAATCGAAGACATCGTCATTTTATTGCCTAAAATGGAATTCATTAATCTCTTAACTGATAATCATCTTTTTTTTCACTCATTAGTCTTTATGACCCTTTTACAATTATCAAGAAGCCTCATAATCTGACCGAAGTAAGATGATATCAATTTGATTGCTTAGGCTTTAAATTTTCCTTATTGCCCATAATATTCCTCACAAACATCATAGTTCAAACACATCATTATTTCCCTGCCCTTCTTGAATGTTCAACTTTCACATCCATAAAGGAATTACTGGCAATATTATGGCTTGAACAGAATGGATCTGCCCTCAATTCCAAAATTCTTTTCCATATAACTGCAATCAATCTTCGCTGCTAGTGTCCTTTATTATTGATGATGAAGGGTTCATAGAGGCAAAAACTGTCAAAAGGCTTTTACATCTTTGTGATTGATTTTAAACTAAACGAAGGATTCATAGAGGCAAAAACTGTCAATGGCTTTTGTATCTTTGTGATGCATTTAAAACTGAGTTTAATGTCATAATCTTTTACATACTTATCTGAAAGTTCATCTTTCATTCTGCTTTTTTTAACTTTCTCCAGGTTTCAGTCTTCATTTTCAGTTGTGCCATTAGCATATCTACATATCTACCGATCATGAATCTAGAGTTCTCGTTTAATGTAAGGCTCTAATTAGTGTTGAATAATTTTCACTATAAACCTGGTTGTATACAGTATAAACAATATACAATAGCTTTCATATTGTTTTAAACCTATCTTTGATATAGGAATATAAATTGATGTCCCCCCACTGTGAAGGCCTTTGGATGATTTCCATGTTAATCATCTCACTTTGTTTAACAAATTTACTGATTCTTCTTTGCTTTTCTATGAATTTTTGATGCAACGTCATTCATTCTTGGAACCTTACTTTTTGGTAAAAACTTGAGTGTTCACTGGCCTTATTATTCATAATAGAAAAGTTCAGCTGTGCAACCAGCCTCATCAAAGCTATCCTGGTTGATATCCTTATAGATTGCCTCCAGTTCTGTTCAGTCTTTGTTATTTTGCTTATTATTTATCCATTGACATTTTTCAGCACTTTGCTTATTTTGGTCTCATGAATTACCTGAAAGATTATTCCTTATCTTTCTAAGCTTGTTTTATTCCCAATTGCAAATGCTGTTATATTAGTTCTTATTATTCCGCACCATTTGGCACCTGAAAAAACCTTAATCTGCTTCTAAATTTGGTTTCTCATTATACTCATCATGCAATTATTACTATCCTCTTTGACCACCATTTTAATTTTTCTGATTGTTTTACTTCGCTCAATTTTTTTTTTCTTTCAGACTCATCTTCATTATTTCTTTCACTTCTGTTCACAATTCTTGTGGTTCGCTATCAATCATATTGATATCTCCAATCAACTACTGGTAATACTTTGAAAAATGAGTAGTACATTTTCAATATAATAGCCAGAAGGTAGCACTTTTTCAACTTCAATCCATGGCCTTTCCCTGCCAAGCAGAATGTAATCTATGCGATTCTTGTGAGCTTCAATCTGGTGATATTCATAAATATAGTTACCATTTTGGCTGCTTAAAATGTCTATTTAACATATATGTGGGCAATAGAAATTTACACTACACAATATATAACGTGAAAACTAAATATAACTTAGCTGTTAAAATATTTAGACTACAATCAAATATAGAAAGAAAAATAAACAGGACTGTAAAATTAATTACTGAAAAGAGTAATTAAATAATTAAAACTCATGAAAATATATAAACAGAAGGTAACATAAGCCTAAAAACTAAAGTTTTTAACAAAAGATAAAAAGAACATCACATGATCACCATATCATATGCTTACACATACTGTTAATAAGTATAACAAACTCTTCATACAGTAGTGTGACCAAGTGCAAGCCTATCTAGTGCCTATTCATCCATTATTTCCTGACTAATTTCTAGTTTGTGTCTTTCATCAGTGAGAAGCCTTGGGTTTGACAGCACTGCACCTAGACTTATAAGCTAGAAACTAGTCTGATGTTGGATGAATAGGCACTAGATAGAGATGTTATGCACAAACCTTGTTGCATGCATTGATTACAAAGGCTTGCACTTGGTGTCACTACTGCATAGAAGGTTTGGTACTCTTATTAACAGCATGCGTAAGCATCTGAAATGATGATCATGTGATGTTTTGATGCCCATACGATATTGGTGACTGTGGTTTTTGAAAACCAAAGATACCAAAAATATTATAAATGCTGAACTGAGTTCAGATCTACATGACTATAAAAGCGAATCTTGGGCTCCTAGCTGTATAGTTAACCAAACAGGTAAAAGGTGACTGCTGGAGAGTCATTATATTGCAAGATGTAGGTGCAGTGCTCTCAATCCAAGGTTCCTCACTGATGAAAGCCATAAGCTAGAAACTAGTCTGGGGATGTTGGATGACTAGGCACTAGATAGGGATTTAGGCACAAATCTTCCTGCATCCATTGATTACACTATATAGAGAGTTTGGTACTCCTAATTAAAGATAGAAAGGATTGAAGAGTAATAGACATGATACATATATATATATATTGTAATTAAAAGATACAAGCCCTCTTAAACTAAAGACAGAAGTAAAACAGATGACCAATATAATTAACGAAAGAAGACAACTGTTTCCCATCTCTGTAGTTTAACACAGCAGGCCTAGGGTATAGATGAGTCAATATAATCTACATTGTGATTTTTATATATTTTAAAAGTCAATGGTAGAAATTATAAGCCTTCAATTAATAATTATGTGTAAATATGAATTTGAAAATAAATAAACGAATGAAAAATAAAAGACTGACTTGTTTTCCGGGGGAAAGATTATTGTCTGAATAAAGAAGTGGACTGGTCAAGATTCATTTCTGAAACCTGCTACTAATTTTAAAAAACATATTATTAAGATCATGGTCCAACCCACATTCAAAAAAAAATAATAATAATAACTTCAAAGGTAAAATTATGTAAAATAATAATTGAATGGCAAAAAGTTTGACATGGGAAGTTACAAAGCTGGAACAGGATCTATGGTCTCTGAACTCCAGAGCCTGCTACAATATCGCTGTACTATATCACGCATTAGCTAAAAAAGACCATCAACCAGCGTTGTCAAATCCTGAAAAAAAAGTTTAAACAATGTGCCAACCAATGATAGATAGGTCTGATAGATAACCTTAAATATCCTATTACAAGCCAAAACTTTTTTCCATCTTTCTAAAGAGAAAATGCAATTGAGAAGATATTTCACGTCATTAGGCAATTGGTGAGAGTTTTATGGTTTTCCTTTCCTTGTTTTATCTTCTAGCTAAGAATACTCTTTTACCAACTGATAATCGGATAACTAGTTAGTCAGCCATGGGCAGACTGCTCGGAAAAAAAAAAATATTTACATTATTTCCAAAATCCTCAGCTATCTAAAAAAAAAACATTTACCTTTCCCCAGATTCGAACTCAGGTCATGAGCATGCCAGGTGTATTAACCTCTACCCTACAAGTTTTTACGACTAAAGATAATGAATTTATAAATAATAATAAAAATATGTACGTATTTGCATTAGTAGGAAATGTTAATAACGTATAAACGAAAAATTGATTTATTAATTTTTTAATTTTCTTCAAACTCTTAAAAATAATGTAATTAAAAAAGATATTTACATAAGTTAATATATTATTAACATTTGATAAATGAAGGGAAATTAAATGTTTACATTTTTCAACTTCCTTAATTAGCTTTTTTTATTTTTTATATCGTTGGCATCAATAAATATTTTAAATTGTTATGTATAGTTTATGAACGCAAAACAATTTTTAATCACGTTTTAAACATCCTTCACTTTAAAAATATATATTACGTTGTTTCTACGTGACAATTTTTCAAATATAGGTTTGCAGTAGAAAATTGTGAACTGTATATAATATATACAGAGGCATTTGGAAATTTTTTATCAACGATTTAAGATAGGACGCAAACTGCAGCCCAGAAACCATTCCGAAGGACTTCACAACTTTCAGCATAATTGCGGCATAATATCTCATTATAACAGTAGCAAATGGTGATCGGGTGATGTTTTAATTGTTTGAACTCATTATATAAACATATATTAATTTTCTTTAAAAATAATTTTCTTTAATGATTCTTTATTCTAAATACACATTTGTGAACTTTCTTCTTTAGTGGCGCATAAGGATCACTGGTTGCCCAATCTTGGAATTATTCTTACAAATATTCTTTACGTTTTAAATATGGCACAATTCAGAATAAAGATACAATATGGAGTCATTACACATACATGATATCCGGATCACGATGCATGAATCAAATTAGATACCAAAAGGTAGAACAGGCTTTAAATATGTACTTTATTATTTGAAACATATGCAAACGGCAATCTATGCAATCCTTCATAACTTCCTGTATGATGTACTTAATTCATGATCCTTATTATTAAACCGGTTTTCACCCTATATGAGGGCCTTACCAACATACACTTTTGTATTACAATCATTATTAATCATTTGAAAATAACAATATGGACAAATTTATGTTTGACCAATATTAAGGGTCAATTTATGATCATATCAGAACAATAACTCACTATACATAAAACATGAATTTTCATTAAAAATGAAATTGTTTTGGGATACTTTGTATTAAATACATATTTGTGAAATTTCACTTTGGGTGATGTAACCAGGTTAATCACAATATTCTACAAGATCCACTGCGTGGAAAAGGTCACTTCTGCTATTACTCTTGTGAATATTCTTTCCATTTTAAATAGACAAGCTCAATTCTGAATAGAAAGATGGATTATGGAGTCATGCATGTGCATGATATTTAGATCATGATAAATAAATCGAATGATTAAAGAATTTAACAAAAGGTGACATGGACTTTATCAATTATTTGAGAGGGACCGCTCAGGAGCCATGTGCAGTTCTTTCCGATATCTCATTAAACAAAACTTTGATGAAATTTTCTTTGAAAATCATTTCATTTTGGGATCATCATTTTCAACCATCTCTCCATGTTTAATTCGATTTCTTCAATCTCCTCTTTTCTACATGTCACACTGCAAACTTCCTTATTCCATTCATCCATCTCACATATGGTGTCTTTCTATGTTTTTTAAATCTCCCATTCATTCAGTTTCTATGTTTTTTAAATCTCCTGAGATTCAGTTTAAGATTTCAACTGTCCATCTGGTCTCTTTCTATGTCTTTTAGATTTCCTGAGATTCTGTTTAAGATTTTGATCCATCTTTTCTAACAATATGCCCAGCTTAACTCCATTTCAATCTTACCTTTTTCAATGATGTCAATAAGATCCGTTTGTCTCTCATTCATGTATTTTGTTTTCTACCCCTTCTTGTTCCTTCTAACAGACAGCTGTCCATAATTTGTTGAATGGGCTGAAGTCTCTGGAGATACTTTTTACTAAATACCCATTTGGGAAAATTTCTCTTTTAGTGATGTAGCCTAATATCTCTAAGGCTCACTGTTCGAAAAAAGTCATCCATACTTTAATTAGTCTTGTGAGTATTCTTTAAATATGGAGGCTCAATTCTAAATAAAAGACTAGGTTATAGATCCATGTAAATGCATATTTAGATTATGATGCATAAATCGGATTAAAAAAAATTAGCAAAAGGTAAAACAGAAGCTGAATAATCCATTGCAGCATAAACAGCTCTTCAACAGCTTCTTGAGAAGATATTTATCTAGCCAATAGACTGCCAGGCAGTAAGATATTTTGCATCAACATTTTACCTTCTCGCTAAGAATAGACAATTATTTGATAAGAACAAGTAATATGTGAAAAGGTCTAGCACCACCTCTGAATTAAATATGCAATGGCATAATCTATCTAATCTACCTATTGATCACAAAGATTTTATGCTATTAGTATAAGTTATGCCATGGAATGTGAGTATTCATTCTTTTGTAGAAAAACCACGATGGAACACTGCGCTAACATTAAAAGTTGCTTTAAATTGGGAGGAAATGATTAACGAAACATTTAAAATGATTCAAACTGAGTATATCGATGAAGCTACGAGTTTTCGGGTATTTTTTCAAGCTATTTTCCAAGATGTTTTTGATGGTGGCGAGAGCATTGATGTTGCTATGTGGGTTTTCTGCAGATGAACAAAACAGACACATTTCACATTATAACTTATGATCCAGACATGCTAGCATCTTAAATTTTTTTTATGGTAAATAGCTAAAGTAAATTGCTATATGATGTTATGCATTGATTCAGAGCTGCTGCTGCTGCTGCTGCAAGCAGCTTGGTAAGAGAACCAATCTTTTTCTTCGGGATGCATTGTGTAATTTTATGACTGATCACAAAACTAAGATTCCCTTTCCTGGATATTCAATCAAAATTCCATAACCAAAAAATACAGCATATGTAATTCTTATAAGGTTCCAAACAATTTCTTTTGTCTCCAGATCTAATAGTAAACCAGCTGTTTTGTTGTTCCTAAACAGGACGCCTCAAAAATGGACTCTTAACAATCACTGATCTACATATATGTGAACAAACACAAACCATGAACTACATAAAGACTGTTAAATCTATTGTTATAGAGACGGAAATGAAGTATTAATAAGATCACTAGTAGAAAAGGCACTTAAAAGGACCTATTAAAAAATTTACCAATGTGTGGGGCAACTTTGATACCATATAGAAATGTTAGGAAAAAATCTTGATAGCATTAAACCTCAAAAAAAAATTGTGAAATATTTTGCATATATAATATATTAGTGATGTATATCTGTAATCATGCGAGAAGAAACCAGACCTTTCAGACATCCCTTTTGGTAATTTACTAGCACTCACCCATCAATGAGCATTTTAAAAAAGTATAGGTAAATTACCTATGATTAGAGCTTACTTTTGTATAAACCAACACCTAACGACCATGCTTTTAATTCAGGAGCTTGATTCTATTACGAGTCTGTTAAGTCAACTGACAAATTATTTGTACAAATTTAACTTTATATATCGTAGGAAAGTAACAGTATCTATAAATGACTATAATGATATTCTGAATTACTGCAATAACATTACCAGCTCATAGTCACATTGTTTACTGACAAGGAAAAGAAAAACCACGAAGATAACAATTTATCCATGTAAAGACTCAACCTGACATTCTAAAATCAATTCTTCCATAAGCCAAATAAATCAACTATCTTAAAAGTTTTCTTATCAAAACAAAAATTATGCTTGGAACAATATAATATTAAAATCTCCGCAGTTTGATGAATGTAGATGTGTATGTGTGTGTGCATCTTTCAAAAAAAATTACACTCATTCTTAATCTATTCTCATGTGATATAAAGTGATGTTGATTGTGTTTCTGCAACCTATTCTTAAGATTAAGCACTAAGTATGATCACCAAATAATATAACGTTCAATGTCAGCAAACTCTTCTATTTGAAGGCTGCTCACTTAGCGTCCTTCGTTCTGCTTTTTTTTAAATAATAAATTAAATGTAGGAACCTAATATTAATTATTGTTTTAAATTAGTAATATATTAATTAAATAAAGCCAAAAAATAGTGAAAGTAAGGTGACTCTTATCATTTATTCTATATATATAATCAATAGATTGAATCCATTCCCTCATTTAAAATTATGCAAATAAACTAAGCATATATAAGAACATGTGATGTGATGTGATGCACTGTGACTTCTCCTTATACGGAGTCAGGAAACTCTCAGCAACTATGCCCAGAGAAACCTGTTAGCTATTTTACCTTCCCTTTCCATTCCCCACCCTACGAAATATGTATATTGGTGATTATTTCTTTTCTACATGTATGTGATCACGTGTATCAGTGGTATGATAGTATGGATAGTTGAAGGGTGCTTCCAAGTTTGAGTTCAAATCCCCTATATTTACAATTAGCCTCCAGGTATGTGAACAGTGCCTGTATTTCAAATATCTCACACAACTTTATTATTTCTACTGTTTCTGCTTTCAGGCATTTTCATTCAATTAACAGATGCCTAATATTTTCTATGCCTTCCTTACACAACTTGCAGACTAAATCAACCACATTTTAATGTGTATAATCTCCTGCTGCTAAAGATCCCGTTCAAGCCTTAAACAGTAAACTACTTTCCTTGCTATTATCATAAATTAACTTGCATCCAATATTCTGTTTACTTCTATATATATATTTAAACTCTTTTTACTCTCTATATTAGTTCTCCATACTCCAACTCCCTATTGTTTATTAATGCATCTATTCTTCTATCCCATTCTTTATCACTATAACCCTCAACAATTCTCCTAACATAAACATCCCACCTTTTGTACAAGTATACTGACATAAATTCTTTATCCAAATCTTCTGCATACTGCATTACCTTTCTCACCCATCATGTTACCTGCCCTTTATTCATAACCCAATTAAATCCTATTTTGGCTATTCTTTTATTATCCATAAACTGCAATCTACTGCACATTTTCATTTTGCTTTTCCCATATCTCATACAAAAACTTGACCATCCTATTTCTCTTTGAATTGCCTCCTTTATCGTCAAACGCCAGAGACAAGTGGTACCATTATTCTTTTGAAGAGTTTATTTACATTAGTGGAAGCTTTAGTTATTTCCTGTTCACTTAAATTTATATATAATTCTATTTCCATATGCTCAAAAATTGATATTCAATCGTCAAAGTAATAGGCTAACAGTTCCTCAGCCCGAAATCAGAAATCTGCAGCTCACCACTATTATCACAATGTGACACCACCCAGGATGTGTATAGACTAGGGAGAAATAAATGTAAACACTGATTGTTACTGTTAGTAAAATATGTACAAATATATACCGAAGACTTAACACTCAAAATAACCTCTTTCTTAGATATGAAATTTGGTTTGTACAATCGGTGCAGAAAATCTCGAAATTAGAATATTTCCAAGTTCAAATGCTGCCTTCTACAGAAGTGACCCCCCCCCACATGGTTTGGAAGATAGTCTTTTATGAACTGGTCTTATAAAAGCTCCCAGAAATCTCCAATTTTTTGTAGGCTTCACCACACAGCAGTCTAGCACAATTGAATTGGTGATTTTTAAAATGGTGAACATTGAATCAAATGGTGCAGGGATTTATAAATAATGATAATCTAATTCAAACTTACTTAATGTTAGAATATATTAAGTTAAACAAGGCACAAGTCTTCTGGCATCCATTGATTACTCTGGTTGGCACAGGGTGGCACTACTGTATGGAGAGTTTTGCCTTGTTTAATAACAATTATGTGCTAATATGAGATAGTGATCATGTGATGTTTAGTGGTTTAATATAATAAGTTACAATAAATATAGATGCCTTTGCTATTGTTTTTAATCAGGGATATTGGCAAATAACATATTTCAGAATACTATCAAAATTAAAGGTAACAGTCAAAATTTTTAGAGAGATTGTCCATTTTACTACTATTTGGGGGTCATGTTATTTCTCCTTTGGTCACTATCATTTTAATCGAATAAAATCTAGTAAATAATGTAATATAAAAATGTATACTTTAATACAAAACATGGAAACATACGTGTATTTTCTTTAAAAATGCATACTTTAATACAAAACATGAAAACGTACATGTATTTTCTTTTCAAAATTAGATTTACTGTCATTACTTTACCAATTTTATAAGTTCTATATTTCTAATATTACAAATATTATATTCTTCTTCTACATACATCAACTCTTTATGCATCTTATAAAAATGAAAAAATAGTAAAGTCCTACTCATTAGCAAACATTCAAATTTCAAAAAAGGAAATAATATTAATTTTTATTAGACATTGATTAGACTAGAAATTACCCGCTTAATTAATATATCTTGAATGTAATTTTCACTACACCACTCCCAAGCAAAGTAGGAACTGGTTTCTAGCCACATTTAACACCTTGTGAAAGGGTATAATCCCAAACACATGACCCAAAATATGAAAGATGTATGATCCCCAAAAATGCACATTTCATGCTAAACCCACACACGAGTTGGCCCAGATCATAATCTCTTGCACATATCTTTATCATTGTTCAGTATACATATATAGATAGCCAGTTACTATAGTTTAATTGGTGTCAAACCTACTGCCCTCATAACTTTGACACAAACCACTTTCTGGAGGTATATTACCAATTTTTAGAAGTCATTTATTAGACTAGAGATTATCCACTTAAATAGTATATCTGTGGTGCAATTTTCACTACACCACTCTCATGAAGATAGGGATTGATTTCTATCCATTTTTAACACTGTAATAATACACTTGAGTTTTGCAATATACACGCCAATCTACGAACGACATATAGAATGCAATTTTCCAACATTCTTTTTATTTGTTATTTTGCAACGCTGTCTTTTAACTTCTTTAAAGGGAAATTTTTTCCCCAGAAAGATTCCAATATCTTAGTTACCAGTAGCTCTTCATTATATTCTAACCTCTGCCCAATGAAAGCAATCAATATGATACTTCTTTCAGTGTCTTTGGAATAATCTTTATAATGTGCACAGAATTTGTTTCTCTCTTGAAAACAAGTTCTCGATAAAATATTTTTTTAATATATCTACTGTTCATTCATTTAATACATCCAATTATTACATCCAGCAATATGAAAAACATATTAGTCAATCTTATGATTTTGCTAGGGTATTTTTAGCATTTTACAAAGCATCCTTACACACGACCTACTACTCTCAGTGCCATCTCATATTGCTGACCCACCTGATCACACACACATGCTGAAAAGATAAATAGAGTAGTGGGTCATGTGAAAGTCTGAGTTCGAATCCCGCATATATTACATATATAAATACAGGTTTAAGCCCGTACAATGTATTAAAGTGTCCTTACATAAAAATTTTCTAATGCCTTTCGTGTTACATCACACAAAATTCAGGTTTCATTCTGATTTAATAAAGCAGATAATGTTGGTACAATAAAATATCCTTTTTTTTAACTTGTTAAAAGTAGCAACACGACATGAAGGTCTGGGTTTCAGCTCAACATCTAAATTATCCATTCTATTTAAAAAAAAGCTTTCAAAAATATTTCAATTACCTCACATTCCCAATGTAAATGATAATTTATCTTAATAGTTTTGGCTATCCATAATAATTCTAGGGGATTTGAACACACTTTCTTGCTCCATTCAGCTGTCCCCTCTATCTCATACAACCAATATGCATAACCACATACATGTAACAAAGATAAATGATCTCTAATATATGTATTTCATGCTGAACCAGCATTCATCAGTTGGTCCAGATCATCATCTCCCACACATATATAATCAGTGTTCAGTTTATATTAAGATAGCAAATCTTCAAACTTTAATGAACACGCTTCTATCTACTCCACCCTTCAACTCTTCTGCCATCCATATCATTGAAAATCTGGTAATGGAATGCTCAAATTCCTTGTAGATTGAAGCTTGTCCATTAAAGTTTGAAGATTTGCTATCTTAATATGAACTGATCACTGTTTACATATGGGTGTGTGGAAGATGATGATCTGGACCAACTGATGAGTATTGGTTCAGCATGAAAAATGTATATTGGAGATAATTTATTTTTGTCACATGTGTGTGATCATGTGCATTGGTTTTATGAGATAGAGTGGATAGCTAAATGGAGCTTGAACATCTGTGTCCAAATCTCCTAAAATTACATCTAAACTCCAAGTATCTAAATTATAAATGAATTCTAATATTACAGATTCAGCATGTATCCCATCCCTCTTCTGTGTATTGAATGGACAAGGTCCTATACATGATGTACCAGAATGATTTAGTCAACATGAGCAGGGATTTGGGTATTCCATCATTCGATTTTCAATAGTATGGATGGCTGAAGAGTCGAAGGGTGGAATTGATTGAAGCCTGTCCATTAAAGTTTGAAGATTTTCTACTTTAATATCGAACCAAGCACTGATTATATATGTGTGTATGTGTGGGAGATGAAGACCAACTGCAAATGCTGGTTCAGTATAAAATATGAATATTGGAGATCATCTATCTTTGTCACATGTGATCATCGATTGTCTGAGATAGAATGGATAGCTGAATGGAGCTTGAAGGTCTATGTTCAAATCCCCTACAATTACATCTAAACTCCAAGTATATATATATATTAGTAGTGGTATTAAACATTACTTTTTAAATAAAAAGATTTTCTAATAACAGTCTTGACCAAGATTTTTCCTTTGCAAGGCAGAATGTGTTTTTACAATTGTAGATAACATTGTAATATTTAAATACAAATATAATATATATATACTTTAAGCTAGATGTAATTAGAGGATATTTGAACTCAGGCTTTTAAACTCCCTTCAGTCATCCACTCCATCTTATACCATCGATACACATGACCACATACAAGTGGAAAGATAAATGATCTCCAATATACGTAATTCGTGCGAACCAGCACTCATCAGTTGGTCCGGATCCTCATCTCCCATTGATAGTTTGTTAAGATGCTTTGGCTGATAATGGAATACCAAGATCAAGTAAAAAAGTAAGCATAAGAAATTTAAAAAAAAATGAAATGTCAAATAAAGACTAAATGTTCATCATATGGGGATGCCATTGTGTGTCCACGGACTGGTTTAAAAGACTTTAACTCATTTCTAACTTTTTATTCGTTGTCGGTTATGAGAAGCTGCTAAATCACCCAGACTAAACAAAAAGATAAGATTTCGAAGCTAAAATTTAAATTAAAACACACAGTATGTTAATAAATCACTTTGCAAAAATAAAACGTAAATTCGTTCACTTGTATAAAACGTAATTCCACCCAACCGTTTTTCATTTTAAAACAATACCATTTGGGCAACATTGTTTTTTGTTTTTTTTTGTAGTTTAAAAAATTTAATGAAGTAATTTTTATAACTATCTTTTCTGAAAAAAAATAATAATTTAAAAAATATTAATAATAATTAAAAAGTTTTAAAAATTTACATTTTTTATATCATAAAAAATTTGCTGACGATTTTTTAAAAACAAAAATGATTAAATCTTTTCATTTCAATGAAGTTTTTGTTTAAAGTCAATTCTACTTAAACTCTTGACCTCACATATCAATTTATAAATTACATTTTTTTTTTTTTTTTATTTACAGACACAGTTATTATTTAAACTATAATGCGTTGTCAAACAGTAATCAACGTCAGAGAGAGTCTGTGTTTAAAAACTTAATCTAGAAATTGATGCTAATTACTAGGATTAGATATAAAGCTAAAATATATCGTGAATGTTGTATCAAGGCTGGAAACTAAGTTACAACCATTCCATTCCTTATTAAAATAGTCGAATCCCTTATTAAAGATAAAATCCAACCGCTCCTTCTTCCTCGCTAACAAAATTTCGATTTGCAAAAGAAAAGATTCAGCTACTTTAAGCGGCTATTCTGTTCAAAGTAATAATAGACCACATTAGGCAATATAGAAAAACAGGGCCCATTACTGTGCAATTGAATATAAGGTCTGTATATGTCTCAGTTCCTATATCTAAACTACTCCAATTACTTCAAGAATATAATACACCAATACCATATCATAACAATATTAAATAGTGCTAATCCACTTATAACATACACTGGACATGAGTTCGAACCCGCCTCTGCAAAATTGGTTTGTACTGAGATGCACGATGTTAAACGTAAGGTAAAGAAGGCTTACTTCATAGCAGAAGCTTCCTTCGCCATTAATCATAAAGAAGCATGTTTTGCTATATCAAAAAGATGGGCTAATTGACTCATTTGCATAAAGTTTGCATATTATACATATAGAATGATTCCAATGAATGAGTCATAACAGGCTATGATTATGAGAAATACATTTTCTCGAAAACGCTAAGCCATTTTAATTGATTAATTGCTATTAATTTATAGAGCTTTACGTTATAAGTGTGTTAGCACTATTTAATAGTATAATTTGGACAAGCGTAAAGCATAAATCTATGATTTATTATTCAATACCATATCACTACATACTGGCAAATCCACTTATAAATAGAGAAATTTGCATCACACTCAAATGGAAAAATACTCCCTGTGTATTATCCACATATTCCTCAAGGCTTCTCCCACTTAGTTTGCTTCTCTTCACAACTAATACCAACCCCCTTCTTTTGGAAATAGAAAGCAAAAACCCGGAATGTATATTTCCACAATTAACCAAACCGTTAATCACATCTTCTATATAGATGACCTAGTTATTTTTTTCCCCTCAAAAAAAGTCCTTCCCTTACTTGATACTGTACTAAACAACTATATTAACAATCTTTCAATCCACTTCAATAAAAATAAATCTTCTACTTGAAATATTCTTACAGGTAATGCCATTCCTTCCAATTTTTCATCTACTCTTCTTAAATTTTTAGGTTTCCCAATATACACCTCTCATATACTTACTGCAATGAAAACTGCTATTCAAATCAGCTTATAGTTTCAGCAGAAAGCATCATCAATGCATTATCCAAAGCGTATCTTTCAATATATGCAAAGGCATCACTAATCAACATTTTAATATTTCCTAAAATTAATTATTTCTTACCCATTATTAAATTTACTTCTCCATTCAAAATATATATATATACTCCCTTATCACCAAACTAATCTGGAATAATAAGACAGTGGCCATTAGCATGAGAAATATGCAAAAAAAAAAAAAAACAAATCAAAATCTCTCATTACATGGCCTTTCTACATTTTATCTTCAGAGAGATATTAATGAAATGACTAAACTCCAAGTGTTAATAGTGTAATTCCTGTTAACCCTACTAGTAGACACTCCACCATCCATTAACAGTAATTTTATCAAAACCTTAATCATTCTCATGAGTAAACACACTACTCTCTCACATAAATCTGTTTCTAAATAAAATTAACTATTGGCAAACGTATGAAATTGAAAATAATAACAGTATATCAAATAATAGTCAATCTTTCTTGTTATGCAGAAACAAATATATTATAAAAAAGTGCAGGCAGTGACTTCTCGAATCCAAATAGTTGGACTTCTTAATAAAAATAAACCTCAAAGCCGTTCCTACTAATTATTTTCTCTTCTACAAGCGACACTTTACAAATATAGATCTATTAAGTGCCCTCTGTCATAGAAATGAAGAAACATTAGGACACTTTCTTATGGATTGTTCTTCTCTACTTCCTTTTACTCTTCTCTTATCACTAACATGATTCATTCAAATTCATTAGCAATCAACAACCTCATAAAAAATATACAAAGTGGTCTTTACCCAATATAAGAATTACCACATTCGTTCTTTTCACACTGTGGTTGGTAAGATGCTATCTAAGCTTTAATCTCACATCTCACAGTACTAAATAACTCTTTCTAAAAAATTAAATAACATTAAGACCAGAGATCAAACCCATGCATCAGCTGATATTTTTGCAGCTATATGGAGTTTGATCTTATTAACAATAACCCAGTGACTTGGCTATTGAATACACTAATTAATAAGCACTAGATATAGACGGACAATTGAAATCTTAAACTGGATTCCAAGAGATTGTAAAAGACCCAGAAAGAGACCACATGTGAGATGGATGGATGAAATAAAAAAATGTGCAGGGTGATGTGGAGAAGAGAAGCTAAAGATCAGAGAAGATAGAATAAACTTGGAGCGACCTTCATCCTGCAATGGATTGATAATGGTTGATGATGATGATGTTGACTTTGCTACTTTTCTACTTGAAATCTCTTTTGTTTCAATAAGGTTTATAAATAATCTCCAATATATATATTTTAAACCGGATTCCAAGAGATTGTAAAAGACCCAGAAAGAGACCACATGTGAGATGGATGGATGAAATAAAAAGTGTGCAGGGGTGATGTGGAGAAGAGAAGCTAAAGATCGGAAAAGATGGATTGAACTTGGAGAGACCTTTATCCTGCAGTGGATTGATAATGGTTGATGATGATGATGATATATAGTAAACTTAATAAAGTTAATTCAAAACTAAACTTGCAAGTGATATAAATAATTCAAATATTTATTAGTATGTGCAATAATTAGTTACGATAGATATATACATTAATACATAAGATTAATCAGTAAAGAATATTGCCTTGGTTACAATTTGAGTTCCAGAGAGAGAAACGTCTGTGGTGACAGTATATCTACTTACTTGTTCTTGTTAGATTCAGCTGTGGCTGCTATCTGTATGCATTAAATGCTTAAAAGAAAAGACATATTGTAGTTTTCTTGTAGTAGATTTCCTAGTCTGCTGTACTCAACCTTCAGTGGACTTCTTGTAAACAGCATGTTAACTTTTCTTTACATGACTTGTCAACTACTGTTTGCCTGAAGATTTGTGATGATGGTATATTATATGTGATAATATGTTGGACTATTACAACATCACCTATCAGTAAATGTTGAATGTGTGGAAAATTTTAAACTTTACTTAAAACTTTTCAAATACAAACAACTTTGTTTAATTGGAAACTATCTGATATTTCTTTGAAAAATGAGTGTGTAAAATTCTAATTTACTGGGGGTTGCGTTTTTATGTTAAAACATAAATCACCCTGTACCATCAAGATAATAAAAAAAAAAGGGGGGGCATATAGTATTATTACTCGGGAGTTCATAAGAAGTTTAAATCCCAGACTTGTGAGTGCCAGAATCGGTCGTGGAACCTCCCAATCTCCAAGTCAAATGCTCTACCAACTACACCAAACCGTGCGGCGGGGGGGGGGGATCCAGATGAATGCATATAATATCAAAGATATGAAATTTCATAAATAATGGCGAACTACTTTAAGAACATTCATAACATACACACATAAAAATCAGAATAAAGTATATAGTGTATATGCTTTGCAAATAAATAAATATGTAATATTTGAATACAAATATAATGTATATACTGAACTTTAGATATAATTCTAGATTTGAACACAGACTTTCAAGCTCCCTTCAACTATCCACTCCGTCTTATATAATCAATACACATGACCACATACGTGTGAAAAAGAAATTATCTCCAATAAGGTCCTTCATATGAGAGGTTAGAGTGATTTAAAGTCAATATGGGTATGACAACAATACTGGCATCAACAAGGGCTTTGAGCATTGTAGCATCAGATTTTCTATGATATGGATGGCTGAAGAGTTGGAGGGTGGAGAGGATTGAAGCCAGTCCATTAAAGTTTGAAGACTTGTCTTCTTAATATAAACAGAGCACTGATTATATTTATGTGGGAGATAATCTCGAGCAACCGGTGAATGCTGATTCAGCACAAAATACGCAGACTGGAGATTATTTATCTTTTTCACGTGTATATAGTCAATCCCGTATAAAAAATATGTAAATATATACAGTATATATATATTTTCGTTCCTCTCTTCTTTTTAATCGCAGATGTCGAGGTTTATATTCTTAAACTATTAACAAAAGATAGTTTGTAGAAAGAGTTGGGCAAAAAGAGAAATAAAAGAGTAAAAGTGATACTACAACCATTTAATTTCTATCCGCGCAATAACATCAGTCAGATATAAATAATTCAATTGTTTTTCTTGCGATTGCTTATAATCATCAATTATTGTGCACTCGCGGGATTAATTACCTGATTTAATAGTCTTTTAATATTAATCAGTGTATGCAAGCAAAGATTTTTAAATTCGAAGTTAAGTCTCTAGAGTTTTTCAAATAACAATCGTGAGACTTTTTTTTAATAATTATATCTGTTGCATGTATATATGTGAGCAACAAATGATAATTGTATAAAATCTAAAGTTAGTGAATTATTTCTCTCTCTCAATGCACTGTTTTCTAGTCCTCAAATTTAGAATTAGTTATAAAAAAAATTAATTTTATTATTATTTATAAATAAATTTTATATTGTACGACTGGAAAAAAAATCACTCACGGCCATACGCACGCACACACACACAACGTCAATTCTTTTGTATTTATATATTGGACTATTTCCAACATCTAATATGAGTATTGAATGTCTTTAGAAGAATTTAACTTTTTATTTAAAGATTCCAAATACATTCAACTGTTAGTAATAGCACATCAAAACAGGTTTGTATATGCACAACGTTTCGATGGGTATTATTCTTCCTTCTTCTTCGGGTGACAGTATTAGCATGGGAATCGAACCTGGACCTTTAGATTCTTGAGCTTTGAATTTTAAGTTAACGCTCTGCTGAGCCATCCGTTGCCTTAAAAATTCAATACTCAAGTATGTAAGGGTCCAGGTTCGATCTGCATGCTAGTACTGTCACTGGTCAGGCCAGCAACACCTGAAGAAGAGAGGAGAATAATACCTCTCGAAACGTTGTGCATAAACTAACCTGTTTGATGTGCTATTAATAACAGTTGAATGTATTTGGAATATTTAAATAAAGTTAAATTTTTCTAAAGACATTCAATACTCAAGATGTGATATGTTGGACTATTTCCATCATTTATGAGTGAATGTTGAATGTATAGAAAATTTTAAACTTTATTTAAACTTTCCAAATACAAACAACTTGTTAGTAATAACACACAAATAGACAATACAGGTTAGTAATTACACAACGTTTCGAGTAATATTATTCTCCACACTTCTTCAGGTGTGTTGCTGGCCTATATGCACAGCGACAATATTCGTTTAGAAGTTGAACTCGCACCTTTAGATTCTTGTATATCGAATTTAAGGCAAACGCTCTACCAACTGAGCTATTCTGTCAAAGGCAACATATAGTAAAAATTTGATATATTTATAATATACCATCATTACAAACCTTCAGTCAAATACATTCAATACTCATATTAGATAATGGAAATAGTCCAACATACAAATACAATTAAAACACCATCATCACAAACCTTCTGGAAAATGTCAATTCATACTTTTAAAAAAATGTATTGTTAATATAAATAAAATTGCTTTATTTAAAACTCAAGAAATTTATTCATAAATGGATATGCGCCATGATAAAAATCATTTAACATAAATTTCTTTGAGATTAAAACATTGATTCACATGTGTGTATGTGTGTGAATGTTTGATGGGTAGGCATAGACAAGAAAAATCAGAATTTCCACAATGTTCAGATAATGGCAAGATAAGACGAACAATGGTGGAGCATATCCACCATAAAAGACATTATTTCCAGATACCAAAAGTTTACTTTATTCCAATATGAATTTCTCTTAATCCAGAATGGCATCAAAGAAGAATTTATTCCAAACCAGCTTTGCAGTCATCTTAAATAATTCAGTGTGGAGCAAAAATGTTTTCACCACTCTCCATTCCACAGAGAAGCAATGGACAAAATGTGCTTTGTATAGTTATAGATATTTGGTGCCAGATAATACACTATCTAGTTTGGCAGCTTTAAGTCCGAGCTAACTGCAATCACTATTAAAACACTGGCAAGCAGAGTTTAAAATTTCAAGTCACTGGATTAAATAGAGGGATACTTGAAGGATATGGAGAAAATCGATTTCTTTATTGTAACAATGTGTGTTACTGAAGGCAAACCCGAGTCTGCATTTTTTTTTAAGTATTTTATTATACAGAATAACATACAAAGCATAAGATAACTTTTCACAACAATTACTGAATTGTTTGTACTACATAGATGAGTACGGAAATTGATAACATGAACGAGCCTTTTCCAAGCAGTTTTGCAGGGAGCCATATCTCCATCAGAACTATCTTAGAGAACTACCTTCAGAAGTGATAGAGGTAGCTCATTTCTTCCAAATAGGGACCAACCACAGGGAAGAATATGCTATTATCATCATTGATCAGTTTGATTATATACATTATCCAGCCTCATTTCCTGTTCAATGAATCCAAAAATGATGAGTTTCATTTATTCAAGGATGAACAGGAATGGATCATAGCATATACAAGAAGACCAATGTGGCTGAATTAGTTATAAAAGACTTTTTACTTCATCTAATTCCCACTACTTTATACCCAACACCTATATGGTGGCTTTCTATATAGAGAGAGATTTGCAGAAATTACCACTGGTCAATTTTTATATTTCAGTCGCCTAAGCATCAATAAAAGGCCGAGTTATAGACTCAAATACAAATTCTCAGTAAAAACTCAAAATGCCAGTTTTAAAAAAAAAAAACTCTGGTTACATTTGTTGGACTACTTGGAAATCTCACAGATGGGTAATTCCATGAAACAATATGACGTCAACTGTGTTTTTTGCATTCCAAATTTTTTTGGCCACTTAATGAGTCCATATTGTCTAGTGGCTCACTTTCATGTAGTTACTTGACTTTCATCCAGGAAAGCCCGAGTTCAATTCTCATAAACATTGCAGAAAGAAATTTTACGATTTTTTTTTTTTTTTAAATTACATAATTCTGAATATTGTTTACCTTTTCAATAGATATTTTTAGCGATTTATTGTTAATACAAATAATAAATTCGATTTATTTTTATTTCATATCTGCTTAGTTAAAAATAAACTTAAATCCAAAACAAATTTCAAATAGTTTTTTTTTTTTTAAAATCAGACAAGTACACAGTACAATATTAAATTATCAGTTATCTAAATAACTTTAAAGTTAGATCCTTGAACTCTTTTGTCCTTGAAGTTGGGGGGGGTAAGCAGACCAAAGTTAGAAATAACATAATTTGATTTAAAAACCTACGCTTAAACTAAAATACTGAATTTATACATCTTCATTTCCTTTTTTTTATTTATATGTGACATTTAAAAAAAAAGTGCCTCCAATAAAATCTTTTTTTTTTTTTTTTCCAAAATCTTTAATATAGGTTAAGATAATGATTACGAAAGAAAATTTCAAAAAATGTTCAGCAAGATTTGATTGAATAGTAATTGTCCTTATCCACACTCATTATCTAATGGTTTCAATATAACTTTTTGATGGCTCGAATATAGATGAAATTAACACGGAAGTACTGAAAACCCCTAACGAGTTACATGTAAATTAACTCTCAGCAAACGTAAATGTGGAATGAGTTTACCTACACCAGTGTTTTTCAAAGTGGTCGATATTGACCCCCAGGGGTCGATTTCCACTTTCATGGAATCCATGTCAGCGACAAAAAAATTTGGGGGTCCACCCACAGAAATCATTATTTCTGTCATTTTGTAAACTTTTAAGTAGATATTTTAAATTTGAAATAATTGTATGAATAGATAAACAAAGCAAAGCAAAACTCCATATAGTAGTGCCACCTGTGCAAAAAAAATTAATCAATGGATGCCAGAAGGCTTGTGCATAAAATCCCTATCTAATGCCTACTCATCCAATATCCCAAGCCTTCTGGCATCCATTGATTACTCTGTTTAGCACAGGTGGCACTACTATATGGAGTTTTGCTTTGCTTTGTTTATAAACAATTATGTGCTGGTATTGGAGATGTGATCATGTGATGCTTGCTGATGAATAGATAAGAAAATTTTGGATTTTTTTTTTTTTCATATGTCAAATGCGTTGATCGGTAAAAGCCAGATGCTTGGAAGGCAGCTAAGCTAACCGCCAGACCACCAACGCTTGACTAAGTTTTGGATTTTGTTATTATAATTCTTGCAAATCACAAAAAATTACAATATAGCTTTTAAAAATATAGTAATTTTTACAATGTTTTTTATTGAAAATTATAATTTTTTGAATTATCACGGTAATTCTTACTGATATTTAAACTTAATTTTCCCGCGCATTATTAAAAGATGACAATATTAAATAATTATTGGTTCACAAGATTATTTAGATATCCGCTTCATAGTGTTCTACGATTTATACGATTACATATAAATTTCTACAAGTTTTCATAAGTTTGTTCAGACTAAAACTTCTGCATGGACATGTTAAATTAGGCAATTATAAATAGGAGTATTAGAATTAAACATTGATTATTTCTATTCTGAATTTTGAGAAGTGGCTGAAAAATATTAACTTTATTTAATGCAAAATACAGATGCAAAACAAAGAGAATCAAAAACAGTCTTGATTAGGAGTATCTAAGGAAATTAAGTACAAACTTTTAGTTAAGTTAGCCGTCCAGATTGTAATCTCAGCCGCATTTTTTTAGTTAAATATTTCAAATAAAGATAATACCTGCTAAACATATGATCAAAAACTCTAATTGCATGCTCGAATAAAAAATTAAATATCCAAACAAAGAAATAGTCCTTCAGATATAGTAAAAAAATAATTATTTCCTACTTTTTAAGTTTGTTTGTATAGGTGCCTTTTTAAAGATTTTGTGTTAAAGAAGTAGAAATTGTTTGGATACTTATTCAATTTTCATTATACTTAGTTTTAATGTTAAGTGCCTCAATAGTCTTACTCCAGTCAATTAATTTTTAATTTTTTATCTCATGAGATATAAGTAGCTTGTTTTTTGTTGACAGATACCTTCTACTCAACATGGCAGAGGCTGAAAAAAAAATGTAGGCAGTATAGCATTGATTATTTGAAGTTTGGCTTTATTCCATCACTGTCAGACAAGCATTTGCCCATGTATCATTTGTGCAATAAAGTTTTAAGCAACGACGCTATGAAACCGTCTAAGCTGGAGAATCTTCTGACAAGATTACATCTTCTGTAAACATGTAAAGATTTGATATACTTTAAAATACTGCAAGAAAAACTTCAGAAGAAAATCACACCAGACAGCATGTTTGCTTCAACATCAAAAAGACACGATGATGATTTGCTGGCATTTTACAATATTTCATTACTCATAGAAAAATCAGGAAAGCCTCATACTATCGGAGACTAGCTGGTTTTACCAGCCATGGAGGCTTTAAAAACTGTTCTACATAAACCTGCATATGATATATTCAAAAAAATTCCTTTGAGTGACAACACAGACGTATTGACGAAATGATCACAATGTGGAAAGCTTCTTGTGTAATTATTTAAAATCAAACTATTTTTCCCTTAAAGTTGACGAGTCAACTTTATTTGGTAATGAGGCATTATTAACAGCATATGTTCGTTTTGTTATGGACCAAGAAATCCATCAAGAATTGCTTTTAGCGAAGACTTTGACAACAGATACTAAAGGCAAATCAATATTTAATGTTTTAAAAAACTATTTCATGGAAAAAGCAATCCCCTTAACAAATATAATATCGGTAGCAGCAGATGGAGTACCAGCCATGTTTGGTTGCTATCGCAGTTTTATATGCTATTTAAAACAAAAAGTACTTGCAATTCACTGTGTCATTCACCGACAACATTTTAGTAGCTAAAAATCTAAGTGCCAGATTGCATCAATCTCTCCAATTCAGCATAACAGCAGTAAACAAAATTCGTAGCAATGCGTTAAATTCTAAGTTGTTTGAGCAGTTGTGTGAAAAAATTGATGAAAACTTTCATCGATTACTTCTTCACAGTGAAATATGCTGGATCTGAAAAGGTTTATGTTTGAAAAGATTTTTTTCATTTTTTGAACCCATTTTAGAGTTTTTGGATGATAAAGATCCCATTTTGAAAGAGAATTTAATAAAATGGAAATGATATTATTTATTTAACAGATTTATTTGCTAAATTTAATGATGTTAACTTGCAGTTACAAGGAGACAGCCTGAATTTAATAAAAACAAAGTCCATAATTTCAGCATTTCTTGCCAGAATTAATTTATTCAAACAAAACATTGGAAGGTGCGAATTTCCGCAGTTCCACAACTTATCACTGACAAACATTCATGATGATATTTTGGCTTATGTTCAACATTTAAATGCTCTCCGCTCAGACTTTAAAACCAGATTTGATGATGTTTTAACTATGGAAATACTGCACTGGGTTATCAATCCGTACAGTGCAATTGAAGAATCGAATATAGCACTACAAGAACTCATTGAAGTAAGTACTAATAAAGAATTTAAAGTGGAATTCAAAAGGGGATATCGGCAGTTCTGGCTTCAAAAAAAAATGTAGCTGTTATTTATCCTGCATTATGAAATATTGCAAGAAAATTTTGATAGCTTTTCCATCTTCGTACCTCATGGAAATGGGTTTTAGTGCAGTAACTAATCTGTTGACAAAAAAAAAAAAAGAAATTGTATGCAAATAACTGAACAAGGAGATTTAAGGCTATACCTGTCATTTGACTCCAAATATTAAGCAATTGCTTTCAGAGCATCAAGTTCATCCCTCCCATTACACCATTAATTATTGTATTTTTAGTTTTGAACCTTAGCTTTATTTTATGGTTTTGTTACTAAATTCTGATTTTTGTCCAAAATCCAAATACACCATTAATTATTATATTTTTAGTTTTGAACCTTAGCTTTATTTTATGGTTTTGTTACTAAATTCTGATTTTTGTCCAAAATCCAAATATTTAGAGTTTTGTGCTAAATTTTAAAAAGAAATTTTAATTTAACATCTTTATTTACTTTGGGCTATTAAGGTTTAATTTTGATTTATTTCACATAAAAATAAGATTTTTAATTTAATTACTTCAATAAAAGTGTGTACAAAAAATTTAAGTTCGTTTTCTTTTTCTACAAAGCCCTATCAAAGGTAACAGCTCTACTTCAGCTGTGAAAAACATATTTGACGATTTAAAGTTTGGGAAAATTTAATATTAGGTAGTTCTGTAGAACTATTTGATAGTGGGAGTTTTTTTTTTAAATATCAAACCTAAACTGAAGCTCAAATTTTAACAGCTGATGCATGAACTTCTATAAATTAATTGGCAGGAGTTTTTAAAAAAAAACGGTACAGTTAATATAAGCGATTTCAACAAGTAAATATGGCTCCTTCTGATTCAAAGGCCAAAATATCTCCATTATGTTTCAAGATTTCCATCAGGGGGATCACGAAAAATGAATATATTATCTAAAACTCCAAATGGATTTTAGATTGTTCAGAGAAAATTACATTTGGAGTAAATACACATAGTGACAAGAGTAGAGTATTTATCACTAGCAGTCACTCGTCAATGGAGTGTGGTTGTACTAACTCCAGGGAAAAAAAATTAAACCAACTTACGAACCACAAATGCATCTGCGCATATTATGCACTGCCATTGAGACTCATTATTTGGTATCTTCCAAACTGGAGGATATTATTTTTACCTTTTCAGTGGCAAACTTTTTTATTGGCCAATCATAGTTTTCTACTGTTTTCTTTTCTCGGCCAAATTTTTCCCCACAAAGCAATTAAGACACCGCATCTGTTTAGAGATTCTATTAGACAATCTTTATAACACAAATGTCATCTTCCTCTCACATTATCATGAAAAAAGCACTGACATCTCTAAGTTTATATTAACTGAGGCTTGACCTGTGAAGTAGTGTGGTAAGTAACACATTTGAAAATATTCCAAATAATTGGTAATGAAATGAGAAACGAATCATGTTCAATGAATCTAAAGATATCTTGCAATGTAATGCACTGTGACTTCTTTTTTGGAGTTAGAATCTTTCAGCCATTATGCTCGGAGAAACCTGTTAGCCAATTTACCTTCCCTTTCCATTCCCCACCCTAAGTTCTTCCCATATTCTTCTCTATCCTGCTCCATCCCATTTCCACAACATAATCTTTGTCAATTCCAAAGCCTTTATATCTAATTCCCCCTTTCCCAAAACCAGCATAAAAACCAAGAACCCACTTTCTGTATGATCGCTGTTTAATATTAATTCTTCCACAACTTCATTATTTGTATTCTTTCTGCTTGCAGGCATTTACAGTCAATTAACAGATACCTAATATTTTCTATGCCTTTCTTACACAACTTGCAAACTAAATCACCCACATTTTTCCATTTATCAGTATATTCCTTTGTTGTTAAAGATCCTGTTTGAGCCTTAAACAATAAACTACTTTCCTTGCTATTATCATAAATTAACTTGCACCCAATATGCTGATTTCTTCTATATATATTTAAACTCTTTTTTAGTCTCCATACTAGTTCTCCATCTCTCCAACTCCCTATTCTTTATTAATGCATCTATTCTTCTAACCCATTCCTTGCCATTATAACACTCATCAATTCTCCTAACAAAATCACTCCACCTTTTGTATAAGTATACTGACATAAATTCTTTATCCAAATCTTCTGCATACCATACTACTTTTCTCACCCATCTTGTTGCCTGTACTTTACTCATAACCCAATTAAATACTATTTTGGCTATTCTCTTATTATCCATAAACTGCAATCTACCTAACATTTTCATTTTGCAGATACTAGCGCCATCTTTTAGTGAAAATTAAAACATGCAGTATCCACAAATACTAAAAATCAAAAGAAACAATGTATAGTTTAATATACACTTTAAATCACACCTGTCCAAAATACAGCCTGCAGATGATATGTAGTCAACAGTCAAGGTTTATGTGGCCGCCTAGATGTTTTGATTTTATCAAACGTTAAATAACAATTTGAATCAAATGCTTGCAAGATATTTTTAATTCTACTATTAATCACTAATTTTGGTATTGATATTATTATCTGGTGTATTTATATCACTGTAATTCCATGTATTTTTCAAATATAAGATGTGTCAGGGGAAGAGTCTGCTGATCCAATGTGTATGCTCTGGACATTAATTGTGAACATGTGCACAATTAGTTTTGTTATAAGTCGTCTGTTCAGTTATTGAGCTTGTATTACTGCTGTTCAAATACACAGTGCGATTTATTTCATATTATCTTCAGTAATCTGTTTCTACGTAATAAATTTTACTACAACAGAAAAGTCCCAGAAAGAGACCACATGAGAGATGGATGGATGAAATAAGAAAGAATGCAGGAGTGAGGCTAGAGATTGAAAAAGATGGATTGAATTTGGACTGTCTTCTGCGATGGATTTCTAATGGTTGACAATGATGATGATGACTATAACATATCAAACAGCCATGCTTTAATAAAGAAAACTGAAAATGAAAAGCACGTGCATCAAAAACGATAGGAAACAAATTATTTGATTACAAAATACAAAAATAGCATCCAATGTCTTGCGTGCAAGCTTTTTCAGTGCCTAAAAAATACAGTGTGAAACACTATACTACACTACCCGATAAACGGCTCTCCAATAATGTTTTGTATTTATTATTTTGAATGGAGGCCTAGGGATTGATTTATTTTTAATGCTATTCTTGGATTACTTAAAATTGGATTGTAAAATATATTTTAAAAAAAAAATCACAAATGTTTTTATGTTTAAAAAAAGCAATTACATTAAACAGAATTTTGTTTTTAAATCTTTGCCCACAATCCTCTGCGTCTGTGAGAAATTATTTTACAAATTTATGATGACTTTTTAAAATAAAATAAAAATAAAAGATGTTTCGAAAGTTTGAAACAACTTTCCATCTGAAGTCACAGCGTGAAGTATTCTCCTCCCCCGCCCCCTTTTTTTTTCCAAAAGAAAATATGATTTTTAAATATTGCCGATGATTTTAAAATCCAGCCAATTTTTCTGATGGACTATCTACTGTTTTAAACTCTAAGTGATTTTTTTTTTTAATCAAATGTTCAATAAAAAAAACATGTCACATAAGCTAAGCTTTAGCATCCCATCGTGCTTCGAAGCTTCTTTATATTTCAAGTTAGATAGCTTTTGGAGATGAAAAAAAAATCTATTTTTATCTAAAATAATTGAAATATATTTGTAATAAAAATAAATCAATATATATATATTTTGTTTTCTTTATTTCAAAAAGAAAAAAAACTTTGAAATAAAATATAAAAAAAATCTATAAATCATTATATTAAAAAAAAAAAATCACATTTTTAAAACTTATCAATATAAACTTAATGTACAAATGGTCAAAAAAGATTAATCGAATGTCTTCATGGACGGGATTTTGGCAAGAAGTTTGAGCGCCGGATGTGACGTCTGAGCTGCGACTCATGGATTTTAAAACTCCAGAATTCGTCATTCTACGAAAGCATGCTGGGAACTCTGAAAGAGTACGGTAATTGAATGGGTTTATTATTCATTAAGCTCATAACAAGTTCAAGCATTAAAAGTAATAGAGTTGGGCTGCGATCCATGGACCTTGAACACCAGTTTTTGCCACTACACTAAAGCATGCTGGGAACTCAAAAAGAATATAGTGATTGATTGGTTTATTATTCAGGAATTCATGAAAAGTTCAAGCATCAGAAGTGACAGAGCTGGGCTGCAGTTCATGGACATTGAGCTCCAGAATCTACCATTCTATCATTTCAGCAAAGCATGCTGGGAACTCAGAAGGAATATAGTAACTGAATGATTTATAATTCATGAATTCATAAGAAGTTTAAGCATCAGAAGTGACAGAGATGTGTAATCCATGGAACTTGAGCTTCAGAATCTGCCATTCTACCACTGCAGCAAAGCATGCTGGGAACTCAGAAAGACTATAGTAGCTGAATAATTTATTCAGGAATTCATAAGAAATTCAAACATCAGAAGTGACAGAGTTGAGTTGTGATCCATGGACCTTGAGCTACAGAATCTGCCATTCTACCACTGCAGCAAAGCATGCTGGGAACTCAGAAAGACTATAATAGCTGAATGATTTATTATTCAGGAATTCATAAGAAGTTCTAACATCAGAATTGTCAGAGCTAGGCGGTGATCCATGGACCTTGAGCTCTGGAATCTGCCATTCTACCACTGTAGCAAAGCATGCTGGGAACTGATTCAGAAAGAATATAGTAATTGAATTATTATTCAGAAGTTCATAAGAAATTCAAGCATCAGAAATAATAGAGACGGGCTGTGAAGCTCTACGGAAACTAGGAGGGTAATACAAAAAGAATCTAAGGTTACAATGTCCCACAATTAGGTAGCTATTTGTAATAATATACCACGTTAGTGCATAATGATGAGATGGGAACCCATCATCATCCAAATAAACAAAAATATAAAATTTAATATAAAAAGGAATGAGCATGAGGGATCACTCTGAAAGATCAGGACAGTTAACTTTAAGTTCACCAGCACTACCCAAAAGTAATGACCATTTCTCATTATGAATAAATCAACAGTCAATCAGGTGACTGGATTTAAAATGGGTCTACTATAGATCAGGCTAATTATTTAGCCCATGCCAGCTTGGGGCAGATTATTTAAACTATAATTTGGATGCACACACTTAAGTGCTAATCCACAAGAATACAATAGTAAAACAAATAACTCTGAGGTACTAATACATCCTGATCATCATCATCAATGCTCTGGCTACTTAATACCTTTAATGTACTGGCTAACTGTAAACTTAGTCTCTAATAAATACCAAACTAATTAAAATGTAGTGCATAGACTTTAAAGGATATCCCCTTTGTGCTAATCTTAAGATCATTATCATCTATCACTGCACCACATGGAGCAAAAATGTAATAAAACGTTACATAACATCAAAATGTTTTCTAACACAAAATAAAACAGACAAACAAAATCATTACCATATATATAAAATAATGAAAAAGAGAATTTAAAACATTCTTTTAACATTAAGTTATAAATTTCAAATTTTGACAGATACATTTTTTAAAATCAAACTTTTAGAAATGATTTTATCATATGTCTCACCAATTTCGCTCGAATATGATGACTTATCTACTATAATGCACGATTGCAAAACATAACAAATAAAAATGCTTCGTCAGTTCTTTGGTTTTTTAAAAAAATAAAAATAAACTCTATAAAAAAAAAAAAAACAGCTGGTTGTGAAAATAACGTCTTTAATTAATACAAATACTAACATTAAAAAAAAAAAAAAACTGTCAATTATTTTTTTTTTTATAATTAGAAAAAATGTGTCTGTCACATATACTAAAACTAACTAACTTAAAAAATTTAATGAATTAGTATAAACAGTGTATAAGTAATATTTGTGTAGTGTAATTTTCACTACACCACAACTGGTTTCTATCCGCTTTTAACACCTTGTGGAAGGAAATGATCATAAACATAAGAACAAATACGTGGAGAAAAATGTACGATCCCCAAAATGCACATTTCATGCTGAACCAGCACTCATCAATTGGCCCAGATCCAGACCATAATCTCTTACACATATATTTTTCAGTGTTCAGTATATAGAGATAGCAAATTACAACAGTTTAACTAATGTATTAAACTTAACCCTCACAACTTTAACACAAACCACTTGACGGAAGTATATTAATAATTTTTATGTCATTCATTAGCCTAGACATCAACCACTAATGAATAATACTTCTGTAGTGTAATAGCATAACATGTGCATCTTGGGGATCGTACAACTTTTTCACATCTTTGGTCTTATGTGTATCATTACACCTCTCCATAAGATGATAAAAGCAGATAGAAACCAAACCCTAGCTTGCATGAGAGTGGGATAGTGAAAATTACACTACAGAAATATTATTCATTATTGGATAATCTCTAGTCTAATGAATGATTAATAAAAATTATTAATAGTGTGTACATAATTTTATCTTTTTATGACAGCTGTGAAAAAATTTCAAATTTGTAAAAAATACTTTAAAGGGCTTAAAGGCAAAGTGACAAAAATAATATAAGCCTGCCATTTGTGCAGGAATAGAAATAATATTGCAGTGTGATTCAATCAACCCTAATTTTCTGGCAATAAACAACTTTCACAAATCATTCCAGACCATCTTCTGGATTCATCTTTTCTATCAATCCTTTTTTTTTTTTTACTTTTGTTCCCTTCTTAAATAACAAAAGTGTTGGAATAATGAAAAAAATTATTTGCGCATGAGAGGTGACAAATTGAGTTTCGATCTAGGAATCTAAATCTTAAATATATCACTATACCACAAATGGCAATTTTCTGTAATATATACTCCATTATTCCTCTACTTCTAAAAACATTACATAATTTATTACAAAAACAAACAATAATGCAAACTCCAGGAATACTATTCTTATTAATATATAATGAATAAATAATAGGAATACCATTCTCGTAGTTGTTTGTATAATTATTTGCTTTTGTAAAAAATTATATATAAGTCAAAGCAGTCCGAGTATAAAATGAGTGAAAATTAATAAAAGTAGCATAAAAACATATTTTAGTTCTGTATTACCAGATGGGGAAAGGAGGCTACAAGATTATGCTTGAGATGGCTAAAGTCATTTTCTTTGAGAAGAAAGAGTGAAGAAAAAAATTAGAGCATCTCTTTTAATAAAGATGTTATGGTTTTGAAGCTATTAATTTGTTTAAATTTTTTTTTAATATTAAAAGTAATGGAAATGTGAATTGGAATTGTGAAAAGGTAGTGCAGTTCATTTTTGCTTTTTATTTTGAATTAGAACACTTGGTTTATACTTTCGGCATTTGATACTTTATTTATATATATCAGGGTTATTAAAAAATATATGCTCATTTTAAGAAATGACATCTAGATATTACTGTTCAAAGTTTAATTGAATTACAATAGCAGTGTGTAGTGTGGTGCTTGCTCAAAAGATGGCGTTAATCAAATGAATATTAGTGTCACTGTCGACAGTTGGAACAGTTAAAGAAAATAATGACAGCATGGTGTTTGTTCAAGGATAGCAAGACCATTTTGATGTCGCATGTAAAATTTTGAGAATATTATAAAGTTAATGACAATGGTTGGATGATATGCAACAGAAACTGAAATGACGTATAGCAATACAAGTGAACATTTTGATCAATGGGATGGATGGCATCCACACTTCTTGTTATTGCAGAAGCCAAATGTGGCTTGTATTTATCTTTTGGTACCGATACATATAGAGTATTACAATTTTAATAGTTTTTTTCCTATCTTAAAATGGATATATTTTTGGCATACTCTAATATATATATATATTCTGAAGATGTTATGGATTAAGATGCTATTGGTTAATAACAGAACTGGATTAAGGTTTTAGTGAACAAGAGCTCTGCCAAAACAGAAACGAATCATTGATAAAATGAAGGGAAACATTAAAGATCAATGTTCATATTTGTTCAGTAAAACAATAAGCTTCATTAGTAGAAGTTGAGTTGAGAAAGAAAATCCAAATAAAGCACAATTTGAATGATATAAATAACTGAATGGTTTATCACTTGGGAGAAAGATGAGCTCATCATCTAGGCATCTTTTACTCTCAAGTTCATTAATGCGACAAGGCATTTGAGTGAGTTATAAAAAGAGTATAAAAAGCCTCATTTTAGCAATGAGATAACTAATCAAATTGCAAAAAGATTCTCATGTATAGAAGTTTTAACCATGATTTGAGAGATGAAACAGATAGTGGGGGAAAAAAATTTAGAATATAAAAAAAAAAAAAGTACAAATATTAAATAAATGGTAAAATAAAGCAAGTTGAATATTTTTTAAAAAATGAGGAATGCGGGAAACAAATCACTAGCTACAATTATAACAAGTAAAAAAATATATAAATGAATATAAAGGAGACTCAAGAAATAACAAGAGTTCTGAAAAATAAAAGACAGACAGATAAGATGTAATAGGTTACACAAAAATAATTAAACAACATAATTGAGAAAAAGATTAGCACAATATCGCAAATTGATATGATTCTGAATGAATTTTAAAGGCTATAAAAGAAAAAGGATCTATAAAAAGTGATTAATCTGTGTAACGGCAATGTATAATCTGCAAAAGATGACTTCTTTTCAATGATTGCAACCTTGTTTAAAAATGCCCAAGATGGTGAATTTACAGAATAATGAAAAAAATTAGAAAATAAAATTAGCAACTGTAGATGCACAGAAGAAAGTGGAAAAAAGAATCAAGCATTAGAAAAAATTATGAAGTGGTAGAACAACTGGATTAGACATATATTTAAGTGTATAGAAATTACCAAAATTACAATGGGATTGTAGAAAGTAAAAAAATCACCCCATGAATTTAAATAAATTGTACTTATAAAATATCTTTATATAAGAGCAATAACTGTATATATATAAAACAATAATAATATATAAAAGCTCTTTTTGGTAAATATTGATTTTTGCCCTTTTTAAAGCAATAGAACCATTTTACAATCTCAATCTACATTGCATACATAGCGACATCTATCTCTTTCATATAAAATTAACTAGTACCTATTGTAACAAGAATACAATGTGTATAAAGAAGAGGGGGGAAGCCTGTATAAATGTATGCTATATAATTTTCCATTCATTTATCAGTAGCTAAGTATTAATTAAACTAATTGATGTTTTATATATATTCATACAATTATGTTTGTTGTAATTAATATATTGGCTTCATATATCTTCCTTCTATTATATTCTTTAATATAGTTTAAAGGTTTTATACTTTTTACATGATCTATTTTATGTCCATATTTTAAATAATGATATATAAAACAATTCACCATCTCTTCTATTAATTGTATTATTATGTTCTTTTGCTCTTTCATCTAAATGTTTCCCTGTATGTCCATAGTAAACCATATCGCAATTTCCACAAGTAATTTTATATACCATTCCCTTTTTGTATTTCATATCATCTCTTATTTTATAATTACCTAAATTGCCAAGATTTTTATTATTTGACCATCCTATGTTAATGCTTTTATCCGTATAATTTTTATTTTTTTTAGTAATGTATAATAAATTTTAGGAACGTATGAAAATTTTATCCATTTTTTATTATTCTTAGAGCAGTCATTATTATTTATAATATAATAATAATTATTATTATTTAAATTAAGCGGTTTATAAGAACAAAAAGATACAAAAAAGTTAATAATTTTAAGGATAGAAACTATGAGGCATTTGAAACATAGAGCCAGAGCCAAAAAAAATTTGGAAAATGTGATCAATTATCATGGCATGATAAACCTTTTTGTTTAATAACTGATGATGATGATTTGCATCATGATTAAAAAGAATTTGAAAAAGCCAAAATATATTTTTTCCACTTTTCAGATTTTTCTTTAAAAACTATTTCATATATTTTGACATTTTAAAAATAACACGAGCTGATTTTAACGTACAAAGTACCCTAATTAATATTCCTGGATATTTGTACTTCCAGAACAATAAGTAGTTGAAGTTTATATATCCGTCATCATGATTTAAGAATTAAAGTTCCTGAATCAATTCCAGAAAAATAAAATTAAAAATCGTAATTTAGTTAGTTGATTGGATCTTTGAGCACAATCTTCTACCTGGATATTTAGTATCTGAGCAACTCATCAGACAAAAATTAAATGAACAACAATGATTAGTGAATAAGAAAGCAGATAGAAAACATTAGTACCATATACTGAACTAATACTCGAATAGTAAATAAATCTGTGAACATGAAAATTCTTAGGAAAGATTAAAAGAAATAAGCAATTACTGGAAAAATAAGAAGTAATGTTTAAATTTCTTGTTGTTTTACCTTTTTCCCCTAAAAAAGTCATTGAAACATTTGCAATATTTACATTCAGAGTTTTAAAATAAGCATTTATTTCCTTCTATTATCTCAAAGTGATAAAAATGAAGATAAAATTGTATGCAGCCATAATGCTTAATAAATTATAGATTAAATTTATCTAATTTTTTTTGTTTAAATATATATAAATTTATTAGTAATTTATTATATTTCCAAAAAATACATATATATATGAAATTTATCAAATTTCTCTTATTTTTGCTTCGTCTTCATTTCATTTCACGGCCATATTTGGTCTTTAATTATATAAAAAAATGTAGGTAAAAATTATTTTTACTACAATATAACATCTCCTTATATGTAATAGTCTTATTCCATAACAAACAAAACACGAATTAACTCTACAATTTTCAATATATCAAATAAATAGAAGCTATAACTAACTTACAGTATGATTTCCATCTTCAGTAGCATATTGTGCCATTACAATTTAGTCATTAGCTAAATTTATAGTAATGTGCATGTAAGAAAATGTAAAACCAAAATCATCATCACATTTTTATATAACAAGAAAGGAAGCTGTAGGGCATCCAAGTTTAAACCCTACAAGATCCAGTTCTAAAAGCTTTAGACAGAAAGAGAGTGGGTCAACAATTATATTCTTTATTTGTTTGTGTGTTGATAGAAAGGTAATACACACATTTAAACTATTCAATATTAAATTTTTCTGTTAAAAAGCAAAGTTACACATATATAGGCAAAGCTATTTAATTGTTTTATATTTCAAATATTAAACATTTTAACTTTCTTTAAAACTAACCTATGCTTGATCAATTTTAATATCTTATTCTATACTTCTATTTTTGCTTTTCTATAATTGTAATTGGGATTTAAAAGCTAAGGATTTAATTTTAAATATTAGGGTTACAATTACTAAGCTAGGAATTATATTATTTAATGTCAGTTTATGAATGATTTGAAATGATAAAGTATGTGTGTACATTATATACAGAAATTTACATTTATTATATATTGAAGGGAAGAAGGGTTAAATCTGTCAAATTATTTTTTTTTACAATTTTGTGTTGAGGGAGAAAATCTGTTGAATCAGATATCTATTTTTGTAGCAATTTTGTTTTTGTAAATGATTATTTGTCATTTTGGGAGCTTAGGCTTGGTGGGAACTCTAATTTTGAAATTGTCTCATCTTAAGATTAAAGAAAGAAACTCCAATTTTAGATATTACAGATATATGTGAAAAAGGATTGTCTATTTTTTTTAAGACAAAAGTGTCTGAAAACCAGGTATGTGATTTTTTTGAGTTGGTCAAAAATAGCAATTCACACTATCACTCTAATTGGGTGAGTTGACTCAAAAATCGGATATAAAAGCAGTCTGGAAAATCAGTTGAGCTATTAGCTTATTGTTATTATGATTATTATTGTGAGAGAGCCTTTTTAAAAATTATTGAAACTAAAGCAGACAAACATTTTTAATTCTGCTAGATAACCTTTTTCTTTTAAAAATCATTTTTTAATATCAAGTTTTGAATGTTGAAAATATAAGAATGGCGGGGTAGAAAAATTATATATATGTCTCATCTTTTACCTGACCGTCGCGGAGCCGCAGATCATATAGGAAGGAAAAGATGTCTTGTCTGAAAAATAATATTCTACACCTTTCAACTGACTGAGAGAAATAAGATGTTTTTAAATAGAAAGAAGAAAACATTCACCTGCATTCGAAGGAGATCAGAAAGATGAATTAATCTACTGATAAATATTAATCATCAAGTCCAATTAATTGTTCCAGCAACTGAGTTTAAACTCCAGGAAATTTATAAACGTGAAAACAACTGCTGTATTTCATCCACTAAAAGAATCATGCTTGACGGGAAGAGAAGAAAAATTAATATAATGATTTCCAAATTGTCCACTAAAGCAAATAACCTCAATAGAATCATCATCATCAAAGTTATACACCTCAAGAAAGAGATTGTTCCAAAGTAAAATGGAAATGGTAGCTGCAGAAATATAGACATTATACAAGACAAGTTTGACTCATTGGAGGTTCGACACAAAACAAAGGATCGGTAATATGACTTTTTATATCTATTTTCTTTATGATATCAGTCTTAATAAACATTTTAGCAATAAAGTGGTATATTTTATTTAAAGAACTTTTAAAGGCAATTCAGATCGATTAAAAACAATAATTTCTTACTAATAATAGCCTTGAGCTTCATAAATGATCTTGAATGTATCAAAATTATTTGTTTATTAATTTACAGTTATGAAATATTAATGTGTAAAATAATTTTTTGTATTATTATTTTGGTTTTAAATAATATTTTTGTTATTATGGGATAAAACACGCACATACATAATAATATTTTTATATGTGTATAATTGCGAGTGAATGTGAAGTAATAAGTAGTATTAAAATATTAGATTATTTTGTTTTAGGAAATATAGCATGTCTGGGCTTAGAAGAGAGGGGGAGAAAATAATTTAAAACTTGTTTCTAAAACTTGCTCTTTCCAATTTTACTAACAGTTATTTTGTCATTCTACTTACATGTTAGATTTATAAAGTATGTGTGCCAATGAGTGAATATTTTTTTTATGAAATACCTTTCTTGTGGATGGAACATTTTAACAAATCGGTTACCCAATTTAATACAATATACTTTTGAAATACATTTACGGGAAAGGGGAAAGAATTTAAAATTTAATGTTATGATTTTAAAACAGTCGATTATGATTATTGTTGTTATTGTTAATATAAATTTTCATGTAAATATAGAAATTTTTATGTATATGTTAGAAATGCAGTAATAAATATTAGTTTATGTTATTAAACGAGGCGTATATATTTCATTAAGAGTAGTCTTTATCAAGTGTGATCATTCATCATCAATGGTTGAATATTAGTTGTTTAAGATATGATTAAATATGCTAAGATTAACAATAATTATGAATTTCTTTATAAAAATTAGGTTTTATGTTTAGGCTTAGTCCTAAAGCTGTGGTTGAAACCATTGTCATTATCGTTATCATTATCGTCATCATCATCATCATCAACGTTTTAATTAATGAGCTGTTTAAATGTTTAAAGGCCATAAATAAATATTGATTCCATAATATTTAGTGATTTCTTAGTATTATTATAACCACCATCCCATCATCTATTTCATGCAAGGATGAGTGAATTGCCATCCTAAATTAATAGTAATCTGAGCTAGTAAAACTTATAAAAAAATATTGAAACACATTTGTTATGCTAAGATCTAAGAAATGATTTATGTCTAATGAATTCCACTTCAGTTTAAAGATGTTTTATGTTACCTAGGTGTTTACTTAAATATTAGTGCATACAGTGTTATGGGTCTAAAATCAAAATCATACATTTTGTAAGAAATAAAGTACCAAAAGGGATTCAAACCTGGTACATGTGAAAAGGTTATTAGATATAACTGTGTCTAGATTCAGATAATCTAGTGGCGCCCTGATAGACCCTATTCACTTGTTGTTCACTTAGACATGCACTTAACATCAAACCAAGAAATGAAAGTGAGTAAAATCTACAGTTGGATATACCTGAGAAGATATTTTATTGAGTTACTAGTGTACTCACTCACTTGATTTCCATATACCTGAGTTATAGTAGTCGTTCTTAATAATTTGTTTATAATTATTGATATTGTGATATCTTGAGAAATCTAATTATAGAAATATGTTTAATTTATTCCTACTCATCATTTTAATATTTTTGACCTTATGGCTATATAGCTACTAGTCAGGAGTATGTTTCATTTAATCCAATGACCCTTAATATGACTGATAACTCAATCAGATCTCTTTGTTTAAAAGCCACTACTCAGGTTAAATAATTATTTTCTCTTTCATATAAAATAAAAGCTACAATTCTCTTTTCCGTTTATTAAATAAATATTTATATTTGAATCTTTTCTTAATTATTTAATATACTTAATCCTTTTGATCATTTCTTAATTAAATAATCTTTTATAATCCTTTTGATCAGTTTATTTATGTTACAATAAATATAATATTTGAATATTTGAGATTTTAATAATATTTGGATTTTTGACAATCCAATGATATTTTAATAATATTTCTTTTGAGCCTACTTTAGTATTACTCCTGGCCGAAATAAATATCCCAGGTTAATCTAGGTTAGTCAGATGAATGTCATGTTGATTGTAATATAATGTGTCTTTCACCAAGGAAAAGAGTTATAATTCTATATGCACTGATTCTGTGGTTTACTTTATATTCAGGACAAAGACTTGTCCAATAACCTCCATTTTATTGAGGAACTGTAAAAAAAAAAAAGCTTTATACCAAACTTTCCAATTACTGAATAGTAACGGTCTAGCAATTTCCCATCCTTGTTCTACTTCTAGCTAAAAATAGTCACACCCCTATATAACAAAAGTACACTAGATATTTGAATGACCTTATCTGAAGAAAAAATCCTAGGTATCTTTGGAACTTGGACCACAATTCAGACTTGAAACCACTGACGACTTTGCAATAAGAGCCTTCTTTAATAATTTCATGATATATAATTCCTTTCTAAAATATATCATTTGACAAACTACTATTTTCAAATGAATTCTTAATGAGAAAATTTATCTGTTAATTCATTACAGTCTATCAATACAATGCTTAAAAAAAAAAATCAAATAAGTTGATAAACGCAAGACGAAGATAGGTAGAATCCTATTAATATTCTATGTAGCCCATAATAATAACAATAGGAATAACCGTATGGTTTATTGTTCAGAATTTAATAAGTTTGAGTGTTAAAAGAGACAGAACTGGGTTGGTAATCCATGAACCACGAGTGTTGGAATCTAACATTCTACCACTACACCAAACCTATCAAGAGGTAAGCAATGAAAGAATAAACGAATACATTACTCATAATGGTAGAAACCATTTCCAAATATCTAAACACAGAATAAGGATTATGGAATAATATATTTCAGAAGAGATTTATTCCATCAAGTCTAACGGTGATGCAATCTAGTTTTTTGTAAAAAAAAAAAAAAACATTTAGGACCTAAACTCTCCATACAGTAGCGCCACTCATTGCAAGCCAGAGTAATCAATGGATTAGCTTCTGTGTAAACAGCTTGTGTAAGAATAAGAATAGTGATCATATGATGTTTAACATTCAGGACCCAAACAAGCTATTGTAGACTATTACCGAAAGATATGACAACGGAGAAAAAAGACAAAAATAATATAAAAGCTACACAAGATGAATAATCATTTTATAGACAATAAAAAATTAACCAATCAGTAAAATAATTGGAAAACAAAAATGGAACATTATCGGAAGATTCACTCCATTATATTTATTACCGACATGTCAGGATTTTTGGATACATCAGAGAGATCTGTAAAAATACCACGTAATAACTATTAAGAGATGAGAATAATGGAAATAGTACACCATATAAGTACAAGCAAATGCTATCTTCACAAAACTTTAGAGAAACAATGAAAATAAAAAATGATGTTATGATGAATAATAAATAGCTTTAAAACAAGAAAATGATTATGAATGATTTAGAAAGTTGCGAAGGGAATGACTATATCATGAATGAAAACAAAATTATAAGAGGAAACAAATAACCTAATAGTGTGAACCAATTTGATTGGGGGGGGGGGGTCTGGTGAAATAAAGAAATTCATTAAAAGGGATATGGATTATTGAAAAAAAATCATTTCAAAATTTTTGAGATGTAGGTGTGAAAAAGAATGAAGAAAAACTGGAAAAAGTAAAAATGTTAAAAGCAAAGAAATGGTGAATATATGTACATATAATAGGATTTGAAAATATTAAAAAAAATTGATAATATATAATGAAAAATTAAAAGAATAATTTGAGAGAGATGACTACAAAGAAGAAAAGAAGAAAAAATACAATTGTGAATAATAATTACATTATCCTCAAAAGAGAAAAGAAATGTAAAAAAGATGAAAATCTATATTAGATTACAACAGAAAACATGATAAACATTAGGTTAAAATTGGGCAATTTTTTCTTTTTTTTTGGACTATCCTTAAATAAAATCAAGACCAGGGCAAATACCATTTTAATTATGAAAAAAAAAAAACGATGAAATCATTTCAGAAAGTCCGGGTTTCTGTTTTTTGAAACATTTCGTTACTGACATCGCAAGAACTGTTGAGCTTTGTTTAGAAAAGATGCTAAACAGAATTCATAAATAGAAGTTCAAGACTTTCAGAATCAATAAAAAAAGACTTATGGAACAAATACAACATCACAAAATGTCGTATAAAAAAATTAAGAACCAGCTTGTGGTACAGTGGATGTCATTATGGCCCTCGGATTGGCATACAGAGTTATTGCAAAACGTTTTTTACCCCCTCTGAAGTTAGACTAGCCATACTTATTTTCAAGCAGTTACTGGTGAAGATGATTGTGGCAGATAACAGCATTAATAATTATTTACCTTAGTTTGCCCTATTTAAGTTACCATTGTTTTTCTCCCCACACTTCTAAAATAAATAAGCAATCATTCTACCTAAAATAAAAACTGAAATAATTAACTGTTATGGTGTTGTTTGATATTAACCTTCTTTAGTCAAAATATAGGAGCCTGGAGTTGGCAAAAACTGGCATCTTTAAAATATATAGAAATTGACCCTGTGTCAGATTTGCATAACTATGCAAACAAGTTGGCTAGAGTTCGAAATCTTAGGCTATATTTGAATTTCAGGCCACTAGCTTGAATAATATGAAAAAAAAAAAAAAGGCTGTCAGATACATACATGCATTGATTCCAGCTTTGAATTCGAAATCCTGAATAATAAATGCAAAAATCCAAAAACTAATCTAAAAATGTGGATATTATAGTGGTTAATGCAAAACACTTTAAATATATATATCCTAAAAATTTAAGCAGAAAAAATGGCCGAGTATGGTAATAAAAATATTTTAACATAATTAAAATAAAAACTGATAGTTGTTATTTTGGAATATTAAGAAAACAAATCACTTTTTACTGTTCGTAAACAAAAACGCAATCTGAAGAGCAGATTATTAAAAAAGATACCTTACATGTTCCCTATAATAAATAAAGTTGTTTTTCCCTGACTTGCACTGTTGAAACCTTATCAAGATTTAAAATATGTATAGTTTAAAGAAAGTACTTTATTAGGCATATTAATAATAAATGACCTCATTAAACTTTATGATGTAAAACCAATAAACATCTCATGACCACTGCTTATATAGGTATTACTGAAAGCAATTCCCTTCATCCTATTCTAGAACAATCGATAACTACTAGATGGCACTGCTATCACATTCAAATCTGGTGCTTTCTTATACACTTTCATAGACTAATAAACCCGATACGCTTAGACCTCCTGGACCCAAAGCATGTTTCATCTAACAATTTTCACACATTTTTTTCACTATCAAATAAGTTTACAAGCTTGAAATTCAAAAATTGTTTAACATTTTGAACCCAAGTTACGATACCCGGGTCAGTAATTATATATTTTCACATCATCAATATTATAATAACTAAGGGCATTTTTAACCCTTTTTGGCTAAGATGGTATAAAAACAACCATTGTCACATGTGATGTGATGTACTGTAGCTTCTCCTTAAATGAAGTCAAGAATCACTCAGCAATTATGCCCAGAGAAACCTGTTAGCTACTTTATTTTACATTACCCAATCTCATTTTTGCCATATTCTGCTCCATCCCCATTTCCACAACATAATCTTTGTCAACTCTATGGCCTTTATATCTAAATCCCTCTTATCTTGTCCCAAACCCAATCTAAAAAGCAATAATCCACTTTCTGTATAATCACTTTTTTCATATTTATTCTTCCATAACTTCATTATATGTGCCCTCTGTTTTCAAGCATTTACATTCAATTAACAGATGCCTAATATTTTCTATTACTTCCTTACATAATTTACAGACTAAATCACCCATATTTTTCCATTTACATGTATATTCTCTTGTTGCTAAAGATCCCGTTCGAGCCTTAAACAATAAACTACTTTCCTTACTATTATCATATATTAACTCGCACCTATATATATTTAAACTCTTTTTATTCTCCATACTATTTCTCCATCTCTCTAACTCCCTATTCTTTATTAATAAATTTATTCTTTTATCCCATTCCTTACTACTATAACACTCAATAATCCTCTTAACACAATCATCCCATCTTTTGTACAAATATACTGATATAAATTCTTTATCTAAATCTTTTGCATACCGTATTACCTTTCTCACCCATCTTGTTACCTGCCCTTTACTCATAACCCAATTAAATACTATTTTGGCTATTCTTTTATTATCCATAAACTGCAATCTACCAAACATTTTCATTTTACTTTTTGCATCTCTCACATGAAAACTTGACCATCCCATTTCTCCTTGAATTGCCTCCCTTGCTGTCCATATATCTGCATCCAATGCATGTCTTCCTACTTCCCTTTGAACTTTTTCTAAGTAATTTAATACCCTTTTATTAACACATAATGCATCATTACCATATGTTAACCTTGCTACTGCAACTCCCTTCCATATAATTCTAGCTATATCATATTTATTATATGAAAACACTGTTAATTTCTTTATCAATCCCTTTATTTTCTTTGCTTCATTTATCAATTTTTTCTCCCAGTCATCCAAATAATTTTTCTGATTACATAAAATAATTCCCAAATAACTATATCTATTCTCCACACTTAACTTAATATCTCCCAATAAAAATTCTATATCTTCTCTTTCCCCTATATTAACCATCATTATATTACATTATCTCTTCTTTCTGCGCACAAAAATATATCATCTGCAAAAAAAAGACCTGACAAAATATATACTTCCTAACTACCTATTAATGGTATCTCTATCCCTCTTCCTAATCTTTCTATTGCTCTTTCCATTTCACTCAAATACAACACAAACAAAATAGGTGACATAGGGCATCCTTGTCTTTTCCCACCACATTTTTAACATTAACTGATTCTATATTCCCTAATTGATATATATAATAATTATTTTCATATAATTTCTTAATAATATCTACTAAAGCTTCATCCATTCCCAAATTTACTAAACTTATTCATAATCTGTTTCTATTTACTCTATCATATGCCTTCTCTATATCTATAAAACTCATATATAACTGTTTACCTGAATTCCTATTCATATCCATAAGTTGTGTAACTACAAATAAACTATCTCCTATACGCCTATCTAATCTAAAAACCTCATTGCATTACATTACTCCCTTCCATCCATTTTACAACTCTTCTAGCCACCATATATGAGAAAACTGTATATAAAACTGATGTTACCGCTATCGGTCTATTCCTCTTTACGCCATCTACTGTAAACTTGAGTAATCAATAGGTTCTACAAGATGCCACTATTAAAGCCACTTTTTACTAATTCGCTCATGGCATTTGATTCAGTAACAGATCTCAGTACTGTTTGAAATTGTTTGTCCATTCAAAATGTATTCATATTTTACATCTTTGCACATCAGAATGAGAGGAAGTATTATTACTATAGGGGGAAAATCAGAAGAATTTCAAATGAAAAGTGGTGCTGAATCATGAATGTGGGTTTTCACCCTAGCTTTGTTTTTGATTTGTATGGCAGAGGTCTCCAGAACTGTTTCCCGGCAGTTTAAAGCATTAGGGATCCAAGTAATGACCCAGGATTGATGGTGTAATTTTTAATTTGAATCAATTAAAAGCCAACATAAAAACTTCATCTTCTTGGATTCTGGATATACAATATGATGATTGTGGTATCGTTGCTAGTCCAGAAAACTATTTACTGGATATATTTTGCTTTAACAATTTAGTTTTCAAAAGGCTCCGGTTTTTATCAGTCAATGACGGAAGAAAAATCTTCAACAATTTTCCACTAGGATGGATGTCACTTTGAGAACATAAGCCAATTTAGATATTTTTTAGTCTTTTAAACAGATGGGTAGGCTTAAATATATTGAGGTGCCGCACAGTCTCCAGCACTTATTTTAATAAGTGAAAAGGCAATATATTCACCACAATAGAGTAGCTACAATAACTAAATGAACTGTATATAGGACTGTTATTTTATCTAATTTATTGTATGGAAATAAGACTTGACATCTTATCGCTCGATATTAAGACATTAGAGAAGTTTCCTTCAAGGATGCCTGGTAAAAATGCAAGACTCTACTGGCAAGATCATAAGACCAATTAATATGTTCTCTAATTTCTAGAATGTGATACAATAGAACCCATTATATGTGCATGGTTTTCATGTGAAAGGTAGACCTGTTTTATATTATAAAACTACCTTAATCTAAAGAACAAACTGATTGTTTTCATTTTGGGAAATATACCGGAGGCTTTAACACCTTAAGAGCTATAATTAAAACACCACTTGTCAAGTGTTGGTGGCTTGGCGGTTGGCATAGCTGCCTTCCAGGCAGCTGGCCCGGATCCGCTTCCCGGTCAACATTTTGACGTATAAAAAAGCACAGCACTTAAATATTACAGGAAGGTTTGCTGCAAACAAATTTAAAAGGCAGGATCCCAAAAAATATACACAAACAGAATAATAGACCAGTTTCTTCTATATGTGAATGTATTTCTGGTCCAGAGATAGGTTTGTATAGTCATTGCAAAACTCATCTCTAGTGTACTATTATTAGTATTATTATTACTATTACTATTATTACTGTTGTGATCATATATTACTAAATCATCCAAGCACTTTACTACTATTACACAATGCTATATTTACCAGCCTCTTTTACATTTTAGTTTTGATGGCCCCAGCAATCTTCTTCAGAACTTTTATATCTCCTAACTTCAACTGCAAAACTGTAAACTGTAAAAGAGAATGGTAAATAAAGCATTGTCTAACAGTAGTAAAGTGCATGAATGATTTAGTATTATATGATATACATTTGGCAATGCAATAAGAAAGATTAGTTATTACTGTTGTGGTTGTTGTTGTTATTATTACTATTATTATTGTTATTCTGTTCATACTTGTTTGTAACTGACTTTTGATAAATTCTCTTCCACAAAGAAGTCTGAGTAGAATGAAAAGAACTGTTCCTAGCCTTCATGAAAAAAATCTAAATATAGAGATCAATTAAATCAAGAAGTACCAAGCAATGGCAACCTAGTATTAATGATGATTATTATTTCTTGATCATAGTATCTTGTTGCCTAGTAACATTCATATGCCTTCGGATAGAAAAGAAATATGCATACATATCTTTAAAACTTACATGAGAAAATTGACAAATGCGAAACTGTAATATTAGAGGCTGCACTTTTGAAAGATTATAGCAGAACGAAATTTAAATAGTGTACTGTGACTTTCCCAGCTTATTTTCAACATTTGCATTAGGAGCAGTAATGTACAATCTACTTATTGCAGATCTATTTGTGATAACCTTGAACAACTAATGAATGCTAGGTAGTGGCTTAGCTTCAAAACTTTAGATGTTTTTGAGTTTCATATAACATTTAAAAAAAATGGATATGGATATTTCAATATAAATCCAGTGCTCCTCACTGAAGAAGTGAAAATTGCACTAGCCAGGAACTGGTCTAGAAATACGGATGCTGAATTATCATCAAATGTTCACCGATTAACCAAATTTACAATAGATATCTGTGGAATATATAGAATGAATTACAACTCTTAATGAAAATATATATCAAATACTGGACAGAATCAATACAAGTATCTTCAGCCACCATCCAAATAAACTTGATTATTAATTACACTTATAGAAATCAAAGCAAATAAAAGGACATAATGCATGCGCGTGCACACACACACACACAGAAGCACACCATTAGCAACCCATTAACTGTTTAAAAATTTCAAGATTGAGAAAGTATACTTTTTAGATTAAAATTCTACTATCTTCGATTAATTCTGTCCTTACCTAATGGGGTGGGGTGGAGACAAAAGTTTTATTTTAACTTTTGCTTTTGTTTACATTATATCCATGCTCAGTTAATATTTATATCAGATGTGTGTACTGAGACCACATACATTTCAGATAAATATGTACAAATTTATATTACATTGTGTTAATATTCATATTTCCAGAAGCACTATTCCAAGATCCAAAGCTCCTCACTGATGAAAGCCCGAAGCTAGAAACAAATCTGGGGATATTGGATAGGACAGCATTAAATAGAGATTTAATAAGCACTATCATCTGGCATCCATTAAAAGCTTACATTAAGAGGTAAATGAAAAAGCTTTTTCTAATGTTGTATTTCAAAAGATTTCTTGTTAGTTATGGCAAAGGTGTTTTAGCAAAATATGGACAAATGTATGGCTTTAAGATAAATATATATCTTTCAATATCATTTGAACTACTAAATCATGTCCTTAAATTATGACCATAGTATTTTTAAATCAACAGAAATGTGTGAGTGTTCTTTCTTTACTTGTAATTTTATTTTTATCGTTACTCCAATCACCCAATCTTTTGATTATGTGAAACAGTGTAGATTTATAAATTATTTAATTAAAAAGTCTTATTGCAATCAAGTAAAAAAAAAAAAGATAAAATAGCCCATTGTAGGGCCAAAAGCCTCTTCAAAAACCCTTCATACAGAAACAGTCAAAAGAGAAGGCTGTCCTCATCACTTATCAATTATCAGAGTGTGGACATTATTCCATTCTTGTTTTATCTCCTAGCTAAAAGATACCCATTAGCCAACCAATGATAGATGGTCAGCTAGGTTGACTGTGAACCAATTAGTTGGGAGAAAAACTTTAACTTTAATAGCAGCCTGTTGCAAAAAAAATGTCAAATTTACTCAGCGCAAATTCGAACCCAGGTCAGTAAGTCATTGGCATCATAGATAGATGACCTAATGTAGCATTACATTGCTCTTAAATACTGTAATCGGTTGTATTCTCTTTCTTTTTTCCTACATAATCAGTGTTATTATTCAATTAATTATAATTACTATGTAACATGGCATTCTTCGATCATTATAAGTTCAAATATCTAAGGGCGCACAAAGACATATATTGAAAATATAATTGCTAATTCCATAGATTGTAAAATATTAATATTTGCAAGCTACGAATTAAAAAAAAAAAAAAGTTTGAGAAAAATCGCATGTGATGGATAAAATTCGTGTTTAACATGTTATTAAAAAAATCTATAAAAATAGACCAATGATTCAATGCTTATGAAAAGATTTAAAATTTTATATTTAACGAACAAAGCAATTTTTATTTTTAGATAACATTAATATGTTTTAAATTGCAAGATATGTATATAATAAAGATAAAATATACAAATATTTTTAGCAATTTATCAAAATTTTATATAAATTTCAACAATGACAAACGTTATCAGAAGACTAGATAAAAATATACTTGAACTTAAAAAATTAAAAATATTTACATTTATTATTTATATATGTTTGATGTGGAGAATTTTGGAGGCATTTGTGTTTACGCGCGCATATATATATATTAGCAAAAGCACTTATCCATGGATAAATACAGGTTCTTGGACATATTTTATTGCTGATACGGTCAAAATCTGCAAACGTAAACATATACATTCACATTACTTACGCGCATGTAGTTTGTATACAGTTAATAGATTTGCAAATATTACAATCATATACCGGCCTGAAAATACATTTGCGCATGCGTGTACACTTTTCTGAGTACGTAAATTTATATATCAGTAATTGAATGGATTTATGTGGATATACATACAAGTATAGATCTGCATGAAAATACATTTGTGCGTGTATACGGTTTCAAGTATGCAATTTTATATATCTGTATATACCTTGGCCAGATTATTAATACAGATGGAAACATAATGGATGAAATTAATCACAGAATTAAACTTGGTTGGAGTGCTTTTGGTAGAAATAACTTATACTAAAAGGAAATATGCCTACGTGTTTGAAAAGGTTTTTAATAAATGTGTTTTACTAGTTCTTACTTATGGATCCGAGACTTGGATGCTTAATAGAAGAGCAATACAGAGACTTCCGACTACTCAAAGAAGTATGGAGAGATGCATGTTGGGAGTAACAAGAAGAGATCGAAAACGCAATATATGGGTAAGAGAACAAACAGGTGTTACTGACTTCATTGAAAAAATTAAAAGACTGGAGTGGAGTTGGGCTGGACATACTGCTAGAAGAGATGATAATAAATGGACAATTGAAATCTTAAATTGGATTTCAAGAGATTATAAAAGACCAAGAAAGAGACCACATGTGAGATGGATGGATGAAATAAGAAAGTGTGCAGGGGTGATATGGAGAAGAGAACCTAAAGCTCTGAGAAGATGGATTGAACTTGGAGAGACCTTCATCCTGCAGTGGATTGATAATGGTTAATGATGATGATGATCTGAATGTAGATGTATATATATATGACATGACATATTTAGTTTTAAGTTGTTTGGGAAATGTATTTTTTGTGATATAATGTGATAGAAAATGCTAAAGAAAAGTCAAAGAATTTACTACAATTTTAATTTGAAATTGAAATCAATGCAGAAGTACCGAAAAACCCCAAGATACGCGTAAACTAATTATCAGCAATGTAAGTATAGAATGAACCCTTATATTTTTGCTTTGATTGTATATAAACATACTATTTATTGATGTACTTACACCCAGAGCGTGATGCATATATACTAACATAATTTCAAGACAACTGTTACAGTGATCTCAGAAATAGTTTGTGGTTATACTGAAATTGTTAGTATATAGAAATCACATTCTGTATGTAAGTTCATCAGTAAATGGTATGCTTATATATAATTCAAAGCTAAAGTATAGGTGGTGGGTTCATTCTATACTTATGTTTGATGATGGTTAGTTTACATATCATTGGGGGTTTTCAGTACTTTTGCACTAATTTTATCTATATTTGAGCTATCAAAAAGTTAAATTTACAACTTAATTTATGATACAAGGCTGGAACTCCAATACTACCTTAATGATTTGCTGACTTCTGCACAAAGATATCAATGTTATTAATACCTATTTACTGAACTTGAGATTGGTATTCTAATATCAGTCCAAACATAAACATTAAATACAATTAAAGAGCAAAATATTTATATTTATAAAATGCAATTGCCTATGGTAATTTTAAAATCCTTTTCCATGCGATAGATATAAAAGAATAGGCCTAATCATAAAACAACCAAGTCTGAAAACATTACTATGAAAAATTATAAGCCACATTTCCAAAGGATCATTTAAATGAATTTGCAAATGGCAAATGATATCCACCATATTTATATCCATGCCGATCAATTTGCCAGCTAATCAATGACCTGACAAATAGATTAGCAATAATATTTTTTTTTAAAAAAAGGTGGCCATTATTTGCAAGCTCATCCAAATAATTTTTTTGGATCTGACTTATGAATTATTATAGCAGCGTTTTTTGGGGGACGTTTTTTTTTGGGGGGGCGTTTTTTTTTTGGGGGGGGGGGGGGATTTGGATGTTCTGATAATAAATTTATATTATCCACATTACACGTTTGATAAATTGCAATGATTTATAGGTTTGTTAAAATTGTTACTATATAAAAGAATTTACTACATAATTTTTAAAAAATATTTTATTTACATACAACATACTTCATTTTCATTTCAATCAACTTTTTAAACCATGAGTAAGCAATGGTTTCAGATTTCCATGACTTTTATGGGGAATAGACTTACTTCATGAAATGGAGTACTGTTGAATTTATCTAGAATTTATCTATCTAGTGATCAGTTCTATTTTAGATTTTGAAGCCGAGACAATATAGTGATTCTTTATTTTGGTGACTTAAGCTATAAATAAAAAAGTATAAAATTAAGCTAATTGCGATTGCACTCCCCCCTTTGTACTAAATAGTTGTAATTCCATTTTAATTTCAGATAACTACATATACCAGGTAACTGCAGTTCAAAAAAAAAAAGTCAATAACGATATAAATGTCTAATTGGGTAGCAGTTTGGTATCTACTGGGTTAATCATTATGTATGGTTGGGAATAGAAATGATAAAACTCGTCACGGTCTACGGCAATTTAGAACAACCTTTAGAATCACATTTAGCTAATTTTTGATATTACAGATACTCTCAAGAAATCCATGATAATCTTCTTAATAAATGAAAAGCTTATATTGGTTTGTAAGATAATGTGTTATGTCCATTAATAAAAAACAGTCAAAAAAATCCAATCCTGTTTGTTAGTTGCCTACTAATTCTACTTCCTGCTCTATAAAAGTTTACTGTGAAAAAAGTAATGATTCTTAACGCTGACATATTTAACCTTAAAAGGTATTTACTGAAAAAAAAAAAAGCTATATTTGATTAATTTTATTTTGTGAACGCAAAATAGTGGATCTCAATTAAAATGGGTGCTTAAGATTCCTAGATCAAATCCAAATTATAAAAAATGTATATATATCCTTTGCATCGTACAATTCGAAACAATATTTTTTAAAACATCTTCATAGTATTTTCTTTATGGAAGTCATTTTTTTCATTTAAATCTTTTTAAATACATATCAAACTTTGATAATATCATATTATTGCTTCGTGAATACTTCAAAACTATTAATAAAGTAATATAGGTGAAATTGTGTATTAGCTGGCACACAAAAATGTAATAGGTATAGATATTAATTTTCCTCCCAGTTGTAATTATAAATTTATTAAACGCACATTGATTATCTAAGTAATATTTACTGAGGCTATAACCTCGATAATATGCGTATAAAATGCGATAGTGGAGACCTCTACAGGTGTTTAACCACAAGCTTACGTTATGGAAGAAAAGAGGGGAACCTTGTATATGTAATTCTTTTAAGTACATATGTGTTTATGTTTTACAAAGAGTTTTATTTCCTTTTTTTTATTTTAGTACACTTTTGATAATGAACGCCATAATCATAGCTCTCTTGTTTCACAGTGTTGTTTCTTTATTTAGAATCCATCTTCATTATTCATAATATATATGATTTAAATATTCCATCTAGATAATAACTGAATGTTGTTTTCTTTTATTTACCATGTTTTTGTAGTTGGCTATGAGACAAGCTTCTTTTATTTTTATTTTTCAGTCATCATATTCTACGCATACTGAGTTGACTGACTATGCCTGTCATTGAAAGTGCACTCTGCTGAATAAACGAAAGAAAAAAAGATCATAGCTTTGATCCATAGTCTATCAACTTAGTATGCATAGAATGTGATGATCGAAAAAAGAAACTAATAACAGCATTCAATTATCACACAGATGACATATTTAACTCAACTGATATACATTTTACATGATCACTATTTCTTATGCAGGCACATTATTGTTATTAAAACAGGCAAAACTCTCCATACAGTAGTGCCACTCAGTGCCAACTAGACTAATCAATGGATGCCAGAAGGCTTGTGCATAAAATCCATATCTGGTGCCTACTCATCCAATATCCCCAGACTAGTTTCTGGCTTGTGGCCTTCATCAAGCATTGCACCTATATCTTAGGATCTAATGCAACCCTCCAGCAACCACCTTTTATCTCTACTTAACTACAAAACTATGAGAATGAAATTGAAAACAGAATATTTTCAGTCTAAGCTCAATAGCTTATATAGTCATATGGGTCTGAACCCAGTTCAGTACCCATACATTATGGTATCTTTGGCTCTTTAACAACCATAGCCACCACTATCCTATTAGACACCACTATCCTATTACTCTTGTTGGCACTGAGTGGCACTACTGTATGGAGAATTTTGCCTGTTTTAATAACAGTAATGTGCTAGCATAAGAAATAGTGATCATGTGTTGTTTAGTGGTTCAATACCAATCCTGCTTAATAGGATAGTGGTGGCTATGGTTGTTAAAGAGCCAAAGACACCAAAATGTAGACCCATATGACTATATAAGCTATTGAGCTTAGATTGAAAATATTGTGTTTTCAAATTTTATTATCATAGTTTTGTAGTTAAGTAGAGATAAAAGGTGGTTGCTGGAGGGTTGCATTAGATCCTAAGATCTAGGTGCAGTGCTCTCAGTTCCAAAGCTCCTCACTGATGAAGGCCACAAGCCAGAAACTAGTCTGAGGATATTGGATGAGTAGGCACTAGATAGGGATTTTATGCACAAGCCTTCTGTCATCCATTGATTACTCTGGTTGGCACTGAGTGGCACTACTGTATGGAGAGTTTTTGCTTGATTTACATATGATGAATAATTAAGATGGATTATGAATAAAGCAGCAACACTCATCACCAAAACTGTACTCAGTTAAATAAAGAAAAGTAAACTCCACTTCATGCATCTACGTATATGTACGCACAAAAAAAAAATGTATGCACACACACCTTCTTTCATTTACGATTTCAAATAATAAATATTTGTGCATACTTTTAGAAAATGTAATTCCTTTTTTTCCTACTACTTTTTCTGCATTGTATGAATCCTAATTAAACAGCAGTAATATTTTATACACCCTTTATGGACTCGATACAATTAAATTCTCCAATTCAGCTGTCAGTTTTGACTGAATAAGTCTTCTTCAAAATCCAGCTAACAGTTTCAACTATATAAGTCTTCCTCAGAGTTCTTCTCCACTGTATTCTTTTCAGCTTTAGAAGTGGAGTGGAATAGAAAAAGGCTCTGAAAAAAACTTGTGCAGTGAAAACTGTAATTCATGATCTGGATATGCACTATGTCGCTATGTAATACATTAATTCAAAGATGGGGCCGCTGGCATCTTGGAGATAGAACAAGTCATCTTTTCACTGGGATATATTATATTTGGAACTGTTTACAGCATTGCATTTTTTGTGATAAATAGCTAAAGTATGACACTACATAACACATGCTTGCAGGCAACTTGTAGAAAGAACCAGTCACCTTCTCACAGGAAGCACTACATTCAAAGCTATTTGGTAAAGGTAATGAAAAGTTTTTGTTTAATAACCTTCTATAATATTCCGAAAATATAATGATAGGACAAAAAGCCTTCATGTTCTGTTTGACAGATGTAATTGTAAAGGTACATCTTCATAGAGTGGGGGAAATAAATCCTAAAAAAGATAGTTTTTGAACTCGAGCATAGATTTTATGGGAGAGACCATGTTTTCATTACAAAAATTATGTCAAAGATATTCTTAAAAAGTGCAATATTAAATGCCTTAACGGGAAGGATCAGACCAGGAAGAGAATATAAGGTATTACTACATTTGGGCAAAATATTAGAGTAGATTTCAGTAACAAGAATTTTGTTGCAAGAGATATCAAAATAAACTATGTATAAGGGGCGTGGACGCATTTGGCGATTCGCAGATTATATATATAAACTACAATATATAAAAAGTGTAATAATGCTCAAGGCTGTCTTGATAACAGTTTGAAATTGTTGATTGTTATTGATATTGGGATTGTCTAAGTGTTGACTGGTTTTTAATGTTACTACAAGATATGTATATATCATAGATAATGTCATACAACAGGGGTGTCCAACAAGTCGATCGTGATCTATCGGTCGAACGCAAAGCCATTTTTGGTCGATCGCGAGGCCAATCTGGCAAGAGCTGTCGGGTAACAAGTGAAACAAATTAAATCAAGATTTTCAAGTTTTTTTGTTATTTTTGTTTTTGTTCAAATTTTTTTTTTCATTTCTAGATAGGTGAAGTCCACTAAGTCGTATCATTATTGAAAATAATATTTTTAATCTTGATTTAATGTAGCTAATTTGAATTAATAAATATTGTTAATAATTACTCATGTTGCTTTAATTCCACCGGTCATGAGTTTTTTGGCCTGTTAAATAATTATTTTTTGCTAGATAGATATATAAAAATGTTATCTATTTCATACCTCCCTCCATTTAGATTATGCCTATGAAAAGTCGATCGGAAAACACTTTTAAAATAAAAAGTAGATCTTATGAACACAAAAGTTGCACCCCTGTAATAAAATATATTCTACAAGAATATATACAATTATCGACTGCTAGATTAATTTGCAGCAAATCTATGATAATCAACGACAAATTTAATGTATATTTATATGTATGCAGATACGTTAATATGTTTGCCAATATTTACTATAGTCGTGCTTTGACAAAGGTACAGCTATATCGAAAGCCCGGCTCAGCAAAGTAATTAATATTGTTTTATACCGAAAATTTATTACCGTTGATAGTTAATGATTGTCTACATACACCTGTAGAATATAACTTATTATACATACAACTATCACAAAACTACCCTTTAACTTTTTCTGGAGGAGAGAAGGGTTATCTTCATCTGGAGTTCAAATAGCTATACTTGTTTACAAATGACTGCTAATAAAGATGAACGATAGTTTTTAAATAAATAAATGTATTAAATGAACTACAAAACTTAATTATATAATAAATACTTTTTTTTTTTAATTATCGATTGATTCACTTGGCCTTTGGCTGATGGATTAAAGAGTCATCAACCCCATCGATTTCAAATGTAAATACAGGTAAATTCTAAAAGGCAATTAACTATATATAATCAAATTGCAACGAATGTCACTTTTTTAAAAATTCATTTGAAAAAAAAAAAAAATGAAACTAATACTATAATTATTTTTTTAAACTGATGGAATACATTACTATGTTGCTAAGCAACAGTGATGTAAAAAAACATGACAGTTTGATCGAAAATGGAATAAAATTTCATTGTACGTATTATTATAAATTAGTATTCCTACAGAGAATATATCAAATATTTAAACTTCACAAGATTTTATTAATGTTTAACGGCTGACTTTGTTATTTAACACCTAATTAAATTACTTCAGTTGACATAAAAATCAATTACTTTTTTTTTTAATTACTTAATACATCGCAGACGATAGGATAAAAATAAACCGTGTAGTAGCAACTTTATATGTGAAGTAATTTATAAGTGCTAGCTAAACTTTGAAAAAGTTCAATAAAATATGTGTATTTTAAATAAAAAAAATATAAAGTTTACATTAAAATGATGAACATCTACAACGAAGTACTTGATAAAGATTTTTAACGATGTCTTTTAAAGAGCTCGTTAAGATTTGTGATATAGCTGTGAGTATAGAGAACTTGAAATGAAACGATTTGAAGATAGTGAGAAACAGTAGCAAATTAGTCTGAAGGTTTGTGATGACGGTATTCTAGATGTGATAATATGTTAGACTATATCCATCATCTATCATTAAATGTTGAAGTCTAAAAAAATTTAATCTTTACTTAAACTTTCAAATATAAACAATTGCTAGTAATATCACACACATAGACAACTCAGGTTAGTAGATTACAGCAATCATCAAGAAAACTTTAATAGATATCAAAAAGAGCCACCTAAAGAAAAAACAATTATTGGTCCTGTTGTGTATCTATACATACCAGGAATGGTGGACAAATTAAACAAATTTGATCAGTTTTCCAAAGCCATACCATACTTTGAGGAATTCTAACTTATACAAAGCATAAACTGGAAATACCAAAAAACGAAAACTGCATCTATGAAATACCATGTAAATGGGGAAGTATATTGGTGAGACCTGATGCTCTGTTGAACAATGACTGAAACAGCACAAACAGATAATTAGAAGGAAAAAAACAGGTGTCTACAGTAGCAGACCATGGTTGTACTAATGAACATATGTTTGATTGGAAAAACACAAAAGTTATTGAAGCGGAAATGGTACAAAGAAAAAAATTCCAAAAAGCTGGTCATATGACAATGGCAAATAGTTCTGTAAGTCAATGCAGTGTGGTAATACATAATATCTGGAAGTCTCTAATTAACCTTGCTCTTAGAAAAAAATATTTTAAAAAATTGGAGGAATGATTTGAACTAACCCTTGTAGAGAAGTATATGACATTTCTACTGACAGTTGTCTTTGACAGAACAACCCAGTTGGTTAGAACATTGCTTTAAAATTCAATGTTCACGAATCTAAAGGTGTAAGTTTGACTCCTATACTAACACTGTCATTGGTCAGGCCAGCAATATCTGAAGAAGAGTGAAGAATACTGCCACTCAAAATGTGTAATCTATTAACTGGTGTTGTCTATTTTTATGTTATTATGAATACTTGTTTGTATTTGGAAAAGTTTAAATAAAATTTGAAATTTTCTAGACATTTAACATTTAATATTAGATGGTGGAAATAGTCCAACAAATTATCACAAGCAATAACAAATTGTCACAAAGCAAAACAACAGAGAGAACATGCTACAAGTGAATTTGGCAACGGCCCTGAATATATTAAAATGTCAAATACAAAAATGGGTCAACGATGAAACAACTGGAAAACTATTGATTCCTTTGAAATATAAAGGATAGAAAAGATGTATTAAATAAAATCTTTAACAAGACAAAATGGCAGATTATCATATATGGTAATTAATGATTAGGCTACTATCAAGTCATCAATCGAGGCAACATGAATTGTTCTTTAAAATAAGAAATCTATTGTTCATTCTTGATTAATCACACCCTTAACCTCTGGGTGACTTGTTCCAATCCATTTTTATACCAGTCAGCTACCTCCTATGATTTCAACTATTCTGAGCACAATAATTAACCTTTTTTTTAAACGAGTTGGATTGTCAAAACATGTAGACATTTGTACTTGCAACATTCTTGCCTAACCTGATCATTATTTACTGATGTTTTTCTTGTTGATGATTGCGTCAAGCACAATTTAAATGTCAGCATATCTATGGTCCTATTTCAGCCATTCATTTTCACTAAACAGAAAGGCCTAAATGTCTTCAAATGTCAACTCTTTCCAACTGAAGATATTTTTTATACAGTTGATTGAAACTCCAGAAAGTGCCACTTTGATCGATTAACTTTTTATCACCTTCTAAATCAATCAAGTCAGTGGATCTAAACCTCTCACACAATACTGTTTTGATTATATTTTCAGGATATAATATATAAATTATTTCTTCATATTACAACTGAAGATATTTTCTACACTCTTTGGTAAACCTCCGGCAATTTTGACCAACTGACTTTTTATTGCCTTTTATATCGATCAAGCCAGTGGAACTAAACTTCTCACATAAAACTGTGTTCTGATTACATCTCCAGGATGCAAGATATAAATTATTTTTTGAGCAACTGAAAAGCAATTGTAGTAAAGTTGACATTTAGAGCAAATGCTTTATAAACATCAAATTAAATGAACTTGGCTTCATATTTTTATAGTTTTTTTGTTCTTAACAGACTTTACTATTGCATGATCACTATCTCATACTAGCACATAATTATTAAACAATTCAAAACAAAGCAAAACTCTCCTCACTGATGAAGGCCACAAGCCAGAAACTAGTCTGGGGATATTGGATGAGTAGGCACTAGATAGGGATTTTATGCACAAGCATCCATTGATTGCTCTTGTTAGCACAAAATGGCACTACTATATGGAGAGTTTTGCTTTGTTTTGAAGACTTTACTATTCTTGAAGGAAAATATAGACAAAATATATTTACAACTTTTATAACTCCATCGTAAATATCAAGTATCTACTATTTCTGTTATTATAACCTTTTTTCAGAAGATATAGTAGTTGTAGGAGATACTTTTCCTTGTTCTTTATCGCTATATAATTCTTGACAGAACTCTTCTACACATTTCATGATGTCATCTCTCTTTTTAATAATAGTTCCATCTTTTTTTTTTCTTATTGCAGAAATGTTTCCTACCAATACCAAAGTGTCATTTTACACTCTAGAGAATTTAATTTTCTTTTACAGCTTTCCTTGTTAGTTCACAATTATACTTTCTTATATCATTGTCGACTCTTTTTCACATCATTTTACAAAATTCTAAATATTCAATACTTTTAAATGCAACATTTTTATATTTTTTCATATTCCTTCTTTTCTTCATAAATTGTCTTGACTCAGTATAAATTTTACTGCTCGAGCGCTGCTTTTTTATACCAGCTATTTTTATTGCAGTTTTTAAAAGTGTATCAGTTATCTTCCTATTAATCTTGTTCAAATTAAATTTATGGACAAAAGCTATAGGTAATGACGGATTATAATCGATAACTTAAAAAAAAACAGGTGAAGAAATAAAAATTTTTTAGCAAAGTTGCATACCAAAAATCTAAATGATAAAAATGTACTAGATGATTGGAAAAATGCAATATTAATATTTTAAAAAGGTGACAAAGAAGATATTAGAAATTATAGACCTATCAGTCTTTTATCAGTTCTATACAAAAATAATTATAATTTGTCTACAGCAAACTTTGGATTTTAAATAGAGTGGATCATATCCAAGTATTGAGAGAAGTTATAGAAAGGACCAATATGAATAGGAGTTGCCATTGTTTATGAGAAGGCATTTGATTTTATAAGCATTGAATCATCAAGGTTTAGACACAGGATAAGGTCATATTCTGAAGAATATTTATAAAAATGCACCAGCAACAATTAGATTACATAATGATACTAGGAAGGTTAACATTGAGAAGGGTGTAAGACAGGGTGACTCCATATCTCCAAAACTATTTACAGCAGTACTGCAAAAAATATTTTGGGGATTAAAATGGGAAGCTAAAGAAATAAAAGTAAATGGAGATTATTAAAGTCATCTAGATTTTCCAGATGATGTAGTTTGTTTGTTTTTTTTGGCAAATAATTCTTTAGAGCTTCAGGAAATGTTGCAAAAGTTATCAGATGAAAGTAAGAAAGGCGGATAAAAAATAAATGTTAAAAAGACTAAATTAATGTTCCTGAATTTTCTCACAAGAAAATCAAGACTGATAATAATGAGTTAGAAGAAGTTAACAATTACTAATACCTTGGTAGATTATTACTACAGATGGAAATGTAATGCATGAAATTAACCATAGAATTAAACTCAGTTGGAGTGCTTATGGTTAAAATAACTTGATAGTAAAAGGAAATATGCCTATGGGTTTGAAAAGGAAGGTTTTTAATAAATGTGTCACCAGTTCTTATTTATGGATCTGAGACTTGGATGCTTGATAGAAGAGCACACCAGAAACTTCAGACAACTTAATGAAGTATGGAGAGATATATGTTACAAGTAACAAGAAGAGATCAAAAACAAAATACATGCATGAGAGAACAAATAAGTGTTGTTGACATCATTGAAAGGATTAAAAGATTGAAGTGAAGTTAGGCTGGACATATTGCTAGAAGAGATGATAATAGGGGGATAGTTGAAATCTTAAACTGCAATCCAAGAAATTGTAAAAGACCTAAAAAGAGACCACATCTGAGGCAGATACATCAAAAAAGGAAGTGTGCTGAAATGATGTAGAGAAAAGAAGCTAGAGATCAGGGAAGCTGAAATGAACATGGAGAGATCTTCATCTTGCAGTAGATCAATGATGGTTGAAAATTATGATGATGATGAATCTTTTTTCTTCAGATTCACTAAGAGTCCATCATTCCACTCTCGTCAAACTCACTCTATCAAATATTGCTGATGTTTCTATTAATCCTGAATCCATAATTACTTTTCTCTAAAATCTGCCTTCACTCATAATATAACTAATCCCAGATTCTCTTGCCAATATGGAATTTATTCTATTTTAGGCATACCTTCTAATTCCACATAGATTATTCCTAAAAACAATGAGTTGTTCTGACATAATTCATTTCTCTGGAAACTTTTTCATATCCACTTTTAACACATTTAATTTCTTTATTATTAACCAATGCTCAGATAATCATTTCTTGACCTCTTTAGTTTCGATTATCCATGAAATCTTCCTCAGAACTTAAAAACCTCTTTAATCCTCTCCCTCCACTGCCTTTCCTCACAGTTAAATCATTTTTCTATTTAAATCTACCTAATAATAAAGAAATTAAATGTGTTAAAAGTGGTTGATTAATAAGACAATGCAGAAAAGGAGAAATTGGAATTAAATAATTCGTTAAAGAAGAAAAAACTTTTTCATAATTTAGAATAGCCGACTAACTTTAAGATCAGGTTATGATAGTGAATTCCTTTTAGTATCATTTTCAATTATTTCACCTTTGTTTCTTGCTCTCAGTCTTTTCTGAATGCTTAGCATAAGAAATTCCAATGTAAAGACACCCTGTATAATTTACTATAATGGTAAAAAAAATTGAAGATTCCTAAACTGACGTTCAGCTAAATTTGTTCAGCTAAATAAAGTTTTAAAAAATCTTAACAATTGTTAACAATACTGACATTTAGGATGCTAAAATGTCACATAACCTCCTAAGCAACTAACAACAAAATTATTTTTTTTATATTCTTGCAATGAATGACTTAACTTTTATATGACATAAAAGATGGCAAGAAAAGTAGCATGGACACTTTTAGGTCTCCCTTTCCTTGATACTCCAATGGAAGCTACTCAAGACTGAGTAAGATGGTTAATGTTTAATCAATTGATTCTCATCTATCGTTTTGCAATCAAAAATTCTAAACGAAACTAGAGAATCAACATTTTTAAGCAAAGATCTCAAAATTGATATCATCAAAAGACATTTCAGTTGTTGGTAACTTAGGACTAAATTCTCCACTGTATATTTTTCCACTTCTGTTTGATCTTTACTACATCAGTTATGGTTTGGGTTTTTTTCCGCTGACTTTTTAGGTGTATTTCCACAATAATATGTAATCTTACTACAAAAAAGCTTCTTTTGACAATCACAGTATTTAAGTAGAAAATCAGGCTATCATTTCTAGTGGGAAAATTTGGGTTTTTAAATTTTTAGTTCAAACTAATGAGTAGAGGCTAATTCTGAAAAGTATCTATTATTCGCTGACTGGTGAGATTATGAAGGGCATTTCAAAAAAGCTGTGAATTAATTGAATTGGTTAAATACTTCCTTAAAAGTACAACAGATACTATTGGTGCTGTTAGAATGATTGCAGAGAGATATACTGAAAAAGATGAAGACATTGGTATATGTTTTGAGGATTTGGGAAAAGCATTTGATAGAGTAATCTGCAATAAACATGTGATCAACTTTTTTTAAAAGGGGTATTTTAGAAAGAAAAATGATACGACTTAGAATATGTACATTGAGTGAAGAAGATTGGAGAAATAATGAAACTGAAGAAAGCGAGTATAGCAATGCTGCATGTCATCTAACGTTAATTTAGAGAACATGTTAGATAAATATTTAGACAGTGAAAGAGCTAGTACTGATGACAGAATAATTAAATGTATAAAGATCTGGAGACAGTATGACTCTTAGAAGAAGATTGTATGGAATATTGATTGAAGATTAATATTGAAAAGACCAAATGTTTACAAATGGAAAAAAATGCAAAAAGAACAAACGCCGATATTCATGATAATACAGTTCAACAAGTGAATGGATTCAGATATTTGGGTAGATGACTGAATGAGGATGAAAGAAGAACAAGATGAAATTAAAAGAATAACATTGACAAAGTAGACCTTTATTAAAAGGCCAAATATTTTGTGGATTTTTAAAAGAGAGAATTAAGAAAAAGATTAAGTTCTATATGTGGAGTATATTTTTGTATAGTTGTGGTGTATGGACAAGGAAAAAAAGAATTGGGAACAGATGTATGCCTTTAAAATGTGACCATGGACAAGAACAGAGAAAATTAGTTAGATGAATCACATGACAAATGAGAAGGTTCTGGAAAAAGTAAATGAAAAAAGAAGACTGGAGAAAATTACAGATTGAAAGAAAAAATGGACTGGACAGATATTAAAAAGAAAGAATAGTTTAATGAAACAAATTTGGAAGAGAATGGTGAATGGAAACAAGGATAAGAATGGAGAAGATTGACCTTGCTGGGTAATATAAGATGTGAAATTAAAGATCTAGGCAGTAAAGAGGTCAGAATGGAGAAACTGATGAATTAGCTGTATCACTGCTCTATGAACTTGTCCATAGGATAGAATACTATTGATTGCAGTATTTATATGCACACCTATATATCAGAGCATTAAATTTTAAACCATGAATCATTGCTGGCAAACCTATAGGATATGGGGCAAATGACAATTTTAGGCAACATTCCAATGACTCAAAGTAACAAAAATACATAATTATGTCACAAATACAGCTTCCTAAGTTAATGTAATATATTAATTTGATTTCTTGATAATGTGACAAATTTTTTGCTCATAGAACAAACTCATATGTGTATGCTAAATGTCTGCCCAAAATGCAGGCAAAGCAACTGAACAATAGAGTTCTATGATGAAGTATAAAATTTTGATCATCATCGATGGCTTGTCATTGCTTGCTGCTTTCAACACAATTTACTACAGCATCACAATATTAATGTAAAAACTTTCTTAAACTTTTACATCATTAAGATAGATATAAAGCATGTTCCAGTCAGAGTGACTGGTGGCTGGTTCTCTCTCCAAGCTGCCTAAAGCGTCACTTTTGAATCAATGCATATATTAAGACAATGGTTTAGTTTAGCTAGTCACAAAAATTTTAAATCATTAGCATATTTAGATTACGATTTAGGAAACGTGCCAGTATATTTCATATTTCAACCTGTAATGGAAAAACGGATAACGTTAAATTTTGTTTTACATTGGGCACAACCACCACTAAATATGCTCGAAATGGTTCAAACTGGTTGGGGCACTGAAGCCATAAGTCACATCTACAGGAATTTGTGGTGGCGGGGAGCGCAATGAAGACGATCTATGAAGGTATAAAATGTAGTGTCACATTTCACGTCATGACTCATACATAATTCAGACGTGCTCTTTGTGGTGAGCAGCTAGCTAAACTGTCACTACATAACATTGCATTGATTCAGAGATAGCGTTTCAGGCAGCTTGGAGGAACTGGAACACACTGTGTATTGGGTATAGCCACAACAGTAATGAAAAGAGAGCAGGCAAATCCTAATGATCGATTGATCGGGAGAGGAGGAAAGTTGGTTCAATATTATCACATTATATTGATGCAGATTTACTTCAACCAATTTGAATCTGTTTGAAAGTTTCCATGCAAGATTCACTTCTTCCTGGATGATGCGGCAGAAACAGATAACAAAAAAAGTTCATAGTATATATTTATTTTACGTGTTATCTAATACATAAAAGATTTGACAATACATTTGATGATATATATATAAACACTTTTTAACTATGCAGTTTTAATCTTCTATAGAGAGTCAATGAACTATTTTTAAACAAACCGTTTAGTTTCGTTTGATAACTAGTGGGTGAATAACAATTATCTAAAACTAATCCTTTTTTATTAAGATTGTATTAGCGGTCTAAATACATATATATCACGTAATTGACGAAAAGATTGTACCTATTAACATATTAACATAAGCATTATCGGATTTTGTCTCAAGGTTTTTTTTTTTTAATGATTAATATAGATTTTAATCTTAGAAGACTTCAAAGCTTTTAAATGATTCGCATTGATTTTCTTGGCATTTGGCAGACAGCTAAGAGGGGAGGGTTGGGGGGGGGGGGGTTATTGAACTTGTTATCCTATAAATGAAATATCTACAAATGAGTTTAAAATTATATTACTAACTACCAATGCCTAATAGAAGCCTGAGAGACGAATGAAAATGTTATAATTTCAACTTCTATTGAAACACAGGTGACTGTATAAATGATTTCTTCATCTCGCTTAATCATAGGTATAATCTAAAACAGAATTCAGCTTCTAATTTTAGGCAGAATCTTAACTCCCTCCCTCTTTGACAAAACCTCACCTGCTAAGGTAGAACGAGGATCCAATTATGTATCACCAGATCAGCGAAAGACATTTGCAAACGAGTTTGGCCATTCCAAAGATAAACCGACAAAACGAATAAATAGCAACACACGAGTTAAGTTTTGGGACGATTATGCAAATCAATTTACAATGATCCATTATCCGATTTGACATTTGATAAACAGGTAAAAAAAGAACAAATTGTTTGATCAACCGATTAAAAGTGCTTAAAATGTCATATAACTTTATCAAGTGGCTATACACGTGCTATTTTGATTAAAATTCCCAAGCAAAAAAAAGCAATTATATTTATTAACTGTAAAAAAAAAAATTTTGCATAAGTTACTTAGGAGTCATATGACATTGGAAAAATTTCATTCAATTAACCAAACCAATATTTTTTTTTAATCTCAATTGTATTACAGCAAGCTCTAGCTCTGGAGTCTGTTCTGCATAGTTTAGTACATAGACAGAGTGCAGATTTGAGACCTAAAGATGCAAGAACCATATCATGGTTCAAGATATGATCTATGCAACAAGCATCATATGACTTCCTGCACAACAAACATTTGACTATTTTACCATCACTTAATTCAAAGCAAATAAATAATTACAACACCCTGAATGGTTTCTTGTAGAGATGAGTCTCAGATTATGGACTGTATGGTCCTTGAATTGGTTTCCAATCCTGGTATACCCGGCCCTCAAACTTGTAAACGTAATAGGCAATTGCTCTGGGAGTAAATCAATGTTTGAAGATCAGAGTGAAAGGATTAGCACCACAATTCCATTACAGCAGATAAATTAGATCCACCAGCCTGTTCACACAATCATCAGCTGGGATCGATCCACAATTTTAAACTCTTGCATTCCAGGTTTTAAACTTAGTACCACTACTTCTACCCATATAATACACTCAAGTTTGCAAACTAAGACATTTCAAACAAATAAAGTTTTCAAGTCCTGTCACTGCTCGAGGATGGTCTAGTGAAAGTTGATGAGTTGTTCAACATGGGTGTGGAAATTTGAGTATTTGGTATCTCTATTTCACCTGAAGAGTGAAGGTAGTTCATGAAACGCATGCATGGTGAGGTTCTTGCATTCCACATTTTAAACTTAGTACCATTACTTTTACCCATATAATACACTCAAATTTGCAAACTAAGACATTTCAAACAAATAAAATTTTCTAGTCCTGTCACTGTCTTGCTCGAGAATGGTCTAGTGAACGTTGACGAGTTGTTCAACATGGGCGTGGAAATTTTGAGTGTTTGGTATCTCTATTTCACCTGAAAAGTGAAGGTAGTTCATGAAACGCATGCATAGTGAGGTTCTTGCATTCCACATTTCTACCCATATAATACACTCAAGTTTGCAAACTAAGACATTTCAAACAAATAAAATTTTCTAGTCCTGTCACTGTCTTGCTCGAGAATGGTCTAGTGAACGTTGACGAGTTGTTCAACATGGGTGTGGAAATTTTGAGTGTTTGGTATCTCTATTTCAACTGAAGAGTGAAGGTAGTTCATGAAATACATGCATAGTGAGGTGTTTGACTCTCTGTGATGGTGGGTGGTTTCAATATGTAGATTTGAGATGTAAAACCAAAAAAAATTGAAACAGGACATTTCCACAAGGTATTAAGAATGGATGGAATATGGTCCCTACCTTATGAGGATGATAATAGTGAATGTTATCAAATTATAAATAGGATTATGAAAATACAAGAGTTGATACTTCTAGCTAGTTTGAAGAGCAGATTGTTTGCAAAATGTATGAATAGTGGAAGAGAGTGATCTGTTTTCCCGCACTGATGATGGAGTTGAGATAAGGGGATTACGGATAAAAAAATATTTAAAAAAACTTGCAATTAAATAAAATCTTTAGTATTAGCAACCAATAAGTTATAGTCTTAAGACTGGAAATGAAATATCCAACAGTTAATTTGTTTATCCTAAATCAACTTCAGGATTAAATATTTTAAATAGGGACTCTTCCATTATATATATATATTTTCATAAAGCCATAATAGTACATAAATAACATAATATTAAAAGAAACATTGTCTTTGAAAATGACTGTTTTAACTATTCTTATTTATGGATTTGACACTTGAACTGTTTAACCAATAAATTAGGACTAACAAGAAGAGATTGAAAATGAAATATATGAGTACAAAAACAAAAAGGTATCAATGACATCTAAAGATGATTTTAGATACAGTTTAAGTTTGAATTCCAAGATATTGTAAAAGACCTAGAAATAGATCACATGTAAGATGGATGGATGAAACACAGACATTTAAAGATGATTTTAGATAGTTTAAGTGTTAAAGTGGATTCCAAGATATTGTAAAAGACCTAGAAATAGATCATGTGTGAGATGGATGGATAGATGGATGAAACAAGGAAAGTTGCTGGTGTGTTGTGGAGAAGGAAGGCGAATAATCAGAGACATTTGGATTGAACTTGGTAAGATCTTCCTGTAGTGTCAGTAATGATTAAAAAAGATGATGAATTATGACTAATCAATATTATATAAATTTATTCAAATATTTTAGTTTAGAATAAAAGCACACACAAGGCAAGACCCCTAGCTAGTGCTTAACATGAGTGTAAATTTACCCAACACACGTGCTTACTTAAATCCAAGTTATGTTATTTCATACTACAATTAAATAATTTTCACAAATAAAAAAAAAGATTATAGAAATTTTGCAATTCAAACCAGTAATATAAAATATGGTTTACAATTAAATAATTTTCACAAATAAAAAAAAAGATTATAGAAATTTTGCAATTCAAACCAGTAATATAAAATATGGTTTCTCCAAAAAAGTATACTTGTCTGCCATACTGCAGTTTATGACAACTTGAAAATACACATGACCCATTCTCTTATTTAGTATATAATTTTGGTTAGTGTGTGTGCAAACAGAAACTTCATTTTCACATTTGTGAATATTTTGTGCTATTAATCCTTGGTATTAATGAGATTTGTGGGTGTGTATTAATTCCTTTAAAAATGTTTTTCATCTGATGGCAAAAGTTAATAAATTTCAACTCCAATAATAAGTAACATATATTAAGGCTATAACCTTAAGACAATGTGCCTAGATGCGACAGTAGGGACTTCTACAAATCTTAACACAAGATTAAACTTTAAAAGACAAGAGCGGCTATACTCTTATCTTCGATTTACTTTTATATAGATAAATCTAAAGCATTTTGATTTGAGAGTGTGAAGCACTGATTAAATTCACAATTTTTATACAAGCTAACGTATGCGAAATCTTTCAATTTACAACGAGTCAGTGTGAAGGTCTTATAATTAGAAATATTTTTAAGACAATTTAAAGTTGTAATTAATAATTTGTTAAGGGCATTTTCTTTTAAAGTTTAATCTTGTGTTAAGATTTGTAGAAGTCCCTACTGTTGTATCTAGGCACATGGTCTTAAGATTATATCTAGCCTTAATATATATTACTTATGTAATGATTATGCACTTAAGAAATTATTAATTCCAACTCCCATAATAGTAAGTAGAATACTATACTTTTTATTACAAAGTATCGTATTACATGTGTTTTAACTCTCTCACATTATTAAAGTATTATTCTGCATAGACTATATCATGTGTCCCATTCCAAATTGTGTATTTCAATTTACACATACAGACATTGATTCTTTTACTTGGGGAATTTCAGAATCCTTCTGTACAATGATTTATTTTTTTATTTTCTTTATATATTTACTCTAGCCACATATATTATGGTGTATATAAATATCTGTCTATTATTAGCTGGGAGGATAGGGAGGGGATAAAGATCTTAAAATAATGTGAGATGATGAAGGAATTACCAATGCATCAACTACAAAATAAAAAAATAAGTTTGTTCCATGGTGCTATCTTCATCCACAATTTTACTTTTATTTTTTTATTTTATAGTAAATCAATATAGCGCTAAAAATGCAATAACCGCAAAGCTAAAGATGTGTAGTATTTTATTAAATCATACACTGAGCGAAGATGTGTAGTATTTTATTAAATCATACACTGAGCGCTTTCAAGAGACACAGCTCTCATATTCATAGCTCTTTTTGTATAATGGCTGTTATTTTAATTATTGCAAATATATGCAACTTTTAAGCATTCCATAAGTTGATCTTTCAACATAAAAAAGTCACACTGCACAATTTAGTGCAACAGTAGAAGTGCACTTCAGTAATAAAGTACAGGATTAAAACTCAACCTGCCACTTCTGAAATGACACTACCTGAAATGACACTACCTCCAAAGCAAGTAATCATGTTGATTATTTTTACCCTGTGTAGTTTAGCACCACAGTAAAATGATGGAAGTGAAAGCTAAATGATCCTGAAATTGGACTCAACCTGATATTTCTGATGGGTAAATATCAGGATGCCCTCTCAAGAAACTATTTGATTATCTTAGCATTATGCAATTTGGTGTATTGATAAAAATGATAGAATTGAGGGTATAAGTCCCTGCATTAATGCTCAACCGAACACTTAAAGTGATCAAATATCACATGACTTCCTGAGTGATGAACTGTTCAATTTTTTTGAAGAGTGGATCAATGATAACCTTCTGGGAACAGCATGGATTTGCATGCGAAATTGTTTCTACATGGAAGCAAGACGTCATTTTTTGATGAACTTCTAGTTGAAAAAACTAAAGGTTTATTTATCCATTATTTTAGAAGTCAATAATCAATTATTTGTTTCTTTGTTAGAAACTAAATTTAGTACGTCAGAGTACCAATCCATGAAAAACTAACATCTGTTGAGTGGTGTTGCCCAGGAGGTCATAACGAGTGTCAGAATCAAGCTACCATTCAAGAAATAGCAAAACATCACAGATGATGATTGATCTAATCACATGACCCTAAGACCTTATCACCCAGTTATTTCCAAATTGCCTCCCGATGGAGAGCATATGCACACAGTTGCTTTCTGGCATTTTTTAATCACGACAATCATTCCCGCAGTGTTTGATGCAGTGGTAAAGTGGCAGATTCTGGACCTCAAAGTCCAAAGATGGAGCCCAGCTACGTCACTTCCGGTGCTTGAACTTTTTATGAACTCCAAGCAATCAAGCCATTCGATTAGTTGTGAAAATTACATAAACCTACATTAAAACTTAACGTGATTGCAACTAATTAGTAAAATGTACTGCCAAATAAATATTATCTCAATTCAATCTATATATTTTTTACAGAAAAAAAAATTAAAAAACTATTAAAATAGCTGGAAAAACTAGGGTTTTATAAAAAATGAAAACATCAATAAATGCCAACTTTGACAGCTCAAAACCCTTTAAAAGAAATCATTATATGCAAACACTGAAACCAGATAAATATTGTTAAGATGAATTATTGCTAAGTTAAAAAAATAATAATAACAGACTTTTTCTATATTATAAAGTAAAATGAAGTCTCTTTTTTTTTTTTTTTGACGGCATTGCATAACAAACAAAATTTATCTTTTTTTTTTTTTATAAATAAAACAAAATTTATCTTTTGGAAGAAAATGTTCGCACAGCACAATTTGCAGATATATATATTTTATAAACTCATGTAAAAAATTATCCAAAAAACATGAGACGAATATGTTAAAATATTCTTTTCCTTACTTTTGCGTAGTTTGCGTAATATGATCACTGAATTATTCAGAAGTACTAAAATTATTACGTCCAATGTGTATATATAACAATTGTGTGTGAGTATATATACACACAACCTATGAAAGGTTTCACCGGTTTGCCAGCAGTTGGTGTATCCGCCTGCTCTGTAACTGGACTAGCCTACCCGAATATAATACCTACCAATTAGGAATTACGACAAATGTGTGTGAATATATATTTGTATAATAGTAAGAAAATCAAGTCATCAACGCATGACTTAATTTAATGCGCTTGTATTTACACATGTAAATATAATGAGTGCTAATAGCTTTAAACAAGCTCCCCTCCCCCTCCAATAAATGCCACAAGAGAAAGCATTTAAAAATCTGTACCTAGGATTATCCTATCCCCAAACTGGTTTCCAGCTGATGGCTTTCCTCAGTGAGGCACTAGGATATTCAGACACTAAATCCAACATACCAACTCAGATTTTCTACATAAGAGTTAAGTATTAGATAAGTGCAGTGCTTGAGTTGGTACTTTGGATATAGTATCTGAATATCATAGTCACTGAGGAGAGACATCAGCTCGAAACCAGTTTGGGGATAAGGATAATTCTGGATAGATTTTTAAATGCTTTCTCTTGTGGCGGTTATTGGAGGGAAAAAAAGCTTGTTTAGAGCTATTAGTACACTCATTATATTTATATTTAGAATATATATTTATATACACACCCATACATACTGAAAATATAGATTTCATGGGTCAGTGGTTAATGCATTTGCTTGGCATGCCTATAACCAGGATTAGTTTCCGGTTGTACCAACTATGAATTATGACAAATATGTATGCACAATGAAACTATGAAAACTCTCATGGGATAATAGTCAATCTTCCCTTTCATCCCCACATCCTGGGATTTCAACTGTGAACCAAGTAAACCTTGGGAATGTTTTCAACTCACAACAGGCTTAGTACTCAACTCAAGTTAACCAAGCAGATTTAATCAGGAAATAAACATTTAGATATTAATTAGAGGTTAAAGGCCATCGGTTAACCTGAATTGGTAGGTAAATGCTTTTAATATGACGCAGTCCTTTCTAAATGGTATAAGACACGGCACTTCTAGTGACAATGAGAACATGGTTCATTTTGACCTCCGGCCCCTTTTTTGTGACTTAAAAAAAAAAAAAATGAAATAAACTATATAAATAATGAGTTAATCACAAAACTAATGGATCCAACAGTGAAGTATCAATTTGTGTTTAAGACAACATATCTGATATTTATATCTCAATATCGTGGTTGATTCTTAAATAAACCAATAAAATAGCAATTGCTAGTTAACAAGGCAATACTCAAATTAGATAGTAAATGGATCCCCCTTGTAATATCAGGATTTAAGATCTTAAATAGACAATGAATAAAAGCAACTGACTGAAAGATACAGAGATCAAATACTGCATAGAAGTTTTAATCTACATTCAATGGTTCAAGATAAACTGTTTGAAGATAAATTAATAATAATCATTTTTACAATCTTTCATAAAAGCTACTACTCAAAGCACATAGCTAATTAGTTGTTGCATGTATATCGTACTATCCTTGAATGAAACCAACTGAATATCAGCAATCTGTTGCCAAAGGCAACCCGCAAATAATAAAAGGCAATTCACTTATTATCAGGGTTTATGATCTTTAAAAAACCATGAGTGATAGCAATTAACTAAAATTCAAATGGGAAATTTAAATTGCTTACAAGTTTCAAATAAATTCCGTTAAAGAGGCCAAGGTAAACAATAAAAAGATAGATTGATAAACAATCATTTTTATGACCTTTCATAAAAACTATTACTTAATACTTAATACTTTGAATATAATAAATTGTGTCAACAGCCAAATGGTTATCATGTTTAAATCACATTATGGCCAATGATCAAATAAGCCCAATAGAATATTAGAAATTTATTGTTAAGGTAACATTCAAATTACATAATAAATGGGATCCATTTATTATCTAATTTGAAGGTTGTCTTGATAATGGATCACAGATATTTTATTGGTTTGTTTACACATTAGTTGTGGTGACATAATTTACATATTATAATCAGCTGTTATTTTCACTAAACATCACATGATCACCATTCTTTATGCTTACCCAAGCAGTTACCAAAGGCTAAACTCTCCATACAGCAGTGCCACTCAGTGCAAGCCGCAGTAATCAGTGGATGGATTCCAATATTTAGGTGCAGTGCTCTCGAATCCAAAGCTCCTGACTGATGAAAGCCACAACCTAGAAACTAACTGGGATATTGGATGAGTAGGCATCAGATAGAGATTTTATGCACAAACCTTCTTGCATCAACTGATTACTCTGTCTTGCACTGAGTGGCACTAGCCTCTTATTATTTTCCTGATACATATTTGTAACAATCAAATCTCTTCTGAAGCTTATTATAAATCCTCAACTGCAGTTCAATATATAATCTCCTACGATCATTCTCTTTCACAATACATGTTTTACCAGAAATCATGGCTCATCTGTTGAGCTAAAGATTTGAAACACCTGAACATTCACACAGAAACAACAGACATTTCTATTTATGTTTAATTACAGCCAAATGTGGTTTTGGAGGTTGAATGTTTTAGTAATGGATTATGTACACTTATATCAACGCTTCATATCTCACAATAGGTGGAGATAATTAACTTTCACAATGAAACATCTGATGAAACAAATATGAAACTGTACATGGCATAAGTTGACTAATGTACCTGGTAAGTATTTGTAATCGATCGCTGGTATTTGTAATCGACTGAATCTTTCAGATTTGAAATATACTCCTCCATATCAGGTTGTAAATCTTAAACTGTCACTCGGTATTTCTCTCATTATGTATGCATTTCATCATAAACCCTGATAAGTTGACCAGCCCACACACAAACAATAATCAATACATATAAATTACAATCAGTATTTATAATTAATTTGATGCAGATTTGCAAGGCTGCATCATTATCATTTTCAATCATTATCAATCCACTGCAGGATGAATGTCTCGCTCTCTTCTCTGAACTAGCCTTTCTTCTCCACATTATCTCAGCAAATTTCCTTACTTCATCTATCTCATATGTGATCTTTTTCTAGGTCTTTTACAATTTCTTAGAATCCCGTTTAAGATTTCAACTGTCCATCTGTTATCATGTCTTCTAGCAATATGTCTAATCTCATATGTGATCTCTTTCCAGGTCTTTTGAAATCTCTTGGAAACCAGTTTAAGATTTTAAATGACCATCTATTATCACCTCTTCTAACAATATGTCTAGCCCCACACCACTTCAGTCTGATAATTCTTTTAATGATGTCAGTAACACCTGTTTCTTAAATACAAGTTAAAAATATATTTGTACAAATATGGATTCTTTCCCTACTAAGCCCTAGTTGTGCTTTTATGTAGAAGAAAAACAAAATATAATAACAATAATATATTCAGAAATATATTAATTGTTACATAATAAAAATATTGATTGTATTATATTATATACCTACATATTATTTTGTTATATGCTATGTTATTGCTTTTTACCCCATTCCTCCACCTCCACTCTTTAACATGTTTTCTAATTTGATTTTTTTATTGCCCTTTGCCTGAGCAATTTCAGAGAATGGTGATTTCTTATTCTAGTTTCATATTTTTGACAATATTTTGAAACTATTTGTATGTATATTTTTGACAATATTTTGAAACTATTTGTATGTATCTGCTTTTCTTAAACGCATTACAAACTGTTTTATATAAGATTTTTTGAAAGTATTTATCAAATTTTTTTTTACCCATAATTCTGCATTCAATAAGTTCATTGAATAGTAAAATATTACTTTTGTAGCCAATTTTTTTCTTCTTTTATATAATTTTCTTCTATTAGATCAATAATGCTTTTTCACAGTAATGCAAAAAATATTGGAATTTGCTAAACCGTATCTTAATAAAGATTCATATATTACAAAAAGAATATTTTTAAAAAAAAATATCTTTGATTTTGTAAAACATTGTTATAAAATATCTGAATTTATAATTGAAATGTTAATATGATGTTTGCAAGACATTTTTTCATTTATGATCATTCCGAGATATATCTAATAAGTATTACTTGTTCTACCTTTGTACATGTATTATTATTTTATATCGCACTATTATCGTATGTATAATCATGTTGAATGTAAGCATATATCAATGTTTTTATATTTCATGTCAGGTGAACATATCACTATACATCTTGTTTTTATTCCATTTAGTTTAATTCTCTTATCAAAGCACCAAAAAATAATTTTTTTGAAGCGTTCTTGACATTTTTTAACTGCAATATTAATATTGATATTTACACTCATAATAACGGTATCATTTGCATAATGATAATATATTGATCCTTCAATATTAATATTTTCTAGGTCATTTATGCAAGTCACAAACAACAATGATCTAAGTATAGAATCTTAAGAAACTCCATATAGATTTATATGCTCATTACTCAATACATTTGATGTTTTTGATACATTTCCAAAAATGAAATTTGATTTACTGGATGTTAAGCAATATGCTAATTTATTGACAATAAACATGCAAAATATGTTTATCTTGGAATTCATAGACAAAACACTTATTTCAAAAGTCATTGACAAAACATTTTTATTTTGGAACTCACTGACAAGATGCTTTTGGAACTCACTAACAAAATGCTTTTAGAACTGACTCAACAAGCTATTTTTATCGTAGAACTCATTAGCAAGGTATATTTTATTGTGAAACTCAATGGCATAATACTTTTAACTTAGAAATTACTGATGACATACTTTTATCATGGAACTTATACATAAGATATTTTTGGAACTCATTAACAAATTATTATGGAACTCATAGACAAAACACCTTTATTTTGGAACTTACTGACAAAATACTTTTATCTTGGAACTCCTCCATAAGACAACTTTATCTTGGAACTCATTGACAAGATACTTTTTATCTTGAATTCAGATGCTTTTATTTTGGAACTCGTGGGCAAGACACTTTTATCTCAGAACTCCATGACAAACATTTTATTTTGGAACTCACTGATAGGATATTTTTATCTTGAAACATCTTGGAAATCATACAACTTTTCCACATGTCTTTGGTCGTATATTTATGATGACACCCCAAAACAAGATGTTAAAAGCGGATAGACACCAGTCCCACCCTGGAGTGAGAGTATAGTGAAAATTACCCTACAGAAATATTATTCATTATGTGGATAACCTCTAATCTTGAGTGTATTTAATAAATTAAGTCAGACATATTTCAATATTAATAAATATCGACATGTTCATTTGATTCTTTCAATTACAATAGTATAAATAAGAAGTTTATTTTTTTCTTCTACTACTCTAACACCACCTATTGGAAATAGGAGTAATCAGTGGTTACCAGATGGTGGCTTACTGTAATATATTGTTGCTGACAGTGTCAGATCACACTGAGTCCCTCTCCAAGCTGCCTGTAACACCACATCTCAATCAATACATGTATTGCATAGAGACATAATTTGGCTACACACAAAAATTTTAGGATACTAGAATATCTGGATCATGAATTATGTCAAGAAATGTTACAATATGTTTCATATTTATATGGATCACTTTCAATATTCTTCCTGCCTTCACAAAATCTTGTAAACCGCATGAAAACGTTAATATGACTCATAGCATTCCTGCCATATATAATATGAATTAGAATTATTTCAAACATTTCAATAGCAGTTTTGGCAATTTAAAACAAAGATTGTCAGCACCTTGATCTACTGTGGGTTAAGGTACAAAACGCAGTCACATTCCATGTCAATTCATGATCACTCATGCTAACATCATAGAATATTTGTGATCAATAGTGTAAATTATGTTGACAGGTAACATGAACATTGATTCAGAGATAACACTATGGCAGCTAAGAGAAAAACACCAGTCACCCTTTCATTGGGTCACACTGTCTATAAGGATATTGGCTTAGATTCAAACCCTTAGGTCTTTTTTTTACTTGAAGCTATCAACTTGATAATAAATAAATAAAACATCAAAAGTGATTGCCAGATGCAAAATGTCACTGCTCCCAACTTCGAATCCCAAGTCCTCAATGATAAAGACAAAAATCAAAAACCGGTCTGTAGGTGGGGATTTAATTGCGCCAATGATTAATCAAAATTTCAATAGATGGTGCTAAAACAGCAGAGAATGACGACTGCTCTCAATAATAATTTGAAGTATCCAATGGGCAATGTATATATATATATTTATTCCTACACGCCCATACAAAACGTTATATTGTTCTAATAACGCTAAACATAGAATCCAAATTTCGGTCTATTTAATCGATATTATTTACCATAAGGACTTATAATTTTATATGTATATCAAAGCGGTGACCGGGAAGCGAACCCGGGCCAGCTGCTTGGAAGGCAGCTATGCTAACCTCTAGGCCACCAACGCTTCACTAAGGACTTATAATTAGGATAGTGTTGTATTTCATTATTAAAATGCGCCATATTTTGATTATTTATTTAAAAATTAAAAAAAAGATCGCTACAAGTCATTTGTAAGATCTTTTTTTTTTTAATTAAAATGTACAATTTCGGCTGGTAGATGGGTGGTTCGTGCAGAACGTAGATGCTGATAAAAAATTTCAAATTTTGAAAGCGCTGTATAGACGTTGTCTTTATTTTTTAAACTGGAGTTACTATGGCCACACTAGCTTACGAGTGACCGATAATGATAAATAAAGACAAGAAATACAGTAATTTAACATAAATAAACTTCTGAAGAAAATGTTGTTTTTTTAAGTCTGAAGGGGGGAAAAGACATTTTACAGCTCGCGATAAATAAAAATGGGGTAGTTTACTTCTAGATAAGATCTTTTAAAACTATTGATTACAGTTTTCTTCTTAAATTTCTTTCGCAATAATTCTTCCTGGAACGTTAATAAAAGAACGAGTGATCTTTACATTAGATTTTTCCCCCACCCTGATGCTATTAATTAAAATCATTCTAAATCTAGATGTTTCCTGTTCCTTTGTTAATGTACGATCATAATAATAAATAAAAAAACTAAATTACTTTTTTTTTAAAATAGAACCAAAAAGCTATAGATTTTGTCTGAAAATAGTACCTGTTTCTAATTAATCACATGCGCATCTTTTATAAAAAGATTTACGTAAATATTATTTTCTGTACTCTTTTTGTTGCGGGCGGTACCTAAATCAACCGGCAATTTCAAGTTAATAGTGTTTTATAACAGATTTGAAGCTCTGCAAATGGAAAAGGAGATACAAGAAAAAAAACAATCCAATTAAAAGATCCAAATGCTGATCCTAAGATAGATGAAAAAAAAATTCACATTGCATTCGACTAACTAAAGTAAAAACAAAAGAATTTTTTTTAATATTAATAATAAGTAGTATCAAATGTTGCAACAACAACAAAAAAAAAAGTTGCGTGGGGGGGGGGGGTGCAAAACACGTTCGTTTTTATCGGTGCCATTCTCATTTCAGCTCCACCGGAACAATAAAGTTGTTTGCGAAATGCGTGCATAGAGGATGAAGGGTTTGAATTTCCTGGACTGGTGGAGTGAGATTAAAGTGACGCTGATAAAACCAAATTTTTTTTTTGACTAAATGTTATAATATCTATTGAAATCACAGTTTCAGATATTATTCTTTAAATTCCTTGAATTGTTCTCAAGGGCAAAGTTTTCGAAAAACAATATTGACGTTGCGTCAAGAAAAGAAAACGTTGCGATAATTTATAAGAAAGATTGTATTTATTGTTAAAAGCAAGACGTAGAACAATTCAAATACATGACAAAAAATAAATGACGTAGCGATTTAGAATCCTTTTTTTAAAAAAAAAACACTGTTTTTTAGTTTGTGCGTGAATCACAAAATATGCCCAGTCCTGAAATTCTAAGTCCCGGATGGGCAAACTTGGAAATTTTCTTAAATAGGCTTGGGATCTTTTATTCCCTCAGCCAGTCCAGAACTAACCCGGGTCTGCAAATGAATAAAAATAAGGTTTTATAGTTCGGGAGTTCATAAAAAGTTCGAGCATCGGAAATGATAGAATAGAATCGCTATCTGTTAATGCTGATTCCGGAGTCCGTCTTTCTACCGGTGCATTAAATCAGGACAGTCGGAAGGATGAAGATTTCATGTCAGAAGAGAACTGATACCCAGAGTCAAAACAAAATATGAATGTAATACGATGTCTTTAACAATAGGGGGGGGGTCATACTCACACGAGTAGTAAGCCCATAAATACCCTTTAATTAAACAATGCAGCACAATTCGTCAGTGTTATTTAATATTGGACGGAGGAAAGGTGTTTCGATTGCATATAACTCATTTTTATAGACAAATCAGTATTCTTGTCGAATTAAGAGTTCATCCACCATCATCGACCCACTGCAAGATGAAGATCTTTCTAAGTTTAATAAAGTTTCTCCGATTTCTAACTCTCTTCTCCACATCACATCAGTAACCTTATTTTATCCATCCATCTCACATATAGTCTTTTTCTAGGTCTTTTACTATCTCTTGGGATCCAACTGCCCATCTATTAACATCTTTTCTAGCAATATGTCCAACCCAGATCCACTACAGTCTCTTAATCCTTTCAATAATATCAATATTTGTTCTCTCACCCACATATTTTGTTTACTATCCATTCTTGTTACTCCTAACATACAATCTATCCATACTTCACTGAGTGTTCTGAAGTCACTGTATTGCTTTTCTGTTAAGTGTCCAAGTCTCAGATCCATAAGCAAGAATTGGTAAAATAAATTTACTAAAAATCTTTCTTTTCAAATGCATAGGCACTTTTCGGTGTTTTGTAATTTCTGTGACATCTTATGTCCTATTGGATATTGTTTTAATTTAGCATTAAAGATTGCACCTGCAGGTCAACTTTAGGTAGCTTATGTGACAGTGGTAGAAACTTGGCTTGATTCAAGACTTTTGAGGCAATATTAACTACTTTATGTGTATATATTTAAAATGTTTAAAAATAAGGGAGTAAAGTTTCGTGCTGGTTGACTGACGTTAGCAATGCGCAAAGATGGAAGGAAAATCAACTTTTAACTTGGATCGTTATCAATTTGAAAATGTAAGCCAATTTAAATAACTTGATAGATTTTTTTTGAAGAGGAAAATGGATTAAGATATTGAGGTGATGGTTTTAACAAGTTATGGGTACTTCATAATAAATGTTAACTATTGCAAAATAAGTTATCTATAGACCTATCATTTTGCCTAATTTATCATAAGGATATAATGAAAAGATATTAGAAAAATTGTATTCAATACTTCTCTGTAAAATTCTAAAAATACAATAACAATATAAAACCGATCAATATTTTCTTCAGCTTGCTGGAGCCTACTATTGTCAAATACATCTTAGATGGATTGGTCATATAAAACTGATGAACGATACAAGACTTCCTTAAAAAAGAATTTTACTGTCAACTTGAGTGCGGATTTCCTAACAGAGACAGACACCATTTACATTGAAAAGAATGCTGATAGCTTTCATGGGAAAACAAGGTTGAGAATAAAATACAATGGAAGGCGACAATTGGGCATGATGCCGAACTCTTACAAAAAGATAAGTTTGCCGTAGAAAAAGTTAAAAAGTCAGTATCACAAAATATCAAATAAACAAACCAATGGAGCAAGATGTTCTATATATGGACGTATTTATGCTTTATGAATTTTACAACAAAAAAATGATCGAATGGTTTATTGTTTGAAAGTTCAAAGTTTAAACATGGGAAGTGACAGATTTGAACCATAATCTAAGGACTTTGAGCTCACTAGTCTGCTGTTTTTCCACTGCATCAAATCAGTAGGGTATTGTTTTCTGTGGTCATTGGAAACATTTCTTTTTTTTTAAGGCCTGGAATGGTCAGTCATTTGTGAGTGGCTGATGATGATTGGAATTGCAAATCTGACCACAATAGAAAACAGAAAGTTGGTATGCATTCTAAGAATTTTAGCTGGACATTTGGCATAAAGATGGTAGAGATGTGTCTGGCTTTCCAGATTTGAGTTTGTAATGAAGGATTACACCATTATGATCATTAAATATTCTCTTTTCCTTTCAACAACTTTTCTGGGCAAAACTAGCATTAATATAAGCAAACAATAACAAGATTTCTTCTAAGCACTTTACCCAATGCAGATACAATACTTTATCAATGTTCAATGTATTTGACAGTTTCGACTGCCCAATAGCCTTCTTCAGGGCTTCTATCAATATTTAAGAGAAAAAAAATTATTAGAAGAAGCTCTAAAGAAAACTGTTGGATAATCGAAATTGTCATTGATTATAAAAGTATGGAATATTAGAGTATTGCAATTTCATTGTGTAAAGTGTATAAAGTATAATTACTATTTATATCAGTATCTTTATGAGCATTGTGAAACTTTATGTTCATTATTAGGTTGGACTTCAAATTATCTGTTTGTGGTCTTTTAAAAAAAAAAAACAAATATGAACTTTATTAAAATGGGTTAAACAGGTAGAATAGATTGATAAAAAATGTGAAATAAGGTTGTGATAGTAAACATTTTTTGAAAGCTAGTTAACATTTTGTATGCACTTAAGAGATGATTAGGAAAGAAGGAGAGGTATAATTGATTCTTCGGATTTCCTTGAGAGGGAGTTACTGTAAATATTTTGATGGGTGGGTGCCGGATGGGGATTTTATGCCCAGGCCTTCTCACATCCATTTATTGTTATGGTTTGCACTTGATGGCCTACTATATGGAGAATTTGTCAGAGATTATACAGAAAGTAGATTCTTGGTTTTTATGCTGGGTTTGAAAAAAAGATAAGGGGGATCTAGATATAAAGGCCATAGAATGGACAAAAATAATATTGTGGAAATGGGATGGAGCAGGCTAAAGAAGAATATGGGAAAAAGTAAGGGTAGAAATGAAAAGGGAAGATAAGGTGGCTAACAGGTTTCTCTGGGCAAAGTGACTTGAGATATTCCTGATTCTGGTAAATGAGAAGCCATAGTGCATCACATAACAAGCAATGGCCCATATTAGCAAACAAAAATCCAAGAAGCATGTCAAACATCTGTTCTAAACTTTTTCTCTAGAGATCCTCAATCATCATCTGGTGCACTTCTCCAAAAAACCAAGATCATCAAAGAATTTAGAAGACAACAATGGACTTTGGAATTGTAGTTACTGGAAACTGGTAATTGGAGAAAATAATTTTAAAATAGGATCACTGAAAACAGTGCTATAGAATCTTGCTCTTTTTTTATTCCACATACAGTTTGGATGGAACCAGTCAAAATTTCTACAGGTGATTGATTGCTAAAATATGGACACCAAAAGGTGTGATGTTGAGTATTTTAACCACAGTACATAAAACCAATATATTTTAGTGTACTGCATTTGCAATGATCAAGTTTCTCAAAGAGATGTCCTCATGAGAATGTTTTCCCATCAGCGTGCTATTATCTATTATAAGCTCATTTACGGGTAGAATCGTTTTAGTTTTGGGTATATTTATTCAAAGGTAGGCCAAAAAAAGAACTAGATGTTACTGGCAATAAAAGAGGATTTTTTTTGCTAATGTCTGGATACCAGAGAAAGCATTGTTGTATGCAACCATATAATATATTTTAAACTCGACTGTTTCAAGATGTTGATGATGATAGATGTGTTTGACATCTTGCGAAATAATAGATATCTCAACTGCGAAGAAAACTGCTTGTATGGTTATACCTAGTAATAAAAATTTCTTGTGTGTAATATTCCGAAAGCCTTGACTAGTGGACTCATACAGGCAGTAAACAAAATAGTTTTGGGAGAGGAGGTTTATGAAACTTTTTGTAGTTGCAATAGCAGATGTGCATGTCAGGATAGAAGATGATGCAAAGATGAAATGCTTATTTTAAAGTCTAATTTTGACCAGAAAATAATTAATTTTGGGTGTTTCACTAAAACAGTGGCTTTTCAAGCCACTACGAATGTAGGACCAAGAATTAAAAAGAGCATCACATTACAAAGAAATCTACAAACAGACATGATAAGTTGAAATTTCATTTTAAATTTTACAATTCGTATTTACATTTAACTATAAATTTGATGTGTATTTTACAAAGGATCATACTCCAGCATGCTCAATATCATCAATAGTAATATTTCCCATCGCAAAATTTCCATTTAATCCAACGTAATATTTTCATGAGTAAAAAAAGTCATATATTCTTTCAGATTATATATAGGTAAACTAAAGAATATTTGATAGACATATGCTTGCCATTTCATCCTGAAGAAAATGATAACATCCGTGCATATACGCAGTCAATGTGTTATACGAAGGATGAAATACACATATACATACGTTATTTGAGCCATCCCTAAAAATCTTCAAGCATTACAGGAAGTTGTTTGATTAAATCTGCTTTTAAACCATTAATCCAAAGTCCCTGACTCAATGACTTTTTTTAGAATTGTGATTTTTTCAGACTTCAAGAGATCTTGTAAACCCAAATTCTGCTAAGATAGGAAGGGGGGAGAGGTATAACTCACTGCAATCAGGCTTATTAAATTCATAATAGATAGAAAAGTCCTTTGAAGTTTAGTACAATGGTGAACTCTAGAGCTCATGATCCATGGATAGCAACCAAAATATCTCACTTTCAGTGTTCAAACTTCAAATGAACTCATGAGCAATAACCATTTGATTATAATAATATAATTGGAGGGGGGGGGTCTTAGTGTTTAAAAGTAGGTTTGTGTATTATATAAGATTAAAGATCATTTTTAAAATTTTGTTTGGATATATAGCTTCTGAATAATAGGCATTTGAATAAATGGGATTCCATCCATACTTCTTTTACCTTAATAAAATATACGCTCAATGTTTCAAACTACTGTATATATTTATTTTAAGTGAACCAAATACATAAATGCGCACACCCATGTGTACATTCTAATGCTTCAACTTTAAATATCCAATGCATTTCATGTGAACATGTTCATTCATATCCATAGTTCAAGGAAAAGAAAATTGTATAAAGACTAATATGGAAAACAAAGTGAGTCTTCTTGGTGTATTCCATATCCATCCACAAAAAGCTTCACAAATTTGGAGGGAGGGCATGAAATTAGTCATGAAATTTTACATAGGTACATTACTTGAAAGATCAGCCTGATAACATACTATGACAATATGGATAGTTTCTTGTTTTTCATTCATGTTTGACATTCCAAAATGAGACGTGCAAGTTACACGGCTTATTTCTTGGCCAACTCAAATTTTTCATTTCGTGATATATGTTGAACCATCTGTAGTCACTATGGCGATTGTGGATATCAGTAATTACAAAGTTATAGTCTCACATCGCTAAGTGGTTAATTACTATTATAAATTTACAAAGAACCCTCATTTCATGCTTTATTCCATGTAAAATCACAAAAGGCTTCTTAAATTTAGGAGTGAGAGACAGAATTAAGCATGAAATTTTATCTGAAAGATCGGTCTGGTAAAAGCATTCATATACAATCACATTAAAGGAATTTTTTTTTTAAATGTTTCAGTCTTAACAACAACAACAAAAAAAATCAAAAATATGTTTAAATTCTTCAAAAAGATATGGGGCACATAACAAATTTAAAAAAATACTTGAAACTTTAATGGCCAAATAATAAAAATCTAAGCATAAACAATTTATAAAGAGAAAATAAAATAATTTTTCAAAATTGCAGAGAGTTGTCGTGGGTTCGCTTCCCAGCCGATGCTTTGACATATGGAAAAAAAAAAGACAATGCTTTGACATATGGGGAAAAAAGAAAACAAAAAAAGACAATCTTTTTTTTTTTCAAAAAAAAAAAGCATATGTAAATGATCTGCAGGAAAATAATTCCTGGACTCCAACATCTTCTGAAAACGAATTCTATAATTACTAAGACAAAGCATTCGTTGTTATACTGTTCATTCATGTTTGTAATAAATTTGCCAAAACATTTCTATTGTTGGCTAAAGAAGAAGGTTTATTATATGTATTTAATTTTATTAAACGTAGCCGAGCGCGCTTTCGGCTTAGAAAACCAAATTCATAGCATTAAGACAAAGCATACATCTTAGAAATCAATTGATTGTTACTTAAGTCAAAAAAATAAGTGATTCCCATATTATAATGAAAGAGAATATATTTCACTAATTCACATATCAAATTAAAAAATGTAAGTTGAAGATTGCTATTTCAAAATCTTTGCTTCTATGATTCATATTCAAATTCAGAAATTTTTTGAATTTGGAATAAAGTTAAATACATATCTATTAAAAATCCTAAAAAAAGATAAATGCTTAAAAATTAAAAACGTATTAGCAGAATTTAAACATAACTTGCTAGCGAATATTGCTTTAAAAAAAAATTAAACGTACACATTTAAATTCATTACATATATTAAACTTGATTACGAATAATCTTTTCCCTGACATATATGACAAAAATTAGATAATGTAATAAAATTTTGCGCATTTTTGAATGTATGTTGTTTTACAAACTGTGCCCTAATACACAAGCGATCAAATATTAAACGATAAAAAGAGAAAATGCATACAAAGAAGTTATGTATTTGTTGTTTTAAAAGATTTTTAATTAAAAGAAATAATTAATTAATTAAAATTTAAACAGTATTAATTGAACAAAACTAGTAAATAATTGAAAAACATTTTGAACAAAATTAAAAATGAGATATTAGCATAATTTATTACTATGAATATTGATTAAAAACTGAAAGAATTTTATAATAATTCAACATTTTCGTACAAAAGAAACTGTACAATTACGTTTTTATTACCATCGGGATGGCAGATGTAAATGTGGCCAGATATTAAATTTAAGCTGCTCCTTATTTATTCCATTTGAATAAAAATACACACTATTCACTACTAGAAATCATACATAGTTGTAAATCAATATGTATTATTCACACATCATAAGGCTAAAGTGATAAATTTAAATTTTTCATAAGAGGGGTTATGATGCATCAGGATGGTTGACGTAAACGTGCTCAAACATTAGAAGTCGTAACCATGTTTTTTTTTTCTGTTCTCATTTGTTTTGAAAATTAACTTTTAATATAGAATCAATATTTATTTAATTTCGTACATTGGGAACGATTGAGAATCTGTATGTATTATAAGTGCTCACATCGCATACAGATAAACACATTTTAGACCCGACTTTTTTTAACCCTTCCAATTATTTAACCACTAGGAACACTACAGAGATTGTAGTCATTGTTCATAATTCCATCATGGCCGTTCTAAAAGTGGTCAAATGTAATAGAAGTTTTCAAATCTATGGGGTTTTAAAATACATGATTTTCTATCTTTCCATATGCTGCCTATCACGCAAGCATAAGAAAAGTCAGAGGGTTGGGGCTATTTCACATACTAACTTCCACGTAGGATATTATGGAACAGGAGACCACAAACAAGTGACGTCACAATCATCATTTAAGATAGATAATAGAAGAAAATATGTATTCATTAATATCTTGACAATAATAATAAAAGATATTAAGATATCAATATAATATTATCAAGTTAAGGGATGGCAAGCTACTATCGATAACAAACAAGTGTTATCACATGACTTTAAAATTCACGGTTTCGGAAGTCACATGTGCGATAAGCGATTATCATGATAAATGTTTAGCTGCTTTAAATAATAAACTGATTGCATATATATTGAATCATAGATAAGTATTACATACTATCATCTCCAAAACTAGCTTTGGGTTGTAATGGTTTGCCATCATCTTCCACGTCCAAACCTTGGTGCTCAAATAAGTTTAAATGAGTCTTGAAATTTGTCTGAGAAACAGACAAGTTTTGCTCTCGAGTAAATGCTGCATAGTCAATCAAACTAGCCATCAAATAGTGATTGGGTTAACAGGTATCTAGTAATTTTTAACTAAACGATTAAAGTTTCGTGCTGAATTGAATTGCCCGGATGAGTTTAAACACACTGATGACAAAAATAAGTTGTAATATGATGTGGCCGCCACTACATGTAGGAGAAATGCTTACTGCTGGCAAAACTAGTCATTTTTATTCGAACTTTAATATCTCCCGAGGAATTAGGTACCATCAATATTTTAATAATTTCTGTAATTAATCATCTAAAAAATAATATTCCAATTGATTATTCTTAAATCACACGATTCCAGACAATACTTAAAATAAACCAGTCAATCTCCTATCATGAAGACACACAGATAATGGAAATCCATATCAGTTACCTTGACAACAGCTTGATGATATTCTATTGATTTACATGAAGCAATGGATGGGATCGTGTAATATGCATATAACAACTAATTAACTATGTACACTTATGGTTTATTATTTTTACTCTTGTTTAATTTAATCCTCAAACTTGTTTTGTAAATAATATTAAATTCAATAAATTTATTTTTTACTTTATGTAATGTATATACTATACTATAATAAATCTTAACCGTTTGTTTATATGATTGAAAAATAATAATAAATATAGGCTGGGCACATACCAAGAAAAAAACAATACAAGGTCGATTTTTATTATTAATATTTAAAATATATATATACGATAATAAAAATTCTAGGATAAATCGAAATTTTAGATGGAAAGATTTATCGATAATAAACACTCAGATCTAGAAATTTTAATATTTGAAGCTAACAAAAATAAATCCTTCAGTAGCATATACATATTAGTTGATAGAAAAGTTCATTTTACAACATTAATTCTAATAATGTTAAACTATTAACAAAGGAATGTAGTAATTATCAGAAGCAAATTACCACACACATTCAAAAAAAAATGGGAGAGCAGGGCCACAATCGACAGACCTTGAGCTGGAATCCAAAGTCTATGATTTTACTGCTCTATGAAAATACATGGAGTATTATCACTCACGATCATTACTATTTATCACTTCTATTTTTACATCCCTACCAAATTTCACTTAAAGTGTATATGTAGGAATTTATATATATATGAGCATGCGCATGTATGTATACACATGTATATATGTGATGGGAACAGAAGCAAACTAAGTAAAATCTCGAATTTTGTAAAGTGGTGTGAAAAAGACTTGATAAGGATATAAGAAAGTATAATTGTGAACTAGAAGGGAAAGCTATAGAAGAGAATAAAAGTCTTAAGAGTGTAAAACAACATCTAGTATTGGTAGGAAACTTATTTCTGCAATAAGAGAAAAAGATGGGACTATAAAAAGAGATTATGGGGTGGGGAGAGTTTCTATCAGAATTATATATTAAAAATACCACTATAATGTAACGGTCAGAAAACGTGTGACTCGTAAACATAGTGCAGAATTCGACCACCATACAGAACAGCAGCACCATCGAGTAGCGAAGCCACCCGTGGTACTGAGTTCGAACATAGTTTATCGGTTCCACAATACAATCCACGAAACAATGCATCTGATGCGACATTAGTAAATATTTCCTTAGGCACGGTGGTCAGGGATATGCAAGAGACTCATGATTTTATTCTCGAGTTAGCCAATAATCAAACTAATATTAATTAAACATTCATATTTACATAATCGAGGAAATATTATATAGAATGGGTATCGAATAAATGAAACGTAACTGCAGACGTATAGTTTAAAATTATTTATTAATACATTTTAATAAAATCATTTACTAATAATATTTTATGGACTAACAGCTTCAGTAGCGGGATTTGCGACATGATTATATTTTAAAGAATACATTTATTTATTTAGACATTATTTTATATTGAGGATTTCAGTAGCGGTATTTCCGATACTGTAATGTTTACAAAAGGAATACATTTATTTGAAGGCGTAATCTAGCTACCTAAAATTCTCGAGTGAGTATTTCTAATGCATGCCTGGAGGGATTTATACCTTTGCAATGCAAGAGTCTAAAGTATGGGTTATAAGAGTAATGGCAGACATATATTTATTTAATTAAAATATTTATTTATAACTAAGGGCAAACATTTATTTGAGAGTGAATTATGCAGATAATGCAGAGGCGGAGTGATATGTTTAGAATAATAAAACTAAGTAAAGGAACACGTGGTACGCTTTAGAAAGGCGATATGGAATGGCAGTATATCGAAACTGCAATGCCGTGAATGAGTTTATAAGAATGTCGGGCTGGTCTCTGCCATCGGCCCGACGAAGTAAGGTGTCACATAAGCATAACCAGGGACAAGCGGTCCGTGTCGCAGTTTTGCCGGCTGGCTGCATGACATTGTCAAGTCCTACGGGAGCACCCATTATGCCCGCTTGTGTAGGACGACTGGGGTTAATTTCAACCCTGAAGAATCCGGAAATTTCACGGCAGAATGGGTCATCGCGTCTCTAAAACGTAGCGCATGTATACTGTATAAACGATTATGATGAGATTTAAAATAGATTTCTAACTAGGCCCTACATTATCAACATTTACTAAAGAACGTTGGCGACTCTCAAAGAAATGTAATTTGATGGAATTATTCATTAAGATTTAATATATACAAAACATATCTAAACTGGGAGTTATTACAACTAATATGCCAGCCATTTGCGAAGTTGTAGACCCCTGCATCACAATAAATGAAGCATTGAATGCGTGTCGATTTATATGAAAGTTAAGTTAGTTATGAAAGCAAATATTAATGAAAATTTGACACGCATTCACTGTTCCAAGCGATCATAGATTTAAACTTTGAAAATTGAGACAGTTATGAGCAGGCAATAATTAAATAATAACTATAGATAAAATGTAGATTTGAGAAATACGCACCCAAGAAAGATAGAGTGAGGTAAGCTAGATTATTAGAGAAATTTACACATTAAATTAATTATTCAATTTTAGTTATACAAATGATAGTTTTTACATTTTATAATTTAGATAAGTATTATGAAGAAGAGCTATAGCATATTATTAGAGTACTCTAGAGTTTGAATACAGACAGGTACCTGTTTTATAAGAAGTTTTCCGAGTCCATTGGTTAAGTAGCAAATAGTTCATGAGTGGCCATTCTTTCTTGTATTTAGACGTTTCATTTTACTTTCACAGCAGCAGCAGCTTTCTCATTTATTTCAGGCAGCAGATCTTCATGGTTAATTTATGACGGGCAATGGAAAGTTCAGCATCCGACAGGCCATCTCCCGATGGAGAATAATCTAGGTGCTTTACTCGGTCATACCTTGGCAGGAACAAATTATTTTATATTTTGGAGACTCTCAGTGATCGAGAGCAAAGCTAAAGTTTAAGTGAATGTCTCCAGCAAGTCTAAGATGGCCTCTTTTCTTATCTTGATCTCTCACATTTTTTGTTAAGATATTTTTAGGTTCTACTTAATCTGCCCTGAGGATAATCAATGCATTTTGTTGGTTTTTAATTAAAGAAAGCTGCCGTTCTATTGTTTACATTTTACATTTACTAATTATATTTTGGGGAATTTTTCTTTAATTAATCTATTATCTATCACTGACCGATGCTTTTCAATTTCAAAGACAAAAAGGGAACATAAGATTATTTTAACTTTTAATTAAATATTACATCAGATTTTTTTAGAATTATTATTAAATGAAATTTAAACAAAGCAATAAATACGAACTTTATAATCCAAAATAAATGATTAAAATTATACAAAATTATATAACTAAAAGAAATCTAAATTATATTATTTTATCCCTATTTATTGCGTTTAATTTGAGATCGAAATGTGTGCGTGTTTATGCTGAATTCTACATATATTTATACATTTTTAATATTGTTACACATACAATTCGATATCAAAAAGTTTAAATTTGGGCGGGATAGACCGGTCAGTGAGAGACGACAGAAAAAGGTGAAACTTAAGATTCGAATACGAATCTTACTGTTTCAATAAAGAGAGATGACATCATGAAATATGTAGAAAAGTTCTAACCAAAATTATATGGCAATAAAGAACAAAGAAAAGTATCTCCTATAACTACCGCATTTTCTGAATTGCCTGGGATTTTAAATGAAGAAGTGAGACAAGCAATTAAATTTATGAAAAAAGGAAAAGCTCCAGGTAATCTTGGAATTATAATCGATACCTTAAAAAAAGCAGGTGAAAAAATTAAAAAAATTCCAAAATTATATACCAAATGTCTAAATGATAAAGATGTAAATAGATGATTGGAAAAAAGCAATATTAAAGGTGATAAAGAAGATATTAGAAATTACAGACCTATCAGTCTTTTATCACTTCTATACAAATTTTTTATCAAGATAATTTCAACTCATCTATAACGAATTTCGGATTTTGGCAAATCAAAAGAACAAGCTGGATTTAAAAGTGATTTTATTACAGTCAATCATATCCAAGTATTGAGAAAAGTTATAGAAAGAACCAATGAATATGAGTTGCCATTATGCTTTGGATTTGTAGATTATGAAAAGGCATTTGATTCTATAAGCATTTCTTCAGTGATTAAAGCATTGGATCATCAGAGTATAGAGTCAGAATATTCATATTCTGAAGAATATTTATAAAAATGCAACATCAACCATTACATTACATAACAATACTAAAAAAATTAACACTGAGATGGGTGTAAGACAGGGTAACTTCATATCTCCAAAACTTTTTACAGCAGTTTTGCAAGAAGTATTTTGGGGATTAAAATGGGAAACTAAGGGAATAAAACTAAATGGAGATTATTTAAGTCATCTAGATTTTGCAGATGATGTAATTGTTTTTACAAATAATGCTTTAGAGTTTAAGGAAATGTTGCAAGAGTTATCAGATGAAAGTAAGAAAGTAGGGTTAAAAGTAAATGTTAAAAAGACTAAAGTAATGTTCAATGCATTTTCTCAAAAAATAGAAATAAAGATTGATAATGATGAGTTAGAAGAAGTTAACAACTACAAATCCCTTGGTCAGATTATTACTACAGATGGAGAATTAAACATGGTTGAAGTGCTTTTGTTAGAAAAACCTTAATATTAAAATAAAATATGCCTATGTGTTTGAAAAGGAAGGTTTTAATAAATGTGTTTTACCAGTTCTTACTTATGGATCCGAGACTCGGACACTTAACAGAAGAGCAATACAAAGACTTCAGACCACTCAAGGAAGTACGGAGAGACGCATGTTATGAATAACAAGAACAAATCAAAAACGAAATACATAAGTATGAAAACAAACAGAAATTATTGACATCATTGAAAGTATTAACAGACTGAAGTGGAGTTAGACTGGACATAATGTTAGAAAAGAGGATAACAGATGGACAGTTGGAATCTCAAAATTGTAAAAGACCTAAAAAAAAGATACCACATTTGAGATAAATGGATGAAATAAGGAGATGTGCTGGAGTGATGTGAAGAAAGGCTAGAGATAGGAGAAGATTGATTGAACTTGGAAAGACCTTCAGCCTGAAGTGGATCGATAATGGTTGGAAATGATGATATATATGTGTAATTGAAGTGGAAGAGACTATTTCCCACTGAATTATGTAAATGTCAATAAACTAGAAAAAGAGAAAATGATACCACTCTTTAGCTCTATAGATATTTGAGCTTAGATTATTGGCATAGTTTTCAAACAAAAAGAGTAAATATTTTTATACGTCCAGAATAAATGATCTGAAATCACTATTCAAATATTCAGACAATCAAGACGGAACCCCAGTTTTGACAACCTTTAAATAAAAAGTCAGTTTAATAAATATAATAATAAATAATCATAACTATGTGCAATTGAAATGGAAGTAACTGTACCTCCCACGGAGTTGTATAAACTTCAACATATTCCGGAAAAGGTAGAACGATGCCAAAAACCCACTGCGTATTAACATTCTAATTAACATTTTTGCACTTCCTTTAATTAAAGAATGCTAGTTAGTACTAGTTTTAAAGTCGATGTAAAGTGGAAATTGTTATACTTGCATTTTCCTTGCTAAAAGCGAGTTGGGTTAAACTATGCTTCAGAATGTTACGATCAAGTGATAATAATTGATTATATTCTAGTAGTAATTTGCCGCTGCTTGCCCCCTCCCTCAATACTGTTTATTCCAGCATTTGAATTGAATTTAGAGGGTGCATCGTAAACTTTAATTAGTCAGACATAAATACAATAAAACATCTTAATGACATAAGGACTCGTTAATATTTCATAATGAAACTTTACGATTGAGGAGCTAGAATAAGTTGTATTAAAAAGAAGACAAGTGACAGCAACCCAATCAAGTATTATCATTTCAAGTATCATTTCTTAATTACTATCTGGTCTTCAGGTTGAGATTTAGCATACATACCATTAAATCTCTAATATGTGCAGTTATACAATATAGGATTTGCTGAATGGTATAGAAAACACATTACTCATATATTCACCTACTTATACATATGTTTACTACTATGATTTAGTATGTAAAATTTCATTCAATAAAAGTACCGGGTGTTTAAAACAAAGCTTTCTTACGAAGCTATTGCATAAATAGGCTTAATCAATTTGATTTTTTTTTTTTACTTTTTCAAAAAGAAAATAAAACTATAAAAAAATAACTTCGTACTTTTATCTATCCTTTACATAAATACAATTTTTTAATATCATACAATATTGTAATCTTATTCCTAACACTGATAAATATACCTAAATTTTTCTACATTAAAAATTTTTTTATTTTAAGTTCTGAAATTTTAAGTAATGAACTCCCAATAAACTAGGTCATTCATTTTCTTAATTGAGCATGATATAGTAGCGACATCTATTTTCACTATTTTATTTTATAGGCAGCATGGAAGTCACCGGACATTAAACAACAATGCGAGCAATGCTCAGAGACACCCGCAATTAGGACTCACTCAAAGAAGACCCTAAAGAACTGTATTATTCATTTGTGCCTCTTTAATCCTATTAAAACTTTGACCTGAAAACTTCAATTAATCTGAAATTTTAAACTTGGGTCACATACTTGTTTCAGAAAATTGTTCAATTCAGAAAACTTGGGTTTTAAGCTAATCAGAGGGATCTAGGCAAAGTAGATATATCAAAGCTTATTCATAATATAATTTATAGAATTCCCAATGTAACAAGAAACAGTGATTTATTTTATATTAAAAATACAATCTCATAACTGTTATAAAAACTCAAACTGTGATTAAACCACGTATGTTGTATAATAAGCCATTTTTTGATGTTAATATTTTCAATTTAAATTTCCAATTTTCATGATTTTTTTAAGTCAATGCAGGCTAATACTTGTTTTCTAATACTATAATTGAATTTTTACCAATCTGTTGCTATATGCTTAATAAATTGAAGTGAAGTGATATTGAATTATTTCTAATGGTACGTATATAAAAAAAAAAATTGATAAACTATTTTTATTTTTCCACAATCACGTACAAACAGATTATTTTACAGAAACATCATATATTATTGGAAAAACTTTCCTTTTAAGCACAATAAAAAGAAATCCATATTAAGAGAATCACTTTTTAAAAAAAAAACGATCACGAATAACACCACTATATATGTTTCCACCACATTTTTGCCACTTAATCTAAGCTTTAGTAATCAACAAATGCCAAATGGTGGTGCTTATTAAATCCCTAACGCCAGACTAGTTTCTAACCTAGTGACTCTTATAGGTAAGAAGTTTTGGGATCTTTCATTGGTTACATTTGAGATAGCCTGTGAAAGTTAAACGGTTATAGTAGAACTAATTTTTATTACCTTTTTATCTTCTCATTCAATTATTCTAAAATCACAGATTTTAAAATTAAAATCAGATTGTATAACCCATTATAATATAGGTATACCTTAGTGGTCTCTTGATTGTAAACATTACTTTCCAACTCATCTAAACAACAATTGGTTAACAAACCTGCCAACTACTAGTAACAAAAAAATATAAGGCCATGTGATAAATATGATGCTTTTGGTAAATATAGTTGTGTTGGACTATTTCTATCGGTTAGTTGAATTTTCAAATATTTTAGAAAAGTACAAACTTCATATAAACCTTTCTAAATATATTTAACTGTTAATAATAATATCCAGGTTAGTAAGGAACACTTGAACAATATACTTTACTCCTCTCTTTTTCGACTAATGGGAATGCTATTACATATGAAATGGATAGGAAAAAATATCCTGTAAAATATTGTTCCAGGCTAACCTATATGTTATTACTAACAGGTAAATGTATTTAGGAAAGTATAAATTAAGTATGAATTTTTCTAAAAACATTTAACAATTCAATTATGTTGGAAATAGTCCAACATTTAAATACAAGTAAAATGCCGTTATCACAAACCTTCAGAAAGAACATTTTGTAACTATTCTTAATTTTACTTTAATATCTAAAAGAAATGTAGGAAATTATAGTTTAAACAACTTTTAAAATAAATAATGCTTTGGAATTAATGGTAAAAGTTTGATATATTTTACTGAACTTTAAATAACATTGTACAATATGTAGGGTGTCCTAAAAATCTCCATACACAGAAAAAAATTAACAATTCATATTGGTCACTGACACACCATGGAATGGCGTCCAAGATCCCCTGATCTTTCCCCAATCTCAAACTTTTTCTTGTGAAACCACTAAAAAGCTGTAGTATATAATGAAAAGATTAGCAACATGGATCATTTTAAAGAAACATATTTGAAATGCAGTTACTTCCATAACAGATATCTTGGAATGTGTTTGCCAGGAATGGGAGAGAAGACTCTAGGCATATGTAAAATATTTCGTAATGAATATTCCCATTTTTCCTGGGTATGGAAACTACTGAGACAACCTGTATTTACATTAATAACTAGATTCCGACCTAAGATTTCTAACATAAATAGACAGAATAAGATTAGAACCAATTTAGCAATTGAATAAATTAACAATACTTTTATAGTAATAATGCAATACTTTGATATCCTATATCAAAAAAATATTTTTACAAACCCAAAATAATGTTTTTCTTATATTTTAAAGATAGTTTTAAATGTAATAATGGAATGGTATATTGGTTGCAAGGTTATATTACATTCAAACACCTAAAACTGTTATGCTGAGCTTCAGAATATTTAGCTCTTAAGTTTCATTTTAATACTATGATAAACTGCCCAGGATAATAATTAACCATTTAAGCATTTCAAAACTATTAATTTGCACCAATAAAGATACATAACTTGATTTTAAAATTCCATCCATAACTTAATCCCATATATTTATGACAAAAAGATTTCCATTTTGACTGGTATAAACAATTATGCATAGCTTACAGAAAAGAAAGTGATGATATAAATATTTCTGAATTTACATACTTAAAAACAAATACGTAGATAATTTTAAATAAGAATTTAATAATTAATAAACAATTCAAAGCTTATGGTTAACTAGTCACTTCAAATCTTCTGCTTAGCATAAGATTCAAGCTTATTTAGGTTTATGGTTAACGATGTTAGTTATGGCACAGCTAATGAAGAGGTCCCTGAAAATGGAGTTGCAAGGCTTCTACTGCCATAATTCACAATTTAGAAAGTTTGCTACTATAAAACATTTTATATTTTAGTTGAATAATGAGCTAACAGTGGGCGTTGCGGGTGCTTAATGCTCTTATTCATAATCTTTACATATATATATATATAACAGTCTTCTGCCTCAGCTCTGCCTCTTTCTACAAAATATTTAGAAAAAAAAGTTTCGTGAATTATTTATTGATCAAGTTAAAACACTGAAATGAAAATTTTATCAATTATTTTTTTTACAACATAACATCGCACATATTTGCACCAAGTATGATAAAATGTCAATAAATAATTGGTTTCTGAACGGTCTTTAAGTCCGAACAAAAAAAAGACAACTTCCAAACAATAATATAACTGCAGATTATATCAGTTAATTCAACTAAAATGGTTTGCTAGCAGTATAAATATAAAGACGTTTTAAAACCAGACGTTGTTTAAAAGTGATATGAAATCAATGAACAATTTTATCAAGTAAGATCAACTCCCCCTCACCAAATACTTCCCAGGAGTTAACAAACTTGCTTTACAGCAGGAAACGACAAAAGTGCTGAAACTATATTACTGTATGTGATTTTCGATTTATAAAATCTTACTTCATTTTGTCATTTGTACTGTCTTAATATTTATTTTGCTTTGTAAATTCATGGCTGAAAATCTTTCATCCATTACAATATTGCCATGCATAGAGTTAGTCAATACTCAAGTAAAAACGTACGGAACCCGTTACGAGGTTCATTGAAATCTATAAACCGACTTCCAACAGATAGATCACTTCGCATTTTACTATTTATACACACACATAAACATCTAAATACTTGAAGCATATTTACCAAGAAGATGGCAAGCTATCAAAAATTATTATCTACGATATGTACATCGCTGGAATGACTACAGTGCCTTTATACATTTTACTGAATGTATACATATATACAAACTACTATCAATATTGATCAAACATGGCTAGATCTTCCTCAGATTCTTAAATTAATATATAAATACTGGGTAAAACTGACTTATAGCGTGGTTTTAAAACAGATACCGATAACAGACGCACCGCCACTTTCATGGTCATTTTTGATCAGCTATTTTGTTTTTTGTTTTTGCTACAGGTTTACTGGCTAATATAAAACTCACGACATAAAGATAATACAATTACATATAAAATCACACTTGAATAACTAAAGTAAAGCATTAAATTATACAAAAACAACGCGACGCTAATCGGATGTGCTAAGAAAAATACAGCTTTAAAATCCAGACTCTTAAGCCTGAAAATCGTAGTTTACAATTAAATTTAACTTATTGTCTAATTAGTGGCTATTTATAACAATTAGTACATAAGAAAGATATTAATTATAACGCAATTTAAAATATACAAAGCTGATTTAAAATTTTAGAATCAATATTAAGCCGGTGAATTTCCTGAAAAATTACAAGAGCCTGGCTTAACGTTACTCCGACATAGCAATAACTTTAGCAAAAAAATCGAACTTGTAATAATCAGACCAAAATACTCTTATCATAATCATTCTATTATTACAAGAGTTGAGAAATAATAGAAGGAAAGAGGGGAAAACGGCATCCTGATCATAAAAAAACAACACTTCCTTCACGTGAATGTACAATATTTAATTAAAATACTTAAATTCACTTACCGCCATAACCAATTCAAAGGGATATCGATAAATGCGTACGGGAGACTGATATTTTTGAACCATCGTTATGGTTTTTTAAAATGTCCTCAAAATTATAAAAAGAAAAATATTTACAATCAGTACCAAAGCATTCCTAAGACAGTTTTGTTTAGCAGGATTTCACCTGATAAAATAGTTCATGGTGCTCATAGTTCATGAAAGAATGATGTAACCTTCCGCAAATAATTTAACACTTTAGTAAAACCGTTAGTAGTAAAACCTACTTTTTTGTTTTTATATTCAAAATATATTTTTAAAAACTTTATAATTATAAATTTGCATTTAAATATATTTAGAACAATTTTATAAATATGAAAAATAAACTATTATTATTATAGAGGAAAGCGAATGGTTACTTTATGACATCAAGTTGTTTTTTGTTTTTTTTGCATAGTGCGCCTACGTAGCAGCTGATCGAGAAAGTAATCGAAAAAGTTCATTCACAAAATGAGCGGAGAAAAAAAAGAGACAACAGCGGCTTAACGTCGTAGTATATTTAACTCTTTATCGACATAAATGATAATTGTCTGTCTTGTTTAAAAAAAAGATAGTAATAATCAATTCTCAGGGATTACTTTTTTTTAAAAAAGTTTCAATATTTAATGGGTTCATTCTAAAATGGTCATAGTAAAATTAAATTTACTTCTTTCGACAAATTAAGATCACAGTTAAAAACCACGTGGGAGAATTGGTCAACAGGATATACAAAGCAATTACACTACTTGTCTGACGCCCTCTTAATGTAATTGATCACTTAATTTTTCTGAGAATGTATCTCACTGAAAAATTCCTTTAAGTTTTTATTTTTTCTGAAATTAGAATAACCATACTGGTACGATTTTTTTCTAATGCTCTTTCAGTCATCATCATCATTTTTAATCATCGTCAATGGTCTCGCCAAATTTACTCCTTTCTCTGTTCTACAGCGCCTTTCCTACACATCACATCAACAAATTTCTCCTTATTTCATCTATCCATCTCACATGTGGGTTTTTTATCTAGGTATTTAACCATTTTCTTGGGATCCAGTTTAAGACTTTGATTATCTACCTATTATCATTTCTTTTAGCAACATGTCCAACCCATTCATTTCAGCTTCATTTTTTCAATCAAGTCAGTGATACATACTTATTTGTTCTCTCGTCAAATATTTTGAATTTGATCTCTTTTTATTATTCACAACATACATCTCTTCCTATGCCACTGAGTGGTCTGAAGTCTCTGAATTGTTCTTTTAAGTGTCCAACTTTCCAATCCATAAGTAAGAACTGGTAAAATATGTCTACTAAAAATCTTTACCACTCCGTCCAAGTTTAATTCTATGATACATTTTATCTATTATATTTTCATCTGTATTAAGAATCTAATCAAGGTATTTGTAGTTGTTAACTTCTACTAATATCTGGTTATTAGCCTATTTTCTTCTGAAAAAAATCCATCGAACATTATTTTTGCCTTTTTAGCATTTATTTGTTGTCATTCGGCTAACATTTCCTGAAACCCTGAAGCATTATTTGCTAGGCAACTTACATTATCTGGAAAATCTAGATGATTTATACAATCTCTATGTATTTTTATTCCCTTAATTTCCCATTTTAATCCACAAATACTTCTTGCAAAACTGCTGTTAAATGTTTTGGGAGTATAGAGTCACCCTAACTTACACTCTCTTCAATGCTAATTTTCTTAGCATAACCATATAATCTAATCATTATTTTTTCATATAATGTAAATGAATTACCAATCCTATATCAAATAGTGTTAAAATGTCCACATTAGCATGCAGTAGTTATAACTGAGTAATTCCAATTTTCAATTTAATGATACTCTCATAAAGAGAATGAGCTTAGTCTGATTTAGTTCAACAATAAAGGGACACACTCTGTGGCTCAAAGATCCTGTATGGTGATTAAGTCCTGTCATTTATGATACTCAAACTTCTTCTAAACCCCCAAGCAATAAACTTTTCAATTATTTTTGCTTGAATGATTTTATGGTGGTTGATAGAGTGGTGGATTCTAGAACTTGGGATCTGTGGATTGCGATTTTAGCTCTGTCAAACTTTTATGAACCCTTGAGCAATGAATATTCAATTATTACTACAAGATGAAGAGCAGCTTTTTGGCTGTTTACTCAACAAAAATTTTTTAATGACCTTTACACTTCCAGAATAAATATTTTTGCTACTTCAGTAAACAATACATGTTATCAATTTCTGTTCATGTAACAATTTTGGTTGGTCCAAATTCCTCCCATTGATAAGTTGCAAATATTACTTTTTTCTGACAAATTGATTTTAATTTTAAAATTTAAATATTTCTGATATTAGCAAATCAATTTTTTTGTTGATAATATTAGATTGTCTTCTGCTCAGCCTATAATGGCTAAACTCTCCATACAGTAGTACTACTCAGTGCAAGTCAGAGTAATCAATGGATGCAAGAAGGTTTGTGCATAAAATCCTTATCTAGTGCCTATGCAAAAACCTTTTTGTATCCATTGATTACTCTAGCTTATACTTAGTGGCAATACTGTATGGAGAGTTACAATAGTTCATAAAGAACATTTAATATTGCTATGGGAGATTTTAATATTACAATTGAAAAACAATTGGGAGATGAAAGTGCTTTGAATGAATATGGATATGAAGACAAAATGAAACAGATAATAGAGTTAGGGAATTTTCAGTAAAAGAAATTAAATTATTATTTATTTATTTTTACTAGAAATGGAATTGGAAAGATCTAAATGAACATAAAGCAAAATTATATTTTGGCTAAAAGAAAATATATATTTCAAGACTACTTATGTCTTTAACAGATTCTACACAGGAAGTGATCACTAATTAATGAGATATAAGATATATATTAATTCAAAGCTACAGAGACAAACGTTATTAATAGGCACAATATTAACATTTAGTATTTACAACTTTTAAAATTTATATCAGTAAATTTAAACTAAAATTTGCAAATCATTTTCAAATATTAAAAAGCTTCTAAGACAGTTCAGTCTTGAACTAATCTAATAAGAAGAGAAATTATACTTCATGAACAACTACTACACAGATAAGTAAGAAGAGAAGTGATACTCTGCAAAGAATTGCTATATAGATAGATAAGAAGAGAAGTGTTACACAAAGAACTGATACCTTATATAAATAAGAAATATTCTATGAAAAACAGCTACACAGATAAGTAAGAAGAGAAGTGATATTCTACGAAGAACTGTTACAAGGACAGATAAGAAGAAAAATGATACTCTATAAAGAACTGCTATTTACATAGGTAGGAAGAGAAGTGATACTTTAAGAAAAACTGCTACACAGATATGTAAGAAGAGAAGTGATATTCTACGAAGAATTGTTACATAGATAGCTGATAAAAGTAATTAGCTATTAACCAGAAAATTTGTAATCATCGCTAGGCAATATATAAAAAAAAATGTCTGGTAGTGTTTGAAGAACAAGAAAACAAAGTATCTTCTGAAACTGCCAAAAATATTAAAAGAAGAGCCATGATGAAATTAAATATATGAAAGTGAAAAAATAATAAAATCATTGTCAATATTTTAAAAGAAATAAGTGAATAATTAGAGAAATTGTTTGCAAAACTGTGTACCATCCAAACAATAAGATGTTCAGATAATTGGAAGAATGCAGTAGAAATATGGATTTTTACAAAAGATGAACTAGAAGATATTAGAAATTTCAAATTCCACCAGTTCTAATAACATCACCTACATAAAACTGAATTTATATCAACCGAAAGAACAAGGTGAAATTAAAAGTGATTATATCACGATAGATTACATTCAAGTATTAATAGAGATTATAGAATCGAGGAATGAATATGATTTGTCATTGTGGTTTAGATTTGTAGAATATAAAAAAAATGATATTTGAATTTATAACCATTTTTATTCTGGAGTTAGTAAGAAGTTTGAGCTGGGCTGTGATCCATGATGGACATTGACTAGCAGAGACTGCTACTCTACCATTGCAAGAAGCATGCTGGGAAGTCCCATCAGCGAGAATAGCTGATCGCAAGTTTGAGGCTTTGATCTTTATTTTGATATACTATAAATATAAATCTGAATAATGCTGTTGTTTTTTTTTAATAAAAAATATTTTTAAAAAAATCAAGATTTTGTTTTTTATTAATTTATTTCAGTTACACGAAAAGTTTTTAAAAAAATTTTTTGGAAAATTTCGCTGATGCAACTTCTTTCTAAATGCTTGTAATATTTTATGTATAAATGCATGCACACGCATGCGCAGCTAAAAATAGAAAATCTTTAAATATTTCGCTATACGTAGAGGGCAATGATAAAGGCAAAATTCTTTAAGTATGATTGACAAGTTGTGACCATTTAATCGTCGCCCACCCACTCCCCATTCCCAATTTATTCTTTAGATAAGAGCAGTTAGACATCCATTTACCAACCAATACATTATAGTACTCTGGATTTGTCACGGACTGGCTATTAAAAGAAAAATTCTAACACTAATTAGAACCTGAAAATTTTATTAAAAACTAGATAAATTTTAGGTCTTGTACATAGCAAATAGATGAATTAACATTACTTCTAAGACTCTTCACATACACACTCATATATATATACATACAGACACATATGTATATACGCAGACTCACACTATAAGAAAATCTCACCCATCGCAATTAATTAACTTTTTAATTCTGGCATTGAACAATAATTAACCAAAGGATCCGATACATTATAATTAATCCCTGCGTGTGAGACTCGTCACATTCGCTCATTAATACGCAAACGCATATATATGTGTACACATACATTCATACAAGAAAACTTCATCTTTTGCAAATAATTAATTCTGTGAATTGATTTAGCGTGTGTTTTTATTGTAGATGGTTTGTTTGTTTGTTTTTTTAAAAAAAAGACAACTAGTTTTAATTTTGCCACTATATCTATGCGATTCGAGATTTGTATTAGCAACAAGCTATGTTAAAAATAATCCGTCCGTGATTTGTGGCACCGGTAGAGAAATATATTCGATAACTAAAGATCAATGGATATAATTCAACCGTCTCATTTCCAATGCTCAAACGGCACATGACCTCCCAAACAAATAATTATTCGATTATTATTACTATTAATCCTGTTAACAATGTTAAATGAAACCTTGTTTAATTTCACAAGCAGCATTTTCAAGGTACAATATTATAATTTATCCAACAAACAATTTTTTTAAAAAAATACTGTTTTATTGGCAATATATTTATAAAATGAAAAATGTCTTACGCAATTCACGTTTCACTAAATGTAATTTCATTTTAAAAATAAATAAATAACTGTATTGAAATAGAAATTATATTCTCAACTCTCATGCTACGGAAACTAAATGGCCGATTTGCGTTTAGCATTTGAGAATAGTTTTTATCAAGTTATAATGCAATTCTAACTATTAAAATGAAAATTGTTTTTAATTTACTAAAAACTATGTAATGTTAGGGGATTTGAACGCAGACTTTCAAATTCCCTTCAACTATACACTTTCTCTCACACAAACAATATACATGACCACACACATGTGAAAAAAAAATAAACGATCTCCAATATATATATATTATGATGAACCAGCACTCATCAGTTGGTCCAGATCATCATTTTCCATACATATATATATATAATCAGTGTTCGGTTTATATTAAAATAACAAATTTTCAAACTTTAATGGGAAGGCTTCAAACTCCTCCATCCTTGAACTCTTCAGATATCCATAACATTGAAAATCTGATGATGGAATGCCCAAATCCCTTTGCCATATACATGTTGACTTTAAGTCACTCTGACCCCTCATATATAGGACCTTAATGTGTCCATTTAAATGCATAGAAGAGTGATGGGCAGAATCTGTAGTATTTAACTACAAGTATATTGTATATAACAAAGGCAAAACTCTCCATACAGTAGTGCCACCCTGTGCCAAACAGAGTAATCAATGGATGCCAGAAGGCTTGTCCATAAAATCCCTATCTAGTGCCTACTCATCCAATATCCCCAGACTAGTTTCTGGCTTGTGGCCATCATAAGTGAGAAGCCTTGGATCTGAGAGCACTGCACTTAGATCTTAGGATATTGGATGAGTAGGCACTAGATAGGGATTTTATGCACATGCCTTCTGGCATCCATTGATTACTCTGTTTGGCACAGAGTGGCACTACTGTATGGAGAGCTTTGCCTTTGTTTACAACAATTATGTGCTAGTATAGAGATGGTGTTCATGTGATGTATATTGTATATATTGAACTTTAGATATAATTAGAGAGGATGATTACATCTAAAGTTCAACATATACAATATATAAGATTGAATAAAATACTAGTTTTCTACTTCTCCTTTGAGTAGTAAGTAATTTAAACTGCGCTTTATGTAAAAAAAGAGTGGATCGCTGAAGGGAGTTTGAAAGTCTGTGTTACTTTAAACATCCACTCTACCACACATTCTTGCAAGATGAAAAAATATAACTGAAAAAGACACACACGCCCCAGATCGGATTAATGCTGAACCATCTCTTATACAATCTCTTACAGATATTATTACTTGTTTAGTAGTTATCAATATAAAATTAATATAAGTGTCAAACTTTCTGCACTCGGAACTTTGACACCATTCACTTCTGATGACTACATTAATGTTTATTATCAATCATTTATTGGGCTAGAGATTATCCCTAATATATGTATATAAACTTTAAACTCAGTTAAAGATTAATATATCTGTTTTTTAAATAAAAATAAGCACATGGAGTAATTAATTAAAATTCATCTCTTCTTTTTCACATGTAGTATCTTTTTCAGATATAATTAAAATTACAATGCTGTACATTCTTGAAATATATGAATTAAAAGTCAGTTATATTAATCTTCAACTCTGATTTAAAGTTTATATGTTTGGCTAATGATAATATGATAATCTGTAGTCTAATAAATGATTCACAAGATCACTATTTCTTATGCTTGCACATAACTGTTATTAAAACACGCAAAACTTTCCATACAGTAGTGCCACTCAGTGTCAGCCAGAGTAATCAATGGATTCTAGAAGGTGTGTGCATAAAATTTCCATCTAGTGTCTACTCATCCAATATCCCCAGACTAGTTTCTGACTGTGGCCTTCATCAGTGAGGAGCCTTGGATCCAAGAGCACTGGCATCCATTACTTACTCTGGCTGGCGCTGAGTGGCACTACTGTATGGAGAGTTTTGCCTGTTTTAATAAGTTATGTGCAAGCATAGTGGATTAACACTAATCCTGCCTAATAGGATAGTAGTGGCTATGAGTGGCTATGGTTGTTAAAGAGCCAAAGACACCAAAATGTATGGGTATTGAACTGAGTTCAAACCCATATGACTATATAAGCTATTGAGCTTAGATTGAAAATATTATTGGGTTTTCAATTTTATTCTCATAGTTTTGTAGTTAAGTAGAAATAAACGATGGCTGCTGGAAGGTTGCATTTGATCCTAAGATCAGGTTGCATTTGATCCTAAGATCTAGGTTGCAGTGCTCTCAGACCCAAGGCTCCTCACTGATGAAGGCCACAAGCTAGAAACTAGTCTGGGGATATTGGATGAATAGGCACTAGATGGGTATTTTATGCACAAGCCTAACTGGCATCCATTGATTACTCTGGCTGCCACTGAGTGGCATTACTGTATGGAGAGTTTTGCCTGTTTTAATAAATGATTACTAATAATCATTAATATGATTATCTAAAGTTGGTGAAGTCAATGTTATGAGTGTGAAAAGTTTGACACATGTGGATCAAATTGTATGTGTACCAATAATACAAAAAAAATCACTTATTTTTTAACATTGTAATGAAAAGTTACATAGTTATAAGAGTGATAGAAACAAAACACATTGATCGCCTTTCTCAAGAACTTATAAACGTAGGGGAAAACAAATTCGATAAACATTAAATAAGTTTAATAGCAAGTCATAAAATCAATATAAACAATAATAATAAAATATCGGCTGTTTACATCATGTCACTTTCCTTACATATTGTTGGTATAGCATCATAATTTTTACCATCTCTATGTCCCTATTATAAGTTTTAGTAAGAAATAATAGATGCCAGCTTATGATGGTTATTAGGAATCCTTAACATATAGAATCTGAACTGGGTTCAGATGTATGTGACTATACAAGAAAGTTGATTTAGATTGAAAACATTTGTTTCTTAGTTTGGTCTATTGCTTAATAGTATAACATAGAGCTAAATGATGAAAGTTGAAAGCAAGATATAGAGGTGGATGCTGAAGCCGTGTCTTGCTGTAGTAATCGGGGTGACCATGAATGGTGGCATGAATGCATCACTGCATCTGACATAATTGTGGAAATCAGTGGGTCATTTACATTTGTAGATTCATGTCTGTAGAGGATGAGAACACTCCCATAATAGAAATAGTGAGTGGTATGTCTGACAAATCGTGTCCTTAATCATCCAATAGTCAAGGTGTCTTAAATAAATTTGTCTAGCTGCACAACAACTGACATGGGCTACCACAGAATCTAGTCAACTACATTCAGGTGTGCTGGTGCAGGTAAATGCTCAGGACTGTGTAGGATCTGGCCCTTTGTATGGGCAGAGTAATGAAGTGGTACACCCACAGATCCTTGATTTCAAGTAACACTATGTATTATAGTGCATGTAAACTTCCGAAATAAAAATTTCTTAATAAAAATTTAAAAAAAGATGTAATAGATTATAAGGTTCAGTAGTACTGTTCCAATATCCAAAGCTCCTCACTAATGACAATGATAAGAGTAAAACTAGTTTGGAGATATTAGATAGAACAGTAAAGGATAGAGATTTAATAAACACTATCATCAGCATCTATTATTACTTCCTAACGCTTATTAGTAAGTGGCAGAAAGATATGAAAAATTATAATCCAATAAGAATGGATATCCATGTTCTTTTTAAATAATGTTTAATTTAAATTTACTAAAAAAAAATTGATAAGAAATACGTTTCATGTTCTTCCAAAAGGAAATAAGTTGACTAATAATTCTGGCATCCTATTTCATATAAAGACATACAGGCCTTTTTTTGGTCATGCAATGTAGCGGAACAGCATTCCAGCACCTTTGTTAGTGTATTCTTAATATTTCAAATGTAATTAGATAAAATGGTATAGCACATACATAATTACAATCCATATTTATATAATTTGAAACAATAAAAAAATATGGTGCTTTATGAATTTGAAATTGGCACTCACATATGGCGAGAAGTGGAGCTATCCACATTCCCATAGTTCATTCATGATCAACAACTGATTATAGCAATGCATGTGCAGCCAGTAATGTCAGATGTTTGTGATTGAATGCACATGCATACTGATACAATGTATGGAATATTCAATTTATTTATTTTTATTTTGTTTATTTTTTAGTGTAAAAGTTTACCCCAAGTTTAAAAATGAAAAACATTTCCAGTTACTTCTTGACCATCAATGCCACTAATAAAAAGTTGAAAACAATGTCAGAAAATATGGAAATATTGGTGCAAGTTGATGTTTCTGAATCACATCAAGCGGATCTTGAAGTGCAATGCCAAACTCAAAATGATTGGCCAGATTGCTGGTCATTGGATCAAAAAAATGATTTTTGTGTTAGATTTGACATATCTAAAATAAAAAATTATGATAAATTTTGTTTAATATTTTTATTTGCTTCATAGCATTGGAAGTAATAATAGATGCTGGTGACAGTGTTTATTAAATCCCTATCCTTTGTTGTCCATTTTCTCATAAAAATCAGTGAACCTGGCAGCTAGAGGGCAGTTTAATTATTATTAGTCTTGGTAATTTTCATATGGCATTATATTTATTCAACAGTAAAATATTATTTAACATTACATGTATATATATATATTATTTATTAAATTATATGTGAATGCAAAAAATCATATATTGGTTAATCAAAATATGCTTTAGAAAAAAGTTTAAAAGAACACCAGTTATTCTCTAACCATATAAAATGCTATAAATAATCAATCTAATATCACTTGTTTTTTTTTATAATGAAAAATCCAATAACTTTAAATTTATTCTTTCTTTGTCTTTATCATGTATTCATTATTAATATATATAATTAATTTCAGCTTTCTTTTTTCACTTTATACAATGCAAACATATCACAGTTGAAACAATAAGAAAAGATTTGAAAAAAATATTATTTGTAAATTGTATAAAGCGAAAAAAATAAGTTGTTAGTAATTATAATAAACTTTAAATTTACCTTCAGTTTAGATGACACCCAAGAAACTTGCATGAAGACATACGTCATAGAAAGAGAAAAATTAAAAAAGAAATTCTTATAAATCAATTTAAAGATTCAATAATAAATAGACAATCTGCTAATATTAACATATATTACTCTTGAAAAATCATGACACCTGCTTTTTGCTCGCATAAGTGCAATTAATAATGATTAAGATTTAAGTAATCAAACATACTTCTGTATAAGTTCTATATTATTACTATTTTTTATTGTTGTTGGAATTTAAAAGTATTATAAGTGGTACATTTTAGCAGGTAACTTATTAACTTATTATTTAATGTACATACTAGGGGACTTTTCCCCTATACCTTTGGTCCTGACTAAAGGCTTCCACATGGCATGATTGCAAGCCAAAGGACCCTGTGCTGGTTTGCAGGGAATGACATGACTTAAAAAAAAGTGAGAGGCTTGCTTTATTGCTAGACACAATCATACCATCAACAGAAAAGACATGTGCTACAATATATCCAAGAAATGGAATACAAAGTCATTTGCATAAATTTGCATTGCAATTAACTAATTTTGTTAGTTACAATATGGCTATGACTATGAGGGGCAATGTATCTTGAAAGAGCACAGCCATACATATACATATTTATTTTGTATTACTTTGTATTATTTTAATATATAAAGAATTTAAAAATTCAGCTTTGTGTAAGCATGTGTCATTAGTGCAATCATATTTATAAAATGCTAATTATGATTTTTTTATTTAACATATATTTAACACAGAGATGCTAATTTTATTATTTTATTAATTCATTTGCAGCAAATTTCTTATTTAATAGTTTTGTACTATAGATGCCTTGTTGTTGTTTTTTCATATGTCAAAGCATCGTCCAGGAGGTGAACCCACAACCGTCTGCAACCAACTACTTGCTTGCAATGCGGCTGCGATGACCTCTCGGCTAACAACACTTGACTACAGATGCTTTGTTTTTGCTTAAAAGTTTTGTTTTAGCACACTTAAGTGCTATTAGAATCTTATAAAAGAGTTGTCAGAAATATTCATAATGAAGTCTTGTTTGTCTATGAGGAAAAATTCCAAGTTCTATTTTTCTATAGTCTGTAACTAATTTATAAAATGCAATTTTTTTTCTTTAGCATATATTTAATTGTGTCAGAACAAGTTTATTGTTAAATAAAATAATTATTAATATTTTTTCAGAATAAACAAAGCAAAGCAAAACTCCATATAGTAGTGCCACCTATGCTAAACAGAGTAATCAATGGATGCCAGAGGCTTGTGCATAAAATCCCTATCTAATGCCTACTCATCCAATATCCCCAGACTAGTTTCTGGCTTGCGGCCTTTGTCAGTGAGGAGCTTTGGATCTGAGAGCACTGCCTCTAGATCTTAGGATCTAATGCAACCCTCCAGCACCCACCTTTTATCTCTACTTAACTACAAAACTATGAGAATGAAATTGAAAACACAAAAAATATTTTCAATCTAAGCTATGCACAAGCCTTCTGGAATCCATTGATTACTCTGTTTAGCACAGGTGTATATGGAGTTTTGCTTTGCTTTGTTTATAAACAATTATGTACTAGTGTTGGAGATGTGATCATGTGATGCTTGCTGGGTTTTTTTCAGAATATTGTCTTTTTTTTTTACTACCGATGCTCTTTTTTTGCCAGATTTTTAACAACCCTTTGTTCATTTTTATAAGAATAGCCATTTTAATCGTTTATTTACAATTTACATGTACAGGATTTACAGGATTTTTAGTGAATTAGAACACTTGTTACCACTTTTTTTCACCTTATCATTTTACACATATAAATATGATAAATAAAACAAGTTATAAATTTCGTAACTTGCTTTTAGCTTGCATTTTATGATCTCTAGATGGAGCTTTACCAATAGCTCCTAACAAGCTAGGTTTCAATATCTCTTTCGTTGTCTCCACCTCCAGAGGAGCTATTGGTAAAGCTCCATCTAGTGATCATATATATATATAAAGAGAGAGAGAGAGAGAGAATAGATAATTAAAAAAGAATAAATTAATCTACATTTTAAACCCTGTAAAATAATTTTTGATTTCCATTAAAATCGTGATATTTCAAATATGATATTTAAATCGTAATATGGAAGATTTTCCTAAACCGATATGGTATTAAAATAAATTGCATTAAGGGAAGCAATGGCTGATCACTTCTAATGATGATCAAATGAAATCACTTGGATATAATAATCTACAGCCTCTTTTCTTAATCCGTCAACCAGCAGAGAACGTAAACAGGGTGGCCAATCTGTTTCCTTAGTAAATAAATCACAATAATTTTAGCACTACAAGAGTTATTTAAAATGCTTCATAAATGAGATTTTATTTCCCAGATATCACGATCATCATCATCATTACCAGCCATTTGTAAATGAGTACAGCTATTCTAATTCCAAAAAAAAAAAAGCATGGATAGGACTTCTGAAAAGTTAACATTGAATTTCATAATGCTTACACAAACCAATTCACTAAACTCAAGTACATCTACATAGATCATGTGCTGACACTTTAGTCTGTTCATCTCCCACTTGAATTGTTATATTTTAAAGTCTTCTATGGCAAATGTTTGTTTTCTGACTTTACTTTGTCTAATTGTAGGAAGTATCCATGGCATTCCATCTTCAATACTATCTTCCCAATAAAAGAAATTGTTATAGTATTTTTCTGAAAGTTTGTGATGATGGTGTTCTAGCTGTATTTTTATATTGGACTATTTCCATCATCTAATATGTGTGTTGAATGTCTTTAGAAAAGTTTAATTTTAATTAAATATTCCAAATGCATTCAACTGTTAGTAATATCACAGCAAATAGGTTAGTATATGCACCAACTGTTAGTAACATCACAGCAAACAACTGTTAGTAGTATCATGGCAAACAGGTTAGTATATGCACAGCATTTCGAGATATATTTTTCACCCCTCTTCTTCAGGTGTTGCTGGCCTGACCAATGACAATACTAGCATGGGATTCGAACCTGGGTCCTTATATTCATGATTATTGAATTTTAAGGTAATGCTCTAACTAACTGAATCCCATGCTAGTACTGTCATTGGTCAAGCCAGCAACACCTGAAGAAGAGGGGAGAAAAATAGCTCTCAAAACATTGTGCATATACTAGCCTGTTTGCTGTGATATTACTAACAGTTAGTGCATATATTAACATATTTGCTGTGATATTACTAACAGTTGTTTGCTGTGATATTACTAATAGTTGGTGCATATACTAACCTGTTTGCTGTGATATTACTAACTGTTGAATGCATTTGGAATATTTAAATAAAATTAAACTTTTCTAAAGACATTATAACACACGTATTTTGATGGAAATAGTCCAATATAAAAATACTGTTACAGTATTTCTTTTGAATCAATATTTATAACATAACATGGATCCCCCTCTTTCACAAAAACCATACCCATGTTCATCCGCAATACTTTTTACGAACTCTGGTTTTTTTCATTTTCTTTACATGCTCAACCCAAAAATATACTCTCACATTGGTATTTCAGGAGTATCCCATGTAGCAAATTAAAGAACATGCCACTTTGTTTTACGATCTTTGCCATTGTATTTTCCTCAAATTTTTCCACTATCTTTATGGTACAACTATACATATTCCATTTCTCACCTCCTTACTGTAAAATTTGGTTGAAAAATAATCCTACATTCTAACTACTTTAATTGACATGGTTAATTCACTATGATGAAATACCCTATTTTAAAACTCATTAAGGGCAGCATTGCACACCGAGTCTATTTTGGATCTTAACACTTATGTCTGCCTTTTTATCTAAAAAGTTACCAAAATGTTCAGTCACATTACTGTTAATATATGTAAATCACATTAAAACATACCACACTTACTGATGTCAAGAATTTTCAATCTGCTGTCATGGCAACCTTTTATTTATAAAAAAAAAAAAAAAAAGAGGAGTGGACCACTTTCATGAAATTTACATTTATATACCAAATCAGCTTTGAGAAAAATTAGCATTAATATAAGCAAGTAATATCAATGCATACTTCTACATACTTTACATAATGCAAATTTCATTACTCCTGACTTCCAAAAATAGTTGATAGTTTTGACTTCCAACAGTCCTTTTCAGAGTGTAATATATATATATAATTTAAATGCAAATAGCAACACCTTGGGACACTATGTATAAAGAAAACCCATGCATTTAGAACCATCAAAAGATTAAAGAACAGGTTATTCATTCTAATCTTTGTATTTACTGATATACAAGTATGATGTGTCCATAGCTTCTAGGATGTTGTTACTTCCATCTGCATTTTATAGATATTGAACTACACATATTTGAACCATCCATCTCACATGTGGTCTCATTCTAGGTCTTTTACAATCTTTTGGAACCTAGTTAAAATTTTCAACTGTCCATTTATTAGCATCTATTCTAGCAATATGTCCAAATCGAGTTGGATATATTTCCAGAAGAGATGCTTATAGATAGACAGTTGAAATCCTAAACTGGATTCCAAAAGATTATAAAAGATCTAGAAAGAGATTACATATGAGATGGATAGATGAAATAAGAAATCATACTGGAGTGATGTGGAGAAAAAAGGCTAGAGATTGAAGAAGATAGATTAAACTTGGAGAGACCTTCATCCTGCAGTGGATTGATGATTGAAAATGTTGATGATGATGATGATATGATATTTACATTATATATAAGTACCCTATCATTTAAAAAAATCAAAAATAGGACACATATTCAAACTACAAAAATTAATTTAAAGAATTTAATCCTAAACTGATTGTTTTAATATTAATTTTATATTTACTTCATATTGCATTCTCAAGCTAATATTTACCCGAGCTAAAAAGTGAAGATATTTTTTTTTTTATCACTGGTAAAGCACCCAAGTTTTTAAAATCAATTATAAACCAAAGCCTAAGTATATCATAAATAATATTTTGATTTTTGATGGGGTTGTCAGCATCAGTGTGGGCTTTGAGTGTTCCATCATCAGACTTTCAATAGGATGGACGGCTGAAGAGTTGGAGGGTGGAGTGGATGGAAGCCTGTCCATTAAAGTATTAAGATTGGCTATCTTAATATAAATCTGAGCACTTATTGTATATATGTGTAGAGATGATAATCTGGACCAAATGGTGAGTGCTGGTTTAGCACGAAATAGGTATATTGGTGATTATTTATCTTTTAGACATAATATGTGGTCAAGTGTATCAGTGGTATGAGATAGTTGGAGAGTTGAGGATCGTGTGAAAGTCTGAACTCGAAGAACCCTGTATATTACATTGATTGTATAGGTATACATATAGCCTTATGTTGGATATTAAATATTTTGGATAAAAAATAATCTACAGATAGCTTATCCCATGTATTTTGCTACAGTAATAAAGTGGCACACTCTGGTTTAATGTCTGTAGATTGTGTCCAACTCGGTTACTTCTGGCACACTTCTTATGAACTCCAATAAATAAAGCCATTTGATGATATATATATAGTTCGAAGTCTAAAACAAAAAATAATTGGAAAAAAATACTAGGAAATAAAACAAGACAATATTTATCTGAAAGAGGAAAGATTTTGCAAATAATTTCTGAAGTTGCTATTTAAATCCATAGTTTGGTTAATGTCCTTGAAAAAAAATGGGCATTGTAAAGGATTATGAGCATGTATGGTTGTTAATTATACTCATAGTTAAAATTGAGACTCTATTGCAAAAAAGTTAACAAGATTTGGTCTTGAAAATCTACTCCTATTTGACTGGGTCAAAGTTGAACTAACCGACATGAAATCACCTACTTATTTTCCCAAAAGTTAGAAATAAAGTTTAAACTACAATTTTGTCAACTTTAACACTACTTGATATTTCAAATATCTTAAATTTCGTTTGGACATCACTAATAATATCATCAAAAGTTGTGTTTAGTTAATCAGTTACTTTCAAACATTGCCACAAATGTTTTTAAATACCAGAATCAAATGTTTTGACTAAATTAAAATATTCAGTGATAAAACTAGTGTCAGATATTGACTTTGAACACTATGAATACGACCTTCTAAGTTAATAACATTACTTAGCTACTTATTATTTAAACTTTAAATAAATTAATCTTGTATTTAGAAACGAATAAACGCTTATCATTGAATTACGTAGTAAAAGAAGCAATAAAAAAAAAAAGATAATATTAATATAGAGGGCGCTTTAAGCTTGGATAGCACAGATCAGGTAAAATTCAAACCATTAAAAAGATAATAAAAACCATAAGAAACAAAGTAAAATATATATATAATATCAAAAATTCTAATATTAAATTAATTGATATCAACTAACAGAAAAAATAAGCAGAATTTAATTGATAATTTTAAAACGGTACTTCAACAAATTAACAGCGCAAGCATGAAGGATCAAAGATCACATGGTCTAATTAACGGTGGGGAGGGGGGTGCCAGTGAAAGCCTTAAAAAGGAAAAAAAACAAGCCAATATTTGCAGATATGGTCAAAGAAAAAATAAAAAGTAAATTCATTTATCCTAACCAAAAAACTGAAAGTCAAATTAAATTCAGATATCGGCAAAAAGATAAAAAAAGGCAATATACCCACTCTTAAAAGATCAATCCCAGATATAGGAAACCAATCGATAGTGACGTAAATAATTTACAAATAAAAAAAACATTAATCCACCAGTAATTGTCTGGAATGAAGAAAAATTGAACATCACAACTGAATTATTCAATAAATCCACACCAAAGCATCTCTTTGCAACATTCAAGAGATTTTTTCCTCAAAGTCCAAGTGTTGTCAGCAACATTTCATTATATAAATTCCCAAAAAGGTTGCTGTATGAGGCAATAGCATTAAATGGATTCTGGGACACAATACAACAAATTGCATACCTAATACTGGAATTTTATGAAATCACACAAAGGGAGAGATTTCAAAGACAAGTCAAATCTTTGAGTAACTTTGCACTGATCACTATAGACCAAAACAATCACAATATCATTTCAAGAATAATTAAGAACATATACCTGAGATTCAAAAAAAAACAAGACTTCCAAAGGATTATAGAACTATTTGGCAAAGTCAATATGTTCAAAACAGTATACTGGAAAGACATATCAATACCAATCATGAGTAACACAAGTTCAGAATAAAACTGCATCCAGATACTGATCCAAATGATATACCAATGCAAATCCTGGATCAGAAAGCATTGCTCAGTCGATATATTAGAGATCTGCGACCACTGTGTTTCTCACGTAAACATAGGAGATATGTTACTGCACAATGTCCAAACCACCAGAACTTAACCAGAAATCAAAATGCACACTCACAAAAACAACAAAATGGCAACACTAATATGCAAATAGAAGAAAAAATAGCCATTTCCAAGGATAGTAGTGAACAAACTATACAAAGATTAATAACAACAAAAAAGCAGAGATAACAAACTTAGACCTTATAGATTTGTTCACAGAAAAAACAACAAAACTCCAAACCAAGGAACATGACCAAAGAGAAAGTGGAAGCCAAGCAAAAAATAACACAATAACTAAAGCAAATGTATTTAACACAATGGATAAAACCACACAGCATACTATTACCAATAAGACAGCCATATAAATTATGGAGATACTCCTACTCCCAAGCAATCCTAGCACAATAATGCAACTAACAAACCCAATCCAACCAAAAAGTAAGAAAAAGCCTGGGAGACCAGAAAAAAGCTAGCAAAAAAAGTGAAAACAGATGATAACTCTGATTCACCAATCACTGATTATATAAATGAGGTCTCAAGTCCAATGGAAATAATCATAAATTTATTCAAAAACCAGTTAATAACAACATAATCACAACTGAAGAAGCACAAGACACACAAACACTCAATACAAAAACCAATCAAAAGAATGATACAAAAGGCCAACATTTTAAAACATCAAAAACAAATGGAAATAAAACAATCGGTGAAAATACACAATGTAAAGCTCCAAAACAACCACAAAAAAGAATACTAACCAATCCCAGCTACATAGTTAATGAAAATTAAAATAGCAGCACTGAATGTCAGAGGCAGAGGCATTTATTCAATAGCAACAATATACCAGCTCAACGAGTAAATTAGCATCATACAACCACAAATACTAGGACTCCTAGAAAAAAAATCTATAATGGATCACAAATTAATCCAGTCATATACCTAGATAACCAAGGTTTTTCCACATACTCTAAGGGCACAACACGATCTTCAGGAGGCACAGGCATATTTATAGCCTCAAACAGTAATTTTTCAACCTTCCAAATTATTAACCTTGACTCACATCTCCTAATCACTACATTCCAGCATCAAATTACCACACTCAACATTATTTTTGTGTATGTATCCCCAAGTCCCAGCATTATAGCACATATAATTTTCACAATAAACTCTCAGCTCACAACCAGCCACAGATTAACAATATTAATTGGAGATTTCAACTTAAGTTATGAAAAATTCAATACAAAATGATTACATCAATTAAACCTGTGACTCACGAGTGGTCAGGGCTTCATTGCCACTGATTCAATGACATTCTATAATCAATGGCACACCACACTCATTGATCTATGCCAGTGGTCTTCAACCCTTGGTCCACAAACTTCTGCCGGTCCACGGTAGACTGGCAGGAAAGTTTGTAATAACAAAATAATGAGTTTAAACTTTTAATTACTATAAACAATTTTTATTTATTTATTCATCTCATTTTTACCCAATTGAAAAAAAAAACAGAACGAAAACAAAATCTAATCAATCATATATAACTTAATTTATTTTTCTAGTTATCACAGATTTGGGGGGGGGGTAGAATTAAATTTTTTATTTTTCTAAAAAAATTCAAAATTTAAAAAAAAAGTTTTTTATTATACAAACTCCATATATATATATATAACTTCATCTTGTATATTTAACATTAACTACAGATATTACATTTATCATAATCATTGTCATGTAATTACACTAGCTATGATATTTCCCAGCATTCAGGTGAATAACATTTTATTCTTGCATGTTTTAACAATGAAATAATAAATGCAGCAATGCAGGCACATTAATGAAAATGATTGTTATTGCACTGTTTTCTGTAACAGTATGACTGCGCAACTCAAGAAAGAGTGTTCAACATGTGAAGGTAAGCAACACCATTTCTATACACAGTAACTAGTGTGTTATTTTGATCAGTTATAACAATTATGCTCATTTAAGGCTAAGCAGTTTACATCTTTGAGAAAATTTAGCTATAGACTTCTGGCAGTCCATGAAACCTTATCCATATTTGTGCCAGTCCCTGAAACTGTATCCTTACTTGTTCTGGTCTGCAGATGTAAAAAGGTTGAAGACCACTGATCTATGCTACTACACACCAATGCTTCATCACTTAATCAACTTACATCAATTCATGTCTGTTTTCAGACCATGTTGCACAAACCATTGCAATAAATTTCTCAGAGCTCCAAACAACATTCATTCATCTAGAAAAAACAATTAGACACCTACTCCCACAACCACTACCAAATTCATATTATCCAAGAGTTACATCATGCTAAAACTACCAAATTCATATTCTCCGAGATTTACATCATGCTAAATAAAATATAACAATATGTCCCAAGCTCCAATCCAAAAATGCCAATCATTCAACATACTATCCTTCAATATACATCACATGACAAGATACTCATCATCACCCTCCTGATTAATGGCACTAGCAAACAATTTCCACAAGAGAATCATCATCAGCAGACCCAAGCACAATACCTACCAATACATACAAAAACTAACAAAGCTATACTACAATACATGTAAACAATTAAAAGAATACCTTGCCACAAAAAAACGAAAAATATGCCTCACCCAACAACACACATGGACACAACAATATATCCACTGGGCACTAGACTATCCATCAACCAGAAAAGTGTCCATGGTAATTGAAATAAGCAGCAACATCTATGCAGGACCTAATATGCTGGATTCCATATACAAACATTTTAGAAAAAAGCTTTAAACATATACACAGCAACCAGTGATGAGTTTGGAATATCGAAACAGATATTCTCTTTCAGATCCAACAACTTGCTGAAAAACTTAAAAAAAATCCCAACAGTTGCCATTCTGAAACCTATGGTACACTGGTATTTTTCACATTTGAGTCAGTTTACCACAGAGTACCTTTGCAACCTTGCTAACTTTCATCATAAAAAATATACAATATTAGAGGACTATATCCAGTAGCAACAGTGCCATATAAAAAAAAACAACAGCCATTTCAAACCTCAACAACCTTCGATCCATCTCCATGGATCCATTGGGAATTAAATTATTGGAAAAAGTAGTCAAAGATAAAATAGAAATAAACATACTGCCCCTAATATCAAACATGCAGTACCCAAAGAAGAGATCTTCCACCACACTGGCTACACTTGTATTTAAAATGATACAAAGTGCAGTGCAACAAGATATAAAATATGCCCCAATTGCAATTCAACTGGATATATGGGCAGCATTTGATTCTGTTGCAATAGATGTCTTAAAGGACATGCTTGAAAATACAGCAATTCTGCCCACCCGATGGTACATCATTGCAAAATCTCTTACTCAACCAAGAGACCCACCTCACACTTAATGGCAGAAACACAACAGCATTTACTCCCACACAATCAATTTCACAAGGATCACCATTCAGTGCACTGCTGTTTATTTTATATATAAATTTACTCTTAAAGTAGATTGAAAATCAATTACCGGGGATATTAATACCATGGATTTCCCAACATATTCCATGTACTGCATACATGGATGCTGTGACAGTGTTTATAACATTATGTAAAGAAATGCCAGTATTAGAAAGAATACTACAAAATTACACAGACATGCACAAATTACAAATCAACCTAAGCAAAACATCAGCATGGTTCATCTATACTAACAAACCCTACACACAGCTATATCAAGGAAAACCTACTCCATTTCTTGGATTCCCATTTTACCTGGGAGCACATGGAATGATACATACACTTCAAAATAAGCTCATACAGAAAGCAACAAATATAGCCACATCTTTATCAAATGCATACTTATCTCTATGTTTTAACATGCACCTATTTAACATACCCATAACAACAAGAATTGCATATTATTCTCCTAGGGTCAACTTTACAAAAAACTTTACAGTGGGCATATCATCATTCTGTAGCAAACTACTATGGGATAGAAAAACTGTAGCCATTTCAATCAAACAATTCAGTCAACCAACTATATGGAATGATCTGGGGTTACACACAATGCATGTGTTCCACACACAAAACCAATAAATGTACTGGCATAATTGCATGGTTTCAGCAGCTAAAAAAGCCTCCTCAACATAATCCCTTACAGATTGTCCTTCCTCCATATATGGATATTTAGTATCCTTAGCACACGCAGCACAAATCAATGTTGGAACTACAACACTCGCATTTGATAGCCAATACATATACTGGCAGACCTACAAGTTGATCAACCTGGCCACTAACAACCAGACCTTTAGCCCAATACTGGGAGAAACAACAAGCAACTCCTTAAAAGTTTCAGAAAATGGTCAATGGAACCAAAGTTCTTTGACTTCTTGCATCAAGCTAAATCTATTTGCACTACGAACATTCTATTTCTTAAAATACCATCATCTTTATAGATCAATAGACCCATTCTTCAACCTATGCCATGTTGCTGATGAAACACAACAACATATATTTTATAATTGTACAGTGCTAAATACTACATGAAACAATATGCTAAATTAATATAGAACAAAACAAACTATACGACAGCTAACAGATTTTACACACAAGCAGACAACCCCTACAGTATGAACAGCAATCTTTGGACTTTATGCATTTTGGTGTACACGATATATATTCAGCCTGGGAAATAATACCAGACATCATCTGGCAACATTTTATAACAAGATATAACAAATAAGGAACAAAAATGCAAAGTTTGCACATCCAGATATCTATGCAGTGACCTGGTCACTATTAAAATTACAAGCTAATTTACAAGAGCATACAAAACTAGTCATTATATTAAGCCCAGCCTATTCAAACAAAACCAGCAATGAACAAGAAACTAAAAGGACAATATAAAATATGGATTCTCACATAGTTGAACCAATGAATAAAACTTTTGACCAATAAACAAAGACAATAACAGAATAATAATGAGAGATGGAAGGAGAGACACTAATTAACAACAAGATCAGAAACAAATAGTAAAATTAAACAATGATAGCAATAAAAAAATATTATAATTTGAAAAAATCTTCCATGGAAACCCAGGGTTTCTAAAGTATTGTAATTGAATAGATTAACTGATGTACACTCCTATTCAACACATTCATCCTTATGTAATTAGCAATTAAAATCTCAATCAAACCAAATCTGTAAAAATCATCATGGCACTGTAGCTAAGGTATAAGTATGTAAATTTCATATAACGTTTGTTGATAATAAAACATATTATTGAAACAACAACAATAATAATGACAACAGCAACAATAGTAATAACAATAATAACAACAACAACAACAATAATAATAATAATAATAATAAATCCGCACCTAATGCTAATAGACAAACGCATAGTTAAAAGCTAGCGGATCTAATAACTAATGCCAAAATCTCAGGCAAATTTAATTTTTTAATAAGAGTAGATTTAAAATCAAATATACAAAACTCTATAATTTTGCGGATAACTGAATTGTTTTGGTTATATATACTAGTGTTTGTTTAAAAAAAAAAGAGGGGGGGAATTTAAACATACCTTTAAATAATTGGAAAACTTAAAATGGCGACCGCTCAACCGATTAACCAGGTGGGTGGTCCATCGCAGGGCACGAGAAAATCATATGCTGCTATAGCAAAAAAAGCCCAAGATTACGTAAGCCCGGCAAAAGGTCCTAGGTTCAGGAAAACAACAGCAGATGATTTGGAAAACTTGAATCTTATGGATCAAAATAAAAATGATCCCCTTCCCCCTCATATTGAATGGACTGATGAAATGCTGGAACAAATTGGAGAGAAATTCAACAAAACAATACCTCGATCACTTTTCCTGACGTTTAAACGTTTCTTCACCGATAAATCAATAGTATACTCGCTGTAACAGATAGTCTTTGCACACTATACAGTTTCCCCAAATCCCTTCTAATAGAAACACTGCATGAAAATAATATGCTTGAATCGGTACAATGCATAGGCGACCATCCAAATAGCAGATATGTGGCGGTCCAGTTTTATGAAAATGAGCAAAGAGAACAATTTAGAAACCGAATTAAGACGCTAAATAATTTCGCACTAATAACAGTCGATGAGAATAAATATAAAAATATCTCCGGAATTTTAAAAAATACATATTTTGGCTACAACATGGAAGATTTCCAAAAAATGATGAATCCTTTCGGAAAAGTCGTTTTCTTCCAGCAAAAATACATTAAAGAAGCAGCAATTCCCATACTAACCAATAGCTTTGAATTCAAAATTAAATTGAATAAACAAGTAGACCCGGAGAATATCCCCACACACATAACCGATGAAGAAGCTACACTATATATTTACGTCAGAGGGCTTAAGCCAGGTTGCTTCCATTGTGGAAGAAGAGGACATATTGCAACGGAATGCAATGAACAAACACAGAAAAATAAAAACAACAATACATCAAAAAACTCAGGAAACGTTACAGAAAGCGAAGACACAAATAACCAACTAGACGAGTTAAACTACCCTACACTACAAAGCACCCAGGAAAACAACATATCTAATAGAAATGAAAGAATTAGCAATCCAGTAAACACTATAACAACAAGAGAAATTAAAACAGATAAGGAAAATCAAAGCAGTGAAAACCCGCCCAATTTAAATAGAATGGAGGAAAAAGAAAACGAGAACCTACCAAAAGAGCTTAAAGGAAAAACAAATGAAAATGATGAGCAATCAGAAAGCATAATAATAAATAAAACGACCACAGAAATCATGGATAAAATAACACAGTACTATCCAATGCTAGAAAGCACATCAATTGAAAGCAGGAAGAAAACACATAAAACAAAAAAAACAAGAGAAATTAAGAAAATTAAAATGAACGAGGAAGAAGATAATCAGATTAATTTAACAGAAGAAACCACAGCAGAAGAGATGGAAATAGAACTAACCACACCAGAAGAAAAAAATTAAAAAAAACACCACACTATAGCACACGTATCCAAACACAAACAGAATCACCACAGGAAAAAAACATGCAAACAAAAACGGCAGAATAAACCATGGTCCAATTTAAATCTCCCTCGCAATATAAGTTAAACTCAATGAAAATTAAGATAGGCACAATAAATGTTCGGGGATTAAACTCGAAGAAAAAATACAAGAAATCAATTACTGGATACAACAACTCCAACCTACCATTAAAACTATTACTGAAATAATAGTGAGCGTTTAATAAAATTTATAATTACAACTTTAAATTATCGTAATATATTTCTTACTATAAGATCTTTTAATTGGCCAACTCAAAACTGTAGTAAATCGTAAGATATTCACGAGTATTAATTCACTCAGTACTTATAAGAATTGTGTACTTAATTTTCAGTGAAGTATTTAATAGCTTCACACTCTTAGATCAAAACACTTCTGCTTCACCTATTTATATATAAAAGTAGGTCGGAGTAAAGAAGGATTCTCTCTTTTCTTCATAGCGTAAGCATGTATTTTAAAGACCTACAGAGGTCCCTAGTGACGATTTTTTCAGACGCTCATTGCTAATGTTTACAGCCTTGTTAAAACTATGACTTGTAGAAACGAAAATCGACAACGGATCGCAAATAAATCTCAGCACAATTCTTATGTTTTTGATCAGGGTTTCTTTGTTCTCTCCAGCCAATAAGAATGGGTTTTTCGCAAGCATGCTCTAGAGCCAACACTAATGCCCTCTTTGTTTAAGTGGAACAGGTTTAATTTTTATTTTAGCCAAAGAAGTCGGACCATTTACAAACGTTTAAAACTAATCATACATAGACGCGAATCTATTAATAACCACATTCAATAATAAAAACTTCTCAATAAATATTATATTTGTATATATACCACCAGGACCAACTGTAATTAACAGAATAATAACAACAATTAACTCAATCCTCTCAAACAATCCCTACCCAACTATTCTTACGGGAGATTTCAACATAAGTTATAAGAAATTTATTACGAAATGGATACACCAGTTAACATTTCCACTCATGAGTGCAGAAGATTTTCTACCACCTAACTCTATATCCTTTTATAACAATAGACACGGAACTTTAATAGATCTAATGTTTTATTCCCCAATGCTGCATCATTCAATAGAAATAGCACTTTCCCCAACCCCTTTTTCAGACCATGCAGCACAGATAATAACGCTAAACATAAACACACACCGCAGCGCAATAATTAATTTGCAAAAAACGATCAGGATCCTACTACCAGACAATACTACAGAGTCACTTTTTTCAGAAATTTATATAATGATAAATAAAATAAATCAGCTTGAATTAGACCCGATATCCAGATACATAGCTTACACTAACATGCTTTCATTTAATATAAACCATATCACACAAAAATCAATCCCTCCCTCCAGGCTAATTACATTAGCAGATGAAATATACAAAAGAATCAGTCTGTCTAAACCGGTTCAACATAATCAAACAAACATAATTAAACTCACCCAGCTCTATAAACAGACTTGCAATAAATTAAAACAATATCTAAGCATAAAAAAGAAAAAAATTTGCCTAGCACAGCCACACACATGGACACGCGGATATATTAGGTGGGCTTTGGGGTACCCATCCATAAATAAAGTTCCCATGGCGCTGGAATCGGAAAATAAGATTACAGCAGGATTTAACATGATTGCACCTATATATAACTATTTCAAAACAAAGCTAACTAAGCATGCACAATTCACACCCAAAGAAGATTATTTTGGAACAACTGAAGATGAGATGCCATTTAAAATCGAGGATTTTAAGGTAGTGTTAGAATCAATCCCACCCACATGTCATCCAGGACCTCCAGGCATTCCACAGTTTGTACTTGCACATCTTAGCCAAATTACAAATACATACCTGTGTCAATTGGCAAATCAAATATCACAAAAAATTTATAGCATACAGGGATTATACAAGATATCAATGGTACCATTTATGAAAAAACAAGAACCTATTACCAAGATCACCAACTTAAGACCTATCTCAATGGAGCCTTTAGGAATTAAACTGCTAGAAAAAGTAATAAAGGTGAAAATTGAACCATTTATACTGACAAAAATATCACAACATCAGTATGCAAAGAAAGGCTCATCCACAGGTCAGGCAGCACTAATCTTTAAAACTATAATTAACTCAGTAATTAAGAAGAAGAAATATGCTCCAATTGCAGTACAACTAGATTTTGAAAGTGCTTTCGACTCGGTACCAATAAAAATCTTACTAAACCAACTAAAGGAAACACAAATACCACGATCAATATTATATGCAATAGCACCTACTTTTAAACAGAGAAGTACATATCACACTTAATGGAAGAACATCATCATCATTCTATCCCACTCAATCAATACCACAAGGGTCACCACTGAGTACACTACTGTTCACATTCTACATAAACCCCTTATTGGAAGAAATTGAAAAAAAAATACAGGGAGTGTTAATACCAAATACAAAAAGATACATTCCTTGTATAGCTTATATGGACGATATCACAATATTCTTAACATCAAAAAAGCAACTACAAGCACTACAAAACATCATAGAAGAATATACAAAAAAATTCAAACTTAAAATCAATATCAATAAGTCAGCTGCTTGGACAATTTTTACAGGGAAAGTAAACAAACAAATTTATCAAGGAAAGCCCAGCAGTTTTCTAGGTTTTCCATTTTATCTGGGAATGAGTCAAATGAGAACAACAATACAAAACAAACTCAAAGTGGATGCAGAAAGAATCACAGAATCATTATCCAGATCATATCTATCAATATACACAAAAATATCATTATTCAATCAACTCATAATGTCAAAAATAAGCTACTATTTACCAATAATCAGTTTCACAAAACCATTTATAGCCTCAATTAATTCATTTTGTAGCAAACTACTATGGAACAGGAAAGTAGTTGCCATTTCAATAAAGCAACTCAACCAACCAACAAAATGGAATGGTCTGGGACTTCACTCAATATCAGTGTTTCAGACACAAAAAACAATAAATCTGCTAATAGCCATAGTCAAAAGATTTCCAGATATTGAACCAATACTGGAGATCATACCCACAGATCGTCCACCACCTACAAACAATTATATCTTTACGTTGCTTGAAAGCATTGAGAGCATCAAAAACAAAGTAACGCTGAAAAGTCCAATAAAATATACATATTGGCAAATACATGATTTCCTAACACAAAAACAATCTGAGAATAACCAAATATCTGTATTGGGAATTGATAACAGCCAATTACTTAAAAAATTTAGGAAATGGTACCTGGAACCAAAATTTTATGATTTCATAATTAAAGTCAATTTGAAAGCACTACCTACAAGTCATTTTATTAGATACAGAAGATTCTATATAAATATAGATCCCTTGTGTATGCTGTGTCACAGGGATGAGGAAACACAGGACCATTTCATACATAATTGTTCAGGACTTGAAAAAGTAAGACAGATGATGGTTGGCGGATATAGGAAAAATGGAACCACAATAGATGAGATTCTACAAACATTCAAAAATAATGGAATACCCACCATTAGGGCAGCCACTTTCAGCCTATATGCATTCTGGTGTACCAGATGCACTTTTACACTGGGCAACAACACAAGAAGGCACCCTAACACCTATAAGAACAAATTGCAAAAAATAAAAGAAAGAGACAGCATTATTGCACCACCTGATATCTTTGCAGCAACATGGTCTCTTTTTAAAATTCAGGCCACTTTATAATAAAGGATATAATAGAAAAGGACAGAGGCAAACATGAAATTCAGTGTTGCAAGAACATGGAAAAATTACTGAAACCATGATCATTGATTTATATTGTACATAAACTTGGACAATAAATATTTTATAAAGTGTTGAAAAATCTAAAACATTGTGAAAGCCACTATCTAAGTTCTAAAAAGACAATTTTTAAGTGCAAAGAGACTCTAATCAAACATACAGACTGTAATGTAATAACTGTGTAAACCTATGTATAACACTATGTTGAATCAACAACCAATGTAACCACTTGTTTTTGAATAAAGTTACCTTTAAAACATCATCATCATCATCATCATCATCATCATCATAATAATAATAATAATAATAATAATAATAAGAAGAAGAAGAAGAAGAAGAAGAACAACAACAACAATAACAATAACATGGTTAATCACCTCAAAAGTCAGGTAGCATTCATGCATGATGTGGTAGGTTGAATGTAATAGTTCCCATTAATAGATAAACTGAATTTTCTTTTTATTATACTAAACATGGGCATGAATTAGGAATGCTTAATGGCACTGGAAATAGCAGGTCAAACTTCAATCTGAAACCTTTAGCTATGAAGCTCATTACACTTCTACTACACCAAGTCATATAAAAACAAATAATCAAATATTTATCTCAATAAGTCATGTGATGTTCAAGCACTCAAGAGACAGATTTAATCTTAATTCAGAAACCTCTAACACCAGTGACCATTATGATAAAACCCCAATAATCCATGTGGGGTTCCAAATCAATAAAAAAAACATATAACTATGGATCAAGACTTTAACTTTTCATGTACCAGATGACAAGAACTACATATTTTGTGAATTTTGATTCTCTAAATCCACGTTTAATCTCTGCATTGTAATCAAGTTTTGAACAAATCGTTTTAGCCCCTTGCAGGACTCACATTTAAGGATTAACTTTAATATAATTAACTATTCTTTTAACCAATCTCCCATATCAGCTACAAATTACAGCAGTGCTCTGCACCCTGTATTTTTATAAATGGAACAATCTCAAGACAATCATAAACAACACAAGTAGTAATATCATTTATGAGTGATCATTTCCAACAGACACAGCATTACAACATAATAATCAAAACCATCCTAAGTCAGCTGTATGGTAGCATCCAAGCAACTTAATTCTATGTCGGAAGTTTGTTCTGAAATCAGAGATTTGGAAAAAGGAAAAGATCTACATAGAATAAATTCCCATGAAAAGTGGTTATCTATAAAAAAAACCTTACAGAAAAACATAAAAAAATGTCAAAAGAAAAAATAATTATTGGTACTGCAGGCCAAAGATAGCAGATAAACTAATGAAAATCTGCAATCAATATAACATCGGAAGTTTCCCAAAATTATAGTATAGCTATGAGAAATCGTAACATCTACAAAACCTGAAAAACACAACATCTGTAAAATATGTAATGTGGAAGAATGTTTTTTGGTGAAGCCAGGCACACCATTAAACAGCAGAAGTAAATCTAACACCATGTATGTATCAACAACATATGCATAATTGGAAAGATAAAAATATTGGACAGAGAAGGAAAAATAAAAAATAAATCAGAGAAGATGTCACATGATAATGGTAAATAATCCCATAAGTTAACTTAGTGTGATAATTCATATATTTGGAAGCCACTCTTCAACTTTGCCCTTCAGAAAAAACTGAAGAAATTAAGAGGACCCTCATAGATAAGTATATGATTGACTGTAATCTTTTATAGAATAGCCTAGTTGGTTAGAGCATACTTGAAATTTAATATTCACAGATATAAAGATCTAGATTTTATTTCCATACTAACACTGACACAGGTCAGATCAGCAACATATGAAGAAGAGAGAATAATACCATTTTGAAATGTGTTACTAACTAAAATGTGTAATATTATTAACAGTTAAATGTGTTTGAAAAGTTAAAATAAAATTTGAAATTTTCTAATGACATTTAACAATTAATATTATATCATGAAAATAGTCCAACTTAAAATTACTGGTATCTTAATTGCTTTTAACATGGTATAAGCACTGCTTCTGTAAATACTATTATTGCAACAAGGTGAATACAATATGAACAGAATCATTAATTAACAATAAATTAACAGTTGATCAATCTTGGTAACCACACAACACTGTTAAACTAAATCTGAATTGTTCTTATATTACCAACTTTTGTTTCCTGCTAAATATTTGCCTTAATGAACTCATGTTCATAATGGATGTTGCATGTGGCATTTCAGTATTTATTTATATGTTGGACTATTTCCAACATTTACTTTTAATTGTTAAATGTTTTTAGAAAAATCCAAACTTCTCCAATACATTCAACTGTTAATAATAGTACAGAGATTAATATATAATACAATGTATTGTATGGTGTTATTCTCCTCTCTTCTTCAGGTGTTTCTGGCCAGACTATGACAGCTCTAAAATAGGAATCAAACCTGGTACTTCCATTATCTAGTTTTATTTGGTTAATGTCTTTAGAAAAATTCAAACTTCTAAAATACATTCAACTATTAGTTGTAATTCAGTAATTAGTATGTAGCACAGCGTTTTATTTTTTCTTGTTCAGCTGACCTAACTAGTGACATTACTATCATGGGAATCGAACCTGAGACCTCTAGAGTCATGAATAAGTACTTATTTTAAGGTGACACTCTAATCCACTAGGATATTTGGTTAAAATATTATCTTGATTTCAATCTAGTTAATTAGAGTGTCACCTTAAATTCAATGTCCATGAAACTAAAAATCCCAGTTTGGTTCCCATGCTAATACTGTCACTAGTCAGGCCATAAAAAATGAGAGGAAAACAACAGCATTCTAAACATTGTATTGTATACTAATCTATGTATTATTAATAATAGTTAAATCTATTGGAGAAGCTTAATTAAAGTTTGAATATTTCTAAAGACATTTAACAATTAATTCTAGATGATGAAAATAGTCCAAATTACAAGTGTCATCACCACAAACCTTAAGGCAAACAGGTTAATAATGATTTATAAGTTTGTATGTAGTACCTCAAATGCAATAAAACTGGTATTGTCATGATCAGAAACTTCAAGTTCTGTGATTGGCTAGAAATAACTTTTTCACAACTAAGCTATAACACTCTAGTAAAGTTATTTATGCTTAGAAACAAGTTATTCAGTAACAATTTTAAAACTAATTTTGCTACTGACATATCTCACCTTGCCTTCAATAATGGAATAATTCAGATTCCATCTTATCTAGATTGAATAGAGCATTCATCACCATGGACATGTATATACAAATAGATAACATATATACAATACAAAAATATGTCAATAGACAATAAATCTCACTGAATCTGAGTGTTTTCATTGTGGATGGGGATCTAGCAATAAATAGTCAATCCATTTGGAGGTGAAGTCAGAGAACTACTCCGAGAGAGAACTATTATCAAACCTGAAAGACAGAATACACATTCTCCCAGAGATTCAACTGTCAAACTAAATGGGTAATGCAGCAGGGAAAATCTACTTTCAGGATTGGAAACTGCTAGAACTTAAGACAGACATAAGGCAAGCCTGTCAGAGGCAAAACTCTTCATTGATTACTTTGGCTTGCACTGAGTGATGCTACTGTATAGAGAGTTTTGCCTCTGTGTAAACAGCTTGTATAATCATCTGGTGTTTAGTGGTTTAAAGCCTGTCAGATTACAGCCAGAAATGTCACTGTACCTAATGATGAAACAGGCCATCTCAGAAGAACTGGAAGTAATAGGTAAAATTATAGGCGCACTTGGAGGCACTTCTTTCTATAGTTCTGTGGAAACTAGAACCTATACCTTGCTAACTGTAGCAGGCAGTGACACTTGTTTCATTAATAAATATATATTATTATACATATTTGCATGTGTCTGTGTTTATATTGAATCACAGTAATCATAACAGCTTTAACTAATAGTGATACTATTTGATGACAATTATGATAAAAATTGTATACAAATTATAATAATAGAAACAGGCTTTAAGTCAAATAAAACAACTTCATAGGTTTATATAATTCTGAAAAAATGCATAGCTATAAAGAGAACTTGCATCTGTATTGCTATTAGAGTACAAAGAATCGTTTAACATTATAGTGCTGTATATCTCTGGTCAAATCTAAATGAATTAATAGGATAAGCATATCATTAACTGCAATCTCTGAATTCTTCAATCATTATTTGAAAAATAATTAAAATATGTTACAATATTGAGTGTCACGCAGAGGCAAAATTCTCCATACAGTAGGGCTATTCAGTACAAACCAGAATAAGCAATAGATGCAGGATGGTTTGTGCATAAAATCCCTATCCAGTGCCCACTCATCCAATATCCACAGACTAGTTTCTAGCTCATGGCATTCATCAATGAGGAGTCTTGGATCTGAGAGCACTGCATCTAGATATTGAGATCTAATGCAACCCTCCAGCAACCATGTTTTACTTATTAGCTAATTATAAAGCTTTGAGTCCAAAATGAAAACACTATAATGTTTTCAATTCAAGCTCCTCAGCTTTATAGTCATATAGATCTGAACTCAGTTCAACATTCATACATTTTAGTGTCTTTGATTATTTAATAACCACAGTCATCATAATCCTATTGGGCAGGATTGGTATTAAACCACTAAACAGCACATGATCACCATTCTTTATTTTTACCCAAGCTGTTTACACAGAGGTAAAACTGTCCATACAGTAAGCATAAAGAATGGTAATGTCATTTGTTGTGGAATTAGAATTGTTGTTTTTCGATCTATATGTTATTTATAATATATATAAAACATCTGAAGTGATCACAGTTAGCAAATACCTTCCTTTATAATTTTAATTTATCAAACATTTGTAAACTTTCTTATCAGCTGCTTTTCCCCATCATTAAATATTTACATTGGTTATAAAGTTACACATTCAATTTATTAAATTTCCCATCAATAAAAGTTGTATACATTTTCTTTTAATTAATTCGCTAATAATAGGATCATTTTCAAAGACCTAATTGGGATTCCTTTTTTTTTTTTATTAGTGGACTTTAGAATAGACTTTTGCCCACAGTGCACCTCATAAAAAAATTATTTGATTTAATAAAATGGCCGCCTGAAAATCCACCAATTATATTTAAGCTTTTTGTTAGCCATTGAAGTTCTAGCGATGTATATATTGTACTTACAAAGCACCACATTCAATTTATTAATCAGCATCCTTCTTTTTAGTTTATCCCAAAATAGATAAACTTACATTCATTCACAACACACAGAAGAATTCTATGAACCAGTAACATAAACACGCACGAATATGCATAGCAGTAATTTAGGATTGGCACTGAGGGAAATTTTCCATGAGTAGGAAATCAAATTTTCTAGCATAACGTCCGATACATAACCAGTTTTGTTTTTTTTTTAATGCAGCTATCATTTCAATCTAAAGACATGCTGATTCTAAATAGGCTTTCAGGTTTTTTTTAGACTGGCTTCATGGAACAAACTCCATTAGCTGTCCAATATTGGTTGGTTAATAGGTATTTACCTATTCTTAGCTGGGGAGCAAAATAATAATGAAGCAACATGAAACACTCACTACTTATATTTAGTAAATCTGATACCGATTTCGATGTCATTGCTGTTTTGCGTGGGGGGGGGGGTATTAAAAGAGGTTTGTTTTGAAGTTGTTGTTTTGTTTAAAGATTATTTTTATCTTTTGCCTACTTTAAAATAGCTTTTCAAAGCACATGTAGATTTTGATTTAAAAATAATGAGTGATTTGGTTCTCTATGTTGTAACAGATTATATAAAAAAACATACTAATAGTGTGTAAGTGCTTGCATACGCTTAAATTCTTGAAGACAAGTAAGCAACAAACAAAATACTGTGATAAAATTTCCCTGATTGTAACAGATTATATATAAAACATTTTTTTTTTTTCATGTGTCAAACCATCGGCCGGGAAGCGAACCCGGGAAACTGCTTGTAAGGCAGCTGTGCTAACCTCTCGGCCAAGGTGTCCCTGATACTCACGGAAAGTTAATTATTGCAGGCCATCTTCTTTATTTATTACTAGATTCTCTAATTTTAGAGGTTTATCATAAACTTTAATATATATAAAATTTAAATATTAAAATTAATTCAAATTCTGTTTTATAAAATATTCGGAATATTGCTTAATTAGCAGAGATTTTTTTTAGACAATTAAGTCAAGGCGTATCTGAAAAATGATTAAGTATCTGTTTTATTCTAGTCTGGCCTTAATGCCGAACTGAAAGCTTTTCTAATTAAGTCATATGAGAAAATGGATTTAGGAAATTAGTAATTTCAAAACCTAGTAATTTTTGGTTTTACATATTTATTAACGCAAGTTATTAACCTAATTGTTGGTGATTATTTATCTTTTCAGCATATATGTGCTTGAGTGTATCAGTGTTATTAGATAGAGTGGAGAGTGGTGGGCCATGTGAAAGTCTGTGCTCATATACCCTATATTATTATAACCTAATTATTTGTAAATATTTTTTTCTCTTCCTTCTTTGCTTTTGCTTTACATATTCACATATTTATTTAATATTAAGTTAAATCTAGTCATTTGTCAGTAAAAGGATATTTAACTATTAGTAGCTGGAGAGTAAGGTTCCCAAGTTAATCTGGTTTATAATTATAATATCATGGCTAATTGTTACTTAGAACGTATGACATTTAAATACCAAAGTAGTAATTTAGAAACAGTAATTTCATTCGATTGATCAAACAGAGATTTATACATAAACTTTCCTCAACTAAAAATTGACCGGTGCTAAACTACATAGGGCAATCTAGATTAATCAGATGAGTGCCTGTGTAAAAAATAATATAATTAAAGGGGATTTGAACCCAGACTTTTATGCTCCCTACAGTCGTCCATTCTATCCAATATAATTGATACACATGATCACATAATGTGAAATGGATAAATGATCTCCAATACATGTAAATACATGTTGTATCAGCACCTATCAGTTGCTCCAGATCATCATCTTCCACACATACATATAATCAGTAATAGATAACAAATCTACACACTTTAATGGACAGGCTTCAATCTTCTCTACTCTCTAGCTCTTCAGCCATCCATATTATGGAAAAGTTGATGATGGAATGTTCAAAGCCCTTGGTGATATTAATATTATAGTCACAGCCATGTTGACCTTAAGTCAATCTGACCTCTCATATGTAGGACCTTAATATGTCCATTTATATACTCAGAGAAGAGATGGGCAGAATACAGGTGAAAAATAATGGTAAATCTTAAGCTTAGTATCAGTAGAAGGTGATACTTCCTCTCAGTAAAAGTTTTCATTCTTCATATGAAGATTGGGCACAATCCATCTGTAGAACTGGATTCTTTTTCTCTAGCAAGAGTTGATACTTCACCTTAGTAGAAATTGAGACTTTCCTAGTAGGTGTTGACTAATGCCTCCTCCTAGTAGAAATAAATTCTTTCCTTAGTAAGTGTTGACACTAATCCTAGTAAAAGCTAACACCAATTCTCATTAGTGGGGAGGCCCACATCATATATATACAGTATATATATATATACTGTACTCTTGCTTAAGGTAAATCTGACCTAAAGATTCTCCAGCTAACTATCGCTAAATATCATAAACTACAGTCAAGTTATGTAAATAATAACTATTGAAGATAAATACTATTATAACTAGCTCAAAATGCACTTCTAAGGTATAATATCTGTAATATCCGCACTTACGACTGGGCCAAGGTTATAACTGCAAGTCATACTGTGCGGCCAGCAAATAACGTTATACAATTCCCACGCTGTTCTTTCTTAACGAACCTCTCCAACGAATGCCTTGCTCTGCAACGAATGCTTCTACCCTGCAACTAATGCTCTGCTCTGCAACTAATGCCCTTCTCTGTAACTAATGCCCTTCTCTGCAACTAATGCTCTTCTTGCAACTAATGCTCTTCTTGCAACTAATGCTCTTCTCTGCTGCGGTGTCTTTCAGCTACACCCGTGAACTACATTTTCACTGGGTGTGCTAGTCATTTACCGCCAGCACTGATGCGAGATATCTTTTCTGATGTTAAACAGACGTCTCTCCAATACTGCTCGCTACTCACTACTGCTTGACTGCTCTCTACTGGAGTTGTCCTCTAATTCCTGCTAGATGTTACACCGTCTTCTATTCGCTCTCTGACAACTGCAACGATCTCAATCAATGCACTGACCAATAAGGTAACGTCTCTTATCTAGAAGCATTTGTAATTAGCAAATACTTCTAGGAATTGTCGATCGCCATTACGTCAATGCACTAATTAAATTCCTCAGTTATCAGAGCGCGATCTAAAAACAGCCTTACGAATAAATTCTAGTTTTTCTGGAGTGAACAAAAATGTCTGCCCTTTTTACAAACACTACAATATCTAACACAATTAATATTTCATAATAATTAAATGTAATAAATTAACCAAGTTAAAATATAATAATAAAATGATCATGATTCCAAGTAATTACTCAGCTCATTTATTATAATAACAATTTAAATTACAACTAACCCATTAATTACAATTACCAAATGGTTCAAATGAAATACTAATACAGAATTATGAAAACTCATTACACGAGACATTCAGCAAGGTACAATGGCTTAATATTGAGGATGTATCCCGAAAGATATAGTCTCAATGGCATAAGAATATTACCCCTAATTAATTCATAAAAACAAAACGATCTCGTCATACTCTCGTGTCTTATAACACACGTAGGATTACGAGACATTCAGCAAGGTACAATGGCTTAATATTGAGGATGTATCCCGAAAGATATAGTCTCAATGGCATAAGAATATTACCCCTAATTAATTCATAAAAACAAAACGATCTCGTCATACTCTCGTGTCTTATAACACACGTAGAATAATCCTAACTCAATAATTTATGAAATTTATTATGAAAACAATAAATTAATTACTATTCTTTTATAAAAATAATATTTAAAATATAACATTAACTAAATTTCTATCCATCATCATTTCATACAACTCTACAATTATTTAATATCTCAGGTTCACCTCCCAATAATAATGATAGACAAATGAATACCATGTAGTTAAATATAATGAGGGATTTTATATATATTTAAGTACCTCATAAAACAACAAACAACTAAAACATCTTAACGATTCGAGCGTTTTTAGCCGAGAGGTCAGCGCAGCGGCCTTGCAATTAAGCAGTTGTTTGCAGACGGTTGTTGCGGGTTCGCTTCCCGGCCAATGTTATGACAAATGGGGGGGGGGAACGTGACTAAAATCATAAATTTTTATAAAAAACATCACATAATCTTTAATTTCTTATGTGGCATTCACAGAAAATATTAAATTCTTAATATAATTGCAATATATAATACTGTATTTAAAATTGACATTGGATAATTTTCATATCACCAATAATTATATCTTCTGTAATAACAACAATTATGAGAATATATTTTCATTAATCACGTGCAATAATAATGTTCCAAATAATCTTTGCAAATCATGTGGGGCAGATACGAAGATTTAAAAGAAAAACACACTCGAACAAATCAAACTCTCAAGATGATATTAATTTTAAAATTTTATTATAATTTAACAATAATATGTTCATAATAATACATAAATTTATAAACTTAAAATATTAACAATATAAAATAACCTAAGAAAATTAATTTATTTACATAAAAAAAAACATATCTAACATACAGGCTATATATATATACCTGTACAAACAATGTAATATGTAAGGTATTTTGAGCTCAGACTTTCACACCCTCAACTCTCCACACCATCTCATACCACTGATACACTTGACCACATATATGTCTAAAAGATAAATAATCACCAAATAAATAATCACCAAACCGTATTTCGTGCTAAACCAGCACGTATTTCGTGCTAAACCAGCATTCGTCAGTTGGTCCAGATTATCATCTCTACACATATATACAATAAGTTCTCAAATTTATATTAAGATAGCCAATCTTCATACTTTAATGGACAGGGTTTAATACTCTATAGAAAAACAGAATAAAATAAACAAACATAAAATAGCCTTCATTCCGACTATTTACTATGGAAAAATAAAATTATATAATACATTATAATAGTAATCTATTATTTTCATAATTAAGACAACATTCTATTGTCATTTTGATAATAACACAATGACAATAAATAAATATGTCTTATTAAATTCATACTACTGTATATGTTATTTAAAATAACTATAATTTAGTAATGCTTAATACTATAAAATTTAATTAAAGTTATCACTTATCTAACTATAGTATTAAAATAAAATAAATTATGAGGCACTTCTTTTACATCACAGTAAAGTATTTCTCTTCAGCTTCGGGATATGTTCTAGCATTTCAATGCAAAATTTAAATAAAGAAAAATATAATTATTGCATCACTTTATATAATTAATTACTTTTAAAACATTTAAAAATATAAATAGTCAAAATAAGAGTCATAGATCACATAACACTATACTCTTAAACTTGTAAGTTAAAATCAATGAGGATTGCCAATTCCTCAACAAGCTTTGTGATAAATGCTTAGCTAGAGAAAGCATTTAAAATATCTCTGTCAGGACCCCCCCCCAAACCTCTGACCATGGTTTTGTGCTCTGGCACTCCTCAGAGAGGTGCTAGGATAGGTTCAGATCACTAGATCTAAAAACACTAGCCCTAGCACCTCTCTGAGGAGTGCCAGAGCACGAAAACATGGTCAGAGGGTTGGGGGGGGTCCTGACAGAGATATTTTAAATGCTTTTTCTAGCTAAAGATTTATCACAAAGCTTGTTGAGGAATTGGCAATCGTCATTGTTTATAACTTACAAGCTTAAGAGTATAGGGTCATGTGATCTATGACTCTTATTTTGACTATTTATAGTCTCTGCCTTAAGTCTTATGCAATGTTGTATTGCAAAGACTACTAATATATGGTATGGCTGAATATCTCTCAGACCCATATAGCTATTTGAGTTGGATAGCTGGGTTTGAAGACATATAGGTGTCTGAAAATTTCCACTCAATACATAACTTTTAGTTAAATGCTGGCTTTGGGTTAGTGTTTTTTGATTTAGTGTCTGAACCTATCCTAGCACCTCTCTTAGGCATGCCAGAGCACAAAACCCTGGTCAGAGGTTTGGGGGGGGTCCTGACCGAGATATTTTAAATGCTTTCTCTAGCTAAGCATTTATCACAAAGCTTGTTGAGGAATTGGCAATTCTCATTGTTTATTTAAAAATATAATTCTATATTTTTTTTCTGTTTTATGAGTTCACTCTTCTTATAGCAAATTTTAAATTATATTAAAGAATTATATTACTTGACATTCTTTATTTATTCAATTTACAATTTATATCCATCATAGCATTCCAATATCATGTGTTCATCACTCTTTCTCATAATCCAACCAAAATATGCATTAATATTTGAGTTTAATGATCTCTAACATTCAAACATTCATAGGAATATCAAATCATTCATTCTCTATTTTTATATATAAGCAGTAAATAATTCAACATCATTTGTGATAGAATCTCTCTCCTTTTGTATTCACAAAATTCCCAGTCTAGTTATTATTCTAATCATTTTTAAAACTATCACTTACATTGTAATACTATTGATAGTGATTATAGTGAGGGATATAAATGTAATAATAACTCAAACAAGTGTGAAACAGTATCATGTTTACAGTGCTTAAGGTCACATATCATGTACCTTAAATTTCAGTCATGGCTTCTATCTGACCTCTTACTGAACTGTGGAAAGAATGCAACTGCCCATGTAATAACTATACTGTTCTTTCTTACCTTTACTTTACTCATTATTACTGAACTATTTTACACTAACGCTAGATTATGAACCATTTCTTTAATATATTGAAGAATATAACTGTTTTATTATTATTAAGAACTCTGACCTAAATATTTATTATTATTTTGTGTCCAGCATGTTTATGGACATCATCTTATTCTGACTCCAAATGCCAAACCTATGCATTGATAGGAATTATGCTAGAAGGGATAAGAAAATAGTGATAAATTCAGAAATGCCCAGTCGCAAACTAGCTCACTCAGGGCAGGTGGTACTGAGTCCATGGGATATATATATATATATATTATAATAAAACCCTTTACCTTTCACTAGACTGGAGTACTCTACCAAATATGTATATATGATGTATCAATATACGTGCCTATGTATTTTTATTTAATTAAGTGGTTTTGACCTAAAATATTATTATTCAAAACTTATGGATTTATTCTCGCAACTGTAATATATCCCCAACGCATATTTACGGTCATCCGAAGGACCCCAAGCTCCAATCCTATACGAATTTAAGAATTACGCGAAGTGGATATATTACCAACAAGAATATTATTTACGTAAGGTGAGAGAGGTTTTGGCCATCAGCTAGGACAGTCTCATGGTCGGGTAGCATCACAGCTGGGAGTAGCTACAAATGGGTTTAAAAGTTCTTTCTCTTTTCCTTTTTTTTTTTAAACATAAAGAAAAAAGCAACTAGATAAATAGATCTATAAATAAATAACTAATTCAACATTCTATTTTTTTTGTATATTTACTTAATATTTAAAAAAATGTATTTATTACTCTGTTATTTTAAATCGCACACATACGTCACACTTTCCAATAGATCTCACATATATATCTCAAGTAGTGAAGGTTGATACTACGAAAAGGTTTGTATCATGTGACTTTCGACACTAATTACTTTATTACGTCCGTATTGCAATGAGGCTTTAAGGAAATCTTATTAAATTAGTTCATACGTCACCTCCACTTATTATAGTAAGTAAAACAAAAGAATTTCCTTTTCATAAAGAAACATAAAATCATTAATTAAAGTTCTTTACCTGACTCTTCCCGGGATGTAGTAGAAGCAGATTTATCTATTTATTAAAGAGTTCCGTTCCACAGGTAAATTAGGCAATTCAAGGTGATTTGAGATCTTCATGTCCATTGGCCGATGAGATTTATCCTGATTCCATGCTGGAATTATGTGTTGTTTTGAGGCATCATGGTTTTATTGAGGCAGCTGCAGCAGGTTGGAATTAGGGTTTGAATCCGATGAGGCCTTCTCTTACCCTGACATTTCTTTTGAAATCATCATTATATAAGCTAAATATTTATAACCTTTTTGGTGTTCATGGTTGTAGCTCTGCCGGAAAAAGATCCAATGCATTCTGGGTGGCTCGCTTTTATAGCCCCCTCCATTTATTCTAGAAGCTTCTTTTTTTTTTATCTTCACTTCCGAATTTCAATGTGGACTAACCAGACATTCTGGGTGGCTCACTTTTATAGCCCCCTCCATTCGTTCTAGAAGCTTCTTTTTTATCTCACTTCAGATTTTCAATGTGGACTAACCAGATCTGTTAGACGTGTGAAAAACTTGTGTCGTAGCTTCTATTGTAATATAACAGAAAAGAGAATCTCATTCTGCACCTCTAGTTTTTAAAGTGTGAAACAAAATCTTGTTTTTCTCTTTTCACTATTTAATTCATTCATACACGCATTTGTCACACGCACATGTATATCATTTAAAAATGACAGAGTCCCTCCCCCTGCATTTGTGTATTTGTAACCACCACCATGTAATAAAAAAAATATATTATATATATCTACATCTACATATTTTACTGATTAAATAATATTTGTGACTGGGTTCGAACCCATTCTGTCACAATACCCCCTCCTCCAAAAGCCTTCAAATACATTTGCATATTTTGAATGGCTCTTTTCATACAACACATGTATTTTGCCTCATATGTCTCTCTTCTTCTTTTCCTGTTCCGAAGTTCAGCTTCTCAGGTGGTCTCTTCTCTTCCAGTGTTTCTCTCCATTTTGGAAAGGTATCTACTCCCGTTCCCCGCCCTCTTTCATTCTCTTTTACTGCTTCACAATGCCCACTGTAGTCATACAAGCTCATGTCAATGGCATTGAGCAGCTCTGCAATCTCTCCCATTGATGCTTTCCCTGCCCCCAAGATCATCTGTTCCATTCTCATGGGCATAATGTGTCTTATAATGCGGAGTATATGACTCTCTGTCATGTTGCATGCATCCAATGTCCACAGTCTAGCCACCTGTTTATGAAAAAATTGTGAATAGCTATCATTGCACCCTTCTTTAAACCTTTCTTGCATAATTTGATAGCATGTTATCTCTTGCCTATCCTCAGACCAAAAGGCCTCCCTCACTTCTTTTTGATACCCTTCAAAAGTAGCTGGCTGTTGACCAAGCGTGTCCCACCATGACTGGACATTGTCTGTGAGGTTGCCGCATGTGATAATTATCTTACTTTCTTCCACCATGGGATTTATATTGAAATATTTTTCTAGGCTACATAGATGCTCAACCTGTGCTTCCCCCATCCTTCCTGCAGATGGATGAAATTTTTAGGAATTGGTTCATACTCCCTTGCACCATCATGTGACTTATTACCGCTGCTGGTTTTTCCGAGGGGTTTACTTGAGTGCCTTGCTTCTGTTTATCTCCACTCTCCATATCTGTCTTTTCACCTTCCTGTTCCCCCAAATCATTCTCTTCTTTGATTCCCACTTTCTGTTCTAATCTGTCCATTCTCTTTCCTATATCTCCGAATCTCAACTGTAGACTTTCAAGCTTTTTCAAAATTCGCTCGAACATATTTTCCTGTTCCTCTTTTTCCATATTCTTTTGTGACCTTGTTTTCATATAATTCTTTTCTTTTATCTTTGATTAATGCCTTGGACCCACTTCCCCATCCCAACATATTGCATTGTCTTCCCGTTAGCCTCTTTAACTCTTGAAACCTCATCGAATTAGACAAAGAAATTAAAAATAACAGATTGTGTATGTTTGGCCTACTGCACAGCTATGAACTGGCAAAACTGGTTATTTCTTAATAGATATATATTTAACAAATTAATGCCCTTCGATTTATTTAATGCTTCATTTGAACTGTATATCTAAACAACCCTTTCTTCAATAAAATATAAAACTTTTCACTTTATTAATGTATTTCTGATCCCTCATAATTCTCCCCATTCCCCTCTACTTCTCTTCGAAGCCCTTTAGTTGGGACACCATTATAACAAAACACTTTACCTCTCACTAGACAGGTGTACTCTACCGAATATGTATATATGATGTATCAATATACGTGCCTATGTATTTTTATTTAATTAAGTGGTTTTGACCTAAAATATTATTATTCAAAACTTATGGATTTATTCTCGCAACTGTAATATATCCCCAACGCGTATTTATGGTCATCCGAAGGACACCAAGTGCCAATCCTATACGAATATAAGAATTACGCAAAGTGGATATATTACCAACAAGAATACTACTTACGTAATGTGAGAGAGGTTTTGGCCATCAGCTAGCTCAGTCTCATGGTCAGGTGGCATCACAGCCGGGAGTAGCTACGAATGGGTTTAAGAGTTCTTTCTCTTTTCCTTTTTTTTTAAACATAAATAAAATAATAACAACTAGATAAATGGATCTATAAATAAATAACTAATTCAACATTCTACTTTCTTTGTATATTTATTTAATATTTAAAAAAATGTATTTATTACTCTGTCATTTTAAATTGCACACATACGTCATTCTTTCCAATAGATCTCACATACATATCTCAAGTAGTGAAGGTCGATACTACAAAACAGTTTGTATCACATGACTTTCGACACTAATTACTTTATTATGTCCGTAATGCAACGAGGCTTTAAGGAAATCTTATTAAATTAGTTCATACGTCACCTCCACTTATTATAGTAAGTAAAACAAAAGAATTTCCTTTTCATAAAGAAACATAAAATCATTAATTAAAGTTCTTTACCTGACTCTTCCCGGGAAGTAGTAGAAGCAGATTTATCTATTTATTAAAGAGTTCCATTCCACAGGTAAATTAGGCAATTCAAGGCAATGATTTGAGATCTTCATGTCCATTGGCCGATGAGGTTTATCCTGATTCCATGCTGGAATTATAAGTTGTTTCAAGGCATCATGGTTTTATTGAGGCAGCTGCAGCAGGTTGGAACTAGGGTTTGAATCCAATGTAGCCTTCTCTTACCCCGACATTTCTTTTGAAATCGCCATTATATAAGCTAAATATTTATAACCTTTTTGGTGTTCACGGTTGTAGCTCTGCCGGAAAAAGATCCAATGCATTCTGGGTGGCTCACTTTTATAGCCCCCTCCATTTGTTCTAGAAGCTTCTTTTTTATCTCACTTCCGATTTTCAATGTGGACTAACCAGATCTGTTAGACGTGTGAAAACTCGTGTTGTAGCTTCTATTGTAATATAACAGAAAATAGAATCTCATTCTGCAACTCTAGTTTTTAAAGCGTGAAACAAAATCTCGTTTCTCTCTTTTCACTACTTAATTCATTCATACACGCATTTGTCACATGCACATATATATCATTTAAAAATGACAGAGTCCCTTCCCCCGCGTTTGTGTAATAAAAAAAAAAATTAAATATTATATATATCTATGTCTACATATTTTATCGATTAAATAATATTTGAGACTGGGTTTGAACCCATTCTGTCACAATTTATATATATGGGTAAGGCAACAGGAATCCGATTACTTAACTAATGAAATGACTATTACATGCATATATTTTTAACTAAATACCTCATACCGATTAAATAATATTTGAGACTGGGTTTGAACCCATTCTGTCACAATATATATATATATGGGTAAGGCAACAGGAATCCGATTACTTAACTAATGAAATGACTATCACATGCATATATTTTTTAACAAAATCATAATGCATGAAATAAACTACAAACAAAGGAATATCTAAATGTGCTCAAATATTTAATGAAACACACATGAAATAATGGAAAGAGAATATTTTAATATAATCAGATATTTAATAAAACATTCGCATATATGCATAAATTTGTTCAGACAAGAAAACAAAATATTAATAATAAAATAATGTTAATCATTTCAAATACCATGTAATTTTTCTGAAGGTGGGAGAACTGATTGAAATATAGTTGATTAAAGTCTATAATTGGCGCTGGGAAATGCACATTTAATGTATTTTAAAAAATAACATGTGTTACTTGAATTCCCCAAGGAAGGGAGTTTATGCAGATTCATGATGAGCATGAATTCATTTGGCACACTATGGCCATGAAAATGGTACGGCATGGGATATCTTGTCACAATTTGTTTTTCGAAGCTCCACAAGGCAGTGACAGACACAGATGGCCAGTCGTGGCTTCTTTTCAGGTTCTGGTGATGGTTCGATCTTGTAGCACTTTTGACTTCATCACAGGATTAGGGTTATAAAGCCTAATATGTTTAAAGCTTTACTCCAGCCTATCATCTCTAGCTGGAGAATATATTTTCTTTAATTGAAACAAAGTCTTCAAAAATTTCTGATGTAAAATATCTATAATACAAATATATAACAGTACAGTAATTTGGCACTTTAAAACTTAAAATCCAAACTAAAATGCCTTCTCATATTTTTCTATTTATATCTTTCTTCATATGTCAAAGCACTGGCCGGAAAGTGAACCCATGACAACTGCTTGTAAAGCAGCTGTGCTGACCATTCAACCACCAACGCTTGACTTCTATTTATATCTTTTTTTTTCTTTTCCAGAAAGTTTCTAAACTTAATAATTTTAGCAATTTTGTTAATCCTAGCACTTGGTATATGAGGCTTGGCTTCTCTTCAAAAAAAAAAACTCCAAAAAATGAAAAAAAAAACATCTCAAAAAAAAAAACTCCAAAAAATGAAAAAAAAACATCTTTTAACATCTTTTCTCTTTTGTCTAAGCAAAAATTTCATTGAACACCTTTTGGAAATAACTTAGAACAATGTCTTTATTAAAAGCATTTGCAGATAACAATCTGTTTAATTTTTCTTTTATTTCCATTAATATATTTCTTCATTTTTTTATTTCTTTTATTTTTATCAAAATTGAAGTATGGCATTTAGACATTAAAATAACACATATAATATGCTTTCTAAATAATTCCTCCCATTCACTTGCCTATACAATAATATATACACACATGTTTCATTAATATAAATGAGCACAATCTCCCCCCCCCCGTGCCCATTTTAACTTTTTTTTTTTAAATTATTTTAAGAACACAAAAATTGCATACATACAACATATAGTTAGTACTAATATCTATACATATGCACATGAATACAACATCACCTTTCTTTGGAACAAGGTTTAATCCCAGCCCTGTTGCAATACCCCCCCATTCTAAAGCCTTCAAACACGGACTATGTGCTTGAATGGCTCAACATTAAGCAATTAAATAAATAATGACAAAAAATATCTTTTCTGTCCTGCAGCTCCAGAAACAAAAGAATCAAATGTCCCATCAATTCAACAATACCCTATGGGTCTGACCACACATGCATCTGATGTGCTATGCACAGTTTACAGCCAACTCTGACTTACTTTGATTACACAATCCCTGAAAAAGGAAAAAGTAACGTAACTAGAGTCTCCTAACCATACTCTGCTGCTTCTGAGTCTTAGGAGTGTGGCAAAATTTAGGAACAATACCTGACCCTTATTTTGAGATTCTGGGTTAGATATAAAATTGCCCCAGAACCTACTCACTTCTGGATTCTTATGGGTAGGACAAGATGTGAACACCATGCTCTCCTTGGAGTCTTGCAGGCTTTGACTTATTAGCAGACTTTCATCATCTACATTGATTAGATAGGTTCTCATGCTCGGTCGACCAGATTGGTAATGAAGATCAGCTATACTGTATGCAACACACCACATATTAGATCCAGCAGCCAATCCCACTATCCACTGTCAAATTTGAGAGGTCACTCCCCTCCCAAAGCTCCACAGCTACAACTTATCTGACTCACTAGGCTTACAACCATGACAAAAATAACAAAGACACACACAAAAAAAAACTCATACTTCTTTATCTACTCAGTTTATATAAATGCCCATATAATAAACTCACAACCTAAAAAAAAACCTTTCAGGATATATATTTATATACACTTTTTTCTTCTCTTTTACATCACTTGATTTATTGGCCATCTTTTGGAATTGGTAAACTCGACTCTTTTCCCTGAGCATAATTAGGCTTGCCTGGCAGTCACTGAATCTTCATACTCACACTGCCATTTCAGTCTAATAGTGCTATCCCCCTACCATGACTTGCTGAGTTCCAATCAGGTCCCTCATTCTCCACACCAAATCTCACAACCTGAGTGCTCCGAACTCCTATTCCTCTAATCATACACATTCATATCTATCATGTTGATCAACTCAGCAGCTTCCTCAATGGATGCCTTTTTTATCCTTAACACCATTTCTCCTACTTTCATCAGAAAATTGTGTCTCATGATCCGAATAATGTTGCTTTCTGTCATGTTTCATGAGTCTAGTATTTGTAACTTTGCCACTTTCTGATGAAAGAATTGAGAGTAACTTTCTTGGTCTCCTTCCTTATATTTTTTCTTGCATAACTTGGTATCTCATTAACTCCTGGAAATTATCAGACCAAAATATCTCTCTTTGATACTTCTCAAATGTCACAGATTAATTATTTGCCACTGTAATGGTCAGAAATATGTGATTTGTTAACATAGTGCAGAATTCGACCGCCACACAGAACTGCAGCACCATCTAGATAGCGAAGCCACCAGTAGTACTGAGTTTGAACATAGTTTATCGGTTCCACAATACAATCTATGAAACAATGCATCTGATGCTACACTAGTAAATATTTATTTAGGCATGGGGGTCAGGGAGATGCAAGAGAATCAAGAATTTTATTTTGAGTTAGCCAATAATAACAACATTAATATCAAACATTTATATTTAAAGAATTGAGGAAGCACATTGAATGGGTACCGAATAAATAAAGATGTGATGGCAGACGCATAGTTTGAAATTATTTATTTAAAACATTTTAATAATAAATCATTTAACAAATAATATTTGGTAAGATTTAAAAATATCAGTAGCGGGATTTTCCGATACTGTTAGATATTAAAGAGATACATTTATTTATATAGCTGACGTAATCTAGCTGCCTAAATTCTCGAGCAAGTATTTCAAGAGCATGCCTTCGGGATTTATATCTTTGCAATGCAAGAGTCTAAATTAGGATTTATAATAGTAGTGGCAGACATATATTTATTTCATTAAATAAGATATTTATAAATTACTATGGACGGACATTTATTTGAGAGTGAGTTATGTCACTAATGCAGAGGTGGAGTTATACATTGTATAATAAAGTTAATACAAAGAAACATGTGGTATGTCTAGAAAGGCGATATGAAGGTGGCAGTATATTCAAACTGCGAAGCCGTGAATGAGTTGAGAGCGATGAGCAGGCATTTGCCGTAGGCCCAAAGAGATAAGATGTCATATAAGCATAACTAGGGGCAAGTGGTTCATGCCCCAATTACTTCCTAGCTGCATGACGGTCATCAAGCCCTATGGGAACATTCACTTTGTCCGCTTGTGTAGGGTGACTGGGATTAATTAAAATCCTATAGAATCCGTGAGTATCCAAGGCTTCTAATAAGTCATCGCATCTCTAAAACATAACACATGTATAATTCACAGAATATTCTGTTAAGATTTAAATATATTTTATAACTCGGCCCTACATCATCAACATTTAATAAAGAACGTTTATGACTCTCAAAGAAATGCAATTTATGGAATTATTAATTAAATTTTAATAAAATATAAAAACAATAGGTAAACTAGGGGAGTATTAATAGCTAATATGTCAGCCATTTGTTAAGTAGTTGACCCCTGCATTACAATAAATGAGGCATTGAATGCGTGTCGATTTATATGAAAATATTAAATAATTTATGGAAGTAAATATTAATGAGGATTTGACACGCATCCACTGTTTCAAGCAAACATGGATTTATATTTAGAAAATTATGAGCATGCTATAATTAGATAATAAAATGTAAATTTTAGAAATACGTACCCAAGAAAGATAGAATTAGGCAAGCTAGATTATTAAAGAAATTTACAGAATGAATTAATAATTAAATTCAGTTTTACAGATTATAATTTTACAAGTTATAGTTTACAAGTTATATAGAGTGAGTTATAGCATGATTATTTAGAATACTCTAGAGAATTTGGATACAGGTACCTGTTTATACGAAGTTTTCAAGTTCAGTAGTCAGTAGCAAATTGTTCATGATTTCAGAAGTAGCAGTTATTTCCAGCATTTAGATGATTCATTTAATTTAACAGCGGCAGCAGCTTTTTAATTGTTTGAGCAGCAGATCTTGGTTGGTATTCTGGAGGTCACATGTGAAGGTTAACAGCATACGATCGACCATCTCCAGGGAGAATAGTCTTTGGCACTTTCTACTCGAACATATTGGGGTAGGTGAATTAATATATATATCTGGAGACTCAACTGATCGAGAGCACAGCTAAAGTTTAACTGAAAGTTCTGAGAAAGTCCAAAATGTCCTTCTTTCTAGATCTTATCTTTTAACTTTTGTTATATTTTATTTTTTGATTCAATCATTTGCCCCGAAGATAATCAATACATTCTTTTTATACGTTTAATTTATATAGAAAGCTGCTTTTCTATTGTTCGATTTTATTTTTACATTTAGATTTTGGAATTAAATATTTTAGGGAATTTTTCTTTTTAATTAAGCTATTATCTCTCACCGACCATTACTTTTAAAATTTCAAATACAAAAGGGAATATACGATTATTTTACTTTTACTTAGATTATGATCAATTTTCTAAAATTATTATTAAATAAGAAATTTAAACACAGCAATAAATAACGAACTTTATAATTTAAAATAAATTGTTAAAATTATATATTTTTAAATAACTAAAAGAAAAATACAAACTACATCATTTATTTTTATTTATTGCTTTAAATTTTGTTATCAAATGTGTGTGTGTTTACGGTGGATTTTACACATATTTAATATTACTACACACACAATTTGATACAAAAAAAGTTTAAATTTGGGTAGGATAGAGCGGTGAGTGAGAGACGATAGAAAAAGGTGAAACTTAAGATTCGAATGCGAATCGTACTGTTCCACCACTTTCTGTATTTTTACACTCATTCCTGTGCTGGTTGTTAATCAATGGAATTGTGTAATTATATTTGTTGCTTCATGGTAGTGTATAAACCCAAAGAGCACTCAGTGTTGTATCATTCCTATGTGTAGATTAATGCATCCACAGGAATTTCATTTTACTTCATAAATGTAAGTTTGGGCAAAGTATTTTGTATTATTATGCTAAAATCATTTTTTTCCATCTATAAGTATAACTTATAAGTTGAGTTATAAAGTGTAGCAGGGCAACTTATTTAAATTATCCTCATAATGATTAACTGTTTGTTAATTAATATTTTATCTGAACTGAAGTTTGAATTTTCACTTTGATAGCATTGCATTATAACTAATTCCTGCAAATATAATATTATTTATTATATTATTATAGGTCTATAGTATAGGTTTATTGTTTCTGGAACTGACACATTAGGTATTTTATGATTTGATGTTGAATTTCAATATATTTTCCTCAAGGCAGAAATTAGATCAAATTATAATAAAATTTATGATTAGGCTTTTATAAAACTGTGCCTATGATATGTTTATTGAATGAAACAAATGGAATGACATTTTATTTATTTATTTATTTATTTATTTATTTATTTATTTATTTATTTATTATATTAAACATCCACATCAATTATTTGTTAATCATAGAATTGTAAATAAATATTAATTTATAATTAAACTTATTGTGCCGTTGCTATTTGTCATTCATAAAACCAGAAATCCTATATCTTGAATAGAGCATACATTGGAGTACATGCTGTTGTCAGTATGACATAAGATTCTTAATAATATTCTGAGAAAACATTTGAATGCTTTTTGTCCTTGGTAATTTATGATCTGTGAGGTACAATAAAATCCCATTTGCCTTTTCCATCACTTTAGCTTTGCGTTGTTGATGCTAGTACATGATACAAAATTGATTGATTTTATAAACTTATAAACAAATTTACCAGATCATGCTATGATTGAATTTATTTTCTTAATGTTATAATTGTAATTCATCAATATAACAAGAGTTTCACTGCTATTTATTAAATTATAAATTTAAGTTTATAAGGAAATAACCCAAGTTTTCCATGCTTATTTATTATTGCAAAGCACATACCTAGACTAGCATTTGTACCAAAACCATACATACCACTCCATCTTGTCCATGGTTGGCCATAAGGTCTCATGCAATGAAAAATCGCAAATTAAGATTTTGAAGGATAATAAAATTACATACTTATAATTTGTCTAATGTACTTTCATATACTGCTATGATGGGTCTTCACTGTGTACTCTGGCCGCTACCAGATTAGATCATAACAATTTCAGGTTATATCATTAATTTTGTTTGTTGTGATGTGATCAAACTTTTCGGTTACAATATATATATATATACAATTAGTGCTTGATCCATATTAAAATAACAATTCCTCAAACTTTAATGAACATGCTTCAATCTTCTCACCCTTTGAACTGGTCAATCATCCATTTCATTGAAAAATCAATGATGTTATGCCAAAGTCTTGTTAGATTTGATATTAAGCAAATTACATGCTGCCTTAGAATTAACATATCTCTCTGAAACACATGAAGTGATTGGATTAGGCATCTTCATTTGTGAATATATTACTATATGTTGTCCAAATGCTGATCAATCCAATGCATTGTTGATTTAATGAAAAGTACAGCTTCTAAATAACTTCCTTCAACATCTGTTTGCATCTCATGTTGTCAACTACCAACATTGATCATTAATATATCTTATTAAGACATGCCTTTCATGGTTTGACACTATGGTAGAGTGGCACACCGTGGATCTCAAAGTCCATGCATTCTGGCATGTTAGTTGATACTACCAATATTTCAAAGTTTTTACAAAACTTCTGAAAAATAAATCATTAAAATATTTTCCCCTGGATATGTTTGGGCACAGTTTTAGAATGACAGACTCTGGAACTCAGTACATATAGATCATAACCATTTCTGCCTTTTCTAGTATGCTCGAACTTTTATAAATTTTTGAACAATATACCATGTGATTATTTTACTTCTACAATGTGGTGTGGCAGATTGTGGAGTTCAATATCCATAGATTGCAGCTTAGCATGGTCATTTTGGATGCTTGAACTTCTTATGAATTCAGCTAACACATTCTTTATGATTTCCCAGCATGCTTTGGTGCAGTGGTAGAGTCAAGATGCTGAAGTTCAAGGTCCATGCATCACAGCCCAGCTCTGTCACGTCTCTTGCTTGAACTTCTTGTGAATTCCTGAATAATAAATCATTCAGCTAACACATTCTTTATGATTTCCCAGCATGCTTTGGTGCAGTGGTAGAGTCAAGATGCTGAAGTCCAAGGTCCATGCATCACAGCCCAGCTCTGTCATGTCTCTTGCTTGAACTTGTTATGAACTCCTGAATAATAAACTATTCAATTATTATATTCCTTCTGAATTTCCAGAATTATTTGGTTCAATGGTAGAGTGGCAGACTCTGGAGGTCATGGTTCATGAATCACAGCCAATCCTGTCACTTCTAGTGCCCAAGCTTTTTATGATTTCCTGAACAATAAACCATTTGATTATTTATTAATACATGTTGCAGTATCATTTCCTTCTCTGTAAGACATTTACCAATAATCATTAAAAACCAGTCAACACTTAGACCAGGGGTCCCCAACCTTTTTGCACTTAAGAGCACATTCTATAATACCGGCCAGGTGGCAGGGACCATTTATTTTTTCCAACCAGATGGCGGGCACCATTCATTTTTTCAATGTAAATTTATAGTTGGATATTGTTAATAATACACATAATGTACAAAAAAAATATTTATTTCAAAAATGAAATTTTAGCATATAATTAAAATTTTAGCATATAATTAACGTAAAAGTATAGTATGCCCTACAATTTGATTACAATATAATACTATAATTTATAAGAAATTTTAAAAATCAAATTTATTTGTATCAGATAAATAATTTTTTATTGTGTTCGGATAGCGGCGGGCACACATAAAATGGTCTGCAGGCGCCATGGTGCCCGCGGGCATAGGGTTGGGGACTCCTGCAATATAATACAATAATTTATAAGAAATTTTAAAAATTAAATTTATTTGTATCAGATAAATAATTTTTTATCGAGTTAGGATAGCGGCGGGCACACATAAAATGGTCTGCGGGCGCCATGGTGCTCGCGGGCATAGGGTTGGGGACCCCTGACTTAGACAATCCCAATGTCAATAACAATAAACAACTTCAAACTGTTGACAAGGCAACCTACTTTTTAAAAATAAACCTTTATTGTTAAAAGGAGGTTACCTTGACAACAGTTTGAAATTGTTGATTGTTATTGATATTGGGATTGTCTAAGTGTTGACTGGTTTTAATGATTACTTGCAAACCCATTTAACCTTGAGCGTTATCACACTTATTATTTAGTAATAAATATTATGCTTATATAGTATGAAAATTGGCAACTTCTCTTTCAATTTTATCTGTGACTTTTTAACTAGGATATAGTCAAAGTAATTACTAACAATCTTGGGGTTTTTTAAAAGAAAGGAGAAGTATTTGTGTAAATATTATTGACATTTAAAATTATCAATCTATATATTTAAAATAATTGCAAGGAAATCAAGTCATACATCACGTGACTTAATTTAATAAGCTTGTACTACAAATCTTGTATAATGAGCATTAATAGCTCTTGACAAGCTTTTCTGAATATCCCTTCCCCCAGACCGACAGCCAATAGCTGGAAACTGATCTGGGGAAATGTATATTTGGAAAAGCTTGTTAAGAGCTATGTAATGTTTAAAATTATATAAAAAGACATGGTAAAAACCCTAATATCTCACACATATATGCATGTGCAATATTGGTCAAGCAAGTACTCTACACCCATGAATTAAAATTGAGACGTTTTGTCAATAATTATTTTAAATTTATAAATGATTTACCTATAGTTAGAGCTTATTTTTTTAAATAAACCAACAATTATTAACTATGCCTAAATTAGAATTTGAATTTATTATAAGCCTGATTTTTAAATCGGCATATTACTTGCATAAATTCAGTTTATGCATCACAGGAAAGAGAAAGTTTCGATTTTTAACTACCTGTGATACTGAATTTTTTAGGTTATATAAATGTAATAATTAATAATATAGTGCTCCATATATCTATAATATTATCGAAACAACTATTTTATGCACATGCACTGAAATTGACACACACTTTCTCATCAATAATTGTTTTAAAATGATATATAGTCCACCTACAGTTAAAACTTACTTTTTAAATACACCAAGAATTATTGACCATGCCTAAATTAGAGTGAGAACTTATTAAGTCTGAATTTGTGCAAGTAATATGACAATTTAAAAATAAGGCTTATAATAAGTTGAACCAGACTCTAATTTGGGCACAATATAAGCTCTAACAATGGGTGAACCATCTATGGTTTTAAAGCAATTATTGACAGGAGAGTATCAATTTTAGTGCAAGTATGAAGAAAGGTCACTTCCACAATATTGCAGATATATAAATTGCTACATTATTAATTATTATATATATGCATATAAGAAGACGAGCTAAAGAGAGAGGGCCGCCCATTCTTTTCTCTATAAAAAATTTGCCTTATGCTTTGAATTGTGATTATTTCATTTCCTTAATATTATTAGCCATTGTAATATCTTTATCTATATATGCATGTGTGTATGTGTATCATTATTAATTGAACTTACAAAATGTAATTCAACTAAATATCCTATATTGCTTGGCATAGTTAACAAAGGGTCAGATTCTGTAGTTCAAAGTTTGTGCATTGTGGCCCATCTTTATCACTGCCAGTGCCTGAATTTTTTATGAACATCCCATAATAAATCATTTGATTATTATTTTTATTAAACTAAAGTAATTATATTTATTTGGAATACACACACACACATATATTGTAATGGTCAGATCTGTACATTCGTGCAACAAAATCCAGAGTTTTAGTAAATCATCCCAAGGCTGACCAGCATAGAGTGGTACGAACCATGTTGTCTGATATAGCCCCAATTCCTTTACTAAAGCTCAAAGATTTACCACCTTGCGGATGACACATGTGAGGCCACAGCACCATTCTCTTTCATCACGTGCCGGCAGTAGAACATCGGTAAAGCACAAGACTATGAGAAATTGACTTACTAACCAGTATAGCTATATAGACGATGTGTGGCAGAACACAATTATAAAATATGGATTGTGATTCTTAACTAATGATTAACTAATCAATAATGACTTACCAATGAGCAACATTTAGACATGAAACAAAAGTTAAATTTAAAATTAATTTAATGAAAACCAAATAATAAAATTAATAAATAAAAATAATGATTATAATGTGGCTATATATATGTTGTCTCACTCGCAGGTGATTAAGTTAGGGATACAATTTAACATTTGAGTTTGGTTCACACGCAAGTGATGATTGAGGCTATAATCATTTATGGCTTACTTGGTTACATGTGGCTTTAGTTTACATATAAATATGTGACAATTTAAATCACTTGCAGGTGGCATTAATTATTCTGGTTACAAATTAGTTACATTATTATATTTATCATATATACGTATATCACTCATAGGTGATGATTTTAATATGAGCATTTACTGTTTATATATATAGCATTTCTAATCACGCGCAGGTGATTGTAGTTTGGGTTACAAATAATTTAATTTACTTTGCTGTACATATCTCTATCACTCGCAGGTGATAAAGAAATTATACGTTTAAAATTACAGTTTCATGAGCTTTAATATTACTTTATAGATTGAGGTTAATTTGCTCATGACTATCTATGCCTAGTTTATGCTATATAACAGGATCTAGATCTACTTTAGAGCTAGCAGAAGTGATTATAAACATTTATAAAGAATATGACATTTTATTAAGCATGAATACTTAATATTCTCCATATAGCTTATATGCCTATGAAATTAGATTCGAATTCAGATCAAAGCTGAAAAATACAATTATTATGGTGGGATGAACTGATGCTTAGCAGTCAGACTTCAGATACCAAGGCGTATAGAAAATATAAAGTCTGAGTCCCAGTGTTTCAAATGTGGTCTTTCAGGGGATTTATACCAAATAACGGTTCCCTTTTCACCGTACTCATTGCTGTGGAAATAAGAGATCTTTTAGTCCGGTGATCGAACAACTAACTAAACTATGGAAGTTTCATGCTCCATTTCTGAGGATGCAGAATGGGGTGGAGTAGCCAACCTCCATCTGGAAGAGATAGTTGTCTGAACTAAGAGAGTAATGGTGTAGCCCTTACACATATGACCATTAAAGAAATATACACAGCAACAAATATATATATATACACCATAACGTTTTTTTAAAGAACATTTGCACCGCTGACCACATTTTTATATAATAGAAATTAGGATGCTTAACAATAGTTTCTTCATGAAACTACCATATATCAGTTCATTACATAGCATCTATAATTATGCTATTAAGGAAAGCTTATGAATCTAATTTCTAAAGCTAACTATATAGGCTTTTATAACTCTAGGGAGGAGTACAGCACATTATGGAGAATTACGATATAAAGTTATAGCTTTATAATGTATTTCAATCACTCTGGATAAACATTAGTTAAATATTATCACTAAAGCAAATCTATCTTAAAATAGCAGTAAGCTTTTAATTATCTCTTAAATAAGACATTTTATCCCTTTCAAAACGAAGTTTCTTTTGTGCGCTAATATACATGCAATATTACATATATGTGTGAGGAGATTTAATGGCTCCTCACTAAGCATTTAACTAAGAGTAAAACTCCGTTTTGAACAAATATAGCATAAACGAATACATAATTGATAAATAATAAAATTTGGCATAGATTTAACTAAAAGAAATGTAAGCTTAAAGAGAAGATTTCATGCAAGTGAAATCTGAAGTTTGGCTTTGTTTTAGCCTAGTTTAAAATGGAAACGGAAACGCAATTGGTTTACGTCTGATTGACTCAGTTCAAGACAAATTTAAGTTGTATACGAGAATTAATAAAGGCAAATATTATCATTACATTAAAATATATAAAAGCAAATATCATTAAGTTAAATTATATAAAATAACTTAGAAACTTAATAATCATTTTAGAATAGAGCATTTAGAATTATATGTAACAAAAATTATGATAAATAATTTAAAATCAATCGACTTAAGCAAGTTAAAACTAAATAATGTTTACTAACTCAGGATAAGGTAAAAACGTTGAAACTAAATCGGCAAACCAACAAATAAATCAGTAAATAAATTGAGTAAGTAAAGCAATAAATAAATAACTAAACAAATCAGTTATTAAACCAGTTATCAAATCAAATCAGGCAAGATTTTAAGATTAAAATAAAGAAAACAAAATTATATTTTAGTAGTGAGTTTAAAGTACATTATTATTATGGCCATAGAGTTTAGATTTAGCTAGCTTTAGGAATTATCGCATTTTAGTTGAATTATTAGTTTTAAGTAGAGGAAGGTTTTTACCGGCTCTTCTTTCTGCAAACTGGTTTCATGTTGAAAGGCTATTAATGGGCATCTGCTTCTTATGACTCTCCTCTTGCTGCTCTCCACATGGTAATCTTCTGGGGTCCAGAAGGCAAGAAATTTGCCTTCTAAGACTTCATTATTATTAACAATTTTAAAACACAAGTTGTCAACGAATTGACTTGAAATAATGTCTGACTGAATTTTAAATGGCTGCAGAGGCTTATATTATCAGCTTACCCCCCTCTTCTCAGTCATAGTAAGTTTTTGGATCTGTTTGGCTAATTTTCTCACTGTATTCTAAGAATCGTGGAATCCCGCTGTGTTTTATTTCTTATAGCTGGAAATTCATCTGGTCACCCAGGATAATTTATTCATATCTTATTTTACAATCAATTGTTACTTTTAATTTTGTAATTAGGTCAAAATACAGTGAGAAAGATTAAGTTTTATGATATCATCTTTTTAGAAAACAAATCTACAGATGGAAAACATCTGGTTATATATGTAACCCGATCAATTAATTTAGCGATATATGCAGAATTATAAAATACTTTCATATATATTACTTTTAGAATAATTATTCTAAATAAAGAAATTTATAATGTTTTAAATCTGTTACCATTATTCTTTCCTGCATATATGTAGTCTCTTGTTACACATACAACACAATTTTCATTTATTTACTACTAGAAATATATGTGTGTGTATATATGGGTTTTTACATATACAGATACACTTTTTATACTGTAGGCTAAGATATCCACACACATACATGACATACCTTTAGGTTTAAATCTAGCCTGTTTTTAATACAGTATTAACCTGATATATGAGGATTTGGTGATAGATACATAGATAGAAATACTACTATAGTATATAGTAGGTGAAACAGAAGGATTGACAAAGCTGACTGTTTCAATATATACACATAGAAAACCAAAACTGCCTAACACTATACTAGCAAAAATAAAAATGCATAACCATAAAACAATACCATACTAGATTAAATCTAAAATTTTACCAAAATCCTTACACAACCATGGTTTCATCTACTACAAATAGACCTTCTCAAGTGAAAATCAAACTAAAGGAAATAAATATATATAAACAAACAAACCTTCCCATAATTCATTTCAAACTTCACCTCCCCTTAATATCAAAAGAAGTCTTCATAAGATTGATAGCCTCAGAATCAAGAAGATTTATCATCAAAGTCTCCTTTATTCTTCTTTTTAACTCATTCTTATCATAAAAAAATAACCGAAGCATTGCCAAACAATATTCTATGATCTGTATTCAATTCATGAATATATAAAAAAATGTCTTTGTTGAATTTTTGTTGTCGGAATAGAAGGCTTAATAATTTTAATAATGATGCTGATATTCAAAGAAGTCAATTTGCTGCTAAATATGTAGAATTGGGTTATAGTTATGATTTTATTAAAAAAGTGGTATTTAATAATAATGTTTATAGCTGTGATTTTGATGGTAAGAATTTTGTTGGTAAGGATAATGATTATATGTCTTTACCATTTAAGGCTTCAATATATAATTTTGTTTTTAGAAATAGACATTTGTTAGGTGGAATGAAGATTGTATGAAAGAAAGGTTCTGATTTGAATTCGTTACTTAATGGTTCAAAAGTCTATTGATAGTAGTTCTATTCCTGATATTGTTTATAAGATTCCATGTAGTTGTGTAAATTTGATTTTGATGCTATCAATCTTATGAAGACTTCTTTTGATATTAAGGGGAGGTGGAGTTTAAAATGAATTATGGGAAGGTTTGTTTGGTTGTATATATATATTATTTCCTTTAGTTTGATTTTCACTTGAGAAGCACTATTTGCAGTAAATGAAACCATAATTGTGTAAGGATTTTGGTAAATTAATCAGGTATGGTATTGTTTTATGGTTATGCATATTTATATATATATATATATATATATATATGCATATATATATATATACATATATATTGTTAAAAAGAGGTTGCCTTGACAACAGTTTAAAATTGATGATTGTTATTGGGATTGTCTAAGTGTTGACTAGTTTTTAATGATGTATATACATATGCAGGCCACACATAACCAAAATCACTATCAAGATCAATCTGTTGTCCTATCACTGAATAAAAAGTTAAACTAATAAATTATAAATATATGGTTCAGTTGGTCATAGTGTTATCTTAAAATTTCAATATTCAAGAATCTAAGGGTCCAAGTTTGATTCCCATGCTAATACTGTCTCTGGTCAGGCCAGAAACACCTGAAGAAGAGAGGAGAATAATACATCCTGAAATGTTGAGCATATTCTAACCTGGGTGAAAATTTAAATAAAGTTAAATTTTTCTAAAAGATATTCAATAGTTAATATTAGATGATGGAAATAGCTCAATATATAAATACAATTAAAATACTATCACCACAAACCTTCCAGAAATAAGATTTTATATTATTTTTTTAGACAATCCTGCAAACTGTCTAATAGAGAGGGCGATATAAGAAGAAAATACCTGAATAGATTCAGAAAAAAATTTCAAAAAAAGGAAGACAGATGAAGTCATAGAAAAGCAGCGAAATGCTATTGTAAAATTTTTAAAAACCAAGACAGTATTGTTCGCTAGGTGGCGTACAGGTGATCATTTATAGGGTACATATAATGAAGTTGTGGAAAAATAAATATGAAAAGAGTGGATTATACAAAAAGTGAATTATTGGTTTTTATGCTGGGTTTGGGAAAAGATAAGGGGGATTTAGATATAAAGGTTATAGAGTTGACAAAAATTATGTTGTGGAAATGGGATAGAGCAGATTATGGGTAAATTTAGAGTGGGGAATGTAAAAGAAAGTGGCTAACAGGTTTATCTGGGCATATTTGCTGAGATATTCTTGACTTCGTTTAAGGAGAAGCCATAATACATCACATCACATCATATCACATCACACATCAGCAAGCAAGTATTTGACATTATTTTGTTAGAAAAATTTATTACCTTCTAATTTGCTTGTTTTAAGACCCAAGATAAACCTAATATCTTTCAATTGAGTGAACTTTTTATCCTAATTTCACCAATTTAGACTATTAAATTAGCAATAGTACATTGCAAAATTTGACACGTTATCCAAGATCGATTATCAATGTAAAAGCAAGATGAAGCAAGCTACCAGCAATGTAGATTATAACACAAGAAATCTGAATGAAAAAATTGTTGCAGAGATGACAGATATAATTTGAAATCATCACAAATAGTTCAATGGACACTGAGAATGCACAGAATTGGCAAGAAATACAAGAAAAAAAGTCTGATTAAAACCAAAAAAATCGTTGTGGAAGAAAATTCCAGCGATACAGGAAATTTGGCCATTAAACACAAAAAAAAATTATTCACCTAAGTTGACCAAAAATGGAGGTGACACAGCTGGAGATAAGGTAGTTCCTAAGGCTATGCCCAAAAACCAAAATCCGAGCAAAAACAGAGAAGTTACAAGCTTCGTTCCAGATTTTAAAAAATCAAAACCGCCAACATTAAAAAAAACCAATGATTTTTTGCAAAAAAGAAAAGCACTGAACCAGAAGTGACCAATTTTAGTAAAAATCAAGTGGATTTTAATTCAAAAAAACATAGGCAACCAAATCAACTAACACAAACACAAATTATGAACAAAAGATGGACAACTACTACTGGAAAACTGCACAGGATTTACACAACAAAGAAAACAGGGAAAATAGCTGTTATAATGTATCAAAAAATCCAAAGAAAGTCACACAAACACTGCAAACAGATAATAATGTGCCTAGGGATAAAAACAATATCCAGATTCAGTTCCCAGCACTTGGGGGAAAACAATAAAAATCCATCACCAAATGTACAACTACCAAGCTTGACCAGACATTACAACATATGCAGAAAAGCTGAAAAGAAACCAGAATGAATACCTACACCAAAATAACAAAAAATATAGCACAGCCGCAAAGGCACATAAATTTGATACCAAAGGAAATAAAAAATTCATATACAACAGACTTACACTTGTTAGATCTTGAGGAGGAAATGCAGTTGAACAACAATGAGACAACTTTACCAGATGCAATGCCAGACTATGGCACATTAGATCCCAAAGATTATGAATTGATAAACTTTGGATTCAACAAGAGAATCCCAGTGGCACTATTCAATTTGTTTGCCCATTACAGCAATGAATGTGCACTAATAATGACCACCACAAAAAAGAAGTGCCAGCTTTTTCAATTTCCAACTGATGAGTTCTCCCTTTTAATCAAGAAACAGAAACTGGAGGATGTCATTAAATGCATCTACCACCATCCCATTGGCCACTACTTCATGGTGAAATTTCACAATGTCCTTTAAAAGGAGCTATTCTGAAGAAAGCATTTGTTCCTCAGCAACAGATTTCTCATCAAAATCGACTATGTCATGACAGAGGATGGTTCATGGAACTATACGCAACTGCTATATGGACTTTGGTGGTCACGACATGCAAAAACTGATGGAAAAATATGGGACATTATCATCTTTCCAATATCTACCAAACAAAGATCAGGAATTGAACTCCTTTCAAATACAGCTGTGTTCACATTGAAGCTAGCACCTGAAGTCTTGCCTACAGTTTGCCCCCCTGTGCTTGAAGAGGAGAAATACCTCTGTTTCTTACCATGAAGAGCATAAGACCTCAGTGTTTTGCCTGTGGCTGTCCCAAAAAAACATGCCACAAATGCAAAGCTAGAAATTCAAAAATGCATAAATGTACATGCCACAAATGAAAGCTAGAAATTCAAAAATGCATAAATGTATTGTGGATGGATGCTCAGGAACATAATGGAATGCAGTGTACCCCTGATCCAAATGTTAATCTCTATAGGTTGTCTGAAGCAAGGGGAGGCAAGATTACTTAACATACTCAGAAAGTCGGCCGCAAAGTGGAGCTTATCCTAGACAGGGATGATACATTAATGTCAAATGTAGAAACACCTTCACCTCAAATGTCAGATAACTTAATAAGCATTGGAGATGAGCAGAGTGTAAAGGGAAGTGATCAGCCAGTAGGCCAATGTCAACCTGGAAAATTTCAAATACTGCTGCCAAACATTGTACCTGGTGCTAGTGCACCGAAGTGCAAATCACATGACTCATCTGCATCACAGTTTGACAAAACATCAAATATGTCATCAGACACAGAACTACACAGTTGTTCAAATGTATCATCTTTGGCTAAGCTGAAGCCATAAAGGAAAAAAGTCAGACAAGAAAAAACACAGTAAAGACCCAGAGTGTGAAGATTCAATATCAATCATCATGGATGATGCGAAACATGGTGTGGACAATGAGCCAATGTCTAACAACCAGGAGTGGTCTGTGCCTACACTGAAGGATCAACTGAACATGGCCCTACCCCACAACAAACCCCAATTCCAACAGGAAAATTTGTCAGGGTCCAATCATTCCACCATCAGGCCTGATGATCTGTGCGTGGACTAATGGACTAGCCTCTGCCACATGGACAGTTGCATATGATCTTGAACATTGGCAATGTAAACATCAGGGGTTTAAATTCCCTGGACAAGTTCTTTGCCCTCAAGAGGTGGCTAAATAAGTCTCACCTTGACATAGTCTGTCTCAGTGAGACAAAGCTACACAGGAATTCTGATCACAGAATTAATAACATCTTGGGCCAGTTCACAGTCCTACAATACCTTCCAGCTGACACATCTCAATCAGGTGTAGCAATGTTAATTAGCAAAAAACTCAAATTAGACAATATCAAAGCTTTATACACGAATCATGATTTAATAATAGTGAAGATAACCATTGCAAATTATACTTTAATTTTAATATATGTATATCTCGAGCCCATTGTGGCTTCATCTCGGGTAAACAGAATTAACTCCACTGTAGCTTAAGCAGTGTCACCAATCATTATATTCAGAGATTTTTAACATTTTTGTAGCAAATTCACTCTCACATACCTGCATCTTTTCAACCGTGTGCTGTTGAGTGGAGAAGGCTGTTTTCCAGAGGATGCATACTTGTTCTACACTTGACAGCATGGGACCCTCATAGATTTATTATACTATATTTCTGAATTATACCATGTGTTACATGCCACATTTCAAATAGTGCCATTTACTGATCACCTTGCCATGTTAATCTCTCTCAATTTAAACCAAGGGCTGCTGACCTCTCTGCACCAATTCAAGACCATCAGGATGCTAAACAGGGCCAACACTCCTGAATGGATCTTCTCAGAAGCATACATCGTGTTCCATAAGGTATGGCTTCTGATGTTACCACTGCTCCAGGCCTGATCAACCTTCATTGGCATTCCTAGCAGGCTAATTAATACCTTTACCTCCCCTGCACCAAATCAGGTAACTCAGGGCATTGGACATATTGGGCAGAGAGGTCATGAAACTCTCAGCAATGGGAGCAAGTGTTGGGGAGATTCTAAGTCTCAAAAGCTAATATAAAGAAAGTCAGAGGGTACTAGGCCAATACATCATGATCAAGAGAGCCAAGATAAACCTGCCTGCACAGCACAACTGGACACAAAGTTATCTAAGATGGGTGATTGGTGCCAAAAATGATATATGCCTTCATGGTCGGATAGACAACCACAATTTTTAGGAGATGCAATGATAAGTAAAATTCACAGTCATTTCAAGGCCAAGTTGAGAGCAGCCTTACAACATTGGAGTGGGAAAAGAAGGAAATGAGTGATCATGGAATTGAGCAAAATCACATCACTCAGCAGCTTTTGGCCAATTCTGAAAACATTTGGGCGTATATGGAATACTGAAGTTTGTCCTTATCTACCTGTGCAGGTTTACAGTGCCCATGGTGCTAGGAGTGATCAGTGTATTGGCAGGGGAATTCCAGCCTATCCCTGACCTTTACCCGATCACCTTGTTACCATTCCTAAAAAAACAAGCAAATCCTTCTGGTCTTACAAATTTATGCCAATATCCATGATGCCTCTCCTTACAAAAACAGTAGAATCAGATCTCTAGGTACAAATTCACTCATAAGGGCCACTCTTCAAGGGATGCAGTCAAGAAGTTCATGATACTGGTAGAATACATCAGGGAGAAGAGGAAATTGCAACCCATTGTTGTCCAGTTGGATTTTGCAGTGACCTTCGACTCCCCTTGACATATGTCAAGATCATCACCAACTTGCTGCTCAACAGAACAATTCATGTAACTCTAGATGGCTCTCTTGCCCCAGGGTTTCAGCCTTACATATCCATACCCCAGGGGTTGCCACCTAGCACCTTGTGTTTCATCATATATATTAACCCCCTCTTGAAGAAAGTAGAGGACAAGTTTCCTGGCATATATGTTCCAGCACTGGGGAGGTGATACATCACATCTCATATGTAGATTATGTAGCCATCATCCTTCTATCTGCAAAGCTCCTTCCCCAGCTTTATCAACTGCTAGATGAATATGCTGCCAAGTATCATTTGAAAGTTAATCCTGCAAAAACTGCAGTATGGCTGATCAACAAAGGAAAAAACCTAACATCTAAATTTACTGGAATGCCTCAGAATTTCGTAGGATTCCCAGTGGTGCTGTCAAAGTCTGCAATGAGGTGGCAGATAAAAAATATGCTCATAGAGAAAACTAAAAAAGTTATTATCTGTTGTCCTTGATCTTCCTGTCACTTCCAGGCAAAGTGACACTGCTTAATATTCTTCCATGGATTGCATACTACCTTCCGATCATCAGACCAACCAAGACTTTTCAAAACACCATTAATACAGCATGTACCCAGCTGCTATGGAAAAAACACCAAACAAAATAGTCTGCATTAGTCTTCACAAAATGTGGAAACCTAAGGATCTGAATGGTCTTGGGTTGCATGCGGTTCAAGTACTTTACATGCAAAAAGTGATAGCTGTACTGAAGGAGACAAAAGAGACAGCCATGAAACATCAGATTGTCTGAACAGTGGAACATACTGACACACCACCACCTATAAAAAGCAAATGGATAGTGGAAATGGAGTCCATGTGGCAGGGCTCATACTGGATACAGGTCAGCTATTTAGCAACAAGAAAACCTATTGGGACACATTCAAGTACATGTATCCCTGCCAGCAAAAAATCCCCAGGAAGACTTGATATAGCTATAAGGTCACTGGTTAGGAAAGCTAGATCTTGGGCAATGGAGCTCAGATTAATGAACTTCATTATCAAATATCAACTCAATGTGCTTCCAATATGGCAATTAATGGTGGACTGCAGAGGGTTAAAAAACATTGCTCCAACATGTGCCCTCCATGATGAAGATGAAGAGACAATGGGCCATATATTCTCTCACTGCAAGAAATTTGTGGATCTTGAAATAAGACTGTTCTAGAGTCCAGACAGGATGTGCTTCAATATTTGATATGTGTAAAGTGATGAGGAGTGGCACTTTCACTACAATCTGGATAGCCATAATAACACTATTCACAAAATGGATCACCAGGTCTCACCTCGTATTCAAATCCAGCATAAAAAGTCCATGGGAGGTGTTCAAGGAACTCATGTGTAATTTAAGAACTAGAGATCACCTACTAACCCCAGCTAAACTGTTCTGATACCTGGGAGCAGATGGCTCTAGACCATATACCAAATATTGTTATAAAAATCCTGCGCAAAGTATAGAGGTAGATGCTGAAGCTGGGTGTTACTGTAGAAAGTGGGGTGACAATGCATGGTAGCATAAATGCACCACTGTGATTGACAAAATTGCAGAAATCAGAGGGTCCTTTTACATTTGAGATTCATATCTGCAAGGGACAACAACACTCCACAATGCAAATAGTGATGTGTATATCCAATAGCCAGGGTGCCATAAATAAATCAGTCTAGCTACACAATAATTGATGATGGGAGTTCCCACAGTATCTAGTCAACTGCACTGGGGTGAGCTGGCACAGACAAAAGCACAGGACTGAATAGGACACGTCCCTTGTGTGGGTAGAGAAATGCGGTGGGACAGCTGTGAATCCTTAATTTCAAGTAACATTATTAATTCATGTAAACTTCCGAAATAAATTTTATTTCTTAATAAAAAAACAAACCAAGACAGTATTGTTTATGCAACAAACTCAGTATTTTACAATTATTGAAAGATAAAACAGAAATGCCAAAATGAATGAAACTGTTCAGTTTGACATCAATAACCCAAGTCATCCAAATGCTAATCTTTATTTAATGAAAAAGAAGATGTTGAGAAGAATGAGTTAATTGGAAAATAAAGGAATTTGAAATGCAGCTGCTTGAAAATAATAAACAGGCAGATGAAAATATACAGTTTAACAACAGTGTTCTTTAATGTAATAAATCCAGTTTCCTTTCAAATGAACAAGAGGTTGATGAGCTATCTAAAAAAACTGCGGTTTCTTAAAGATAAAGAAACAAAAAAATCATTTTTGTTTGGCAAATAAGACTTAAAAATTTTGACATCAATATTCCTGGCTCATGACCTGAAATTATAAGTGAAATGTTTAAAATGACCTACAAGAAAACTGGTGTGACACAAATAAAAAGCTATGATATTCTGAAAGATATAAATAACAAGAAATTCTCAAAATTGTATTAACAGTATGAATAATGATAAAAACTATAGAAAAATCTTTCTTCAAGATTAATCAAAATAATTGAACATATAGTATAAATCAAGAATGACTCTTGTCATTAACAATTTTATCTACTGAAGCAGAATTCTTAAAAAAAATAATGATGATGTTACGAATGGATTCACAATAAAACATTCAAAATTATAAAATATAATTATCTACATTTTATTTTCTCAAATATTGATTTAATAAAATTGCACAAATTTTGATTTATAATTTATAATAAATAATTGATAGTGTTTTCTCCCACTTGACAAGCCGCCAGGTGACACTGCAGAACCACCAAGAAGCCTGTAAGTGATAAATTTCTAAAAACAAAAATGGCTCAAAATTGCTGAAATTGAAATTTGGAACACCCCCCCCCCCACGAAAACAAAAATGGCTCAAAATCGCTGAAATTTTAATTTAAAACAAAAATTGACTAGAACATCTGAGGTGAAAAATGGTTAGAACCCCCCCCCCCGCGTAATAATTTCAATGAAAAGTAAGTAAGATGCAAATTATGAATGCTATTTTAAAATGTTATGAAATAAATGAGAAAAAAAACATAATAAAAGCCTACAAAATTGAACAAAAACATACTAAACCTCAAAAAAAAATTAACAATGACAAATTAATGGTGGTAATACAGTACATTTGAAAAAAAATTACTCTGACTTTCAACACTATAATGATGGGGAGTGTAATAATTCACATTAAATGTAGATAATGAGCTCATAGCGATTTAAAAAATAAAAGTAGTTATAAAATGCAACAACAACAGCATGGGAAATGGCGAGAAATGTGTTAAAAAGAATCACTCTTAGTTATCTAACTAACAGATATAATAATAACCTTAATAACAGACTAATACATATTAAGTAATCAACGTTCATATTAACCTATAATTACTACAGCCTTCGCTCTGAATTTTATTACAGAATATAATCAATAGCATCATTAGAGTTATCGCATATGTATAAAATCAACCAAATAGAAATAAAATAATCAGAATAGAAAATAGAATTTCAAAATAATTAAAATAGATTACCAATTTCCCTTGAGAGTGGGTTGATCATTCAGGAGGTCATTGATTTTTTTCATCCTTGCAAAATGAAACTTGGGTATTCTAGATCTCTCCATTAGTGACAAAATATAGGATATATCAATTAAATTTTTCCTGCATTATTTTTTAAATTTCTATGAGCTTGTTATCTACATTTAATGTGAATTATAATACTCCCCATCATTATAGTGTTGAAAGTCAGAGTATTTTTTTTTCAAATGTACTGTATTACCACCGTTAATTTGTCATTGTTAATTTTTTTTGAGGTTTAGTATGTTTTTGTTCAATTTCGTAGGCTTTTATTATAGTTTTTTTTTTCATTTATTTCATAGAATTTTGAAAATAGCATTCCTAATTTGCACTTTACTTATTTTTCATAGAAATCTTTGTGTGGGGGTGGGGGGTCTAACCATTTTTCGCCTCAGACGTTCTAGAAAATTTTTGTTTTAAATTTCAATTTCAGCGATTTTGAGCCATTTTTGTTTTTAGAAATTTATCACTTACAGGCTTCTTGGTGGTTCTGCAGCATCACCTGATGGCTTGTCCAGTGGGAGAAAACATTACCGACGTTTTTATATTTAACATTGCAATCAAAGAAAATAATTGTTTTTGATTCTTTAGTGTGCAGCAAATAATATTGTTTATTATAATATATTTTATTTCAAATTATTTTAACTTTTTAGTATTCCCACAAATAAAATGTTCATTATAAAATATTTATATATATTATTTTAACTTTTTAGTATTGAAATCATTGTTGAAATTATTGCAATTCTAATAAAACAAAGAATAAAAAAAATATTGCAGTCTGTATATACTTGAAAGAAATTAGCGCACATTAAAAATTGATTCCAATATTATTTTATGAAAGAAGCACTTTGAAAAAAGCAACTTTTGCATATCAAAACAAATTAAGATTTGTTCCTATTTATATTTTATAATTTCGTTAACACTTTTTAAAAATATATATACTGCCTTCTCATGCATATCACTGAAAATATATATTTGAAATTCAGTCTGCCAACACTGTTACTTTAAACCAGGGATTCCCAACCTTGGACGTTCACACCCCCAGGGCGTATGGTGAATAGAAGGTAAATAAGTATACCATGCTATTGTTACATTCCAAAAGTAGTTATCAACATTTCTGGACTATATCATATTGGTACTGTCTTTCAGCCATATCAACATTTCTGGACTATATCATATTGGTACTGTCTTTCAGCCACATCAGGAACATTACGGATGTCTTTTCAAATGTGGACACAGTGAGGTTGCATATACTTCTTTTCTTACTTCAGGATCCAATCATTCAAAATGTCTAGTTAAGATTAAAAATTGCTAGTGAAAGAAATTGCAAGATCTGTAACCTCTTGAGGCTTGTGTCAGTTACATCTGCATCTCTGATCTCCCAATAAAAATTATTTCTCTTCTCTTTCCCCAGTATTTTCATTATTACTTTTGATTTTTCTTCACTAAATTCAATCCTCATCTCTTTACCCAACCTTGTGCATGTCTTCAGCATAACTTCCATATCTTCTCTACTTTCTGCGCACAAGAAGACATCATCTGCAAATAAAAGATCCGATAATGTATATACTCCTTTGTCACCTATTAATGGTATCTCTCCCCCTCTTCCAAGTCTTTCTATTGCTTTCTTCATTCCTCTCAAATATAACAAACACCAAATAGGTGATAGAAGGCATCCTTGCCTTACTCCCACTCTATTTTTAATTCTGATTCTATATTTTCTAATTGATACGTATAGTAGTTATTTACATAGTCTCTTAATAAGATTCCCTAAAACTTCATTCATTCCCAAATTTACTAATCTTACCAATAATCTATCTTTATTTACTCTATGTCTTCTCCATATCTATAAAGGCATTATATAACTGTCTACCTGTAATCCTACTCTGTACTCATATCTATAAGTTGTGTGACTACAAATAAACTATCTCCTATATGCCTAACCATTCTAAACCTTCTTGCATTTACCATACTATATTATTTTCTTCCATCTATTTTTCCAGCTATCATACATGCAAAAACTTTATATAACACTGACATTACTGCTATGGTCATTACCCTTTCCTTTAAATAATAACCTTATTCTTGTATTATTCCGGCTATCTGGAAATTCTATCTTCTGTGTCACCTTTTTAAAACATGATAATAGATTTAATTTTGCCAAATTTTCCGAATTCATCACTATCTCTGCTGCCCATATATCTAAACCTCTTGCCTTTTCACTTTCTTTTCTGCCTCATTCAGTTTATTTTCTGTAAAACTAACATTTCCATCCCTATGTGCTTTTGTGTTTGTTATCACAATATCATTCACATCTAACTTTTTTGTTATATCCATTACATACTTATTTAAAATTGTCTCCAATTCTTTTCTAGAACTATATTTTTCTCTTTATTTAATAATACTATTTCTCTCCCCCCCCCCTACATTCCTTCTTCTAATATATTTCCAAAAATTTTTACTCCCATCTCTTCCACTTTTATTAATATCCTCCAACAATTTACTATTTAATTTCATTCTCTCTCTATAATTATACATTTTAGCCAACTCCTTTTTATAAATAGTTTTCCCATTTAATATTAACATTTTTTTCACTTTCTTAGTTTTTAATAGCACACATATTCCCATTTAATATTAACATTTTTTTCACTTTCTTAGTTTTTAATAGCACACATATTCTCTGCATGCTTTGCCCCTCCCTTTTACACTTTTACTATTTCTCACTTTTCTATTACTTTTATTTTTCTGAATATTCTCATCTAAAACCCTGTTACTTTTCTGCTTCACCTCATCAGTCCTTATATTCACCCCCAACAAATGCATCCATGATTTCTTCTACTTTTATTTTATATTCTTCTAACTTATTCTTATCATTCATTCTCCATCCACATCTTTCACTGTCTTTCTACTTTTATTATTATTTTCCATCACATTACTAACCATTTCTATTATAAAATAAATTATGATCATTATTACATACTCTCTCTTCATTATCAAACATTTTAATTTTCCGTACTTTATTTATTCCCTCTTTCTCTTCTAATACACAATCTATTATGTGAAATATATTATTTCTAGACCATGTGTATTGTCCCTCATAAATATTTAACAAATTTACAATGCTTAAACTCACTCTCTGACAAAAAATTTTCAAAAGCTGTCCATTCTTGTTATCCACAGCATCAATTTTTTCAATATGCTCATTCAAACATTATTTTCTTCCCTCTTTTTTTGAAATCCTGTATATCCTTAAACTAGACATTCGTATATGCTACTGTTCCACTCCATTATAGTTTGATTATCTCCAGTAACCATATACACTATAATCAATATCCATTCTTGTCTTTCTAACCTTATCTCAAACCACAAACATTCTTGACACTTTAACAGTATTTAAATATTTTTTTGTCATAACTCCTATATCACTATCCTTTTTTTCTTTTTCTTATCTATTTATATCCTTCCATATCAAATCTTCCAGTGTAGGTACTTCTTCTCCTCTTAGATATGTTTCCACTACTGCTAATGCCTCACACTCTTCATTTTTAATGGCTTTGTTTAATTCTAGCCACTTTTTAATCTCCTATCATCTTGACATTTCAAATATCTAATTTTAATAATCCTTCCTTTCTTACCTACATTTGACTCACTTTCTGTACCAAGATTATTTCCACATATTCCAAGCACATAATGTGTCCTAACTACTTCTCTATTTATTGACAAACTTATTTTTGAATAGAAAACTGGACATCACTCTAAATGAGAAAACATTTTCTGGTTTTCATTCATATAATTAATTATATACCTTTAGTCTCCCATCTTAGCACTCCATTCTTATTCATCGATATCAATCTATAATCTTAAAAGTAGAAAGGAAAATACCTGGATATATATTCCATTAATTGAACCATCAATTTTATCTCCTATATGGATAATTTTTTTCTCTCAGACCTTGCTCAATATTACAACTAATAACTACTAACAAATTCTCACCCAACTTTTACAAAAGCAAATTATCTAACTGGAACATATCTACAGGCAGCATTATTCCTTTCACTTTCATTGCTGCATACCATAATAGCTCTTGTGTTATCCAATACTTATAATTTAAGTCTATTTATCCATTTCTATAGAGAGTACCATCAATGCATTATTCTAAGTAAACCTTTTGATGTAACCAAAGGTCTCATTAATCTATATCTACATTTCCCCCCAAATCAGCTGTTTTAATCCTCATCATACTCATCTCTAAAAAGATCATTCCTTTTTTACCAAAATAATCTGGGGAAAAGTCACCGACCCTCAACAGTGGGAAAAAAGTGAAAGCAAAATTCAATGGACTACTTCAGTTCCAACTTTGTATTCAGAGAGCCCTTACTGAAATAACCAGACTAATCAACAACTTCATATATTATTCTGTCAACCCATTAACACTCCAAAGCAAAACATTAATTAGTAGCATTGTTAAACATGCAACCTCCTCTCACAATCCCTTCCTAAACAAGATTAGGTTTTGAGAGACCTGATCTAGAAATAATCCAATACCCTCAATTCTTTTCAATTGTTCAACAATATTTACAATATAAGGAAGTTCAAATATTGGTATCTGCAATTTAAATACCTGAACTTCTTAATAAAAATCAATGTTAATGCTCTTTTTACCAATTCTATTCTTTCCTATAAAACACATATTATGTATATAGATCCTACGCATGTCCTAAGTCGTAAAGATGAGGACACTATGTATCATTACCTATAAGAATGTCCTTCCAAAAGTATTGGACACTTATCACTGATATTTTGATTAAATGTGTCTATAAAAGATATTACACATGTCAAAAAAGAAATGAAATTGAATTACTATATAATTAGGACAGATATATTATTCTTCATCTGAAGTTTAAAGTTTATATTTGGGCTAGGGATAATCTTTAGCTTAATAAACAATTAATGATAATCATTAATGCATTTATCTAGAGTGAATTGTATCAGGGTTGTGGGTGGAGTAAGTTTGAAACTTGTAAATCAAAGCGTAACCAATTTCTTCAATATGGAACATGTGATAAGAATATATGTGAAAGATTGTGACATAAGCCAACTGATGAGTGCTGGTTTAGCGCAAAATGTATGGTGGAATGAAGATTGTTAAGTATATCTATATCACACAGAGACAAAACTCTCAATACAGTAATGCCACTCAGTGCAAGCCAGAGTAATCAATAGATTACTCTGGCTTGCACTGAGTGCGCTACTATATGGAGAACTTTGGCTCTGTGTAAATAGCTTGTGCAAGCATAAAGAATAGTGATCATGTGATGTTTAGTGGTTTTCATCTATATACTCAACCATTTACTAGCCTCTTTGCCAGCATGCAGAGAGGCCTTTCCCCCAACATAAAGAGCATTTAATTTCATTCTTTTCACACTCTGATTCATGACTTGTCACCCGATTTTTACTCCCCCATTTCCCTGATATAAAACATTATTGCTAAACTAATTAGAATTAAAATGAAAAATTCAAACTCATACACTTGTGAATACATTTATAGCCAATTCAAGTTTGTTCTTATTCATAATGTTACGTTAACTAGGCTGTTCTTTATCTTTTTTTACTGCTATTTCTCATTAAAATATGGTTTAAAAATTGATTCTTTACAAATGTAGTTGTTGTTTAGGATAGGAAGAAAATACTTTATCATGCATGTATTATAAGTTTTATTTATTTTCCTCAATTTTTCTAGGTCCGTGCAAAAAAAAGTCTTACAATTATTATTTATTTTGCCAACTTATCTATTATTAAAACATTAAAAAAAAACAGGCAGTAGAGATTTTAACCAGAAGAATGAATCATCAATGGCTTTATTTTTTTTTTTTTCAATTTAAGCTATAGACTAAATAATTAATTATGGTTCTAAGGTAATGTTGATCCATATTTAGGATAGATCAATGGATGATAAATTTCATTTATGAAGCAGATGAGCACAGAAATCATGGATTGTCCTAAACCTGTTGATGAAACTCCAATTGCATCTAAGAAGATCAATGCCGGATGACTTAATTGTTGGAACTGGAAAAAGAAGTTTGTTTCAGACATTATGAGAATTCCATTTCTTATGCCATAATTCTTCAAGTGTAGATTTTTAATTTAGTATTCAAGGGAGGGATTTGATTTGAGATGAGTCTTACGATGTGAAACTATATCTTGAGTTATATCTGATCTGCTTAACAGCTTCTTTATAGTAGTGCCACTCTGTACCAACCAGAGTAATCAATGGATGCCAGAAGGCTTGTGAATAAAATCCCTATCTAGTGCCTACTCATCCAATATCCCCAGTCTAGTTTCTAGCTTGTGGCCTTCGTCAGTGAGGAGCCTTTGATCTGAGAGCACTGCACAAGCCTCTGGTATAAATTGATTACTCTGGTTGGCACAGGGTGGCTCTACTGTATGGAGAGTTTTGCCTTGTTTAATAACAATTATGTGCTAGTATAAGAGATGATCAGCTTCTTTATACATTTCTTATGAAAATTTCTGATATCTGGTGGAGAAATATTTGATAGAATAGGATATCACTGTGAAGAAATAGACTTGAGTGTACCAATAATATTTATCAAGGGTCATGTTTGAGTAAACAGACATTTAGTGTGGAAACATTGTCTCTAAATAGGGACACCATATGCTGCTGCTAAAGACGATATACTTAAAGTATTTACATAACAATCTCAAGTAATTCTAGTTAGCCTTTCCAAAGAGATTATTCTAGAAAATTTTGGTTTAACCTTAGCTAGAAGAAAATAAATTAGGTTAGGAGTCTTGCATACAAGTTTTGTCATTATCATGTACCATAGCCTATTATAGACCTCTTAATGTATAAAATGTAATCCTGTAAATCACTTGAATAAATAAAAATTACTGTAAAACTGAAAGAGCCATCCGTTATTCTTTATTCCACCCAATTATCCATCAATATGTTCCTATTAAACTACTCGGACACCTATATTTCTATAGTTTGCATATCTATAATCATTTTACGTTATTTTATAATATTTCTGATGTTTGAATGGGCTGTTTGCGAGTAGCCATAAGGGTATATTACAGCAAGATATACATAAATAAAAATAAACAAATTCCTTAAGCCTAGAGACCACGAGCAGTTTGTTTACAGGCTCAGTGAATTTGTTAGTGAAAAACATGCAATCAGAAATACATATTAAATTATTTCTATGATATATATTCAGTGTATGAATTATTAACTTTACATGTAAGATTGGAATGCATAGACTTCTAATTCTACATCCCAGTCCTCAGGCTATCAAACAATAGTAAAGTTAGGACAATCCATAAGAAATCTAGCTCACTTTGGGACCTTCAATGATGAACCAAACTGGGATAAATATGTGCTTCTGCTGAAGGTCTTCAGTGGTTTTCTTTCTTGATTCTTCAATCCTCTGCCCAGTTGCTTCTGCGTTTAGCAATACAGCTAAGCTATGTTTAGTAAACTGTATCTTTCTTATTGCATTACCAAATCCCTATTATAATATTAATATCATTATGTCCTTTATTACTTTGTACAATGCTTTTTTACAACCCACTATTGATGGCTTCGATTGCCCCAGCAATCTTCTTCAGAACTATAGCAAATTCAATACAAATATATGAATATAAATATACATGAACATATAGTTTTACATTGTGTGTGGGTGTGTGTATTCACATATTTGTATAGTGTTTGTTATAGTTCTGAAGAAGATTGTTGGGGCATTCGAAACCGTCAATAGTGGGCTGTAAAAAAAGTATTGTAAAAAGTAATAAAGAACATAAATGATAAACAGGCAAAACTCTCCATACAGTAGTGCCACCCTGTGCCAAACAGAGTAATCAATGGATGCCAGAAAGCTTGTGCATAAAATCCCCATCTAGTGCTTACTCATCCAACATCCCCAAACTAGTTTCTGGCTTGTGTCGCCTTCGTCAGTGAGGAGAAATGGTGATCATGTGATGTTTAGTGTTTTAACATAAATGATATTAATATTATTTAGTAAACTGTCTTGGGATTTATTTTTTTTAGGGTCTGCTGCTATTGTTGTCTGAAGTCGTTAATTCTCCTTTTAATTAGTCATACTTCTTAATTAATAAATTCCATAATCTCTGGATTTGACAATTATCGTGTAATTAGGGGTTAGTTAAGTTTAGATGTAATTACATTTATACTCTCTTAGATTAGCTAACTTGTTTAATATTTTATACACAATAAGTTAATTATATATATGTATACTTATACTCTCTTAGATTAGCTAACTTGTTTAATATTTTATACACAATAAGTTAATTATATATATGTATACACATACCCCTCAAACATCTCCATAAAATTCTTTCAACTCTAATTACCATATCTTCACATTTATTATACGAAGCAATTCAATTTCATAAAGCAACATATTTTACCAGCTCTTAAAATGATTGCTTCCATACGCCAAGTAAAATAATATACATTGATTTCCGCTCCTTAACGAGATTCCAAAACAATATATTTCTTCCAAATCGACATTTCTATTGAACAATTTTGAATATATATATTTTCCTTTACATATCAATCATCTTAAATTTCATTTCCCTCAATTTTAATTCCCGTTCTTAAAATATATATTATTTACTGCCATCTATGAACTAAAAGTATAACTAAAACATGGAGTAAGAGTATGCTTATTTGAAAATCCAATTCTTGGTATATGTTTGTACAAACAGCTTAAAGGATGGGGACTAAAAATGGTCTGTCTAACACAGACTGGTCTGAACGTTGTGCCTGGCAGATAGTTCATTACAATGATAGAAAAAATAATAATATAAGCGGTAATGGTAAAGCAGATGTCAGTGGTAGTAATAAAGATGAATATTATGATCCTTTTTTTTTTTTTAAATATAGCGACCATTGAATGTGAGAATTTTAATTTGTACTAATTAAAGTAGGTTTGCACTGTTGGCTAAGAAACCACCAAGCTTTAAAATTAATAAACAACTCCTAGTAAAAGTTGTCTTGCAGAGAAAGTTTAATAGAATATATATATGATTACAAATTTCGACAGTCCATAAAAGAAGAATGCAAGGTGTTGAATTTGCTGTAAAGTTTAATCTAATATCTTTTGCTGTAAGAATTTCTATTAACAATGAAAAATTAACGGGTTTAAAACTTACTTTGCACAATAGTGTTTAACCACTAAAACATCTCCTATTCACTATTTCCTATGCTTACGCAAGCTGCAGTACTCTCAGATCCAAAGCTCCTCACTAATGAAAGCCACAAAACAGACCCTAGTTTGGGAATATTGGATGAGTAGGCATTAGTTGGGGATTTTATGCATAAATCTTATAACATCAATTTGATTACAGTGGCTTGCACTAGGTAGCACTACTGTATGTAGAATTAAGTGACTAACAGGTTTATCTGGGCATAATTGCTGAGATATTCTTGACTTCGTTTAAGGAGAAGCCATAATACATCACATCACATCCTGTTTGTGGCACAAAAGTACTAGAATTCATTTCACCAATGCCTATGCTCCACTTTAGATTAAGAGAAATTCTGATTTTATTTCTTACTGGATATCATTGTTATAGTAATACCATTAAAAGATCGATTTTTTTTGGACACTTTAATGCACACATTGGTACAAATAGTTAGAGTTTGGATAAAAGGGTTCGAAAAAATGGTATTGGTGCTATAAATTCAAATGGTTTGTTATTATTGAATTTTTGCACAAAACATGGACTGCTTAACACAAACCCTATGTTTAAGCAGAAAAATTGTTATAAAACAACATAGACATGGTAATGTATGATAGAATTTGATTGTTATAGTTGGAGGTAAGCCAATAAACATCCCACGATCACCATTTCTTATGCTTGCTCTTAACTTATTAAAACATGCAAAACTTTCTATATATGTATTGCCACTCCTCACTGATGAAGGCCACAAGCCAGTAACTAGTCTGGGGATATTGGATGAGTAGGCATTAGATGGGGATTTTATGCACAAGCCTTCTGGCATTCATGGATTACTCTGGCTTGCACTTAGTGGTAATACGTATATAGAGAGTTTTGCCTGTTTTAATATAGTTGGAGGCCAGAATAGAAGTTTATATTACGTGAGCACTTACAAATACAGATTTTTTGGGCATATCATAAATTAGTCTGCTATGGATGCTTTAAAAAGTAGATCTCATTTCAATCATATTCACAAAAAAATTTTCATTTTCATTCTTTTAGAAGTATCAACTGTATGTCCTAAATTTCAAACAGCTATTAAACTCTACAATTGCTAATTTAGATATCCAGGACTTTCATATTGCTAAAGCATGGAATTTTCTTAAAAGGTGTGTCATAAATACAAGTAAATTTATTTTTGGATTCACTGAAAAAATTGAATCACTATTGGTTTCTGGACAATGATCTTATCATCAGTAATTTGATTAAATGGAAACACATAGAATTTCTCATTTGAAGAATATACTACATGTGTTCCTTCTTAATAAATATAGAGATCTGAATGCAAAATTCAACAACTGACCTAAAGGTTTAAAATGCTTTGTGAATTAAAATGGCAAAAAGATGTTCACCGATCATGGACATTCCAGATATTGTTTGATATATTGGAGACATTAAATTAAGAACAATATCATAATCCTATTTCTTAATAAATATAGAGATCTGAATGCAAAATTCAACAACTGACCTAAAGGTTTAAAATGATTTGTGAATTAAAATGGCAAAAAGATGTTCACCGATCATGAACATTCCAGATATTTTTTGATGTATTGGAGACATTAAATTAAGAACAATATCATAATCCTATTAAATCCAAAAATCATATTCTCGTATGTGATTGAAAATGACATATCAAACAGATGGAAGAAGTATATTGATCATTTTTAAAATAATGATATATTTAAGATGATGACTTTTAATGACACCATTTATTTTTATCTACTCATTTAGATCTGGATATTGATAGTCAGCGAAGTGAAATAAATACAGGTCTTTGTAATCTTAAAAATGGGAAGGCTGCAGATGGTGATAAAATACCTGGAGAAGTTTGAAAATATGGTAGTGATATGTTAGCTTCAAAAATATTGGAATTTTTTAGAAACATAGAAATCCATGAAGTTATGAAACCCAATCTTAAGGATGTTGTTATTATTCCAATTTTTAAAAATAAGGGATGGTTAAGAGTACAATTATTATCATGGAATATCACCATTATCTACTACTGCAAATGGTTTTTTAAGGATTTTGTTGAATAGGTTTCTTCCAGTAATAGATAAATGACTCAACATGGCTTCAAAGAATCAGTGAGTACTATAGACATTTTTGCTACCAGGCAAATGCAACAAAAGGATCAGGAACAAAAGGACTTGCATTCATTTTATTGTTTTGGTCAAAGCATTTACTCCATCAAATAGGTTTATAGCATTGTTTGAAATTAGTTGTAGTCCACTAAAACTTATTTGTATTATACTGCTTCTACACGATAGAATATAAGGAAGTATTACAACTGTAAGTGGAAATGAAGGATTTTAAAAAACTGGTAGTAAACAAGGATGCATACAAAGATGCATCCTTATTGAACATTAAGTTTCAATTTTTATGATGATGATTTTTTGGAACATGGGTGAAATTTTTACTTTGAATCATTTAAACATAAAAACAAGATCTTCGTCTTTTTGGATTCTGGACTTACAGTATGCCACTAAAACATCGCATGTCCATCATTTTCTATGATTACATAAGTTGTTAAAACAGTAATGTGATGTGATGTACTGTAGCTTCTTCTTAAATGAAGTCAAGAATCTCTCAGCAATTATACCCAGAGAAACCTGTTAGCCACTTTTTTCCGTTCCCCACTCTAAGTTTTCCCATATTCTGCTCCATCCCATTTCCACAACATAATCTTTGTTAACTCTATGGCCTTTATATCTAAATCCCCCTTATCTTTTTCCAAACCCAGCATAAAAACCAATAATCCACTTTCTGTATAATCACTTTTTTCATATTTATTCTTCCATAACTTCATTATATGTACCCGTTCTGTTTTCAAGCATTTACATTCAATTAACAAATGTCTAATATTTTCTATTCCTTCCTTACATAATTTAAAAAATAAATCACCCATTTTTTTTCTATTTGTGCATGGTGAACAGCGCCACCTAGCGTCTGGAAGAAACATTTCTGCTTTTGGGCCCCCTACCCTATATAGTTCTGTGTGCTGGCACAGAAATAGCGCCTCTAGCAGCCATCGAGCACCTCCTACATAATTACCTTCATATTTTATATTTGACTGTGCTTTTATAAATCAAAGGCTATTAAATTATATATCTGGAGGAGACAGTTAATGTGGGAGTTTTTAAATATACTGAGGAGATCCCACTATTATCATTTGTCACTCTATCACTGAGCTAAATTATATGTATGCGTTCTGTTTTCAAGCATTTACATTCAATTAACAGATGCCTAATATTTTCTATTTCTTTCTTACACAATCTACAGACTAAATCACTCATATTTTCCCATTTATATGTATATTCTTTTGTTGCTAAAGATCCCGTTCGAGCTTTAAACAGTAAGCTACTTTCCTTACTATTATCATATATTAACAGTAGCAAACTCTTCATAAGATAGTGCCACCTAGTGAAAGCCTTTGTAATCAATGGATGCTAGAAGGTTTGTGCATAAAATTCCCATTTAGTGCCTATTCATCTAATATCCCCACATTAGTTTCTAGCTGGTATCTTTCATCAGTGAGCAGCCTTGGATCTGAGAACACCGGACCCAAATCTTTGGATCTAATGCAACTCTCAGATATAAATCATCTAGAATTCACTGATTATTATAGCTCTGACTAGGTGGCAATACTGGATGGATAGTTTGCCATTGATTTACAGTAAGCTGATAATTGTGATATCTGTCAGTAAGATAGTTTTACAGAATGTTCATAATTTGTTGAGGACAACGTGTAAAGACTTTGGTTTATTAATTAAAATTCTCAACAACTTTTAGTTTGAATGGTAATCAATGTGAGAATGTAAACCAAACATACATTTCACAATGAACATTAAAGTGAACTTGCAAAGAATCTATAAATATTTTTTAAAACACCCGTAATATTTCACGGCCGATTAGATAAAACTCAAAGATAGTATAATCACTTGTATTAAGATTAATACCTATATAATTCCAATCTAAAACATTCTAATGTTGGCATAAATAAGCAAGGTCAAATAGGAACACTGATCAAATCTAGGTTGGTCATCATCTTCAAAGAGTACTGAGTATCCACTTATTAATCAATCGCCTGTATTTTTTTATATAGTCCAAGATAAGGGTTTAAAATACCAAATACTCAATGGTTTTTGAACCCAATAGTTTACTTCTCTAGTACTGGAAGAAATGATGTATATTTTAATGATTTAGTTTTATATACCATTAGGCACTATTATTCTGCTGACAAGGACGTAATGTACTAATGAACATGTCACATGACTTTCTTAACTTACCTTTGCTACCTGCCTTAATATCAGTAATTGTTGTGGACTCATCTTAAGTTTATCCTCAATAATGAACACGCACAAACTGTAGCACTTAGCAGATCCAATCACTAGACTCTGCAGCCTGACCCATGAAACAATATTAGTGCGAACAAATAATCAATCGTATAAACTGACTAATTATATGACTAGATTAGTAAATCCAATTTTTCACAGGGAGATTAAAAATCTGGCTAAAAACCAGAAATCTTTTGGAGGGAGATACAAGACAAAATTAATGAGACAGAATCAGAGATACAATTCACAATCTGGAAATACCATGACAATAACCCATGTCCACAGTTTGCCAGAATATATGAGGTATGCTCAAGTTTGAAATGATACATCGTTAGTGGAAAATGTTATTATCTTTCTCAAGGTAAGACATTGTGGCTGGATACATTGATTAGGAATCCACAACCTTCTACTAAACCTCTATTAATCATTGCCACAATTGTGTCTTTGCAATTCCATCAACTACAAAGTGGCAAACTCTTAGTCATTGTAAATATATTATTATTATGAACAGATTGAATAAATATCTTGATATTACTTTTTTATTTATATCTCATTTAACTGGTATGCATCATTTTCAGACAGCAAAATATGTTATTAAGGGAGACTAAAAATATATATTTAGACTATGGATAATGCTTAGCCTAATAAATGATTCGTAAAAGTTGTTAATATATTTCCATAAAAATGATTTGTGTTAAAGTTGTAAAGCGGAAATTTGAAACCTGTCAATTAAACTTTATTAATTTGCTATCTGTCTATCTATATTGTGACTGGACGTACCAACCAACCCCACTCTTTGTTGGTTTTATTTCCTGATGAACATATTTCAGGAAGGGACTATCGATTGGCATTCCCCAATGCAGATGTCACCCCACTTACAACAATATTTTCTGCTCATCAGAGGATGTAATGCCATAGAGACTGGAAACATCTAGAAATTTATGCGTTTGGTTTCCCAAATGGTGCCACTAGAGTTCCATCTCACTAAAACATTACTTACCCACATTGAGTTATTTCAGACATAGCTCAGGTGACATGAGATTCTTGTGAACTAGTGCACAAATGGAAGAATGATGCAAATGAAATTGACAAAAGGTATTATTTATTTTGAAACAATAATTGTATTTAATAATAATATTATGTATAAAGTTCTTAAAGAAGAAAAGTTTGCTGACAGTCTCTATACTGACTGTATTCATATCCATGTGCGCATTATGGATGTTTTTGTGATCATACTGAGTGGGAATTGTCTTTTTTGGTTTGAAGCTCCCTCATCTGCATAGATATGTATCCATGTGTATAGAAGTAATTAATTTATCCAGGTACCTTGAAGTAATTAAACAAGGCAAAACTCTCCATAGAGTAGTGCCACCCTGTGCCAATCAGAGTAATCAGTGGATGCCAGAAGGCTTATGCATAAAATCCCTATCCAATGCCTACTCATCCAATATCCCCAGACTAGTTTCTGGCTTGTGGCCATGATCAGTGAGGAGCCTTGGATCTGAGAGCACTGCACCTAGATCTTAGGATCTAATGCAACTCTCCATTAACCACCTTTTATCTCCACTTAACTACAAAACTATGAGAATCTAAGATCTAGGTGCAGTGCTCTCAGGTCCAAGGCTCCTCACTGATGATGGCCACAAGCCAGAAACTATTCTGGGGATATTGGATGAGTAGGCATTGGATAGGGATTTTATGCACAAACCTTCTGTCATCCATTGATTACTCTGATTGGCACAGGGTGGCACTACTGTATGGAGAGAGTTTTGCCTTGTTTAATAACAATTATGTGCTAGTATGAGATAGTGATCATGTGATATCTTAAAGTATTTGTTCTAATCCAGGTCTCTTGAAGTATTTATTTTAATCCAGGTATCTAGAAATATTTGTTTTATTTAATATATCATACAAGTGTGGGTTTGAACCACTTATCCATCATATAGGTGCAGTTTTTATGTCATTATTTGGAAAAGATTTATTATTACTTAACATTTTATATAGGTGTGGATATGAACCACTTATTCATCATATCAATATGGTTTGAAATCATTATTTGGAAGAGATTTATTATTACTTAATATATTATATAGGTGTGGGTTTGAATCACTTATTCATTATATCGATGCAGTTTGAAGTCATTATTTAGAAGAGATTTATTATTACCTAATATATTATATAGGTGTGGGTTTGAACCACTTATTCATTACTTGGACGTATTTTATTATTATTTCTTAATTCACATGTATAAACATTTCATTAATTTATGTATATGTGGATCCAGATATAATTAATTCTATCAAAGCATTTCAGAATAAATATGTTTTCATTTTGCATCATTTTATAATCAATCAATCCAGGAAATGACATTTCATTGAATCATAAATTATTTCAATAAACACATCTTACAAAATATTTTTAATTCACCTATTACTCCAATGTGTTCCATTTTTAAATATATTTTCTTTTTTTATTACTTACAATCAATCAATTTAAAAAGTAACATTTCATTATTTTATAATTTAACTTAATAAATACAATTTATAAAATATCTTTAAGTATTATAAAGGTATATAAATTGCCTCACCTGAACCATCATCTGTTGGAGGTTCTCAATAAATTTTCTAATTAATAAGGAGTGTTCTGAGAGCTTAATGAGTTGATGGTCAGTTCACAGGCCTTGTTTTTATTTGACTTCCATTTTTGAACTGGTGATGGAGGGGAAAGAAAAAGCTATTTTCTATTTATTCAGACATTTGAAAATATAATACTTTAATCGCTTGTTTCTTCATATTTTTTTAGCAGTTACAGGTTCCTTCTTTTATTACTCATGGTGCTCCAAGATTTGTTGGGCCGGTATTTATATAATCTGGATTTCACTAGTCCACTAGTAACAGTCTTGATGTTTTCTAATAATTTATCTGTTAAATTTTTTTTAAGCAATCTCTACTCCCTTATTTATATCTTTATGCTTTTCTTATCTATCAGTCTTTTGATCAGTCTAGCACCAATTGGTGATCATGACCTTCTCTAAGGTCTGTGGGTTATTTTCTTTCCTCATTGGCCATCTATTTTTAGTGGGACCAAATTCTAATAACCCTTATTTGATGTTTTTGAAAAACATCTCTTGATATTTTATGCCGGCAATCCTTTATTTATTAATTGTTAATTACAGCCTTCGTTTTGATAATCTATGAACTTTAAACTTTTGCAAAATACTACATTTTAACAGTACTTTTAATATTTTAAAATATTAATTTTTAAATTGCTGTCATCTTTTTATTTCTTTGTTTTAATTTTATTTTTGAAAACTGCATCAGCTTTTTTATTTTATCTCGGCAGTTTTAAATGGGTGGGGGGGGCTTCAAATTATATATGTGAAACAATATGTCTGTTTCAATATATATATATATCCTAAACAACAATATGTTAAAACAGCAAAACTCTCCATAAACTATAGTACCACTTAGTGCAAGCCAGAGCAAACAATAAATGCAAGAAAGGTTTGTGCATAAAATCTTTATCTAGTGCCCACTCATCCAATATCCCCAGACTGATTACTAGCTTGTAGCTTTCATCAGTGAGGAGTCTTGGATCTGAGAGTACTGCACTTAGATCTTAGGATCTAACAATGAAAGTCATGAGCTAGAAACTAGTCTAAGGGTACTGGATGAGTTGGCACTAGATAAGGATTTTATGCACAAACCTTCTTGCATCCATTGATTACTCTGGCTTGCACTGAGTGGCATCACTGCATGGAGAGTTTTGCCTGTTTTAATAAGAGTTATGGTGATCACATGTAACAATAAGTATAAGAGATTGTGGCATTAGCTAACTAGTGCACACAATGGGCATCTTGGGGGTTCATTTATCTTTTTCACATCTTTGATCATATGTCTCAGTAATATGTGATGGAATAGAAGTTTGAAGTATGTTTAAATAAACATTGTATGTAGTTAAGATTAAGTATCTCTAAAAATAATATGTATATGAAGTTAATTTGTGATAAGCGCTATATGATTTATTTGAAAATGTGTGTGTTTCTAATCTATGCAGTGTGGGAAATTAATGTGACTTCTGGCCTGATGAATGGTTGTGATAGGATTGAACTAAAGATGAAAAAAGCACTAATAAAAACAAAATGTGGCAAATATATAAATGCAACAGTTATTCAACATTCCATTTATTCTATCCTAGTGATCTGTTGTAAGGTTAAGTAATTAATGGAGAGGCGACAGGGCCACATCATAAGTACCAGATTAATTTGAATAATTATTATCCTTTATGAGCACACATTCACACATTCATGCGCATATATATATATATATATTGTAACCTTCTGGATAGGCAACAGAAATATTAATTGTAATTATATAGCACTGTATCAGTAACAGCTGATTTCATCTTACTACAAAAAAATGAAATAACCTTCTATTTTTTTTTTATTAATGACCTAAAACTATGTTTGAAAGCACTTATAGATATAATTTGAAGTTTTTGAGATGTTTAATATTTGTCTTTAGTGAGTAATTAATAATAGAAAGGGGGTGGCTTGTCACAGAAATTGTCAGTTTAGCTTAAGTTGATCCAAGTTTGTTTTATTTGTCTGCAGAACAGTATTGATATTTGTTTAGGTAATTTCCTGGTTTGTTTACTTTCTTATTTCAATCCATAGTGTAATTAGTGCAGTGTGTTTGGTTCATAGTCATATAAACTTTCATTCTGGTCAGATTGGTTTGGTACCTGTAGTACAGCATTTATGGATGTGCATGGATGTTTGTGCCACCTTTCAACATCATTTTCCATCATGTACTTCATTAAAATACCATATATCATGTTTCTCAGTAAAACATTTAATTTTATGACCATAGCTTGGATAACTAATTAAAACACAATTTAAATGAATTAATAGATCATTGGACCAGTGGATTGTCAATAGACAAATACTTTATCAAAATATTTTATTTGCTAAAATATTATTATTTTATTTATCTTGTTACTTTAGAAATACAGAATATTTTATTCTTGGTTCAGTTTAATATTTTTTTAGACAAAATATTTTTTCTTTCTTTCTTTTTCAAAAAAGAAAGATTCTTGCATATTTTGTAACTAATTATGCCAGTACAGTCGGAGAAGCAATCTTCATTCTAGAGTTGAACTTTTGAATGATCTTGAATTGGTGGAGAACAATGCTTGGGTAATAATCTGATAAAAAAGGTTCTTTTACAAAAGTTGGCTTTTCTGATTTCAACAATTCTCTCTACATAAAAGGGATTTTTATTAGTACAATTTTTGTCTCTACAAATTGCTTTTTCCATGGTCCAAGCTTAAAAGTAAAAACTTCTATTAATTTTCTGGAAGAAAACAACTCAGAAATTCTACTGAGGAAAATAAAAGTTGAAGGTATATCTTCTCTGCTTCTAATTGACTAATTTAAGTTCTAAAATTTATTATTTGAGATGCGTATATGTGCTTATGTTATCAATTTGCTTTGTTTAACTTTAATTTTAATATTAAAGAAATAATTGAAATGCATGTTTATATGTCAAATCTACTTCACCTAAATTTTATCTCTAATGTTAAAGAAGTAATTGAAATGTGTGTCTACATTATAAGTTTAATTTATCTAGATTTAATCTCTAACATTAAAGAAATAACTAGAATTTGTGAATTTTATTGTTATGCTGGAAAATTTTTGCTGAACTTTTTCATAAAACACTTCAAAGACTCTTTATTGATAAATTTTTACTAGCTATAAAGGAATGAAATTTAAATGGAAGGATGTGTACAGATAACCTATTATAACATGCTCTATTATTATTATTGACAAAAATATATACCTAACTATTTTGTATCTGGAAATAAGAAACTAAATGGATGACATATAATTAATGAATTATTATCTTATCTCTAAATGTGCCAATAAATGAACGAGTAGAAGAGCATGAAACTGAATGTGAATTTCTCTTATTTTATTGTTCTCCTCATTCGCATTTGATTTTTTTTATTAAAGTATATTATCAATAAACTTACATGAATTTAAATGGATTTTATGAACTATGTAGTTATTGGCCTTGTAAATGACTTTTGAAAATTTAGAATAAATGCTTCAACAAGTGTAAGGAATTAGTTAGTAAATTATTGCTCAACTTATGCTGTAATAAATATTTATTTGTCATCATGAAGAGTTTCATACATGATATCACCAGCGGTTTCATTAGCTATCACTTAGGACTTTGAAACATTCTCCAATTGAATCTGATTAATATTATTTATCTCCCTACAGGAAATTGTTATGTATTTATCCATATTTATGATTATACAAATGATCATCATTATTTTTGTACATGACCAAGATGTGTCATCTACAGACTATAAATGAACTTTTCATTCCAACTAAAAAAAGCTTTAATGATGATGATGATGATGATTATTATTATTATTATTATTATTATTAGCATTTGATAGATAGGTAGATTAATTATTTGTCTTATTTTTTATTATTATTTGATTATTATTTCTCTCTTCAAGAACATCTCGTAAAAGTATAATATGGGAAAATATTATACTGGGAAATTAGGGGTTGTTTTAATATATGCTAAAGTGTACACATATTTCTATATGTGAAGTGGCAATAGAAATATCTGTTTGTTATTTAGGAGCCAGCAGCTTGTTTTTGAAAAGAAGTAATTACATAAAATTTATTGTTTATTTTTACATTTATAAAAAGGTATAAGGTTTATTTCTTAATAATTATTTTGCTCCAAATGTAAAGATTTGTTGTTTATGGTTTATTTCTTAATAATTATTTTGCTCCAAATCTAAAGATTTGTTGTTTATGGTTTATTTCTTAATAATTATTTTGCTCCAAATCTAAAGATTTGTTGTTTATGGTTTATTTCTTCATAATTATTTTGCTCCAAATCTAAAGATTTGTTGTTTATGGTTTATTTCTTCATAATTATTTTGCTCCAAATCTAAAGATTTGTTGTTTATGGTTTATTTCTTCATAATTATTTTGCTCCAAATCTAAAGATTTGTTGTTTATGGTTTATTTCTTCATAATTATTTTGCTCCAAATCTAAAGATTTGTTGTTTATGGTTTATTTCTTCATAATTATTTTGCTCCAAATCTAAAGATTTGTTGTTTATGGTTTATTTCTTCATAATTATTTTGCTCCAAATCTAAAGATTTGTTGTTTATGGTTTATTTCTTCATAATTATTTTGCTCCAAATCTAAAGATTTGTTGTTTATGGTTTATTTCTTCATAATTATTTTGCTCCAAATCTAAAGATTTGTTGTTTATGGTTTATTTCTTCATAATTATTTTGCTCCAAATCTAAAGATTTGTTGTTTATGGTTTATTTCTTCATAATTATTTTGCTCCAAATCTAAAGATTTGTTGTTTATGGTTTATTTCTTCATAATTATTTTGCTCCAAATCTAAAGATTTGTTGTTTATGGTTTATTTCTTCATAATTATTTTGCTCCAAATCTAAAGATTTGTTGTTTATGGTTTATTTCTTCATAATTATTTTGCTCCAAATCTAAAGATTTGTTGTTTATGGTTTATTTCTTCATAATTATTTTGCTCCAAATCTAAAGATTTGTTGTTTATGGTTTATTTCTTCATAATTATTTTGCTCCAAATCTAAAGATTTGTTGTTCAGATCGGAAGAGATCATAATTATTTTGCTCCAAATCTAAAGATTTGTTGTTTATGGTTTATTTCTTCATAATTATTTTGCTCCAAATCTAAAGATTTGTTGTTTATGGTTTATTTCTTCATAATTATTTTGCTCCAAATCTAAAGATTTGTTGTTTATGGTTTATTTCTTCATAATTATTTTGCTCCAAATCTAAAGATTTGTTGTTTATGGTTTATTTCTTCATAATTATTTTGCTCCAAATCTAAAGATTTGTTGTTTATGGTTTATTTCTTCATAATTATTTTGCTCCAAATCTAAAGATTTGTTGTTTATGGTTTATTTCTTCATAATTATTTTGCTCCAAATCTAAAGATTTGTTGTTTATGGTTTATTTCTTCATAATTATTTTGCTCCAAATCTAAAGATTTGTTGTTTATGGTTTATTTCTTCATAATTATTTTGCTCCAAATCTAAAGATTTGTTGTTTATGGTTTATTTCTTCATAATTATTTTGCTCCAAATCTAAAGATTTGTTGTTTATGGTTTATTTCTTCATAATTATTTTGCTCCAAATCTAAAGATTTGTTGTTTATGGTTTATTTCTTCATAATTATTTTGCTCCAAATCTAAAGATTTGTTGTTTAGATCGGAAGAGCTTCAAATTATTTTGCTCCAAATCTAAAGATTTGTTGTTTATGGTTTATTTCTTCATAATTATTTTGCTCCAAATCTAAAGATTTGTTGTTTATGGTTTATTTCTTCATAATTATTTTGCTCCAAATCTAAAGATTTGTTGTTTATGGTTTATTTCTTCATAATTATTTTGCTCCAAATCTAAAGATTTGTTGTTTATGGTTTATTTCTTCATAATTATTTTGCTCCAAATCTAAAGATTTGTTGTTTATGGTTTATTTCTTCATAATTATTTTGCTCCAAATCTAAAGATTTGTTGTTTATGGTTTATTTCTTCATAATTATTTTGCTCCAAATCTAAAGATTTGTTGTTTATGGTTTATTTCTTCATAATTATTTTGCTCCAAATCTAAAGATTTGTTGTTTATGGTTTATTTCTTCATAATTATTTTGCTCCAAATCTAAAGATTTGTTGTTTATGGTTTATTTCTTCATAATTATTTTGCTCCAAATCTAAAGATTTGTTGTTTATGGTTTATTTCTTCATAATTATTTTGCTCCAAATCTAAAGATTTGTTGTTTATGGTTTATTTCTTCATAATTATTTTGCTCCAAATCTAAAGATTTGTTGTTTATGGTTTATTTCTTCATAATTATTTTGCTCCAAATCTAAAGATTTGTTGTTTATGGTTTATTTCTTCATAATTATTTTGCTCCAAATCTAAAGATTTGTTGTTTATGGTTTATTTCTTCATAATTATTTTGCTCCAAATCTAAAGATTTGTTGTTTATGGTTTATTTCTTCATAATTATTTTGCTCCAAATCTAAAGATTTGTTGTTTATGGTTTATTTCTTCATAATTATTTTGCTCCAAATCTAAAGATTTGTTGTTTATGGTTTATTTCTTCATAATTATTTTGCTCCAAATCTAAAGATTTGTTGTTTATGGTTTATTTCTTCATAATTATTTTGCTCCAAATCTAAAGATTTGTTGTTTATGGTTTATTTCTTCATAATTATTTTGCTCCAAATCTAAAGATTTGTTGTTTATGGTTTATTTCTTCATAATTATTTTGCTCCAAATCTAAAGATTTGTTGTTTATGGTTTATTTCTTCATAATTATTTTGCTCCAAATCTAAAGATTTGTTGTTTATGGTTTATTTCTTCATAATTATTTTGCTCCAAATCTAAAGATTTGTTGTTTATGGTTTATTTCTTCATAATTATTTTGCTCCAAATCTAAAGATTTGTTGTTTATGGTTTATTTCTTCATAATTATTTTGCTCCAAATCTAAAGATTTGTTGTTTATGGTTTATTTCTTCATAATTATTTTGCTCCAAATCTAAAGATTTGTTGTTTATGGTTTATTTCTTCATAATTATTTTGCTCCAAATCTAAAGATTTGTTGTTTATGGTTTATTTCTTCATAATTATTTTGCTCCAAATCTAAAGATTTGTTGTTTATGGTTTATTTCTTCATAATTATTTTGCTCCAAATCTAAAGATTTGTTGTTTATGGTTTATTTCTTCATAATTATTTTGCTCCAAATCTAAAGATTTGTTGTTTATGGTTTATTTCTTCATAATTATTTTGCTCCAAATCTAAAGATTTGTTGTTTATGGTTTATTTCTTCATAATTATTTTGCTCCAAATCTAAAGATTTGTTGTTTATGGTTTATTTCTTCATAATTATTTTGCTCCAAATCTAAAGATTTGTTGTTTATGGTTTATTTCTTCATAATTATTTTGCTCCAAATCTAAAGATTTGTTGTTTATGGTTTATTTCTTCATAATTATTTTGCTCCAAATCTAAAGATTTGTTGTTTATGGTTTATTTCTTCATAATTATTTTGCTCCAAATCTAAAGATTTGTTGTTTATGGTTTATTTCTTCATAATTATTTTGCTCCAAATCTAAAGATTTGTTGTTTATGGTTTATTTCTTCATAATTATTTTGCTCCAAATCTAAAGATTTGTTGTTTATGGTTTATTTCTTCATAATTATTTTGCTCCAAATCTAAAGATTTGTTGTTTATGGTTTATTTCTTCATAATTATTTTGCTCCAAATCTAAAGATTTGTTGTTTATGGTTTATTTCTTCATAATTATTTTGCTCCAAATCTAAAGATTTGTTGTTTATGGTTTATTTCTTCATAATTATTTTGCTCCAAATCTAAAGATTTGTTGTTTATGGTTTATTTCTTCATAATTATTTTGCTCCAAATCTAAAGATTTGTTGTTTATGGTTTATTTCTTCATAATTATTTTGCTCCAAATCTAAAGATTTGTTGTTTATGGTTTATTTCTTCATAATTATTTTGCTCCAAATCTAAAGATTTGTTGTTTATGGTTTATTTCTTCATAATTATTTTGCTCCAAATCTAAAGATTTGTTGTTTATGGTTTATTTCTTCATAATTATTTTGCTCCAAATCTAAAGATTTGTTGTTTATGGTTTATTTCTTCATAATTATTTTGCTCCAAATCTAAAGATTTGTTGTTTATGGTTTATTTCTTCATAATTATTTTGCTCCAAATCTAAAGATTTGTTGTTTATGGTTTATTTCTTCATAATTATTTTGCTCCAAATCTAAAGATTTGTTGTTTATGGTTTATTTCTTCATAATTATTTTGCTCCAAATCTAAAGATTTGTTGTTTATGGTTTATTTCTTCATAATTATTTTGCTCCAAATCTAAAGATTTGTTGTTTATGGTTTATTTCTTCATAATTATTTTGCTCCAAATCTAAAGATTTGTTGTTTATGGTTTATTTCTTCATAATTATTTTGCTCCAAATCTAAAGATTTGTTGTTTATGGTTTATTTCTTCATAATTATTTTGCTCCAAATCTAAAGATTTGTTGTTTATGGTTTATTTCTTCATAATTATTTTGCTCCAAATCTAAAGATTTGTTGTTTATGGTTTATTTCTTCATAATTATTTTGCTCCAAATCTAAAGATTTGTTGTTTATGGTTTATTTCTTCATAATTATTTTGCTCCAAATCTAAAGATTTGTTGTTTATGGTTTATTTCTTCATAATTATTTTGCTCCAAATCTAAAGATTTGTTGTTTATGGTTTATTTCTTCATAATTATTTTGCTCCAAATCTAAAGATTTGTTGTTTATGGTTTATTTCTTCATAATTATTTTGCTCCAAATCTAAAGATTTGTTGTTTATGGTTTATTTCTTCATAATTATTTTGCTCCAAATCTAAAGATTTGTTGTTTATGGTTTATTTCTTCATAATTATTTTGCTCCAAATCTAAAGATTTGTTGTTTATGGTTTATTTCTTCATAATTATTTTGCTCCAAATCTAAAGATTTGTTGTTTATGGTTTATTTCTTCATAATTATTTTGCTCCAAATCTAAAGATTTGTTGTTTATGGTTTATTTCTTCATAATTATTTTGCTCCAAATCTAAAGATTTGTTGTTTATGGTTTATTTCTTCATAATTATTTTGCTCCAAATCTAAAGATTTGTTGTTTATGGTTTATTTCTTCATAATTATTTTGCTCCAAATCTAAAGATTTGTTGTTTATGGTTTATTTCTTCATAATTATTTTGCTCCAAATCTAAAGATTTGTTGTTTATGGTTTATTTCTTCATAATTATTTTGCTCCAAATCTAAAGATTTGTTGTTTATGGTTTATTTCTTCATAATTATTTTGCTCCAAATCTAAAGATTTGTTGTTTATGGTTTATTTCTTCATAATTATTTTGCTCCAAATCTAAAGATTTGTTGTTTATGGTTTATTTCTTCATAATTATTTTGCTCCAAATCTAAAGATTTGTTGTTTATGGTTTATTTCTTCATAATTATTTTGCTCCAAATCTAAAGATTTGTTGTTTATGGTTTATTTCTTCATAATTATTTTGCTCCAAATCTAAAGATTTGTTGTTTATGGTTTATTTCTTCATAATTATTTTGCTCCAAATCTAAAGATTTGTTGTTTATGGTTTATTTCTTCATAATTATTTTGCTCCAAATCTAAAGATTTGTTGTTTATGGTTTATTTCTTCATAATTATTTTGCTCCAAATCTAAAGATTTGTTGTTTATGGTTTATTTCTTCATAATTATTTTGCTCCAAATCTAAAGATTTGTTGTTTATGGTTTATTTCTTCATAATTATTTTGCTCCAAATCTAAAGATTTGTTGTTTATGGTTTATTTCTTCATAATTATTTTGCTCCAAATCTAAAGATTTGTTGTTTATGGTTTATTTCTTCATAATTATTTTGCTCCAAATCTAAAGATTTGTTGTTTATGGTTTATTTCTTCATAATTATTTTGCTCCAAATCTAAAGATTTGTTGTTTATGGTTTATTTCTTCATAATTATTTTGCTCCAAATCTAAAGATTTGTTGTTTATGGTTTATTTCTTCATAATTATTTTGCTCCAAATCTAAAGATTTGTTGTTTATGGTTTATTTCTTCATAATTATTTTGCTCCAAATCTAAAGATTTGTTGTTTATGGTTTATTTCTTCATAATTATTTTGCTCCAAATCTAAAGATTTGTTGTTTATGGTTTATTTCTTCATAATTATTTTGCTCCAAATCTAAAGATTTGTTGTTTATGGTTTATTTCTTCATAATTATTTTGCTCCAAATCTAAAGATTTGTTGTTTATGGTTTATTTCTTCATAATTATTTTGCTCCAAATCTAAAGATTTGTTGTTTATGGTTTATTTCTTCATAATTATTTTGCTCCAAATCTAAAGATTTGTTGTTTATGGTTTATTTCTTCATAATTATTTTGCTCCAAATCTAAAGATTTGTTGTTTATGGTTTATTTCTTCATAATTATTTTGCTCCAAATCTAAAGATTTGTTGTTTATGGTTTATTTCTTCATAATTATTTTGCTCCAAATCTAAAGATTTGTTGTTTATGGTTTATTTCTTCATAATTATTTTGCTCCAAATCTAAAGATTTGTTGTTTATGGTTTATTTCTTCATAATTATTTTGCTCCAAATCTAAAGATTTGTTGTTTATGGTTTATTTCTTCATAATTATTTTGCTCCAAATCTAAAGATTTGTTGTTTATGGTTTATTTCTTCATAATTATTTTGCTCCAAATCTAAAGATTTGTTGTTTATGGTTTATTTCTTCATAATTATTTTGCTCCAAATCTAAAGATTTGTTGTTTATGGTTTATTTCTTCATAATTATTTTGCTCCAAATCTAAAGATTTGTTGTTTATGGTTTATTTCTTCATAATTATTTTGCTCCAAATCTAAAGATTTGTTGTTTATGGTTTATTTCTTCATAATTATTTTGCTCCAAATCTAAAGATTTGTTGTTTATGGTTTATTTCTTCATAATTATTTTGCTCCAAATCTAAAGATTTGTTGTTTATGGTTTATTTCTTCATAATTATTTTGCTCCAAATCTAAAGATTTGTTGTTTATGGTTTATTTCTTCATAATTATTTTGCTCCAAATCTAAAGATTTGTTGTTTATGGTTTATTTCTTCATAATTATTTTGCTCCAAATCTAAAGATTTGTTGTTTATGGTTTATTTCTTCATAATTATTTTGCTCCAAATCTAAAGATTTGTTGTTTATGGTTTATTTCTTCATAATTATTTTGCTCCAAATCTAAAGATTTGTTGTTTATGGTTTATTTCTTCATAATTATTTTGCTCCAAATCTAAAGATTTGTTGTTTATGGTTTATTTCTTCATAATTATTTTGCTCCAAATCTAAAGATTTGTTGTTTATGGTTTATTTCTTCATAATTATTTTGCTCCAAATCTAAAGATTTGTTGTTTATGGTTTATTTCTTCATAATTATTTTGCTCCAAATCTAAAGATTTGTTGTTTATGGTTTATTTCTTCATAATTATTTTGCTCCAAATCTAAAGATTTGTTGTTTATGGTTTATTTCTTCATAATTATTTTGCTCCAAATCTAAAGATTTGTTGTTTATGGTTTATTTCTTCATAATTATTTTGCTCCAAATCTAAAGATTTGTTGTTTATGGTTTATTTCTTCATAATTATTTTGCTCCAAATCTAAAGATTTGTTGTTTATGGTTTATTTCTTCATAATTATTTTGCTCCAAATCTAAAGATTTGTTGTTTATGGTTTATTTCTTCATAATTATTTTGCTCCAAATCTAAAGATTTGTTGTTTATGGTTTATTTCTTCATAATTATTTTGCTCCAAATCTAAAGATTTGTTGTTTATGGTTTATTTCTTCATAATTATTTTGCTCCAAATCTAAAGATTTGTTGTTTATGGTTTATTTCTTCATAATTATTTTGCTCCAAATCTAAAGATTTGTTGTTTATGGTTTATTTCTTCATAATTATTTTGCTCCAAATCTAAAGATTTGTTGTTTATGGTTTATTTCTTCATAATTATTTTGCTCCAAATCTAAAGATTTGTTGTTTATGGTTTATTTCTTCATAATTATTTTGCTCCAAATCTAAAGATTTGTTGTTTATGGTTTATTTCTTCATAATTATTTTGCTCCAAATCTAAAGATTTGTTGTTTATGGTTTATTTCTTCATAATTATTTTGCTCCAAATCTAAAGATTTGTTGTTTATGGTTTATTTCTTCATAATTATTTTGCTCCAAATCTAAAGATTTGTTGTTTATGGTTTATTTCTTCATAATTATTTTGCTCCAAATCTAAAGATTTGTTGTTTATGGTTTATTTCTTCATAATTATTTTGCTCCAAATCTAAAGATTTGTTGTTTATGGTTTATTTCTTCATAATTATTTTGCTCCAAATCTAAAGATTTGTTGTTTATGGTTTATTTCTTCATAATTATTTTGCTCCAAATCTAAAGATTTGTTGTTTATGGTTTATTTCTTCATAATTATTTTGCTCCAAATCTAAAGATTTGTTGTTTATGGTTTATTTCTTCATAATTATTTTGCTCCAAATCTAAAGATTTGTTGTTTATGGTTTATTTCTTCATAATTATTTTGCTCCAAATCTAAAGATTTGTTGTTTATGGTTTATTTCTTCATAATTATTTTGCTCCAAATCTAAAGATTTGTTGTTTATGGTTTATTTCTTCATAATTATTTTGCTCCAAATCTAAAGATTTGTTGTTTATGGTTTATTTCTTCATAATTATTTTGCTCCAAATCTAAAGATTTGTTGTTTATGGTTTATTTCTTCATAATTATTTTGCTCCAAATCTAAAGATTTGTTGTTTATGGTTTATTTCTTCATAATTATTTTGCTCCAAATCTAAAGATTTGTTGTTTATGGTTTATTTCTTCATAATTATTTTGCTCCAAATCTAAAGATTTGTTGTTTATGGTTTATTTCTTCATAATTATTTTGCTCCAAATCTAAAGATTTGTTGTTTATGGTTTATTTCTTCATAATTATTTTGCTCCAAATCTAAAGATTTGTTGTTTATGGTTTATTTCTTCATAATTATTTTGCTCCAAATCTAAAGATTTGTTGTTTATGGTTTATTTCTTCATAATTATTTTGCTCCAAATCTAAAGATTTGTTGTTTATGGTTTATTTCTTCATAATTATTTTGCTCCAAATCTAAAGATTTGTTGTTTATGGTTTATTTCTTCATAATTATTTTGCTCCAAATCTAAAGATTTGTTGTTTATGGTTTATTTCTTCATAATTATTTTGCTCCAAATCTAAAGATTTGTTGTTTATGGTTTATTTCTTCATAATTATTTTGCTCCAAATCTAAAGATTTGTTGTTTATGGTTTATTTCTTCATAATTATTTTGCTCCAAATCTAAAGATTTGTTGTTTATGGTTTATTTCTTAATAATTATTTTGCTCCAAATCTAAAGATTTGTTGTTTATGGTTTATTTCTTCATAATTATTTTGCTCCAAATCTAAAGATTTGTTGTTTATGGTTTATTTCTTCATAATTATTTTGCTCCAAATCTAAAGATTTGTTGTTTATGGTTTATTTCTTCATAATTATTTTGCTCCAAATCTAAAGATTTGTTGTTTATGGTTTATTTCTTCATAATTATTTTGCTCCAAATCTAAAGATTTGTTGTTTATGGTTTATTTCTTCATAATTATTTTGCTCCAAATCTAAAGATTTGTTGTTTATGGTTTATTTCTTAATAATTATTTTGCTCCAAATCTAAAGATTTGTTGTTTATGGTTTATTTCTTCATAATTATTTTGCTCCAAATCTAAAGATTTGTTGTTTATGGTTTATTTCTTCATAATTATTTTGCTCCAAATCTAAAGATTTGTTGTTTATGGTTTATTTCTTCATAATTATTTTGCTCCAAATCTAAAGATTTGTTGTTTATGGTTTATTTCTTCATAATTATTTTGCTCCAAATCTAAAGATTTGTTGTTTATGGTTTATTTCTTCATAATTATTTTGCTCCAAATCTAAAGATTTGTTGTTTATGGTTTATTTCTTCATAATTATTTTGCTCCAAATCTAAAGATTTGTTGTTTATGGTTTATTTCTTCATAATTATTTTGCTCCAAATCTAAAGATTTGTTGTTTATGGTTTATTTCTTCATAATTATTTTGCTCCAAATCTAAAGATTTGTTGTTTATGGTTTATTTCTTCATAATTATTTTGCTCCAAATCTAAAGATTTGTTGTTTATGGTTTATTTCTTCATAATTATTTTGCTCCAAATCTAAAGATTTGTTGTTTATGGTTTATTTCTTCATAATTATTTTGCTCCAAATCTAAAGATTTGTTGTTTATGGTTTATTTCTTCATAATTATTTTGCTCCAAATCTAAAGATTTGTTGTTTATGGTTTATTTCTTCATAATTATTTTGCTCCAAATCTAAAGATTTGTTGTTTATGGTTTATTTCTTCATAATTATTTTGCTCCAAATCTAAAGATTTGTTGTTTATGGTTTATTTCTTCATAATTATTTTGCTCCAAATCTAAAGATTTGTTGTTTATGGTTTATTTCTTCATAATTATTTTGCTCCAAATCTAAAGATTTGTTGTTTATGGTTTATTTCTTCATAATTATTTTGCTCCAAATCTAAAGATTTGTTGTTTATGGTTTATTTCTTCATAATTATTTTGCTCCAAATCTAAAGATTTGTTGTTTATGGTTTATTTCTTCATAATTATTTTGCTCCAAATCTAAAGATTTGTTGTTTATGGTTTATTTCTTCATAATTATTTTGCTCCAAATCTAAAGATTTGTTGTTTATGGTTTATTTCTTCATAATTATTTTGCTCCAAATCTAAAGATTTGTTGTTTATGGTTTATTTCTTCATAATTATTTTGCTCCAAATCTAAAGATTTGTTGTTTATGGTTTATTTCTTCATAATTATTTTGCTCCAAATCTAAAGATTTGTTGTTTATGGTTTATTTCTTCATAATTATTTTGCTCCAAATCTAAAGATTTGTTGTTTATGGTTTATTTCTTCATAATTATTTTGCTCCAAATCTAAAGATTTGTTGTTTATGGTTTATTTCTTCATAATTATTTTGCTCCAAATCTAAAGATTTGTTGTTTATGGTTTATTTCTTCATAATTATTTTGCTCCAAATCTAAAGATTTGTTGTTTATGGTTTATTTCTTCATAATTATTTTGCTCCAAATCTAAAGATTTGTTGTTTATGGTTTATTTCTTCATAATTATTTTGCTCCAAATCTAAAGATTTGTTGTTTATGGTTTATTTCTTCATAATTATTTTGCTCCAAATCTAAAGATTTGTTGTTTATGGTTTATTTCTTCATAATTATTTTGCTCCAAATCTAAAGATTTGTTGTTTATGGTTTATTTCTTCATAATTATTTTGCTCCAAATCTAAAGATTTGTTGTTTATGGTTTATTTCTTCATAATTATTTTGCTCCAAATCTAAAGATTTGTTGTTTATGGTTTATTTCTTCATAATTATTTTGCTCCAAATCTAAAGATTTGTTGTTTATGGTTTATTTCTTCATAATTATTTTGCTCCAAATCTAAAGATTTGTTGTTTATGGTTTATTTCTTCATAATTATTTTGCTCCAAATCTAAAGATTTGTTGTTTATGGTTTATTTCTTAATAATTATTTTGCTCCAAATCTAAAGATTTGTTGTTTATGGTTTATTTCTTCATAATTATTTTGCTCCAAATCTAAAGATTTGTTGTTTATGGTTTATTTCTTCATAATTATTTTGCTCCAAATCTAAAGATTTGTTGTTTATGGTTTATTTCTTCATAATTATTTTGCTCCAAATCTAAAGATTTGTTGTTTATGGTTTATTTCTTCATAATTATTTTGCTCCAAATCTAAAGATTTGTTGTTTATGGTTTATTTCTTCATAATTATTTTGCTCCAAATCTAAAGATTTGTTGTTTATGGTTTATTTCTTCATAATTATTTTGCTCCAAATCTAAAGATTTGTTGTTTATGGTTTATTTCTTCATAATTATTTTGCTCCAAATCTAAAGATTTGTTGTTTATGGTTTATTTCTTAATAATTATTTTGCTCCAAATCTAAAGATTTGTTGTTTATGGTTTATTTCTTCATAATTATTTTGCTCCAAATCTAAAGATTTGTTGTTTATGGTTTATTTCTTCATAATTATTTTGCTCCAAATCTAAAGATTTGTTGTTTATGGTTTATTTCTTAATAATTATTTTGCTCCAAATCTAAAGATTTGTTGTTTATGGTTTATTTCTTAATAATTATTTTGCTCCAAATCTAAAGATTTGTTGTTTATGGTTTATTTCTTAATAATTATTTTGCTCCAAATCTAAAGATTTGTTGTTTATGGTTTATTTCTTAATAATTATTTTGCTCCAAATCTAAAGATTTGTTGTTTATGGTTTATTTCTTCATAATTATTTTGCTCCAAATCTAAAGATTTGTTGTTTATGGTTTATTTCTTAATAATTATTTTGCTCCAAATCTAAAGATTTGTTGTTTATGGTTTATTTCTTCATAATTATTTTGCTCCAAATCTAAAGATTTGTTGTTTATGGTTTATTTCTTAATAATTATTTTGCTCCAAATCTAAAGATTTGTTGTTTATGGTTTATTTCTTAATAATTATTTTGCTCCAAATCTAAAGATTTGTTGTTTATGGTTTATTTCTTAATAATTATTTTGCTCCAAATCTAAAGATTTGTTGTTTATGGTTTATTTCTTAATAATTATTTTGCTCCAAATCTAAAGATTTGTTGTTTATGGTTTATTTCTTAATAATTATTTTGCTCCAAATCTAAAGATTTGTTGTTTATGGTTTATTTCTTAATAATTATTTTGCTCCAAATCTAAAGATTTGTTGTTTATGGTTTATTTCTTAATAATTATTTTGCTCCAAATCTAAAGATTTGTTGTTTATGGTTTATTTCTTAATAATTATTTTGCTCCAAATCTAAAGATTTGTTGTTTATGGTTTATTTCTTAATAATTATTTTGCTCCAAATCTAAAGATTTGTTGTTTATGGTTTATTTCTTAATAATTATTTTGCTCCAAATCTAAAGATTTGTTGTTTATGGTTTATTTCTTAATAATTATTTTGCTCCAAATCTAAAGATTTGTTGTTTATGGTTTATTTCTTAATAATTAAATTTTTCCAATCCAAAAATAAAGATTTTTTGTTTTTTTTTTTTAAAAAAAAAAAAAATTTATCCTAATCCAAAAATATTGTTTTTATCCCAAACCAGACTTTCTATTTCAATTTATGGGCTAATGCCAAATATACTAAAGAGTTATTTTGGCTTTGCTTATTCAGTAATAATTATTATATTTCTAAGTTAAATTATTATACTTCATCAGAAATGAGAGATTTATTCATTATTTCTTTTATAACATATTAATTAATGTTGCTACAGTATTTTTTTTATCAAAGGTGATTTGAAATTGTTTATGCATTATTATGCTTATATACCTATCAATTATTTGATCCAGTTGTGTAATTATTGAAAGTAGAAATAATTTAATTTCTATCAGTTTCAGATGATAAAATGTGCCAAAAAGAAGTGAAAAGATTAAGGATTTGTTTAAGTGTGAATTTATTATTTTTTAATGCTTAGATTGAAATGTATTTAGTGGCTATGCAGAAGAAAATTGTTTATGTTATATATTGTATTGTCAGGGATTGAGAGAGCTCTCCCTTAGTTTGTTGAAATATTTGTGAGGAGTGGATTATATTTTCCAGATTAAGTAGTTGTATTTTATGATAATTATAGTATGTGAAGTCAAGTACTGTATTTCCCTTATTTTTCAGTGATGAGATCATGTCCAAACCAGCATTTAAGCTTCAGAATTTGGCTAGGGAGTCACTGTGTTTTAGTTATTCAAAGGATTAGAGTTAAGAAAGTCTTTTCATCCCTCATGTATTTATGTTGAATGTCTTCCCATCATTTATTCATAGCCAAATGTAAGATAGTTTGCTGATAAGAAAAAAATAAAGATAGAATTGATTTTTCTCACACAATAGCTGAAGTAGAATTAGTGTTAAAGCTTGCTTGGCCATTGTCATAATCCGTATTGACATTTATTCCACTTTCATAAGTAAACCGATTGGATTTAGCTATGTTAATTATCTTAAAACAGGTAGCACAATTCAGATGCATGCATAAAATATTATTAAATTGGAAGGTATGAAGAAAATCCATCATTAATGTGTAACTCTTTAATCATTGTTTCAAATCATATATTCATTATTTACGTTTTTTACCATCAACTCTCAGAATGTTTCATCCTCATTTCAAATGAGCAAGCAAAAGAAAGGAAAGGATAGCTAATTAATAGAATTATTTATTTGGTTTATGAAAGATAACCTGACTTCTTACTCATAGATTTAAACTCCTCTTGTATTATTTTGATGTGCATTTGAAGTAAAAAAGTCAAAAATTTTAGTTTCACATTTTAGAATTTTGGTGCCAGTGTTTAATAGAATTTTTTTTTTCATAAGTATATCAGAATTGACGGATAGCTTGGGTATGTTTTATAAGGAAAATACCAAGAAGTTTAGTTTTCCATTTTATTATTTTAGAGCTAGTATTACAATGTTTCTTTTTGTTAACTTATCAGAATGGACTGATAGCTGGCATATGCAGAAGTAAAATACAGAAAGTTTATCTTTGTTATTTATTTTCATGTAGACTATTTAATCATTGATGTTGGAATTATTCCAAAACATGCATGCACGTACACTAGAAAAACAAATGTTTATTTAATTATCTTGTAATAAATGTTTTTTAATTATTTAAAAGCTTTGTTCAGAATTATTCTTTGACATGCATCCGTGTTCTATGTTTCCACACATGCACACACACTTACATATCCAATATGATATGATAGCACTGTTATGTAATTTGATGATGAACATGTTCAGATCTGATGATGTTGTTTTTTTTGATCCAAACACTATATGAAATGTTTGAATATTTAATGATTCTCTGAAAATTGTATTACTCTGTTATTATTTAGATGATGAATTAAAATCAAAATGCACCCTATTTCTTTCATTATCTAACTACCATTATTTAATTAGGATATGCTGTTGGAAAGTATAGGTTTAAAATTAAGCCATGCAATAAATTAATTCCCTGAAATATTCACTTATTATTTAGATTAGATATTAATTCAGTTATTTAGATTAAATTACTGTACAATTAAAAGTTAAGTAATGTTATATTTTATTTTGTATTTAACCCTAACTTACCATACAGTATAGTTAATCAGCATTACATCTTTAGTTTATTAATTTAATTTTATTACACAGTAGAGGTTGTTCAATGCATGTGGATGAAGGGAGGAGATGAGGTTAAACTATAACTTGTAAATTTAAATGGTAGAACTTTACCAATTTTAATTATTTATTTATTTTAAAACTTAATAGATGTTTTATTCCTATTAATCATAATGTTTCATCCCATATATAGTATACATTTTACACCTTATAGACCTCTGTAGCTCCCAACTGAGCCAAGGTAGGACAGCATTTTAAGAGTCTCATTGATAATTTAAAGCAAGATCAGACTAGTAGTTTATTCTATTGTCAATAGAATTGGCAACCCTGGGTATTTGTTGATGGGAAAGGCACAAGAGCTGTTGGGGTAGGATTACAACATATATATATATATATATATATATATGTATATATATATATATATATATATATATATATATATATAACAAATCAACTCTTATTTAATCCCAATATTAATAACAATCATTAAATTCAAACTGTTGTCAAGGCAACCTTCTTTTAACAATAAAAGTGAAATTCCAATGTTATTAATGGTCCAATGTACTTATATAGACACTAAAGATTGCAACTTGATCATAGAGGTTGAAATTATTGATACAAAGAAGTTTAAATAAATCTCTTTAAACAAGTAAATAAAACCTATTCTGAATGCAGACTAATAAATAGTCAATTATAACATTACAAACTGCAATTATACATATTAAATTGCACCCAAAGTACTTAAATAATAAGTGTAATAAAGCTCAAGACTAAATAAGTTTATAGATATATATATACATATTAATGAAATCAAATTATATATCATATGACATAATTAGCTTGTATTTACAAATATAATATAAAGAGCGTGCTAATAGCTCTAAAAAAGCTTTTTTTTTTACTGATAAATGCAGAAAGACTGATGAGAGCCACTAGCTTGAAACCAGTTTAGGGATGGAGATAAATCTAGATAGATTTTGAATGCATTCTCTTGCTGCATTTATCAGTAAAAAATAAAATGTTTGTTTATGCTCTTTATATTATATATATTGTACCAATATATTATCTGTACATATATAATTTTGTCTAAAAATTATTAAAAATAAAATGCTCATAAATAATGCAAAGGTTTTAATTTGAGAGATAGTTAAAATAATCTAAAGAGTTTTTTGTTAAACAAAACGTGCGGTTTGCTTTCGAAACATAAAACTAAAAGTCTAAAGAGTTTTTTTTTATTATTATTAGTTTGAAATAAGTTACAATTAATTAATTTAAAAGTAATTCAGGGGGGGGGATTTGGCTTACAAAAGGTTAAAACTATAGCAGTTTAAATGAATCTGTTACATAAAATAAATCTCTTTTGGTTTAAAATGTTAAAGAAAAAAAATAGTTGATTTTTAAATAATTAAAAATATCTCTTTCTCATTTAAGTTAAATGAAATCTTAAAAACTAAAACTTGATTTTAGAAATATATATGTATGTAAATGCCAAGGTGATTTTAAACATAGCAAAATGAGTGCTTGTGATAAAATAAATGTGCGCGTGTTTAATATTAAAAAATTATATAAGAAGTTAAAATGTAAAAACAAAATGTGCAATGGCTACTAATTAAAAATCCACAAAAACAATAAGTTGCAATGGCTACTAATGAAAAGATCTCAAACAACAGCATTAAAAGCTTATCTAAGGAATTTCGACAACAAATATAGCCGGCAGACACCAAAATGACAACAAGTCATCCTAATAAAGTCCAGTTTTTCATTGGACAATCAGTCCAATTTCAGATTAAAATCAGACTACAATTCATTCAGACTAGGGTTCAGTTCAGAGCAGTGCACTTCAGTCAATCTATTATGTATACAGAATCAGAGACCATGCAGTGTTGAGCAGCTTTTAGGAATATACAATCTGCTCTAGCTCTTAGTCTAATGGAAGATCAGCAATTTGCCCGGTAAAGGTGATGTCTGCACAACAATCTGTAGCCGCTTGATGTTTAACTGTATCTAAGAATAATATCATAGGAATAATAAGCATTAAACCTCCACATAAAATGTCAAGTCCAACCGGTTGGAAAGATTACAACTTGAAGCAACAAACAGCAAGAAGTCCATGTTAAAATCCTAGATAACAAATAACATTTTTTTATTTCCATTTAAAGTAGCCATCGCAATAGTTTGGAGTCTCCAGAGTCAAATAATAATGAACTCTATAGCATGCATAAATGAACTATTGATGTGCATGATCTAAGTGTCTTGCGTCTATTTAATACTCTTGTTACATTAAATTATGGTCTGATTTATTAAGAGTGTGTGTCATTATATATATAAAAATCATTGTTAAATTTGTTTTGTATTACTTTGTTGAGCTAGTCATGGCATATTTCGAGCACTGGATTATGGGCCTACTATCCAAACACTTTAGTTCTTGTAGCTAATTGGAGCCCAGGGTTTACTCCAAAACCAAATAAAGTGCTTGGATGATAGGGGTTTGAATCTAGCAGTCAAGGTGGGCCATGGTCTGGAAATCATGTTATGTGGTCTGACTGTGGGCATCATTGGTAGCTCTTCTATCAATGGTATTCTCCCCTCTGCTCGAAGAGCCAGTTCATTCATGTAATATTTATAATATGAAATTATAAATTTATGATAAATAAGGTTTGAACCCAGAAACCTACAAGTAGAGTATGCTGGATACTTCTTTCAAAACATCTGGCACAATATAGAAGCTATTTTTATTTATATTACACAAGTAATAGTTTCAAATATCTTAATATCAAAATCTAAGCCAATAATTATAAAGAGAAGATCCTAGATGTCTAAACTTTATGGTTTTATGGCCTCATTACTTAGCTTTTAGTCAGTCATTTTAATCTCTTTTTTGTAATTTTGTCATGTGTTTACTTCCTAGTCTGACTAATCTTTAAAATAATTTTAAAAACAAAACATTTATTATCACTGGATAAGGATTTATTAAGCTGTGCCATCTGACATCTATTGATTACTAAAACTTATACTAGATGACATAAATAGAAGATTATAGTAACATTTATTAATTGTCACATGTTGAAATGGGCTTTGGTGTAAGAGCCACTCTATTATTCTTAGTTCAGACAGCTCTATTTTAGAACTGGAACATGAGAGTCCAGATTGTTATATAAGCTGCTCTGATCACCCCAACTAAATATTAATGTATTTTATGATAGCAAGTTGTATGGTCCAGGGGAACCGAGTACTTGGTACTGAATCCACATTGGGGCTGCATCTCTTATTACTTTAAGAAGTGCCATAGTATTGGAAGTTATGATACAAATTGCCAGTTTACCCTCCATAATATTATTTGTTCAACATTGATCTGAACCTCAGATCTAGTTTATATAATGCAATCTGCACAATGAGCACATTTATTGCTCATTATGTAATAATAATAGATTAGTTATATCTGTTAGGTACTGTTCTCATAGGATTTGACTATTAGCAATCCTTGTAGGGATGACATACCATAATTAAGATATGATTAGATTGTAGATTGTTAAATTTGTAATAAACTCTTTTAAATTGTAGTGCATCAGATGAGGTTTGGTTCTCAAACTTACTCATCATTGTTGCACCTGTGTGTGTCATTCAATGCACTTATGTTTGTTTAATCTATATTTAATAATTAAAATATATTAACTTATAATCAATGTGTTGTATGTCATTCATAGTCTATCCCAAATTTTAAACTTATTAATATTGGCATTAGTCATTAATATATGCACTTTCTAGTCAGCCAAAGATGTGTGTGTTTAGTTAAATTATTAGTAACCTAGTTATTATTCTCTGAATCTCTTGCTCCATCTTTTGTTACTGCCAGCATGTGAATTAACTCCAAGTGTGACCTCATATATATCATTCATAGGGTGGTAAATCATGGAGTGTTGGTGAAGGAGCTGAGATGCAATCAGATTCAAGGTCTCAACCCTTCATCTAGATTAGCCTTGGTATAATTTGACAAAACTCTAAATTTTATTGTGCGAATGTACAAATATTGCCATTTACAATATTTTACCTGAAGTTGTATTTTAGAATGTTCTCACCTTGTTGCTGAAAATGTTAATTTTAAAAAAATTCTGCTTATACCTTTCTAAATCCATTTAACTACTAGTAATAAAACCAGGATTAGTATTGAATGCAGTATTTTAAGTGATATGTGTCATATCTGACCTTTCCTTCAGAAGTGGACTAGTCCAGATTCCTTCTTTATCTAATTGGACTGAACACTGTTGCTGCTAATAAATGTGTAATCTTGTGGATAATCAATGTGTAAACTTGTGGATAATCACTGCATAAACATAGTCTAAAGATAAAACATAAGTATGGCCAATGTATAAAATGCTACCATTGGTTAGAATGGGCCAATAGGCTTATGATGCTCTCTGAATCCGATTGCTGCCATTACAGTAGAGAATCTGGCAATCAGCCTTTTTGGAGGCAAGGAATATATATAATATAGTCAGTGAGAGATAACATCTGAATGACTGAACATGCTCTCAATTGAAACCACCCTCAATTGTGAAAGTGTGTCTACTATAGTTACTACTGATACATCGTGAAGTGAGGCAAGTCCATGATAGGATGATAAATTGCTATAACTATGGCAGTTTTGAGGCAACTGCCCAGTACAGCTGAAAGAGACTTTACTAGAACTCGCAAAGCAAGCTAATATATACTACAGCTGGAAATAAGTTCAGTTACTTGACATGACCAGTTTATATTTTTTTAATATTACTGTTGGTTTGGGTCTGAAACCTGAAATTCAGCCAAACACTACAGATTTGGTGCAGTAAGACAAAAAAAAAACATTTTTCCATGACTGGAAAAATAGTATAAAATATGCCAAATACAATAAATTTGGTGCAGTCAAACAAAAGGAATATTTTTCCCCATTGACTGGAAAAATAATAAATACATGAGTATGCAGTTAAAGATATTCGTCATATTAAAATCACTATTCTGCCTGAATAATAATCAGATTCAGCAGTTTGGAAAATATGCGGGTGCAAAGAAAATAGACTCGTCTTATGTACAAAACTGTCATAAAATTCTATCACTTTAGATATGCCTGAATGAAAAACAAATTCAGTAGATTTATAAGAAAATTGATCGATATGCCTGAATGAAAAACAGATTCAGTAGATTTATAAGAAAATTGATCGCAAACATAATAGGCATGCCAATTAAATCATAAACCAATCACGGGTGTGTATCTTATAATAAAGTGATGGAAGCTCTCCCTAGTGGATTGTTAACTTTATTGGGACAGTTACAATCTTATAACTCGCAAAAACAAAAATCGGTACTTTGTTTCTCTTATGAAGAAATGAGGGAAAATTAAAAAATGGCTAATTCTATTGGTTCCATGGAAGCTTTTGGTCCAGCCCATCCTGAGGGTTGGTCAATCTATAAAGAGCGATTAACACTTTACCTACAGCCTAACCAGATCAACAAGCCTGAGGTAAAATTAGCCACATTAATAGCTATAATAGGTTTTCAAATTATTCAAGTCTAAATCTACGGCAGAAACGCCAGCTGACCTAGATTTCGATAAAATGTTAACAACTCTTGCGGATTATTTCCCCCCAAAACCCTTGACAATAATGCAGGATATTATTTCAACATCGGGAAAAAGATAAGAGTTTGCAATGAAACTCTGAACATTGGCATTAAAGTGCGAATTTCAAAGATTTCCTGAATGAACACTTCGTGATCATTTTATTTGTGGCATAAACAATCACGACTTATGACTTAATTGCTAATGATACCGGATTTAGATTTTGAAATAGCTGTGGCCCAAGCGTTACTAGCAGCATCAATAGGTAGTCAGGCAAAAATTACTAAGTATGATGTGCAAAAAATTTATCAAAACACTGGGTCAGTCAGACGGTCAGTCAGCTCAGATAATTCTGCATCAAATAGTCTAATACATTGCTATACTTGCAATGAACAAATGCACGTTATATTTTGCAAGCGGGTCAGAGATATAAAGGCAGCATGTTTGAAATTAAAAAGACAGGCAGCCAATATGAGAATAGAAAAATCCATTCCAAAAAGCAGCATAGGCAATTATAAAAAATAAACAAGTTGTCTGTATAAATCATATAAAAGATGATCAGTCTGAATTTATACATAGTATTGTGATTAATGGTACACCAGTTGCAATGGAACTGGAAACAGTCTGCAATGTCCATTGTTTCAAAAAAGACTTGGGCTATCATTAATAAAAATAAAGAATATAAGCTGCATCCTAGTAGCAAATAAATCTCAGACTATCAGGGCAATAACATAAAACGGTTTGGCTTAACAACTGTTAAAATTACAATATATAACTAGACTATACACCTACCACTGGCAATGGAATTAAGTAATCATAGTAACTTATTAGACTGTGGCTGGTTCAGTCATTTAGGCTTTGCAGTGACAGCAGTAAACCACGTCACAACATTAAGCAAAATGAATACAGGAAGCTGGAACACCAGGATTTCCAGAACACTGCTAGCACAGTACTCCACACCAAACAAAGCAACAGGAAAGAATCCAGCAGAACTGCTAACCAATAGACCTCTGAGAACTAACCTGTCATCCCTAAAACCTGATTCCAAATACATACAAAAAGAAACTAGCAAGATAGAAGTACAAATAGGCACTCAGCTGCTATGTAGAATGTACTATGGATCCACAAAATGGATACCAGCAGTGGTTACACAACTAAAAGAAGTCTACCTGTAGTAACTCAAACAGCAGATGGGTATCAACATCATTACCACCTAAAACAACTGAGACTGAATCACACAGAAACAAATACATCATGCAAAACTGATGACCACCAAACTGAAGACAGCAACAACCCTGGTTAACATCCAGGGACAAGACCATCAAACAAGGATGATTAACAAGACAAGAATACTATAGACCTGAGAAACCAACAAAGCAGACCACGTCATCCAACTCATCTCGATGACTACATTCTCCAGGGATAAATTTAGCCAGGGGAGAGATGTCATATTTGACCTTGCCTTCAGAAGTGGACTAGTTCAGATTCCTTCCTTATCTAATTGTACTGAGCTCTTATTGCTTTTAACCAATGTGTATTTATGTGGATAACCAATGTATAAACATAGCCTAAGGATAAAATTTAAGTATGCCAATCTATAAACATATGTATAAAATCCTACTATTGGTTAATATGGACCAATAGGCAATGATGCTGTTTGAATCCGATTGCTGTCAGTAAGATAGGGTATCTGGTAATAAATAGTCAGCCTTTTTGGAAACAAGGCATCTACATAGATATAGTCAGTGAGAGATTTACATCTGTCTAACATGAATGACTGAATGTGCTCTCAATTGAAACCTATTTCAACTGCGAAAGTGTTTCTACTATAGTTATTACTAATACATCTACATAATGAGGCAAATCCGCAATAGGACTAAAAGCTGCTACGACTGTGGCCGACTTGAGGCAAGCTGTTCAGTACAGCTGGAAAAGACTTTACTAGAACTCATGAGGCAAGCTAATACACAGCTGCAAGTGAGTTCAGTCATTCGGCAATGACCAGTTCATATTTTTAAATATTACTGTTGGTATGGGTCTGAAACCTGTAATTCAGCCAAACACAACAGTATTATTCTCCTCTTTTTTCAGACATTCCTGGTTCATCCAGTGACAGAACTAGCAGGGAGATTATGCTTTAGATAACTTGGTCATTACCATCATCATCAGTAGTTACTCACAAATAAGAATAACTAGTCCAGCTTCAAGATTAAACATGAAAAGACGATAAAATGTAATGATAGTCAAATGGTGAGTTTTGCAATGATTATACAAGCCAATCCACAACAATAAATACATTCAGATATAAAATTTTCTCTTCTATTATTTCTTTTATTTGTTATTTTACCAAGTTATCTTTTAACTTTTTCTGCTGTAAATATTTTTGCATGAAAGATATTAATACATTGTTAAATTGTGACAGCTAATATATTGTCATTGACTGTTTCATCTCAAAGCAGCAAAACTCTCCATACAGTAGTGCCACTCAGTGCAAGCCAGAGTAATCAATGGATGCCAGAAGGCTTGTGCACTACTGTATGGAGAGTTTTGCCTGTTTAATAACAGTTATGAGCAAGCTTAAAGAATGATGATCATGTGATGTTTAGTGTTTTTTATTAATGAAAGCAATTAGTAAATGCCTTTGAGATAATCTTGATAAGGTAAACAGGGTTTGTCTTTCCCATGAAAGCCATGTTCAAGTTCAACGTAAAACATTCATTTAACAAGTCCATAGTTCATTTGTTTAACATATTCAATCCAAAGGAGATGTGATCTTACAATAGAGTACCCAATAGTATTATGTCTAGCAATTTAAAGGTCATAATGAATAGACATGATCTTGTCATCATACTTTTAAGATTTTACTGAGCATCGTTAAAAGAAATTTTTTTGATGCCTTCCATACAACAAATTATCTTTATCTTCATCTAATTCAATTGGAATAATTGTATTCATGTGATAAAATGTGCTGTTTTTTTAATTCGTGGAAAGTCGTCACAGCATATTAGAATCCATATTGCAATTCAACATCTAAGTCCATCTTTATATTTAAAAACCTACTTATGCAATTATACTGGCTTACAAAACAATAGAATATACTTCGTGTTTTCCTGAAGGTTAGTTATAAAGGTGTTCTAGTTGTATTTTTATATTGGACTATTTCCATCATCTAATATGCATATTGAATGTCTTTAGAAAAATTTACTTTATTTAAATATTCCAAATACATTCAACTGTTTGTAATAGAACATCAAACAGGTTAGTATGATTATCCCTTCTTCTTCAGGAGTTGCTGGCCTGACTAGTGACAATATTAGCATGGGAGTCGAACCTGGGTCCTTAGATTCTTGAGTTTTGAATTTTATGGTAACACTGCTATTACTAACAGTTAAATGTATTTGAAGTATTTAAATATAGTAGGTTACTATATGCACAACGTTTCAAGAGGTATTAGTTCCCCCTCTTTTTCAGATATTGCTGGCCTGACCAGTGACAGTACTAGTATGGGATTCGAACCTGGGTCTTTAGATTCTTGAGTTTTGAAGTTTATGGGAACACTGCTATTACTAACAGTTTAAATTTTTCTAAAAATATTCAATGCATATATTAGATGATGGAAATAGTCCAATATAGAAATTTCAAATAGAATATACTTGTCTATAAGAATTCTACCAAACCCCTTACTTTAAAAGAAAAGTAATTTATATGTGAACAATTTAATGGCTGAAATACAGTTATTATTATACCAGGAACAATTATTATATCTTTAATAAGCAAAATAAATGCGATAATGAGTTATTTTAAAACTATCGCAAATTTAAAGGATAAAATAAAATAGTCATTTTGCATTTCTATATCTAATTACGATAAAGGAAGATGTTATCCATATTGATTTGCTTAATAATTTGGAAAAGACACTATACGATCTGTATTACACCCAATACAAATACGATAATATCTCTGCATTTGAATTATTCATTTATTGTAAGTATATTTTATTGTTCTGCAAAAAGAAAGAAATAATTGGAATTTGCTTCGCGCGGCTAAATATTGGCAAAATATGGGTTCAAGCTGTTTATTACCTGTTTATTCTTAATTTTGCTGGACCTGCTAACTGCTCCTCTCTATTAAAAAATAAAAAATTAAAATTGCGAACAATATTCTCCAGAAACTCCTGGCTGAAATGTGTTTTCGTTTATTTATTTTCTTTACATTAATAAAAACTGTACTATATTTTGCTGAATGAAGCAAGAGAAGAACTCATAACGTTTAGAGAATTATTTTCATTTTATTCAAATGAAAGAATTTCTATCCCACAATTTATATAAACAAGGTAAAACAAGTATAAATTGATATACGTTTATTATGTATTATCATAATTGTATTATTTACAAAGTTCTAATTATTATATGCGATATATTATCAGGTATATTTATAATTATATATCATATAATGCTAAATCATCCATGCACTTTACTACTGCTACACAATGCTTTATTTACCACCCTCTTTTACAGTTTACAGTTTCGATTGCCCCAGCAATCTTCTTCAGAACTTTTATATCTCCTGACTTCAATTGCTAAATTCAAATTTAAAAAAATTATATATATGTTACAATGGAAGTTGGTATGATTAGAAATTTCCAGGTAAAATGTTTTTCAAATATAAACTATTAAGAGATCTCAGAATTTATATCCCAATATAATAAAGAGTGTATTACTGTGCAACATAACATTATCATTAATGCCAGTTATATATAAACAAATAGGGTTGTTCTGACTCTGGGGTAAAAAAAAAATCCTGAAAGATTGCTGACTCAAAAATTAAGCACGAGTTTTGCAATGACTATCTAAACCAGTTCACGATTAACAAATATATCTATGTATATGAAGCATTAGTATTTTACTACGTTTAACATCTTACAATGCCATTTATAACTTCTTCTGCAGTAAGCTTTACTTTTCAAAAGATTTCTAACATCTTGTCCAAGGGTAGCTCTTCACTATATTCCACTCTCTATCACATTTTCCCAACAAAAACAATTAATATGTAAAAAAGATTTACCTCTGCCATGAAACAATGTTGAAGTTCACTACAAAAAGAATTTTATAGCACATCTGCTACTGTTCAATCACTTCGATACCCATTCCAATGAAGTTGTAACTTGATATATTGACAACAACCACATGAATTTTTCAAAATGCTTATTCATATGCTTCCAAGAGCAGTTCTCTTCATTCTACGGTAAACTTGAGCAATCAGTGAACACCAGGGGGTGAAGTCCTGTAAAATCACTAATCTCCAAGTTAGTTTCCCAATACTTCCATCAATGAAGAGTAGGATCCATAGCTGGATCTAATTCTCTTAGACCATTCAACAGCTGTCTCCCCCCCCACCCCAAGTATTAACCTAAAATTTATAAAAAAATTTAGTTATGAATCCTAGAAAATTCCCCTTGTGTAGGTATATAGATAAGATACCAGGTCTGTTTTTATATATTTAAGAAATTTCAGATTTACGACATCTGTAGGCCCATTATTTCCCTATTCTAAAGCTATCTACTGTGAGTTTAAGTGATCAGTAAACATCCCTATTTAGTTTTGGCTTTTGCTTTCTTCAATGAAGATTAAATCTTCAAATTATCATATTTACACATTTAGCAGTGACTTTTTACCCATTTATATAATAGTCAGAAAAAAATCAGATCTACATAATCATTATCAATTGAATTTTACCAAACAAAAGATGGATGTCACGAGAACTATATAGATTAATATTACTGTATTATTTATTATGCAATCATTAAATTGGTTTCTAAGAATTGTCTCTTTAATTTTTCTCTTTCTCTGATGCCTTTCTTCATGTAAATTTAATATACAAATGAAGTATTTGATGCAAGCATTTAATAGTCTGGTTCTAATAAGAAATAAATAAATGAAAATGTTTTTTTGAAATGATTTGTTTTTATATCATTATTTGCATCGCTCTTCCCATTTTTGCCAACACATAAAACTTCTAAACATTACCTGATCACCATCTCATACTAGCACATAATTGTTGTAAACAAAAGCAAAACTCTCCATACAGTAGTGCCACCCTGCTGTGCTAACCAGAGTAATCAATAGATGCCAGAAGGCTTGTGCATAAAATCCCTATCTAGTGCCTACTCATCCAATATCACCAGACTAGATAGGGATTTTATGCACAAGCCTTCTGGCATCTATTGATTACTCTGGTTAGCACAGGGTGGCACTACTGTATGGAGAGTTTTGCTTTTGTTCACATAAAACTTGCTGCCCTGTGCAAATGCCCGTATTTCACTGGCAGGTGCGACAGTCCTCAGTGAGAAACCGTTTGCAAATGTTAAATCTTGAAAAGATGATAATAGCTGTTTTTCTTATATGATCACCGACTTATCGTCGTCTTGATTGGAAAAACTTTTTTATATATCCATTATCACGAAGAGTAAGGAGAATCATTTATTATGACTGAGGTTCAGATGCTATCTTTCGATTTATTTAGTAATTATAGCTTACATCTCTTACAGAATTTTTCAACACTAACATCTCTGAATAAATTAAAAATAAATGTCTTTAGCAGGGGCCTCTAATACACATTATAAATATAACTAGTCATAATCTCTATTTTTCGATTGTTTTATAATGTTTTAGGGATGAATATTAAAATATGGGACAAAAATTAACCCATAATTATACTGTATATAAAAATGTAAAATATTAGATTTATTTTTAATTAGTACGAGTTCGTGTGAATAAAACTTTCTTTTAAAAAATATTTCATTGCAATATATTTCACACCTATCAAATCAACTAATCCTAAACTTTATTGCGCGCCGACTTCTTTGGGTATTTACTCCATTTAGGTTAATCGAAACCAACCTAAAGTTAGTTGTTGGTGATGAGTGAAGCAATTTTTATTCGGATATATATAATGTAAGGAAAAGTAATCACGCAAAAACAATGAACATTTAATGTAATAATATCAATTGCGATTAAAAACATATCTAGATATCTCAAAATCGATTCTCTTACAAATTTCCTTTCCCCTCCCTTAGATAAACAAAGAAAACGACGAGAGGTTTGTTAATGAGTTCTTCATAAAATGCATAATTTAATGTTCTGCTTTTGCGATAAGCGTAATTATTTCTCAAAATTTTAACAATTATTTATTGCTACAGCTAATACAATTAATATGTAAAAGATTATTATTTCGTCTTATAAAGACGAAGATTTTAATTCATTTACGTCACCAATTCAATCTTATTGATTAGTTTAATGCTAGATGGCTCTGCTAGTTCTTGATGAAGACGTGCGGTGGCTGAGGATTTAATGCAAGTCGACGAACTTTAGACAATGGGTAACACAGATACCAAGCTGAATTTTCGCAAGGCCGTAATTCAGTTGACAACAAAAACTCAGGTGTGTTCTGTTATATAATATAATTTGCTCAATTATTTCATACCCTTCCCATATTATCGTCTAAATCTCGTATGTTTTAGTATTGTCTTAAACGTTATTCAGCATCGTAGTAAATCTTAAGTACATCTGTTAAGAATAATTGTTATATTTAATATCTTTTTATTTTACTGTATTTACTTATCTCATAATTTCGCACCCACAATCTTAGGTAGGATGAATTATCTTTTTTAATATATACACCAATTTGAAGTAGAAAATAATTAAAAAGCGCATCTGTTTATAATCCAGCAAAATATAGAATTGAATAAAAAATAATAATAATTAATAGTAATTGGGAAAAAATGTATTTCTGAATTTTGCTATAAAATAATTAGAAATAAATTGTTCATTTAAATTTAAACTGTCTTATAATAAAATCCGGTGCAGTATTTGTTTATCTCTAGTCTCGGCCAAATTATTATATACCGATGCATTATGGGTAGATAATTTCGACCTTTAATGCCTCCGGAGATATTGATTAACTTCTGTGTTTATAAATATATACACATGTAACGTTTGAACTGTATGAGTGGAGTTGACTTGCTCAGCTGTATGATAATATTTAAATTACTACTTGTTTTAGCCGTTTTCATGAACGAATGTTATCTTTTTGCTACTTGAAATATAAACCAGTGGTTACTGTGGAGTTATTTCAATTTGTAATTCTTAGTTTTGGCAGAAATGAAAATTACTGTATTAATATATGATTAAAAATTATAAATATTTAATGTTTTTTTTTTAAAAAATTACCCTACATATTTAATTACGAAAATGAAATCATGCAGTAAGATGTTATTATGATTGTAAAAGTTGTGAACTAAGCAAGAAAAAAGTATTAACGCACTAATGTGCTTTTTTTTAATTCATCATCCACACCTTAAACGATGGATCGGATAAAATATCATCCCCCCCCCCATCATAAAGTCTTTATAATTTTCAACAGAAGTGAATCTTCTGAGATTTTTGTTTTAACTAATCGATTAGAAAGAAGCCTGTAAATGCGCAGTCATTTTTTTTTCTTAATGTGTGTTTTTTTTATCCTGGTTATCTGCGAGTAATTAATTAATTCAAGTGCAACCTTTCATCAGTCATACTTTTTGTCAAGCGTTGGTGGCCCATCGGTTAGCATAGTTGACTTCCAAGCAACTGGCCCGGGTTCAAAAACCTTTCATCAATTATACTTTTTTTTAACATATAAGTATAATTAATATACCTGGAGTTTAGATGTAATATAGGGTATTTGAACACAGACTTTCAAGCTCCTTTTAGCTATCCACCCATGCAAATGATACACATGATTGCACGCATATGAAAAAGATAAATGATCTCCAATATAATCAGCACTCGTCAGGTGGTCCAGATCATCATTTCCCACACATATGTATAATCATTGCTTGGCTTCAAACGGTCTTATACACGAGGGGTCAGATTGTTTTGAAATCAGCATGGGCATGTCAATAATATTGGCATTAGCAAGGGATTTGGGTGTTACATGGTCAGATTTTCAATGGTATGGATGGCTGAAGAGTTGGAGGATGGAATAGATTGAAGCCTGGCCGTTAAAGTTTGACGATTTGCTATCTTAATATAAGCTGAGCACTGATTATATATGTGTGAGGGAGATGATCTGGACCAACTGATTAGGAATGGTTTAGAACAAATACGTTTATAAGATATCATTATCTTTTTCATATGGGTGTGGTCATGTGTATCGGTTCTATGAGATAGAGTGGATAGCTGAAAGGAGCTTGAAAGTCTGTGTTCCCACCCCCTATGTACAAGTTTTTTTTTAAAAAAAAAAATACATTGGTCAGGGTAAAAAAAATCAGACTCATTCACATTGTAAAGATAAGATCCAAAACTGTTCACTGATGAAAACCATAAGCCTGAAACCAGTCTGGGACATTGAAATAGGAAAGCATAGGCTAGGGATTTATAAGCCCTGTCATGTGGCATCCATTGGCTTCTAAAGGTTGCAGTAAGTGGCATAGAGATGGTGAAAGAAAAATGTATGCTGCATCTTATGGATTACATTATCCTGTAGTTAGGGACCAAAAATTTAAAAAAGTTAATAATTACACGAATACTTATGGATATAAATTGTGGGATAGATTATAGATTAGATTATAATAATTGTTCTATTAAACAACAAAAAATCTTTTATTAAAAATATATTGGCTGATGGTAAATTTCACTATCTATTAAACATTAAAATTGTTGTTTAGGATTTAAGCGTGAATTATTGAGGCATGATTCTCTTAAGGAGTGCATTGTGGATAAAAGTGGATCAGTTGTTGGGATCGCTAACAAGAATCCTCATTCTTTGATCATAATTCTATTATTATATAGCATTCTCGGTTTAGCAAGATAATAACTTGAATGTCAGCAATGAAGTAATGTAAAGTCAAAAGATCCATAACTAATAAGAAGACTTGAAAATGATTGGGGGATTAAAACTACAAAAGAGATAGATACAGATATTAACTGATCGTGGTCACTTGAGATTATTTTGCAATGCATTGAAAGTAATATACAGGTATGAAAAAACAGTATTGGAATTTTATTAAATTCTTGAATGGCCCTCTTTCATATGTTGATGATTATATTCTGAACAGATGGAGAGAATATTTTGATTGTCTTTTTTGAACAATAATACAAGACTTCGGACAATGGCTTTTAATGATATATTCATTCTCTCAACTGCGTAGAGTTGGATAAAGATTTTCAACATTATAAAGTTAAAACAATTCTTTGAATTCTTAAGAATGGAATGACTATAAGTCATTATGGGAAACCTGACAAAATTTTAAACTATGGTGATTATGTATTCAAAATTATCGGGTTTTTTTTTTTTTTTTTGAGGAATCTGTAGACTTAATAAGTTATGCCGCTTCATCGTGAGTATTTTTTGCTGTTCCAATTTATAAAAATGAAGGAATAGAATGTGTGGACTTTAGAAGTTATGCTGCTTCATCTTAAATATTTTTTCTGTTATCCCAATTTATGAAAATGAAGGGATAAAAAAAAATTGTAGGAATTATTGTGGAATATTTTTATCCGCAATAGCATAAATGCTTTGAAGAACTTTGTTGAATAGGTTGCTTCAGGTATGTGTGATGTTAGAGAAGCAATCAAGAAACACTATCCCCATAATTTTCATCATCAAATAAATATGAAAAGGATTTATTTACCGTTTGAATTTCCTTGGATCAAAACATTTTATTCTATCAACTGAAAATGTTTGCAGTGATGTTTGAACATTAGCCATTTATCCAGTTCATTAAACAGCCTCTGCAAAACAGAAGCATTATTACAGTTGCAGGGGAGAGTCTACGGAATTTGAAATGAAGATTGCTGGTAAAGAGTAATGTGAACTAACTCCATTTTTGTTTTCGATTTTATGGGAATGGTCTTTGGAACAGTTTTTAGATAAATTCATAAAGCAGGCATTAAGGTATGATATCAGTTTGATGGTAGAGTTTTTAATTTCAGCCAATTGAAAAACAAAATCTTGGCTTATTGTGCTATCGTTACCATTTAAAAAGACAATCTACAGAATGTATTTAATGTTTGAATGCAACGTATAAAAACTTTGATTTAGTAATTAATGTGCAAAACTCACTTTCTTTTATCACTCCATGCTGTAAGATAAAAATCTTCAACAGCAATTTTTAGCTCGGGTTAGAATTGACTTGAGAATAAAAATTAATTTAATAATTTTGGTAACCTTTTACACTGAAATGTAAGCTTAGATGTTGAAGTGCAACACAGGTTTTTATGCACTGTTTGTGTATTTAACCATTAAAAGAAAAGGTATTTCATTGTAGCGATGTAAGTATCCCAACTAATGGTAGTACTTTTATTTTGCTTAATTTGTTGTATGAAAGTGAGTCACGAACCTTCTATTAATGTAATATAAAAGCACTGGAAAAATGTTATTCAAAGATGTTCTATGAAATACCAAATATATGGTGGCAAAATCATAAAACTGATCTTTCATTAACGAGCTTGCGGGATGTGATGCTGTTAATCTGTTATAACGAAGTTATAACCCAAGAGCAGTTCTGTTCATCTCATTCTTCAATTGTCTACTACAAGCTTGCATAATCACTAAACACCATATGGTATAGTGCTATAAAATCTTCAACTTCAAACTGGTTTTTTGCTTTTGCTTTAGCCATTGATGATTAGGATTCATAGCCGGAGCTAATGCATTTCCTCATTTAGTAGTCATCGTTTATTCTTTTTTTCCAGATCTATATAAAACTAGCGCCAGATCAGTTTCTGTATATTTCAGAGACCTTAGTTTTATGACTACCATAGGCCTCTTCCATAGGAAGGTTAATTCCAATGGCAATATCGCATGATTTTCTCACATGCTTCCACATGATTCTTCTCATAGAATCATCTGTTGTAAGTTTGAAATCAATGGGCACCAAATGTTGTAGTGCTGTAAAATTTCCATCTGCAAACTGGTTTCTGGTTCTCACTATATTGCTAAAGATTAGGGATTTAAACCTGGAACTAATGCACCTTTGCACTTAGCAGCCACTTTTTTACTCCTTTCCAATATTCAAGCTAACATCCTGAAATTAAAAAAAAAAGTTAAGGTTTTGAATCCATGTTAACTTACATAGATATGTAGATCTGATTTTTTCTGACTATTATATAAAGGGGTAAAAAGTCACTACTGGGTGTGTAAATATGAAAATTTGAAGATTTAATCTTCATTGAAGAAAGCAAAGGGGGATGTTCACCGATCACTCAAACTTTACAGTAGATAGCTTTAGAGTAGGGAAATAATGGGTCTACAGATGTCATAAATCGAAATCTCTTAAATATATAAAAACTGACCTGGTATCTTATCTATATATCTACACAAGGGGAATTTTCTAGGATTCAGAACTAAATATTTTTTTTAATTTTAGGTTAATACTTTGAGGGGGGGGGGACAGCTGTTGAATGGTCTAAGAGAATTAGATCCAGCTTTGGATCCTACTCTTCATTGATGAAAGTATTGGGAAACTAGCCTGGAAATTGGTGATTTTATGGGACTGCACCCCCTGGTGTTCACTGATTGCTCTTGCTTACCGTAGAATGAAGAGAACTGCTCTTAGAAGCATATGAATAAGCATTTTGAAAAATCCATGTGTTGTTGTCAATATAAAGTTACAACGTCATTGGAATGGGCATCGAAGCGATTGAACAGTAGCGGATGTGCTATAAAATTCTGTACTGAACGCGAACGTTGTTTCATGGCGGAGGTAAATCTTTTTTACATATTAATTGTTTTCATTCGGAAAATGTGACAGAGAATGGAATATAGTGAAGAGCCACTCTTGGACAAGATGTTAGAAATCTTTTGAGAAGTAAAGCTTACTGCAGAAGAAATTATAAATGGCACTGTAAGATGTTAAACGTAGTAAAATACTAACGCTTCAGATACATAGATATATTTGTTAATCGTGAACTGGTTTATATAGTCATTGCAAAACTCGTCCTTAATTTTTGAGTCAGCAATCTTTCAGGATTACCACCACCCCCCCTCCGAGTCAGAACAACCCTATTTTTTTATATATAACTGGCATTAATGATAATGTTATGTTGCATCAGAACACGAATTTCAAAGTACTATTGGGTCTAAGCAAGTAGAAGACTGTCACGTGGTAGTGATTATAATTTCCTTAGAAAAAAGGTAATATTTCCTCTTAGGGAGAAAACCAGAATTACAAATTAGTGAACAAGACATGGTAATAAAAGAAGAAAAATGTAACTGAGTTCAGAATATGGGAGTTTTGCTATATAATTGTCAACTATATGAAAAATTACAAGTTTAAGGACAATTTTGAAATCAAATGAAAAGAACATTATGCATATAAAAAAGGTATATATAAAGCTGAAAGAGAGGCATTGCTTGTTTATATAGAAAATGAGTTGAAAACAAGATAGTGGAAAAAACAGATATAGCAGAAATATTTAAATACTGAAAACAAATAGAAGATAATTCAAGCAAAAGTAAAAAAAAAAATAATAGGTAAGAAAAAGAATTGGAAAAGGAATTGTGAAAAAAAATTTGAATGCACAATGAAGACTGGAGAATGGTTAAGAAATTAAGATAAGAAGAGACAGTGTTATCAATTACAATGAAGAAATGAAAATAATATTTGGAAAGTTTGTTAAAATTGCAACGAAGATCATATATGTTAACATTATGTGTGTAAATGAAAAAAAAAGAAAACATCTAAATTTGCTTTATTATATTTATATAATACTAAAACGTGATTTTTTTTTATTTGTTTCCAATGACAATCTATAAATTGTTTTCGCAACTATAGCAACACAGGTTTCAGAGCTCATGATATCTCCGTTACAATTTACTATCGAATATCACACGCCCTTACAAAATACATGTTACAGCTAAACTGATGATTTAAACATTATGGTATAACATTAATCATGCAGGAACATGCACCTTGAACCTATGCACCTGATATATATATAATAATAATTGAGAAAAGTGTTTACATCTCTCAGAACTACAAAGAATAAGGTGGAATTTGAAAAAATAGACGAAGAACAAAGTGGACAAATGATAAGATAACCTATAACATTAAAAGAGCCTGAAATAATAATGTGGCATATAAATCAGTAAAAAACAGAAAGGTTCCTTTTTCTGGTAGTTTGGGAATTTGTCGAAGTAGAAGATATAAGTTTTTGTGCACATAGTTGTTCCAAGATTACATTATTACAGATGAGTTGTCACTAAATGGAAAATTTCATATATTACAGCAAATCATAAAAAGGACAAAAGGGACAACTGTTAGACAAATAATAATTACTAATTTATTGAATCAAATATATATAGAAAAATTCTAAAAAATAGAATATAAATAGTGGAAGCAGAGGAATAAGCAGATTTGAGAGTCAGAAGATCACACTAGATCAAAAGGTCGCAATAATTTGTACGTAGACATTAAAAAGGCATAAGATAATATCCTTTTCAAAAGACTGTGGGGAATCAATTGATTCTCATGAATATAATTGCTATTAAAGCAATAAGGAATTATATAATATATATATATACAAAAACAAAGTTATGACTTTGAATAGTATACAAATAACTAAGGGACTCGAAGAAAGATGTCGCCTAGTATATTTATTAAAATAAATTTAGAGTAAGTCCTTAAAATATCAAAAAGGAAATGTGAGAAATTCCTATACGTAATAATAAGATTCTTTATACATTATGTTATGCTGATGATCAAATAATACTGGTTCAGGATTGTGATGATGTGAGCTTTATGGCTCAAAAGTTAATAGATGAAAGTATAAGAAATAAACCTAGAAGTAACTATAACAAAAATAAAAATAGATATGTATTGGGAGAATAGAATGGGATGTCTAAGCATGAAGATCACAAAAAGAAGAACAACAGATATAGCTTTAAGAAGAAGAAACACCACTGAGTGGAAAAACTGTAGAAGTGATAAATGAATATTGCGCTATCAGAATATATTAAGTCAATAAATGATGAATATATAACAATAATTAAAAGTAGCATTACATATAGAAGTAAAGTTTGGCAGTTGATGAAAAGAATAGATAGAGAATTGACGGTTACAAGAACGGATTATTTATGAAGATCTGTGGAAATGTCGAAGAGAGATTTAATTAGCAGTAATTGAGAAATAATGAATATTGAACACATCGTGGAAAATGAAATCAAAACAATTGAAATGGTACAGACATGTATGGAAAGTTTTAATAACACATACAAAATTGAACATCTCCAGGAAAGAGAAAAACAGGATGTGTAAAAAGGAGTATAAAAATTCAAATTATTAACATAGTTATAAAAGCATTTTGAATGTTATTCTTTTTTTTATTGCAACGAAAGAAAGCCGAAACAGAAAGATAATCTTAAAGAAGAAAACTATGTTTCTTTAATGAAAGGGTTTCGACAAAAAGCATGAAAAAGTAAATTTGTAATCAGTCCAAATTGCCTTTAAAAGAAAAAAATAGAAAGAAATTGTGAAAAATGAATTAACAATATTAAAAAAAGTATTGTGGAGTTTTTAATGAGAAAAACCAAATATTTTGAGAAATGTAGTCGGAACTTGTTTAAAAGTGAATCATTGCGATGACAGTGAGTAGTAAAGGTGACATATTTATTTAATTAAGTAGAATTGCGCAGTGAAGAAATAGAACCTAAAAATATTGAAGAATTCCAGTGGAATGGTATTGATAAAGACTTAAAAATATTATGGATAAATTAAAATTGCGACAGACATATTATGAAGGTTTTTGATGCTACCTTGGTTATCCTCTTCTCAAGGTTGAAAGGTGTAGTATCTTAATTACAGGGATGCTTTAAATTAATGAAAAACATACTTAGCAAAATTGCAAGCAAAAGGTAATTACTAATTAGCAAGATATCTGTTGGGTTTTGCAGTTTAGCATTATAGCGGAGGGCTAAAAATTCCTGTATTAAAACTTAACTGATCATTTGTAATACTCACAATGTCATGTGACTCTGAGCAATTTGCCATTCGATATAACATGGACTTAGTATATGCTTTTCAAGATCTTGATATTCGAAGAGAAGTATTATATATGGTTGCTGTAAGTTGATCTTCATTGATGTTTTATCTTATTCCGTAAGTTTTTCATAACAATTGATTCTTTTAGATGCATTTGAAATTCCGGAGCTTGGAAAATCTCATCACATGATGATTTGCATTGTTAATTCGTGGACTTTTATCATTTACTGTTCATCTTACAATTATCATAAAATGGAAAAAAGTATGATTCATTATGGGTTTTTTTTTCCATATGTCATAGCATCGGCCGGGAGACGAACCCGGAACAACTGTCTGCAAGCAACTGCTGGCTTGCAAGGCAGCTGTGCTCACCTCTCGGCTAACAACGTTTAACAGCAGCTAAAAAGCTCATATAACAATAAATATGTTATTTAAAATATGAGAGCGTTTTTGGATAATAGTTCATACTAGCTTTGATGTAACATATTCATTATGAATGCTAGCAGAGCTTTATATCCAGAGACATCTAGATTTTGTATCATGAATTATTTTATATCCAGAGACATCTAGATTTTGTACCATGAATTACAATTCTCATTGTTATATCACTGTTATATGCGTTATACCATTAAAAAGAAAAAATATATAATAGTTTATAGAAGATTTGTCTGTGAAAGGGAATCTGATAACGAAAAAAGTACAAATATATACAAAATGTTAGTGCAACAGTAGAGTATCCGACTCTGGTATGTAGGGTTCTCGGATTGATTCTAGTTCTCGCACTTCTGTCGTTCAAAAGTTTGAACTTCTGAGTAATAAAGCTGTTCGATTATTTTTTTCGTATTCAGTCAAGTAGTTATTGGTCATTTAAACATAAATGAAAATTATATAGCGGATGTATATTAGATTTTTATAATATTCTGTTTAGAGTGTAGGAATATATTTCTTTATATCTGGGCATTTCAATTAATGTATTTTATTTAGACATGATATGCATCTATATATAACCCAAGACAAAAAGCTATTGTTGGTTATTGGGACAAAGTAATTTAGCTTAGAGCTACCAACACCACTGCTAAACATATCTCTAGTTAGTACATGGAAGTACTCCAATTCTTTATTTATTTATATCATAATTAATTCATGAAATTATTTATCATATATATCACCTATATATATATATAAGTAGTTGAAAAGAAAATATATATAGACAAGTCTATGTTATTGATTAATAATGTAGATTCATCTATATGCAATTATATTATTGCTTCTTGCATGAAGAAAATGTAAAGAATATTAAATATAATTTCAATGTACTTTCAGTATAACGTTTGTCTTTGCAAAGGACACTCGTCGCAGCAAATACATTAAGATTATGTTTAATGTTCTTTATATTTGTTTTGCTTAAGAAGACGGACTTTTCGTAGTTAATAATATACAGTACAAATAGAGGAAAATTTTAGCTTGCCAATTTAGGTATGGCTACATAATAGTATTTTTACGTTTTTTACTTACATGAAAAAAGGAGTTATATTTCATAATAGAAAATCTAATTATCATTACATGTCATGTTTTATTACATGATGTACATAATGAAATGTTAGGGAAGGAAGATTTTGTATATTAAATAATTCAATGTTTATCAATATATAATGAATTTTTTAGTGTTTATTTACTAGTAGTTGATTAATCGAATCAGTGATGTTATTGATCTTGTGTGTATGGTGGTAGTGTGTGTGTGGGTGGGGGGGGGTAATATGCAATAGGATATTTAAGCCATTTTACCTTTTTTATTAATATCTTCATGAGCTTCATTTAGTATCTGCTATTATGGACATCTTAGCCTTAAAACAGAACTTTATCTGTTTGATTGTCGATGGACAATCCAGGGCCCAATATGTGCGCTAGTAAAATCTCAAGTGTGTTTTAATAATATTGATAAACACTAATTGTGTAGATGGATAAATTAGTCCAGCTCTGTGGAGAAAATAGGAATATATAGTGCACAACAGGGAAATTGTAGCCGGTGTGAAGTTAGCTTCCAGCACTGTTGGGGCAGTTTGTGTAGAATACGAAACCCTGAATAGTTGATAAAACAGTATGGAGAGTCTTGTTTTTATTTATAGGTTTATTCATACTTAAACTTTGTTAGTAATGAATCTGTATTTAATCTTACTTAATTAGGGATTTAGAAAATTGATATTTGCAAGTAAGATAGTAATAACTTCATTTTATCTTTTCTTAATTATTAGTATTTGCTTGTAATAAAAAAATTAGAAGCAGAAAGCTTCAATCAATAGAAATTTTTGAATGGGTTTGTAATGGGAGTGGATCGTCTGTTAATATTCATGACAATTGTTAAAAACTACATTATTTATTAATATATCATTCAGAATTTTTGCTATTCTTTTACTGTGATATACATTAATATGTGTTTTCTTTTTTTTTTTCAGTGTTTTTTTTTTTTTTTTGAGCATTTTATTTTCTTCTGTTTCGGCTGAACCTGCAGTCTTCATCAGACAACTATGATAAAAGATTAAATAGATCTCTGATGAGTGTGCATCTTCATTCAAAAAGAAAGAAAATAAAATTGTTTGAACAAGTGTAATCTTGAGAATTGTTTTTTTAATAATTAATATCTGTTTTAAGTAATCAGATTTGTTTTGCATTCAAGATTTTTTAATCAAATTTTAGAATGATCCATTTAAACCTCTTGACATATGAATTTCGTAACTCGATAAGAGAAAGAAGAAGGGGAAAAAGTGATATGACACTGACTAGTGTAATCGAAACAATCAAATGTCTTTTATTACTATTCAAAAACAAAACAAAAGTAATTAATATTTTTGGTGTAAAAGCAAATGGTACTAGTCTTATAGCTAAAGACGCCGTTCTATGGCACCGTTTTCGCGCTAAAACACATAAAAATGCCGTTTCCGCAGCCAACATGTTCGAACCCGCGTTTTATATAATACAACTTTTTTGTTGTGCTACAGATTGCAGGCTGCTATGTCGCGTCGCAGTACGGCACGTATGTCGCATCGCAGCAAATACATTTTCTGAATTTGCACAGTTTATAAAATGGTTAGGGTTTGGTGAAAGGGTGTGTTTTTTTGAATTTTATGGAAATGTTGTTTTCATTGGATTTTTTTTTATTTTAAAGTATTGAAATGTTCAGATTTTGTAAAGTAATAATTATCAGACTTTTTACACCGTACTGTATTGAAGTTTTAATTGGGAAAATGTTGACAAATATATGTGTAAAGTGAGTTGGAATTAGGTAACGGGTCAAGTAACGTACTGTTTGTAACATTCCACGAGACAAACAAGATTCTACCGTGTGTATATTTTTGAAGTAAAAAAGAGCAGTAACTCAAAAATATACAGTAAGAAAAGTACAATTATGCACGTTTTTTTTGTAAATTTCATAAAAAGCATATATTATAAACATGATTAATAAGTAAAGAAGACATTTTTGTTGTTGTTTAAAAAAGTTTTACTTTCTTTATTTTCTCCGACTACGGTTATACTTTGTTGAATATAGTGTGTTATCATTTATTTTATAGATACAAAAATACGATTTTGATATTTTTTATTTTAGCATTACAAACAACAGAACACTAAAACTAACCCTAAATCTAACCCTAAAACTAACCCTAAACCTAACCCTAAATCTAACCCTAAAACCAACCCTAAACATAACCCTAAAACTAACGATAACAACTTTTACTTTTTGTTGTCATTCTATATGAAATAAAAATAGCGGTAAAGCCGTAACCCCAGTAAAAAAATCTCCGATAGAAAATTGATTTTTCTAATAAAGCAAAATAAAAAATACGAATCAAATTGTAATTTGTTTATTTTATTTTACATTTATTATTATCATTTAATTTGTATACGTTAATAAAAAATAATATTTAAAAAAAAAGTTTTTGTTTTGTTTTCATTTTCGCATTACAAAAAAACACATCAAAATGATTGAAATCAACGGCCCATGAATGTTCATATTTTATTGTTTTAGCGTGAAAACGGCACCATCGAACGGTATCTTTATCTATAAGACAAACACCAAGCAAACTATTCTAAAAAAATTTATTACGTTAGTGAGTGATATAGGATAAAATAGATATTTAAGAAATCCATTGCAAGATCCTTTTCCGACTGCTTTCCAAAGAGGGATATTGAAGGAGAAAGTGTTGCCACTCACCAGACTAGTCAATTGGTAGCTAAACATTTTAAAAATAAAATACCCATTTACTGACCATAGTTAAGTTTGCTATTGGTCAGTTATCTTTACAAAAATGTCCTAATCCCTTTGTAACCTGAAAAAAAATTTCAGGCGTCATACAACCTGGATTTAAACCCCAAGTTTTGGGTGTATGACAGGCAGATTTTTTAATCATTATGCTATGAGAACTTTAATGAGCATTAGCGGTCATAAATAAATGAAAATTTTATCACATTCACACATCATTTTACTTTCAAAGTTTAAATGTTGTTATTTTTTTAAAAAAAAGCTTTCTCAAATTCTGAAGAAGGCTTCCAGACAGTTTCTTCTAAAGAATAAAGAGTATAATGTAAATTTACAATTTCAAAAAAAAAAAGGTCTTTTAAATGTGAAAAAGAGCGAATATTTGATATAAGAGTCTACCACTATTCTGAAGTAATAAGTAATTACAAACAGTGACTAGATGACGTAGATTTAAGCTGCAAATCTATTTTTTCTACTCCAGCCCTGTCACCTATGTAAGTTTGAATAATCAAAAAAGTCAGGTGATAATGCTTAAGAAATCCCTAGAATAGCTTCTAGGTTACGGCTTTCATTAAGATGTTTTGGATCTGCTGCACCTGGACTGTTTTTGATTTAATGTACCTTACTTCTCCATAGCCATCATTTGTACCTTTTTTAAACTACAAAGCTATCAGCCTGAAATTCAAAAAATCATAATATTTTCGATCTAAGTCAAAATATTGATATATTTCTGAATTTTAACTTGATATTTAAAAAAAAAGGGGGAGTAAATGATGGCGGTTGAAGGAAAGTTTATGCTAGATCTATTTCCAAGACTACTCATCGATGAAAGTTATAATCTAGAAACTGGTCTGGAGATGTGGCTAGAATAGCATTGGTTAGGGATATATAAAATTTACCATCTGATATTCATTGATTAGTCAAGCTTCCCACAAGGTGGGAGAACTGCAGTAAGAGTAAATGTGCTACTTTAAAGGAATGAGTAGACAGAAGTCTTGTGATGTTTTGTTGCTATTAAGGTGGAGATTTCTGAACATCATTGAATATAATAATGTAAATTATAAATCAAATATAACTGTATACTACAACAGTTTTACATTTTCATGTGTTTTGTTTTATTTTTTTTTTTAAGCCGGTGGAATCAGCAGATGAATCATTTTGGGAACAATTCTGGTCTGAAAGCGTAACCAGCGTTCAAGATGTATTTCTTTTAGTACCAGCTCCAGAAATTCGAGCATTGAGGGAAGAGTCGCCATCAAATTTAGCAACGTTGTGCTACAAAGCTGTGGAAAAGTTAGTCCAAGCAGCCGAGACATCTTGTTCTACAGTTCGGGAGCATCAGAGAGGTAAATCTTTTTCAAAACAATCAAGGCACTGATGTTTTTCTTCATATTTATTGCAATCTCTTTATTTTGTTTTTTTTTAGTTTTAAATTGTGTCAGATTACTAACGAGACTCCTGCCCTATGTGTTTGAAGATCCTGACTGGAGAGGTTTCTTTTGGTCTACTTTACCAGTTCCAGTAGGCGAGGGAGAAGATGCTAGTGAGGTAAAAGTGATCGATATTATCCACTGTCCAACAGAATTTTGTGAGTTTAATGTATTGTATAAAAAAATATAATTCTAATGGTTTTAATGAATCCGTAAATAATTTTATGGCTCATCAAATGTGTAACATTTAGAATATAAACCTATTCTCAGAAAAAATAAATCCGGATACATTATTAAGATAAAATATGAGCAAGTTTCCTAAAACAACATATAAATGAGTATAACCAAAGATAGCTGTTGTTTGAAAGTTCATTTAAATGCAGATTAGGAAACTTGTTTGGGTTTTATCCTGTGAATGGATTCATAAGTTTATTTAAATGATTCTTTGGGAATTTAGTTTTTATCTTAGCAGACTTGTTTGTTCTGTGAATGGGTTTATAAAAAAATGTTTTATTATTATGATTTAAAAATGAAAACAATCCTATAGAAGCTGGAGATTAATTTTAAATGTTGATCTATGGAACTTACATATACTAATAAGGATAATGATAATAGGAATTGGTTTTCTCGTCTTCATCCCACTCCAGAGCCATCTGCTGCAAGATTGAGTAATGAATGGTATTATGAATATATTTATATTCCCAGGTCAATTTTTGGCTTTTGTCTTCATCGTTTAGGACTTAGGATTCAAAGCTGGAACTAATGCATTTATTCATCTATAACTCACCTTTATCTCATTTATTCTATTGAACTAATAGCCTGGAATTAAAAAAAAGCTAAAGTTTTGAATCCAAGCTAACTTGCTTGTATAATTATATAAATTTTTGATACTGGGTCAACAGCTACATATTTTAATGAGCTCAGTTTTAAGCTTATTATAGAGTTTTTCAATCTTTCAGCTAGAATGTTAATATCAGCAAAGCATCACATCTTTCTCAACCTAACTTATGCCTTGAGGAAGTGATAAGTTTGTATTAGAATGTCACATGATGTTTCCCTGGTAATGGTAGAGCAGGTTGTTCTGCAAGATCCTTCGAAGTTTCCATTGTAATGAAATAATTTTAATGAACGTAATGCTGACAAAAATGAATAACATGTTAAAAAATTGTTTAGCGGATTAAAAATTCACATCCTTAATGACTGCGAATATTAGGATCATCTGGAATTCGTTAGGATATTAGTTTCTGTACACGGTTTATCAGTGGTAAGTGATTTTATATAGTTGATATGAACGTGTTTTACTGCTGCTTTATAAATGTCATTTTTTACAGCAGTTTCCAGCTTTACCTGATTTATCTCTTGAATATCTCTTTACAAGTAGTTAAGTCCAAAAACCTCAAATCTTGTAATGATTAGATGTTCTTTGTGTTTTCGTGTATTTTATTCTCCAGCTAACAGTCACTTGCAGTAATCCACTCTATATCATTCTTTACCAGAGCAATCTATGCAATCAATGGATGTCTGATTGTTAAGCCATCCTGATTGAACTGTTGGCCTTCATTAGTGAAAAGCATCTGATTGCACATATTTGTACAGCAAGCAGATTTGTTTGACTGATTGAGATGATGATTTGCAGTCGAGCGTTCTTCACTGATGGAAGGACAGAAATTATTTTCCCGATCTGTTGACACTGCAATCTGGTTGGTGTTTCTTGATTTCTCATGCTTATATAGTTCACTCTGGAGTAGAATGATGTAAAGTGAATTACTACTGTTTGTACATTTTTAAAATATAAGCCAGAAGAGTCTGGCAACATTTTTTTGATATTCTGATCAGTATTTGCCTGACTGGACCTGAAAAAAATTTTGAGATTGTTCAGTAATTTTCCCAGATAGCTATAAACTCAGATATAATGAATGCTAAATCCTCAATAGTGATATCTAACACACTAACCATATAATTTAGTTGTGTAAGCTTGAGGTTAAGACCTGTAGAGGTCCCTACCTTTGCATTTTCAACCGCACATGCTTTAGGTTTATTGCCTTAGTAAATATAACCATATAATGTAAGGCTGTCTTGTTTCTGTTAAACCAATTAATGTTTTTAAATTAACAAATCCTTATTTCTAAAAAATGGAGTTTTTTTCTTTACGATAATTAATACATTTTTTTTTTTTAATTGTAGAACGAATCACCTCCATTAGCTCAGAGTCTTTTAAATGCTTTAGTGGTAAGTTCACTCATTTTATGGCAGAACTAAAATTAAATAATATCTTAATAGTATTCTTTTAAATTTATTATTTGTTTTAACATATTAAATTATTTATTATTATTATTATTTGCCAGTTAATTCTTTCAAGACGTCCCCAAATTTTTTCATTCTTATAGCACTGCTTCTATTAAAGCCTTACAAAGTGATAACATTTCCCACAATGCACTTTTCATAATGCTTTATTTAATTTATGACAGTTTTGACTGACTAGGAGCCTTTGAAACAATTATCTATTGCGTAAACATGCAATAACTTTATTTAATATATGAACTTGCGATAATGAATTTTATTAGTGCAGTGTGAGATTGTAATTCCATTTAGAAGGTAACAAAACTTTCTCACTAGCACTGTACACAATATTAAATCAATTATGTTAAATGCAAGGATACTCTTGTTCCAGCCATAAGATAAAATCTTTGGGAAAATACGAATGACCCGTCTTATTTTCAAATCCAAATGTACAATTGTATAGGCCAATCTTAAGTATCTTTAAATGAGAACATGAATATATTAAATCATTCTCTTTACATCTATTTCTTTTGATGATCTTATTAACATACCAAGACATTTAAGATTGGCCTATATAAATGCATTTAGGTTTGGAAATAAGGCAGTCGTTCTTATTTTCTCAAAGTCTTTATCTTGTGGCTGGAATGAGAATATCCTCGCATTTAACATCATTGTTTTAATATTATGTGATATTATGTGTGGCGCTAGTGAGAAGAGCTTATTACCTTTTAAATAGAATTATATATGCTTGTGTTTATCACTATTTACAAATACCCCAAACATATAATATATACACTCTTAACAAATTCAATTATAGTTTTTAATTGATGAACTTTTAAGAACATATATATTATAATACGTTTTGTTTTTCAGATCCTTGTTTATTGCATGAAATGTCCTTGTATCATTATGCACATTACATTATCATCTTTCGCTGACATTTCGATCATCTTTTATTGTCATTTTCAAGGATCATTTATTTTTTTTTACATTTATCTTCACATCATTATATATATTACCATACTTATATTTTTCTAATAGGAATATTATTTATTAATAAAATATTTTTAAGGAAGTGTTAATTTATTTAAATCAAACGGTCAAAAGTAATTTTTTGTTTTTTTATTTATTTATTTATTTTTAAGAGAATGTGTATGGATTCTGTTACGTTCTATTACTAAAATAAATGTTCAGTATCCACAGCCATTCAAAAATTCGTATTTTTCAGGGACATATTTTTATACCTCTTTCCTTGCAACACAATTAATGTGTGAGCGTGGAGGGGAGGGGGGATAGCTCTTTCCTTGCGGCTCTTTAATGGGGGAGGGAAATATTTAAACAAAATGTCTCCATGTTAAAAAGTTTGCTGACCTATTCGTGAATCGTAGTTTGGCTCTACTTCCTGTTGTATTGTGATCTGTTGAGTGACAAGGCATTCAGTTACTTACTGAATAATTATGCAGTAAATAAATAGTAGAAATATGAAAAAAAGAAAGAAATAGTAAAAATATGAAAGAAATAGACCAGTCATAATAAATTGAAAGACAATGCTAAGAAAGAAAAATTGGCTCTATCGAGGATCAGAAAATGGACATTGATAGATTAGACAGTAATCTAAATTCTATTAAAAACAATTGAAATTATTAAATTTTAATTTAGAAAAAAATAAAAGTTAATGGTAGGAGTTAATGCGTAGGGGTATCCAATAATAAAAGTTGTACCTTCGTTTAATGATAATTTGCTTTATTATTTGCATATGACTGTTTCATATGGCCTTTTTTTTTGTTTTATGTCAACAGTTAGAAACCCAACTGCAAATCAGTATTGACCAGTGTGTCACGCTGGTCATGGGCGAAAAAAATCCTCATCGTGCTTGTGAATTTGAAAAAAAAACTTTGAGCTTCACTTTTGATTTGAAACTAGAATATTGCAGATAATAAGCTAACATTGTTACAAGGTTCTCTAAAGAAGAAAAATTGAGAAATATAGATATTTTTGAAGTTAAAGATGATGAGTCAGAAAACATATACAGCTGAGATAAATGAGTAAAAGTAGATAATTTTTGTCATGGATCACAGTAATTGGCTCTGGAACTGAGGGATAGAAAAGTATCTAATTTCAATACAAGCGCTTTATCTCTGTTTTCATCTGGTCAGCCCATACATGAATATGGCTGAAAGGACAGTATTGTACATCCTTTTAAGATCATATCACCAGATCTCTCTTGAAACAATAGCAAATGATTCCGCACAGTAGTGCCACCTACTGCAAACTCTAGTAATCAATAGTTGCTAATTCTATCTAATATCCCCAGACTAATATCTATCTTATAGCTTTCATCAGTGAGGAGTCTTGGATCTGGGGGTAATATACTTGGATCTTTGGATCCAATGCATGATCTTCTAGCATTTATTGATTACTGTAATTCGCTTTAGGTGGCACTACTGTGTGGAAAAATTTGCAACTGTTTTAACAGCTTGTGCAAGCATAAGAAAAGGTGATCATGTGATGTTTTAATGGTCACACATCTCTTGCTTCAATTATCTGTAAAAAAATCAGTTTGTAGTCACAGATGAAGATGATATATATTTTATTTTAGCTTTCAAATTGCTGGTTAAGAGTTTAATAACATTCTTGTTTTGAGGACTTGACTTTATTGTTTATTTTTTTAAATATATGTTTCAAAGCATACTTTATTGATCAAAAAACAATGATTACATCGGTAAAATTGGGCTTACACAATAAGCATCAGTCCGTTCCTGTGTCTATTTAAATATATAACACATCTAAGGCTAGTATCCTGTTGATTTTGTTACTAAATACACTCATTCGTGTATGTATTTAATTATATAAAATGATAGTTATATTATACTTCGCTGTTTTTATGGAAACTTTCAATTTGATTAGAGTTAAGGTGACAAGTGGTCTCATACCTCTCCTATCAATGGCGAAGATATATGATATTATAATTTTATTTTTTGTTTTACAATTGGTGCATCAACACCTATTGGTCCAATCTTGATTAAGTGGGGTATTTACCATTCAGCTAGTAATCTATTTGCTGACTACTAGTGGATAGTCAGCTGGTTTAGCTACGGATTGGATATAAATTGAGAAATATTATCAGCGGGTGAAATGAGATTAAACCCTAAATATGACATCTTGGATTTATAAAACCTGTACTCATTTCCTGTGAGGAATTGAATTGGTTAGTTGCCAATTTTTAAATGGCTAAAATGTTTGTAGCAAATGGTAAAAATGTTTCTCTTTCACCAAAAAAAAAAAAAGTAAGTATTATCATCATAGAATCAAATTCCTCTATGATCATTGATTCGTAATAAAAGAATAATGAAATAGAACTAAAACAAAAATTTTTTCAAAAGTAATTTTTATATCTGTAATGTTAAGAAGTATTTTGGTTTGTTTTAAATATTAACATTATATATAACTTTTTGCAGGATTTATTATTTTGTCCTGATTTTACTGTATCCGGTCTCAAGAAATCTGGTCCAGTAAGCTTATTATTTTATTTTCCTTTTTTTTTTTTGTTGTAAAAATTAAATATGTATATACTAATAAAGTTAATAAAAAATTAATTAAAAGAAATATACTAAAAAAAAAAAATGGATAAAAATCACTTGTCAATAAATATTGATTAATATTTCTATAGAGGGCTGCCTTTCATTACAAACCATAGCTGAAGTTTCTGATAAAATCTGTCATCCAATTGAAATATTGAATACACCATTTATAGATTAAGTAATATATATTAAGGCTACAACCTTAAAACTATGCGCTTGAAAAAACAACAGCAGGCACATAGTTTTAAGGTTGTAGCCTTAATATATGTTACTTTAACGTAACGAGTACGCGCTTTATAAATATAAATATTACATTTATAGATAAGTGATTTCCTTTTTTAGAATATGTGTGTGTATATGTGACTATTGAAAGTTAATAAGATTTTTTTCTGTGTTTTTTAATTAGAACTGACTAAGCAAAAAACCAATTGCAAAATGGATCAGTAAATTAAAATCATGTTATCCACTTTAGGTTTATAGGGGTTAGATTAATTCAAATACACTTAACTGAATTGTATGACTTCAGTTTTCTGAGCCAGTTTTTAATTGATTGTTTGCTTAGATATATCTTGCTAGAGTCTTAATTAAAAAAAGAACATGGAAAATCTTATTGAGGATAATGTCCATGATAATTTTTTATTATTATATACATGTCATTAGCATGTAATATTCATATCAATATATATATAATTATAGAGGATTTGAACCCAGACTTTCAAGGTCCTACAGTCATTCACTCCAACCACTATAACCAATACACATGTCCACATACATGTGAAAAAAATAAATGATCTCCAATATACGTATTTCATGCTGAACCAGCATTCATCAGTTGGTCCAATTCATCATCTCCCACACATATATATATAATCAGTGCTCGGTTTATATTTAAGATAGTAAGTATACACGCTTTAATGGATAGGCTTCAATCCTATCCACTCTCCAACTCTTCAGGCATCTATATCACTGAAAATCTGATGATGGAATGCTCAAAACCCTTGATGCCAATCTGGACGAACTCGTGATGTGATTCAGCATGAAATCCATATATTGATCATTTATCTTTTTGACATGTATGTGGTCATATCTATTGGTTATATTGGATGGAATGGACAACTGTAGGGAGTTTGAAAGTGTGGTTCAAATCCCTTTAATTACATCTAGGTTAAATATATACATTATACGCATATTTCAATATTATCTATATATATCCAATGTATATATATTTTGTTGTTTAATAGGACAATCCTGAAGATTTACAGTCTATTGATAGCTGTGAATATATTTGGGAAGCTGGAGTTGGGTTTGCCCACTCTCCCCCTCACTACTCCCAGCATGAGCAAAACAGGACAGAAATTCTGAAACTGCTCTTAACATGTTTTTCTGAGGCTATGTATTTACCTCCTCTTGGTGAGTTTTATCTCTTTTCGATAAGTTTTTTCGATTTACTTTTAATATAACTAAATTGTTTGTTGACTGCCTAAAGGCAGGGAGAAACGAGGCAAGAGAAAGACCATATTGAGACTAATATTTATTTCTATATCTATTTTTATATCAGTTTTATCTATCTGTTTATGGATTCATTGTGGAAATTAGTCAGTATATAGTACTTTATAAAAACAAGAAATCATAAATGTGTTTTAATAATTACATTATTTATTTTTTTTTAATATTTTTAACATTGAATTGCATTTACTTATGCAGTTCCCTTATAATTGTTTAGATTTTTATTTTTTTGTAAAAAAGGAATAAGTATGACCTACGATTCTCAGGCAGGTCTAATACCTAGCTTAATTACTAATATGTACAGGACTAGATTATAATCAAACACCTACAAGTTTATTCACTCCCAATAATATATATATATCAGTAATTATAATAATTAGTAGTTCATTTGGCTACTTGCTAGTTGAAAAGCAATAATAATATTGATCGCGGAACAGTTCATATACCTAATAGATAGATAGCAATTTAGAGCTCGTCTCTAACTCCCCGATTTCTTAAAGTCTTTATTTTAATAACATTCTCTTTAACTCTCATAATTTCAGATGGTCGTTCACAAGCAATTTTTAAGCAAGCATCTTGCTTCCCACTTGTTGCTTGAGTCGGTCTAATTAGATTTGACTGGAGTTCTTTTCTACTGCTATATCTTGTCTGCAACTGCACGATCTCATTTCACTCTGTTCTTCGAGTTTCACTACTCTGCTTTTCACTTTCTCTTCTCCTTTTTCTCTCTTTCTTGAGAAGTTTTGCAGGCTATTTATTAACTTTGCTAATTTGCATTTTGTTAGACTTTATTATAATGCAAATTAGAATGTTGTTATTTGCAGTTAGTTTAATTCTCTTTTCTGCATTAACTATTTCTAGAGTGACTCAACATTACATGTATTGATCAGCTTGCACGCACACAGTATATATATATAACTTTATTAATAAATTCATAACTAGTCAGTATACAACGGTTACCTAAAAAATTAATTGTAAAGGGTTGCTTTTTAACTCAAACTAAAGCTTTATTAAATGTTGAAGCATATTAGTTTAAAACTTCAGAGATTTTTAGAGATTTAAAATGATTTGGTAATCTAAAAAGTTACAGAAAATGTCACATTATTAGAAGTTAAACATTTCATTTTGATACACACGGTCAGTGACATAACTAGAATTTTTTGAGGCCCCCGTTCAAATTTTCAAAAAAAAAAAAAAAGAAGACTTTTTCTAATATTTAGAACATATATGTTACTGCTTTTTGAATATAAAACAAGGATAAACAAAAACAATAAAAGTAAATATTTTTTTTTTAGTTGATTGCCATTAATATTTAGCAGATTAAATTATTTCCTTCCCTTTTTTTTTTTTTTTTCCCCCCCCTCTCCTTTTTTTCTTAAATTTACCTAAAAAATTTAAAAATTATAAACCCAAAAATTTTAAAAAACACACCCCCCTTTTTTAAATAAAATTTTTTAAAAAAAACCTTTTTACTGACGAATAAATTGGCATTGATGTAAGATAGTGGGCATTATTTTCAAGTACATTTAAATGATATTTTAGAATCTGTCTACTGAATTATCATAGATTATTTATGGGCTTCTTAAAATCATTAGAATCTAATTTCTCTCTATATGAAACATATAACTGAGAATATTTCGAAACAGGCACATCCCACAGTTTATTTGCAAAATCTGATGAAAGTATTTTTTTTTTTTACTATTTAGCGGATTCGTATTAATAAAAGCATTTTTTTAAAACTTTTGTTTTTTTTAAATTTCCGATTATATTTTTCTAATATATTTAAAACTTCTATTCTACCACACATTTTTGAAATTCATAAATAAAGATGCCTGAAAGGAGTAAACGATTCCCAAGATGCATAGCATACAGAAAGTTATGAGATTTGTAAGTAAAATTATAATAAATTAAAACTGATAAATATTTGACATGTTATGAAGACATGTAAAAGATTCTAACCTGGTTCAATTGAAGAGTGCTGGTACAGTGTGAAATGCATTTTGGGCAGCATTTTTCTTTTTCCAGATATTTTTATTCATATGTTTCATAAATGGGTGGTGGAGGGAAGTTTTAAGTATATTCTAAAAATATATAAGATAGATAAGACTGCGTTAGTCCAGATATTTATGTTAATCAAAAAACAGATGTATTAATCTTTAATTGAGATTTAAGATTTATAGTTGGATTAGGAATGATATGATAATCTCTCTCCTAATAGAGGATTAGTAATAATCAGTAATATATTTATCTGAAGTGATTGGTGTCGTAAGTTGTGAGCACGGAAAGTTTGATCCTTGCAGATAAAATTTGGTAATGATAAATTCTGAATGAATGATGAAGGCACGTAAAAGATGGTGATCTGGATTAAGTAAAGAATGCTGACCTGGTATGGGTCATTTACTTTCTTCATATGTTTTGGGAATAAGGGGTGGAATGAAAACATATTTTAATAATATATATATAATATAATAAATGCATTAAAAAGCCATAAATACTTTTCTTCAGTCATAATTGGGGTTCTTATATTTAACATGAAATAAAAGTGTGAAGTGTCCAATTATTAATTCCATAGCTAGAATCAATTTATTTCTGGACACGTCATTCTTTTATTTCAAGTTTAATATAAAAATCTCAATTTTGACTAAAGAAAATTATTATTTTTGTCTTTTAGTACATAGTAAATAAAAGCATTTATTGTCTTTTTTATGTATATTCTTTTTAACTTTTTAATGTTAGGACCTTTTTCATAATTCCAATTTTAATTAAAACTAAGAATAAAATCAATGTTGCAGTCTGTGTAATATTTGAAAGGAAATTCTCGTGCATAAAAAGCAACTTTTACAATCAAAAAAAATTAAGGTTTGTTTTTATTTTTATTTGAATTTACCATAAATGCTTTTTAGTATAAGCTTTTTTCAAAAAAAGAAATGTACCGTTCACTCAAGCGCATCACTGAAAACTTACTGAATGATATCAGTGCATTTAAAATTTGGTCCCTCAACACCATTGCACTAATTAAACGAAGAAACAACCCTGAAATATTTCATTGTCATATTGCATTGCTGTCGATTTCTAACCCATGACAAAATTTGAAGGATATCCGTTTGATAGAAGTATGCAAAAAATTGATTATAAAATTTATCCTAAACAAACAGACAATTGAACCGAGTTTCTAAGTTTAATAAAAGGATTTTAAAATGTAGGAAATTTATGTACAATTCATTTCTTCCTTTTGTAATTGCGAAGCTGCATATTTCGTTTTGAAATTTGTAGTCAGTTATGTCCGACACCATTATCGAACTTGAATAATAAATCAATAAAATATTCTACAATAGATTAAATAGTAATTTTTCATTTGGGAACAGTTGCGCCACACACGTGCTAGAATGAAATATTTTTTAAAAAAAAAAACAAATAAATTTCATCATAATGAACAGTAATATGTCTCAGTAAATTGCAAGACTGAATGGTTTGATCAAATGTCATTAAATAAATTAAAAACTTATAAAACATTGAAAACATCATTTAATTTCTGGATAATAGAAACCCTTATTTATTAAATAAGTCATTACATTTGTTTCGTGAGTTAATTTTTTTGAAAGCAAGATACTATTTATCAATTAACTAATTTCACAGTCAGTTAAATGTATAGACGAAAATGATAAAATATTTAAAAAGTGATCCCATATTCTTCTTAATAATGAAGAGAAAGTGGCAAAAGTTAATTGTCTGCTAAAACAATACAATTATGATTTTAAGAAGATTTAAAGATTTCGATAATGTTAAAAACAGATGTAAACAAAATTTCTGTAATGTCCATCAAAAGTGCTCTTTGCCTTGCCGTTGAATAAAAATTAAATAATTATAAACCGTTAATTAATAGTATGCTGATGCGTTGCGGTGAAACTTTTTTATGTAATAATTTGTAGGCTTTTTTTATATATATATAATAATTTGCAGACTTAGCGTTTTCAGAGCCCTTGTTGCTCCATAATCATAGTCTTTTCAGATTATTAATGTTATATGCAAATGTATGCAAATTGCCTCCTATACTACCCATTTTTTGGAAATGGCAAAACAAGTGTCTCTTCTATTTATTGATTTGGCATCATGATAAAGATAAATTATTAGGAAAAAAATAAAGTATTTTTATTTGTTTGAGTGACGGATAATGGAGTATATCTTTGTATATTTATAAATACAATAAAATATAATACCTGTATGTACAATGACACAAGAAGACACTTTGGTCAATGTTCCTCAAGCAGTAGTTCTCCATAACCAGTCTGGATGCTGATAGTAATTCATTAAAGTCCTTATCATCAGTGCCCAGACATTTCTGATTATAGTGAACTGCTTGACCAAAATTGACCAAATTGTCCACTTGTATTGATGCATATGTTTCAATATCTTCCTGAATTACTACTGCCAGTGTAGCCCCTTTTTTTTAAGGTTCTCATACATAAAAGTCATGCAGTGTTAAATCAAGAGATTGTGAGATTTAACTGCAAGTCAAACAATAATAATGTTTCTGCCATTTTTTGACTGTCCTATCTATCACATAATGACAATAGCATTTAATTAACTCTATCTATTTGGGAATAGTCTTAAGTAATCAGAGAAATTGCTTGGATGAATGGGAGAAAAAAATTGATAAATGAAGCAAAGGAAAGAAAGGGACTGATAAAGAAATTAACTGTGTTTTCATATAATAAATATGATATAGCTAGAATTTTATGGAAGAGAGTGGCAGTAGCAGGGTTAACATATGGTAATGATGCATTATCACATGATCACCATTTCTTATGCTTGCTCTAAGATCCAAGGCTCCTCACTGACGAAGGCCACAAGCCAGAAACTAGTCTGGAGATATTGGATGAGTAGGCACTAGATGGGGGATTTTATGCACAAGTCTTCTGGCATCCATTGATTACTCTGGCTTGCACTGAGTGGCACTACTGTACGAAGAGTTTTGTCTGTTTTAATGATGCATTATGTGTTAACAAAGGGATGTTAGATTACTTAGAAAAAGTACAAAGAGAAGTAGGAAGACATACATTAGATGCAGAGGTATGATAAGCAAAGGAGGCAATTCAAAGAGAAATGGGATGATTAAGTTTTTATATTAGAGATGCAAAAAGCAAAACGAAAATGTTCAGTAGATTGAAGTTTATGGATTATAAGAGAATAGCCAAAGTAGTATTTAATTGGGTTTTGAGTAAAAGGCAGGCAACAAGATGGGTGAGAAAAGTAGTACGATATGCAGAAGATTTGGATAAAAAAATTAATGTCACTATACTCATACAAAAGATGGGATGATTGTGTTAGGAGAATTGTTGAGTGTTATAGTGGCAAGGAATGGGATAGAAGAATAGATGCATTAATAAACATAGGGATGTGGAGAGATGGAGAACTAGTATGGAGAGTAAAAAGAGTTTACATATATATAGATGTAAACAGAATATTGGCTGCGAGTTAATTTGTGATAATTATAAGGAAAGTAGTTTACTGTTTAAGGCTCGAACAAGATCTTTAGCAACAAGGGAATATTCACATAAATGGAAAAATGTGGGTGATTTAGGTTGCAAATTGTGTAAGAAAGGCATAGAAAATATTAGGCATCTGTTAGTTGAATTTAAACGTCTGTACGCAGAAAGGGTACAAATAATGAAGTTGTGGAAAGATAAACATAAACAAAGTGATTATAGAGAGATTGGGTTCTTGGCTTTTATACTGGGTTTGGGAAAAGATAAGGGGTGTTTAGATCTAAGGCCATGGAGTTGACAAAGATTATGTTGTGGAAGCGGGATGGCGCAGGATAGGGAAGAATGTGGGAAAAACTTAAGGTGGGGAAAGGGAAGATAAGGTGGCTAGCAGGTTTCTCTGTGCACAATGGCTGAGAGATTTCTGACTCCGTATAAGGAGAAGTCACAGTGCATCGCATTGCATTTTTTTGCGCAACTTGCCATTCTATACATTGCTAGTGTAGTTCAATTCAACTTTGAAAAATAATATGTTTGTGTATATATATTTTTGACATTCCTGGTATATATATATATTCTCAATTCTAATAATTTTAATAAGCCTTCAGATAAATTACAACTATTAAATATGTAATAAACTCATTTGCAGAATTTAAGTCTGAATGTTGTTGCTACAGTAACTTATAATTGTCAGGAAAAAGTTGGCATCGTTTGCGAGTTTGTTAAATAATGATTCTTTGGGAATCTGACTTGTGAATTATTAAGGTCATGTATTCAGACTTAGTCATTCTGTGGCTGAATTTATACATTCTCAGCATATATAGAGAGATAAAATGCACAACTGATTTCTATTTATCAGTATTGTCTACAATTGTATACACATATCAGCTTTTTGATGGCAAAATTTCCACAAGAGAATGAATGTTTACAAATGTGAAAGAAATTTTCCAAAAATATAAGGATTAGATTTTATGGAAGTTAGATATATAATTTATAATGTCACATATGTAAGTTTCTTTTATACTATACTTTTGCTTAATTTTAATTCAGTTTATTTATTTCTCTGACAGATTTATTTTGGACATCGACAATAAATTTGACATTTATCCAAAATTAATTAGAAAAATTTGCTTTTGAAACTAGTTTTTAAATTAAAAATATTTTTTTTGACTTTCTAGTCTAGTTTGAATGTTAAACGAATTATTTTTTGGTAGAGACATTATGGTTATCAACTTTTTTAACAGATGGCATCTTCACTAAGAATATAGAAAATCATTAGTTTATGCAATCTGTCTATGAGAGTCAGATTCTGAATCAGACCTTTAACGAAATGACTTTTTATTAAAATTGATATGCCAATATTGATGAGGTTTTTTTGTGTGTGTTCAGCAAATATTAACTTAGAATGATTGCAGGCAACCTGTAACTTTTTAGAACTTTTCATGCAACTCTTCTATAATTTTTTAGTAATACATGTTTACTTCACCTTCATGATGACACTAGCATAAGCATTTTTATAAAGTTTTGTATGTTTCGTTCGTTCTCATCTTTTTTTTTTTTTCATGCTTTCTTTAAATTGAGGTTTGGTATAAATGAGTGATTCCTAGAATTATCAGTCATTGAAAATTAACGATTAAATTTGGAAAAAATTTTCATTTTGCAATGAATTGGTAATGGTCAAAAAATGATAGTGATGATATATATATATATCGGTAATACTTTACAAAAGAATTGAAGAAAAGTGCTTGTAATTTGTCGACTGTGCCAAAATCTGTTGTGTTTATAGATATGTAATAAATACAGACTCGTGAAAATACATTTTAATAATATGTATGTGTTAATATAACAAGAAAACAAATATACATTTGTGTATTTACACTATTTATACTCCGCCTGCTATTATTGGCAAAATATAGCTCCTAGTTCTAGGGTGAACTAAGGAAAAAGGGACTTCACATACCGTTATAGATTTTACATAAGTCTTCCAGATATTCTGTGATAGCCTGCTTCATGAGTAGATATGGTGACACTTCCGGCTGTACTTGACAGCTTGCCTCGTGTCAGCGTTACTTGCCTTCCTGGGTCAATCATTCTGCTTAACGGTTATTGGCTGGTGAATGTGGATTCTATCTTTCAGCTCTATGACAGTTGTTCTTTGACAATGTATAGATAGACATTCAGCTATGTGACAGTTGTTGACCGGAGATTATATGTACTGCCGTTCAGCTACATGAAAGTAGTTATCTCTCTCTACCTTCAGAAAGCTTGACTATTTATTGCCAAATTCCCATTCTTAACGGAAACATTCAGATTCAATAACCATCACCACTTATTGGCTCTTCTTGCCATTGGCTATGAATTATTTATTTGTCTAAGCATTGGTTCAAGGCGAAAAATGTTCAATCTGATCTAGATAAGACAGGAATCTGGAATTAGTCCATTATTTAAAGGCAAGATGAAATATGACCAATACATTGAATTGTTAATCTTGCTTTTTATTTTTATTTATAGTTGAAAATTACATGGCAAACACATTTTAAGGATTGATTATGTAGTTTTTTTCAATAAATAAAGAAATTAAAATACTGTAGTTTAGAAATAGATTTACTTTTAATGAAACAGCTGTTTTAAACTTTTATTTAAGATTGTATTAAAAGTGATTTTTTTCCCCGTTAAAAATTGATAATGCTGACATTTCATTCTCAGAATTATTTTCTTCTTTCTCTACTCCAGTGCCATCTGTTGTAAGCTTAAGTCATCAATAATTATCAGATTATAATGCAAATTATTAAGTTTTCATTACTCAAACTTACAATAGATGAGGCTAGAGTAGAGAAAGAGGAAATTTTTTTTTTTTTTTTAAGTTTAAAAAAAAAAAAAAAAAAAAAAAAAAAAAAAAAAAAGGGAAATTTTTTTTTTATTTTATTTAAAAAAAAAATAAAAAAATTTAAATATTTTTTATTTAATATTTAAAATTTAAAAAAAAAAAAAAAAAAAATAATAAAATATTGAAAAAAAAAAAATAAAAAAAAAAAAATAAAAAAAAAAAAATTTTTTTTTTTTTTTTTGTGTTTGGGAAAAAAAAAAAAGAGTAAAAAGAAAAAGAAAAAAAAAAAAAAAAAAAAAAATTTTGGGAAAAAGAAAGAAAAAAGAAAATGAAAAATAAAAAAGGGGGGAGAAAGAAAAAAAAAAAAAAAAATTTTATATGAATAAATGATATAATATTTTCTTCACTTTTAAAGGAGAAGCCATAATACACACATCACATCAATACTTTAGTTTATTATAGTAACCTAAAAGAATCAAGTGATTTTGCGTTGGTATTAGAATTGATCTCTTTGCCATTATGACATATATCTCTGGTGATAATTCAAATTCTATTCCATAAAGAATGAAAATACTATCACCATAACTACAACAAATTCAAATATGAATGGAATTGTTGTACACCGGCTTGGCACTGATATTAGTATATATGTAATCTTCAAGCAAAATATTTTGCAACATGAGAAGTGAGCATGGTTTATGTAATTTTTAAATTTATTACGATGAATAATAGTATTTAATTATTTCCATATATACTTAATGCAGTGTAATTTTTTTATTGTATTCTTTAATCAAACACTGAGTTTCACCTATTTTGCAGTCTTCCTTAGATCTTACGAAGTAAAAATTAAAAAACAAATTTCAAAATATAATAGTTCAGCTCTGAGGAAGACTATCAATCAGTTGAAACTTAGTTTGATTAAAAAATATAAAGAAATTACAATGTATTAAATATGTATGGAGTTGTAAATGTTATATTAAATTAAAAAAAAAAAAAATCAATTGGTTTATTAATCAGGAGTTTATATGAAGTTTTTACGAAGTTCAAATACCAGAAGTTATAAAGGCTGAGCAAGAGTCTACCATTCTACTAATCCCTGCAGGGCATATTAGATTTAATATAGCCATTGCCAAAAAAATAATGAAAGAAAAGAAGGAATATTTTAATTTTTAGATTGTAAATTAGTTTTTTTTTTTTTTTTTTTTAGGAGAAGTTCATTCGACATCCAATAGGTGGATTCAGTATTTCACCTCAGCAGAAAATAGGTTGGTTTTTTTTTTAAAGTATATATTTTAAAATGTCTTTGCTTTATTTGTTATTCAGCTCCTTTGAAAGTGACTGTGATTCCTTTTATTATTTATTTAAGAAACTTTCTGATTAGATAATGATGAATTAAGTGGTGGTAAATAATGTTAAATGTATGTTCTATAAATTAAAAGGAAGTTCATCTATATAGGGAATGAAGAAGTTAAATATCGGTGAGGGAATCAGAGCTCTGCTGACTTGATGTCCATAATGTTGTAAGTTAACGACCAATTTCTATGAAAAAATGTATAAAAAGCTTTTAAGCAGGTCGGACTTTCCAGGAACTCGAGACTTAATTTCACGTACCTAAGACTCGTCTCTCTCAAGACCCCACTTTTGGATATTAAACTAAGAATCTACAATTGAAGAATTACAACATAAAAAATGAAATTCTTACGATGTCCGAAACAGATTTTCCCAAATCCTACAGTAAAGCTGGTTGGATTTGATCGTTGTAAATGTAACTGGAATCTCATCAACAGATGGTTTTGCTCATCTCTTTCGTAAATGGAATTTTTCAGCTGCTGGATCTACATAAACGTAGGCAAACACAAACTATGAGCCATATAATTAATGACTGTCGAATTTACGGTATGAATTGAAGAACTTAATAAAGCCAGTAATGATTCTGTCTTTTGTTTGGAGTCTTTACACTATCCTTTATTGTGCTTTATTAATAGTTAAGCTATTAAAAAAAAATCTAAAACTCTAAATAATAATAATCAACCAATAGAAAGCTCCTTGAATTGATTTTGTTGATATAGTTGATAGCAAAAGAAAACATGCCAGTATGGGGAAAGGTGAGGTCAAAGGTCTGTATGTTGACTGTATCAATATATATAATCACGTGATAATAGTCCGAAGCTTATCTAAATTAGGAATCTTCAATAGGTTTTTATGGAAATCTCAGTAAGTAAAAGATGGATCCCCCATTTTTCATGCTGACAGAAAAGTTAACACTTAGACTATAACAGGTTGAGATTTTCGTATTCCTTGAAGTTTCTGTTACAGCTCAGATATCAACTTTATCGTTTATATTAATATCTTAGATCGGAATTGACAACTGATTGAAGATTAATGGATTAGATAAGCTTATGGCTATTATCCTGTGATTATATTTACAAAACCACCTAGCCTTCAGTAAAATCAGGTTAATATATATATATATTAATCAGTAAAATCAATTCTGAGTTCTCCTAATTTGAATTCCATAAAGTCATAAACTATCTGTAACTTTTCTCATGGTATCTGCATTTCTTGATTAACCTCCAAATATTGGAGAAGCTAGATGCATAAAATATCCAAATTTTTCCACCAGAAATAATAGCGAGACTTTCTACCTAAATACTATGATTACAAATTGCTTAGTTTTAAAGTTTCAATGTAGCAAATAGTTACATATATATAATAAAACAAAACACAGTTTTAACCCTGCAACTTTCAGTATAACATATAAATAAACAACTAAGGAGACTATGACCAGTTTAAAACTTTATTCTATTTTGGGTAGCATTTAAAATTAGAATTAAAAAAAAAAATCAAAATCTCATATCACTCAATATTGGTATTCACAATAAATAATCAATGTTCTATAATTTCCTTATATTTACACAATTAGATTGCTTTTTTAAATTATCCAACATATTTGTAAAATATGCCTCTTTTTATTTTCCCCAAATAATTCTGCAAATAGTTTAGCTTTAGAATAATATAATTTTTTATAAAGTAATTCACGTTCCGAAATTTATCTTTTTTAGTGTATGTTTTGATTCACCGATACATTTAACCCACATTTGCATATCACTTTACATATATCATTACAGGTGTTGATTTATTAATAGTAAGCTTTTCATTAATAATTAACCTGCCAGTATTGAAGAGAAAAATGAATTTTATTGTCTTTTATAAATAGTAGGGATTTATGGTATGTTTATATTAGTTGTTTCTTTTTGTTTTAATATTGCATTTGGTGTTTGACAAATACTATTTAATTATTATTAAAGCAAAGGATACCGTTGATAAAATCAACAAAAGTAGCATCACATATGAAATAGTGTGCAATGTGGGTCAAGTTAGTCATATTGGTGAATCGAAAAGGATAATTCATAACTTGAAAAAAAATTATTCTGTGAATGGATTTAAATCTGTGTTTGCAGAACATTCGTTTAATTGGAATGTTTTATTTTGATAGTATTTCTATTCTGCATATGGAAAATAATTTTAGGAGGGGAAAAAAAACCAAATTGGAATCTTCTATAATTATGATGGATAATTTATTAAATAAACAATACAATTTGTATATATATTTGCAAATTATGGAAGGATGCCATTCACATAATGTTGCCTGATATGATTTTAATTTTTTTGAATTTTAATAATAAATGTTACTGAAGATGGCAGTCTTGCCATAAGCTAACTTCAGTTTTTATTTATTTTATTTATATATTTAAAATTGTAGAGTTAATTTCAGTATTTTGTTGAATATTATTTTATCCGATATTATATGCATATATCGCAAACACTAAAGATTCATGATATGGTGAATATGGCAAAAAAAGTGTATTTCTGCAGATATTTTCAGTATATTTTTAATTCAGTTCTATGAAGAAATGAATTCCTAATACAATTGTCTGTCGATTTTTCGACCTTTGTCAACTGTACACATTCTTAATATCATTTATCACCCACATTTTAGTAGAATCTATATATATGTAAACTTCTTTCTTATTTTTCTCAAGACTGTAAAAACTATTTTATTTCTTTTTACATTTTTACAGTTTATTGAGCATGTTTAGATGAATATTGTTTAACCAAAGACTAAATCAATGTTTGTTCTAAAGATGTATTTGCTATTGATTTTGCTGCTCATGATAACAGTAAGGATAAGGTTTATCAAATTCTTAATTAGGATTATTTAATTTCTAGAAATTTTGAGATGAAAATAATTTCAATTGTAACTAAAACATTGGCAATAGGTGGATTAGAGTTTGGTCTTTTTTTTTTTTTCAAATGGGTGGGTAAATCAGAGTCTGTAAACATTTCAACAAGTAGATAGATTCAATTGTGGCTTTATGAAGTCCTTTAATTCTATCATTGTAAGGACATTTGCTAATTGAGGTGTGTGGTTTGGCCAAGCTACATAAACCAATTGCTATTAAATTTCATTGATGAAATGGATGAAATTACCACAAATAATTCCAAATCTAGGTACTCCAATAATGAATAGTGGTTTCATTGATGGAGTCTGGGAAAAAGAAATGTAAAACACTAAACATCACATGATCACCATTTCTTATGCTTGCTCATAACTGTTATTAAAACAGGCAAAACTCTCCATACAGTAGTGTCACTTAGTGTAATCCAGAGTCATCAATGGATGCCAGAAGACTTGTACATAAAATTCCTATTTAGTGCCTACTCATCCAATATCCCCAGACTTTCGCCAGTGAGGAGTCTCGGATCTGAGACCACTGCACCTAGATCTTAGGATTCCCAGACTAGTTTCTATCTTGTGGCTTTCGTCAGTGAGGAGGATCTGAGAGCACTGCACCTAGGAGGTATTGGATGAGTAGGCACTAGATAGGGATTTTATGCAGAAGCCTTCTGGCATCCATTGATTACTCTGGCTTGCAATGAGTGGCACTACTGTATGGAGAGTTTTGCCTGTTTTAAAAAAATTTTTTTGGAGAATTTGGAAGAAATCTATGGGGGTTTTTTTTTTTTGCGATGTAGTTTGAAGAGTTTCCAGATTGAACATCAGAAAAGCAGGGTTTGATTTAAGGCATGTGCTATCTAGTTAAATACATTTTGAAATACTTATTAGTACAGTCAATTTGACAATTTTTTATACAATTTATTCCAGGCATACAGCCTTCTGAATATGCAAAAGAATTGCACCAACTGAGAAGTGTATAGAGTTGAATGTGCCAAAAATATTTCTCCTACCAATATTTTATAATGTATCCATAAGTTTAGTGTGAGTACTTATATTTGGCAAGAGAATATGCCATTACTATAAAAAGTTTTAAGGTGTTCTATATCACAGTCCAAAGGAAGTCAGTTTTCCAAGATTATTTCTAGAAATTATTTTGGATTGGAGCTTTAATAAATAAGGAAAATTAATTGGGCTATGATTCAGGTTAACTTCTAAATAATATGGAGTAAGGTTTGTTTTATTTTTTTTTATGAAGGTACCGTGATGTTAATGAAAACGTATTTTCTTTATTCTGTTTTTGGATGTAGGCAAGAGAGGTGAATCCCATGGAAGACCATTCTGTTCACTTGGAAAGGATTAAAAACAAGAATAGAGATTGAGTTTTGAAGCAGATTAATATTTTCAATATTGGGGAAGTCTTTCTTTGCGATGATAATGAAAAACACTTAGAACACAAATTGTAATGCCTTATTCTATGACCCATTGAAGTTATGTCAGAGAGGGATGTTTGTTAAATACGTTGCCAGATTTATATGAGGCATAAAATGGGATTGGTAAAACGAAGTAAGTAAAAAAACATTGAACGGTTTAAGGTTTTGAATAAAAAAATAATAATTTGTAAGGATCAGATTAGGAATATAGATGTGCTGGAAAAATAAGCTGGAGAGGGAGAATTAATTATTGAAGAAATTTTTTACAAAATGGAAGAGGTAAAAGATTAAATATGTGCAAGAGGTAAAGAAATTTATAAGAATATGTTAGAAATAATAGAATCAGGTGTAGAGAAAATGAGTTATAATAGGAAAATTTATTTAAAGAGGAAATTAAAGGATATTTAGAGGAATTTTGAGAAGATAGCCAGAAAATTCTGTAGAATCTGCCTAGTTGGAAATAACTGGTAATAAATACATTTATATTAAGTTCAGGCTTATAGAGATTCATGGTTAGCACATCTTCCATCCAAACCTATGTTTGGAATGTGAATCTGGATGGAAATTTCCAAGGAAACCTAGTTTTTGTTTTTTTCAGATAGCCATACCATAGCCAACTTAGCTAACAACTCATTTATTGATCAGTAAGTACATGTTTTTAGCTAGAGATTAAAGTAAGCACGGAAAATCTCTAAAAACTGCTATTCTTTGGTGATTGACTAGCCATATGAGTAATATCTTCTCCACTGTGTGATTTTTTTTTAAAAGTACTACTCTGTGATTGGCTATTTCATTTTATAGGTGTAGATGTTATAACATTAGAGTACTGATCTGAGAATACATTATGATAAGGCAGTATTGATCAAAAAGATGAATCTGTAAGATATCAACACGCCTTTAACAGTTTGCGTAATTTGGTCTTAAATTTTATCAAAATTTAAACTGTGTATAATTTTAAAATTAAACTTCTGTTGTGATTTAAAATTATGTAACTTTGGTTGATTTTTAATTTTCATTGGCTTATTTATTTACAGTAGTAACGAGTTATTATACTTTGTGCTAATTTCAGACACGCTTTGCCTTTGTTCACTTCATTTCTAAATGTAGTATGTGCTTATGATCCTGTCGGCTATGGAGTGCCATACAATCACCTTCTGTTTACTGACTTTCGGGAACCCTTAGTTGAAGTTTGCTTACAAATCCTTATTGTCACTCTCGATCATGACGTCACTCGGAGCACAAGTAGCACCTCCGATGAGTCTGCTGAGGTAATAGGAAATAACTTGCCCGTAAGAAACTTGTTTCTTAACTACCTTTTAGTTTAAATTTTTTAAAAATATATTTATTTATACATGTAAATGTTTTTTTTTTTTTTACATTTGTATTTTAAATTGCATAAATAAATAAATTGAATTGGTGATCCTAGAACTGTTGGCCCAAAGGTGCTCCGTGTGCCAGAAAAGCTGATTGTCAGCATCCTGTTGATGATAGTTACACATTATGAAAAATGTTTTATAGTATGAAAACATTAAATTATAGGAAGTAGTTTATTATTGTATTCCGATGTATATTTACTTTTAGTTGATTTCACTTCATATTTGGAAATATCATTTGTCACAGATTTTTGATATCTTTCCTTTGGTGCTAAGCATTCAGGGGACTGTTCTTGTTAGCAGCTTAGCTTGATTCTACAGTAAATTAGAGTAACGAAAAAAAATTGTGCTATTTAAAGAATGACATTATAATATTCATATAAACCACTAAGCATCACATGATCACCATTTCTAATGCTAGCACCTCTGTTATTAACAAAGGCAAAACTCTCCAAGCCAGAAACTAGTCTGGGGATATTGTATGAGTAGGCACTAGATGGGGATTTTATGCACAAGCCTCTGGCTTCCATTGATTACACTGGGTGGCACTACTGTATGGAGAGTTTTGCCTTTGTTAATATTCATTTACTTATAATACATCCGGTTACATAATTTATACAATACAGAGCTACAACTTACAATATTATTATGAAGGAAAACATTTAGACATTGTCTATTATCTCATTGTACAAATAAGATGTTCGAAATTAAATAAATCAGCCAACTTTTGGATTGTAAATTGTTAACACAAGGCTAACATCTTATTTTTGCAATGAGCTAAAGGAGGATACTTAAGCAATTAGATGAAGAGCTTCAGGTATTAGTAGCAGTGGAAACACATCTAAGAGAAAAAGAAGAAAATTCACTGGAAGACTTGGCATGGCAGGGTATAAATAGAAAAGAAAAAGTCAAAAAGGAGTGGTGGTATAGGAGTTATGTCAAAAAAATATTTAAATACTGTTAAGTGTCAAGAACATTTGTTGCTTGAGATAGGGTTAGGAAGACAAGAATGGATGGTGGTTATAGTGTATATAGCCACTGGAGATAGTCAAAGTATAGTGGAGTGGAACAGTAGCATATATGAATGCCTAGTTAAGGATATACAGAGTTTTGAAAAAAAGGGGAAGAAAATAATGGTTATAGGGGATATGAATGGGCATATTGAAGAAATTGATGATGTGGATAACAAGAATGGACAACTTTTGAAGAATTTTTGTCAGAGAGTGAATTTGAGCATTGGAAATTTATCAAATATTTATGAGGGACAGACAATACACATGGTCTAGAAATAATATATTTCACACAGTAGATTATGTATTAATAGAGAAAGAGGGAATGAATAAAGTATATAAAATTAAAGTGTTTGATAATGATGGGAGAGTATATAATAGTATCATAATTTCTTTTTTAATAGAAATGGATAGTAATGTGATGGAAAATAGTAATAAAAGTAGAAAGATAGTGAAAGATGTGAATGGAGAATGAATGATAAGAATAAGTTAGAAAAATATAAAATAAAAGTAGAAGAAATCATGGAAGAGTTTGTTCGGGATGAGTATAAGGACTGGGGTGGTAAAAATAGAAAAAGTGGCAAATAGGGTTTTAAGTGAGAATATTCAGAAGAATAAAAGTAATAGAAAAGTGAGAGTTAGTAAAAGTGTAAAAGAGAGGAGGAAAGCATGCAGAGAATATAACTGTGCTATTAAAAACAAAAAAAGGGGAAAAGATGTTAATATTAAATGGGAAAAGTATTTTTTAAAAAAAGAAGTTGGCTAAAATAGATAATTATAGAGAGAGAATGAAATTGAATAGTAAATTGTTGGAGGATATTAATAAAAGTGGAAGAGATGGGAGTAAAAAATTTTGGAAATATATTAAAAGAAGGAATGTAGGGGAAAGAGAAATAGTATTACTAGATGATGAGGGAATAGAGTGTAGCTCTAGAGAAGAATTAGAGACAATCTTAAATAAGTATGTAATGGATATAGAAAAGATGTTAGATGTGAAGGACAGAGTGATAACAAATATGACAGCACATATAGTAGTGGAAATATTAGATTTACAAAAAATAAATTGAATGAGATAGGGAAGAAATTGAAAAGTGAAAAGGCAATAGGTTTAGATGGATGGGCAGCAGAGATGATAATCAATTTAGGAAATAGAACTAAATTAAATCTATTATCATGTTTTAATAAGATGGCACAATGGAGAGAATTTCTAGATAGTTGGAATAATACAAGAGTAAGGCTACTATTTAAAGGAAAGAGTAAGGATCATAGTAAGTTAAACAGTTACACACCGATGGCGGTAATGTCAGTGTTATATAAACTTTTACATATATGGTAACTGGAAGGGTCGCAAAGTGGATGGAAGAAAATAATATAGTAGTAGAAATGCAAGGAGGTTTTCAATCCGATAGGCATATCAGGGATAGTTTATTTGTAGTCACACAACTTATAGATATGAGTAGGAGTACAGGTAAACAGTTATATATGGTTTTTATTGATATAGAGAAATCATATGATAGAGTAAATAGAAATAGATTATGGGTAAGTTTAGTAAATTTGGTATCAGTTAAAGTTAAAAATGGGGTGGACTAAGGCAAGGATGTCTATATCACCTATTTTGTTTTTTTATATTTGAGAGAAATGGAGAGAATAACAGAAAGACTAGGAAGAGAGATAGAGAAATCATTAATAGATGGCACAAGGGAATATATACATTATCAGGTTTTTTATTTGCAGATGATATCTTCTTGTGCACAGAAAGTAGGGAAGATATGGAAGTTATGCTGAAAACATGCGCAAGGGTGAGTAAAGAGATGATGATTAAATTTAGTGAAGACAAATCAAAAGTAATGATGATAAATGTTGGGGAAAGAGAAGAGAAAGAATTTTTATTGGGGGGATATAAAACTAAATGTGGTAAATAGGTATAACTATATCTCCAAAACTTTTACAGCAGTATTGCAAGAAATATTTTGTGGATTAAAATGGGAAGCTAAAGGAGTGAAAGTAAATGGAGATTATTTAAGTCATTTAGATTTTGCAGATGATGTAGTTGTTTTTACGAATAATGCTTTAGAGTTAGAAGAAATGTTGCAAGAGTTATCAGATGAAAGTAGGAGAGTAGGACTAAAGATGAATGTTAAAAAGACTAAAGTAATGTTTAATCGATTTACTCAAAATATGAAAATAAAGATTGATAACAGATGGAAACATAATGGATGAAATTAATCGTAGAATTAAACTTGGTTGGAGTGCTTTTGGTAGAAATAACATGATACTAAAAGGAAATATGCCTATGTGTTTGAAAAGGAAGGTTTTTAACAAATGTGTTTTACCAGTTCTTGCTTATGGATCTTAGACTTGGACACTTAATAGAAGAGCAATGCAGAGACTCCAGACCACTGAAAGAAGTATGGAGAGATGCATGTTGGGAGTAACAAGAAATCGAAAACGCAATGTATAGGTAAGAGAACAAACGGGTTACTGAACTCATTGAAAAAATTAAAAGATTGAAGTGGAATTGGGCTAGACATATTGCTAGAAGAGATGATAATAGATCGACAATTGAAATCTTAAACTGGATTTCAAGAGATTGTAAAAGACCCAGAAGGACCCATATGTAAGATGGATGGATGAAATAAGAAAGTATGCAGGGGTGATATGGAGAAGAGAAGCTAAAGATCGGAGAAGATGAATTAAACTTGGAGAGACCTTCATCCTGCAGTAGATTGATAATGGTTGATGATGATGATGATTTGGGAATCATCTTAAGTAATCAGAAAATTACTTGGTTGAATGGGAAGAAAAATTGATAAATGAAGCAAAGAAAAAAAAAAGGGATTGATAAAGAAATTAACAGTGTTTTTATATAATAAATATAATGTAGCTAGAATTGTATGGGAGTGGCAGTAGCAGGATTAACTTTTAGCAATGATGCATTATGTGTCAGTAAAGGGGTGTTAGATTACTTAGAAAAAATATAAAGAGAGATAGGAAGATATGCATTAGATGCAGATGTGTGGAAAGCAAAGGAAGTAATTCAAAGAGAAATGGGATGATTCAAGTTTTTATATGAGAGATGCTAAATGAAAGTGTTCCATAGATTGTAATTTATGGATAATAAGAGAATAGCCAAAATAGTTTTTAATTGGGTTATGAGTAAGGCAAGAAAGATGGGTAAGAAAGGTAATATGATATGCAGAAGATTTAGATAAAGAATTTATGACAGTATACTTATTCAAAAGGTGGGATGAATGTGTTAGGAGAATTGTTGAGTATTATAATGGCAAGGAATGGGATAGAAGAATAGATGCATTAATAAAAAAACAGGGAGTTGGAGAGATGGAGAACTTATATAAAAGTAAACAGAATATTGGGTGCAAGTTAATTTATGATAATAGCAAGGAAAGTAGTTTATTGTTTAAGGCTCAAAAAGGATCTTTAACAACTAGGGAATATGCATGTAAATGGAAAAATATGGATGATTTAGTCTGCAAGTTATGTAAGGAGGGCATAGAAAATATTAGGTATCTGTTAATTGAATGTAGATGCCTACATGTAGAAAGGATGCATATAATGAAGTTGTGGGAGAATAAATATAAATAAAGTGATTATACAGAAAATGGACTCTTGGTTTTTATGTTGGGTTTGGAAAAAGAAGGTAAGGGGATCTAGATATAAAGACCATAGAGTGGACAAAGATGATAATGTGGAAATGGAGTGGAACAGGATAGAAAAGAATATAGGAAAAACTTAGGGCATGGAATGGAAAGGGAAAGTGGCTAACAGGTTTCTCTGGGTATAGTGGCTGAAAGATTCCTGACTTCGATAAAAGAGAAGTCATAGCACATCACATCACAAAATATCTGAGATCTTAGTAATTAATGAGAAAAGTAAAGGTGAAGGATGGAAAATGGGAGATATTTGTCTTAAAGCAGTGTATAAGTATAGGTAATTAGGTACTTTGTTAAATTTAAAAAAAAATTATACTGTCAGTTGGTTAATTAGAGGTGAGAAGAAAACCAAAAAAATACAATAGGATTGATTAAAAATTGGTCATGTTTTTTATATAATAAGAATTATTTAGGAAAAGAGTGATGGCAACTGCTTTAAGATTTGGAAATGAAGTGCTTTTAATTGGCCAAAGAACTCTGAAATTTTTAGATAGAATAAAAAAAGAAATAGATAGATATGCATTGGGTAATGAATTATGGACAGCAGATAAGACTATTTGAGGTGAAATAGAGTGGATTTTAATAAATCAAAAGTAAATTTAAAATGTTTGAAAAGATTCAATACATGCATGAAAATAGATAAGTAAAATTAGTGTTTCATTGGGTTGTATTGAGCAAAAAAGGTTTCACAATATGCAAAGTTAATAGAAATACAATTTATTTTAACATATTTGTATAAGAAATGGGATAATTGTACAGAGACTATATTATAAAGTCACAGTTGTGAAGAGTGGGAAAAGAAGATAAATAATTTAGTTAGAGAAAATGAATCAGTTATGGAAAAGGAACATGAATAAAAAATAATAATTTGGAATTATATAAAACATGAAAGTTTGTATGATAATACTAAAGAGAGTTATCATTATTTGGTGCAAGGACAGAAAGTTTAAATTGCAGAGAAAAAGGCAAGTATGGAATGAGGATTTGGATTACAATATAGTTTATGAGAGTGTTAAACATTTATTTTTGGGGTGTATGATGTTGACTGACAGTCAGAATAAATTATTTGGTAAATGGGAGAAATTAAAAGGTAAAGAGAATGAAAGAAGTAGAGATTTGATGATTTTTGTTTAGGTCTTTATAACAAAATTTGGCAAATATGAGGGCAGGATGGTGGAATAAATGAAACAAGTAATCAGATAATAAGGAGTAAGAAGTGGATTAGTTTATTGTGGCATGTAAGAGTTTGCAGGGCGAGCATGTTTAAGTTGGCTAACTGTTTTGGGCAAATATCCTCTGCTCAGAAACTTCTGCCTTTATTTAAGGGTCAGCTATTTTACATTATGTCATATAATATATACGTGTAAACAAGTAAATTGTTGCAAACCATCCAATCACATTGCTGCATGCTTTCTTCATTTGATCACCACACAACATAAAAAAAAACTATTCAAGAATCTAAAAGATTTACAATTGCCTTATGCAAACAGCATAAAAGATCCATTAGTGGGCTAATGACTGATCGATACATCGTAAATTTTGTAATATTGATATCTTTTGTAACTTGAGTTATACTATTGGATAGATCAGATATGATTCGTAGATCAACATATCTCTCTGTTTACTAGATCTGATATTCAGCAGATTTTATCAGAACTATATCAGAGATGGCATATATATTCCAACTTCATCACACAGTGGTTCGTTTGAATGCAGACCAATGTTAGAAGACAACATGATGTTTAAAAAACCGGACTATTTTATGGTTGCGAGATTGATGGCGCAAGGCAGCCATATTGAGATCTATAAAAATCTGAGAGTTTTTCCACTTTCTTATACAATAAATGAGAAAAGATGTCAGCTCCAATCACGGTGTGCGTTACATTTGCACCGCACTTTTATACTGCGTGAAATAATTGACAAATCATTCCACAGTTCATATGCATTTCATGAATAACTTTCTACATTAGTTGCCTTGAATCAGTGCCAACAATCTACTCAAGTATAACAGCTATTCAATTAATACTAATGCTGTTATAATTTGACGTCAATATAAATATTTAGGGCCATGAATAATGATAATAAATCATCAGTGTGGTGAAATCTAACTCCAAGTAAAAAAGGAGAGAGAGAAAAAAAAACTGCTTAGAAATTAGTTTTGAGATGACTATATAAACAAATCTGTGAACCACAAATATGCCCACATATAAAATATGCTGGCTCATATTTATATTTACTTGCTATTTTACTATGTTGTCTTTAAATTTCTTCAGCGGAAAACTTTTGTCTCTGAAATACATCAATGCCATGCCTAATTGCAGTTCTCCAATGCTTTTTGTTCTCTGTCGGTCATATTTTATCACTGGTAACAACTGGCTTTGCAGTTCTTTAGTATGTCTTTGAGATAGTCTGTATAACATAGGAACTATTTCTCCCATGAAAACCATGTTCAAGCTCATCGTAAAATCCTTTTAGGAAATCTTATATTGTTTTTTCATTTATATTTCCGTTTCAATGAAGGTATGATTTTAGAATAGTGGACTCAGTAGTATTACATTCAGCAAGCTGAAGAACATATTGATTGGTTTTTGCCATTGTATTTTTAAAATTTTAATGAAACTTCTTTAACTACTTGAATCTCGAGTGCCATATTGAATTTTTTTAAAAACTGACCTGAGACACAATTTTCACAATAACTTCAGTTTTAATTATGTTAGAGTAAAAAGCTTTACATTGACAGAAACTAGAAAAACTAAGGAAAACAAGAAATTTCAACATCCGACATAATTAATATTTTATTGTTTGTTCATAATTTCTAATTCATCATTAACTAAGTTTAAATTATATCTTCAGTGATAATTTCTTTGTATTGCTCACAAAATTATCTTTCAAACCATATATAATATGTCTTACCCGAGATAATCCATAGCTTCAGAATCTCCAAAAGTATTCGCATAAGAATTCTTCATTTTTATCTTGTACCCCAAAAGTTACCAAAACTCAAAGGCGTCTGTAAGAAAAAGATTCATCCTAATAAAAGATACAAAACAAATTATTTCCAGAAGATAGATATGCATTTGTCATCATAGCAATTGGCTTCTTGTCTATCTAAAACTAGAAATTTTAGGCTACTGTCTGTATCACTGATAAAATTAGTTTCATCTCTTCATTTTATATTTTTTTGTGTACGTCAGTGATGTTTATATTCTTTATGCACACCAGTGATGCTATCTTGTTATATTTATTGTATCACATAAATATAATTTATTTGCATATAGTCTGTTTGTTAGCTATAGACTTGAAAATAATGTGATGAAAGATATGGCAAAACTAGTGACTCCATAGATGAATATCAAGGCATAGGCAAGAATCAGAATTTGATTGTTTGCTTGCATGTGCAATCTTTCTGTACATTTGATTATTAGTTTAGTAAATCATTGTTTGTTATACAGCATGCAAGAGTAAACACAAATACACCATATAAGCATAATAATAAATAATAAATTATTAAACCTTTTGAGTATCATTATTTTTATAAAATAAGTGGATTATATTAGAACATACAAAATTACTGTACATATGAGCATAAATAAATATAGAATTTATATACATACATACCAATAGAAACCCAATAAATCATTTTTCAAATAATAAATTATTAAACTTTTTGAGAATCGTTATTTTTATAAAATAAGTTTATTTTTATAAAATAAGTGGATTAGAACACACAAAATTATTGTACATATGAATTCATATGAGCATAAATAAATATAGAATTTATATAGACACACACCACTACAAACGCAAATTAATAAAAATTAAATCATTTTTCAAATAATTAAAAAAAAAATTAAAATTTTATTCAAAAAATTAAAATTGTATACTTACGAACCCGATATTCTGCGATTACGTTTAGACTCCACGAAAGGCCTTGTTTGTGAATCAGCATATTTTTAATCTGATAAAAGTGTATTTTTAGGCCGGTAAAAGTTTTCTGTCTTTATCGCTTCGTGGAAATTACAAAATCTATAAAAAAAAAATTAAATGTGCTGGTTACAAAAAAAATTAATAAAAAATCCAAATTTCATCGGATTTTTTTGTTAAAGACATCTTTAAAAAGCTACGTCAGAGATCTATCAAATGCCCATATTTCTGTTGATGTCATGCTTATAGTTTTTACATCATTAAAAAAAGAAAACATTTCGACCAATCAAATAAGACACACGGGACACCCGCTTAATAACCCAAACGAGTTAATTTAATGATTTTATATTGCACTGATAGGGTGTCTAAGTCTCACTTCTATAGAATAAATTACATAAAATAACAGCTGTATATCCTGCTAATTTAATAGCAGTTGTTATTTGCCTGTGATATAATACTCTTATTAAATGTTGCATCAGCACATTGAAGCTTGTGGACTACCTTAATATGTAAATCCATCTTTCTATTTATAAAATTATTAAGATAGTTAAATTGATTTACATTTTGAAGATGCCAATCTTCCAAGCTAAAAGTTGCTGAAGATTTTTCTTCCATCACTGGCTGATAAAGAACTTTTAGATTTTTTGAACATTAAATAATAATTAAAAATCTTTATATGTTGCATTCAAGACATTAAGTACCATCTGTAACTCGTCTTTGAATTAGCACAAATAACATAGTTATAGCATATTGTAAATCCAGAATCAAAGAAGGTACTTACTATAAATTATCCTATTGACTATGTTTGTTTGTTTTTTTAAAAAATACTTTGGAGAAATTAACTAAAATTTTTTTTGTAATAAATGTCTATATTAAAAAATTTTTTTAAAAATATTTGAATACTATGATCCTTTATATAAATAAGTAATTGATTAATTGAGATCCTTAATATATTTACTGTCCAATAATAGTCTTTGTTTTTGCTATTGTCTGATTTTCAGCATTGGATTTTTATTTTGTAAATATTTACAACCATAATTCAGTACTGGAACATCATTTGTAATTACGATAACAATGATGGATTAAGACTGTGTTAATCGTTATGGTCTCTACAGCTATTCAATTAACGATCCAATAAATGAATTTCTAGCTATTGTTAATTGAAGAATAAAATTCTCTGGTAAATTTGAGTTTGTTGATTTGAAGAGTACTAATGTATAGATTGCAAAAGTAGGCAATATGATTGTAAAAGAATTGCAGTATGCGTTATCATGCCCTTACCTTTGCGGACTTATCTTGGCTTATCTGTAATAATAGACTGTCCGAACTATGGAATTCTCCTGATTGGTTTCAGAATACAATAGGGAGGCTGGCCAAATGAAGCAGCTATATTGTAAACAAACAGCCAATGGTACAACAGGTCAATCACATAACTAACTCAGTAAATCTTATTGTTCACATTAAGGTATAGGAACTGACTATTAAACTGATGTGCATTTGAGAGAGAATCAGCCTTTGCTCTATTATTTTCAGAACAGTAATTCATTCGTTTGGAATTACTCTGACAATAATGCACATTGGCCAATATTTATATACCACCAGTATCAAGTTTGGAGTAGCAAGTTACTGGTGGCAAATAGTATTGGACCCTTTAATAAGGCAGATCATCATGGTTGAAAGTGTTAAGTTTATTAGAATGAATCACAGCTTTTTACACATTCGTAATCTTACCAGCTGTAACAGATGGTGAACTCGTATTATAACTATGGTTTTTATATTATTACTGAAAATAGATGGAATAGATCTTATTGAAGTTGCATCTCAATTATTTATTAGCTAGAAAGTATTTTTTAGCAACGAACATGTATACATAACACATGACAGAGCAAAAACCATGTGGTTTATGTGTTAACTGTGCAGGATAAAGACAAAGCTGCTTGAATAATAGCCTGCAGCAGAGCAATGACCTGTCTTTCTAATACTCTTCCACCAAGGTACAGTGAGGAAAAAGATATTATTTAAATTAACTTTTAATTGGTGAGGATTTTTACATTTTCCTTGTTTAACCTGGCTTCAGGTCAGCTACACAAAAAAAATCCCTACAGTTGCTTGGAAAGTTCTGAAAATATTTCCATGTTTCTTTCTGATTCGAATATCACATACTGGATGTGGAAGATGGACATTCCATTGGATTACTTGGGAACCTTGCAAATTTAAAATAAATATTCTTAACATATATGTAGACATTAGAGATATACGAAAATTAAAGATAAATTCTGGAGTCTATATCTATAAATGAATGGTTTCTTTTTTTCACCCATTAGTGATAAAATTGAGTCATATTCAAGTACATTGCTTTTATGGACAGCGTTATAAATTATTTAACGAATCCTGATTACTCTTGGATTTTTTACCTTCCGGTTAAGAATAGGCAGATATGTATTTTCTAAACAATATTGAAAAGGTACTATGGGTCATCACCTTTTAAAAAAAAAAAAAATCTAAAATAAGAATATTGTTTATTTAAGTCAACTCTTTCTCTATTAGTAAAGCATCTATCTAGTGAGCAATGTAAGGGATTTGTTTACAGTTAGAACATTTTGGGTGGCACTTATGGTACCAATAAAAACGATCGCGTGTAAACTATAGCAACAATAATATCACATGACTTTTCTCTAGTACTAACTCACGCTTTGAAAAGCAGACCACTTTATGTTATGTTCTTGGCCATAATATCTAAATTAATAAATACACACAGTTTAGATAACTATAAAACTTTATTAACTACTCACGTTCTCTAACATAAGAGCGATGTCGCGCGCTCGCAAATCTCAGTTGTCACCACTAGGCATCAGTCCGTAATTATACTACTAGCCATAACATGACAACTCTCTTTTTTTTTTATTTTATTTACAAACATAGTCTTTTAAATATACTGGAGGCCTTCTTCTTCTGTTTGATTTTTCTCTCATCTTGTAACGTTCGACTGGTATTCTCCTTATTGCTGTGCCATTATCACTTGATGTTGATGGTGGTGATTTCTCTCTCAGGTACAGGCAATTGTGTCTCCTCATCCAGTTCTACTATCTGTGGAGTTGTGAATTTTTCAGCTGTGTTCATTTTGATAAAATCAGCTTTGACAACTTTCAGTTCATTTGTTAATAATTCAATAGAAGATTTTAATTTGCTGTTTTGTAATCGCAAATCCTGATGAACAACTGATAAACTGTGAAGATTGTCTTTAAGCTGTTGAAGCTGTTGATATAATTCAGAATTCAAACTTTTTTCTTTCTCTAATTCTTCTACACTAGATTGATGTTTGTGAACTTTGATTCTTAGCACATTACATTCCTTTTCAAGTAATTCTTTATTGTGAATTGCTAGCCTGGCATTATCTTCAGTTTTTTTAACATCTACTTGCTTTTGATTACTTTCATCAATTTTGTATCTTTCCAACTCTTGAATTTTATTTTCTAATTCTAACATTTCAGCTTCTATATTAGTGATTTTATGCCATTCCTCTTCCTTTGCTAATTGAAATTTTTGCTGTATTTCTCTCTCCTTTTCAATTAATTGATGGGATTGTTCTTCACCCAATTTCTTTAATATTTCATGTTGTAAATGAATATCTTTTTAATGAAATTCTTTTTAATTCCTCGTGTAATTTTTCATGTATACTTAGTGGAATTAATGTTGAATCTACTCCTTCATAACAACCCACACCTTGAAAAACATCTTTGTTTGTCTCATATATAGGCTTAAAGTTTTCATTTTCTTTAACTTCCTGTGTTTTAATACATTTATTATCTTTTCTACTCTTTGTTATTTTATCTTTATTGTTAGATATATTTTGATCATAAAAATAAAAGTAAAAACTTTTATTTTTCATAGTTACTTTTTGAACTGTAATTTTGTTGTGTTTAATTAAACCTAATAACTCACAAACACGGCCACTAAGAAGTGTTGGTTCATCTTCTTTTATTATTATAAAATGTAAATTATGCAGGTTTTTGTTTATTTTGCATTGTAGTTTTGCTTTTCCTATTGGGGTAAGAAATGATCCTCCAAAAGCGCGTAATTTCTTCTTTGTTTTGTATATTATTGGTTGTGGATGAATATTATTAAGCACTTTTGTAGACATAATGTTTACATCAGCTCCAGTGTCTATTTTTATTTTTACTTTATTGTTGTCTAATAAAATCTGTTCATACCAACCATTAAACGAATGAGTTGAGTCTACATGTCTGACGTATCCAATTGTGTTTTCAACATCACTGGTATATGATGAATCCGAGGTTGTAGTATCATGTACTTCATGCATATAATGTCCATTTCTATTAATGTTTTTATATCTTGTGTTTGAACGTTATTGTTTTTTTTTTAATTTTATCGTCATAGCTTCTCGTACGGCAATTATTGGCAAATTGATTTAACTTTCCACAATTATAGCATTTTTTACCAAATGCAGGACATTCACATTTTGGATGATTACGGTTGCACTTTTGACAATTGCGTATGTTTGTTGTATTTTTCGCCATTACGTTAATACATAGTTCAGACTTTCCCAGTAATTCATTTTTGAGTTTTCTAGTTTCATGACCACATATTATTTCCAGTGCTTTTTCTAGTGAAATATTCCCTTTTTCAAATCTGTCTTTTAGTCCTTCTTTTTGTACCATTATAATTCTATCGTGGAGGATATTTTGTTTTTGATCCCCGAAGTCAACTTTTTCAACTACTACTTTTAAGCGAGTAAGAAAGTGGTCAATCGATTCTCCCTCGTGTGGCTCCATTGTATATGCTTTTATTCTGTCATATAATGTTGTTTTCATGGTGTTAAAATATTTATCCATTTGGTTTAAGACGGATAATAATTTTGTTTTATCTTCTGGATTCATGTGGTCTAATGTTTTTATTACATCTCTCCCTCCTTTTCCAATGAGAGTCAGTCCATTTGACTGACATATTTCCTTCCATAGATAGTGGTTCGATATTGTAAAAATGATCGAATTGTGACGCCATTTTGTATATCGGCAAATATGATATGAAAAAAAAAATTGCTATAAAAACTATTTTTATCAATCTTTAAATACTCACTATTTATACTTTAGAAATATTTTTTTTTACTAATATTTCATTGATTCACTCCTGACACCATGTTATGTTCTTGGCCGTAATATCTAAATTAATAAATACACACAGTTTAGATAACTATAAAACTTTATTAACTACTCGCGTTCTCTAACATAAGAGCGTTGTCGCGCGCTCGCAAATCTCAGTTGTCACCGCTAGGCATCAGTCCGTAATTATAGTACTAGCCATAATATGACACTTTATTTATTCCAGGGTCGTCTACTTTAAACCTGAATTATCGATACAAACCAGATACTATAAAGCTGGAAATATAGTACAGTACCATACCTTGTATCCATTGATTATTCAAGCTTACAGAGGTGACTCTGGAACAGAATGAAGAGATCTGCTCTTGGAAACTCATCTTAATTTATTTCAAGGTCTGCTTTATTAGTTTTATTATTAATGGTGAGACTGTTAGTAAAAAACAAAAAACAAACATACATTTTGTTGTTTTCGGTGTCGGAGTACCAACTTGGAAGACCGAGTATAAAAAAATTCACTTGGTAACTGAGATTTTTTTTAATTTTTATTAAATGGCATCAATCCATGAACCTTTACTTCTTGAAATTGCTGCTTAGCAACTGTGCAGATCAGACCATTAATGAATAATCATCATGGCTTAATCTCTTGATCTTATGAAAAAGATAAGAGTTTGAACAGTAATCTATTTAATGATCATACTACTGCAGTGCTATGGGAGTTAGAATCTACCACATAACAGCATGGTATTTAGGAGTAGTTTTCTCTTTCAGTTCAGCCATCTGTTGTGAGCTTGAATGATCATTAGATGCTTTATCCAGTACTGTCTTATCCAATTCGAGACTAGTTGCCAGTTTAAAACCATTGTCAATGAGGAGTTTGAATCTCGATTTTTCAGACCTATCGATTACACAAGTTTTTAAGACATGATAACTGGAATAGGAAAAAATGGTTCCTTCCTGAAAAGCATCATATAAACTAGGAATGTGATATTTTGGGAGGTTTATAACAAGAGGAGTAGCATTTGTCTCTAATAGGACTACACCAGTTAAATGTTGACATGTGAAATTAATGTTTTATAATTGTAATAAATTTTAAATTATAATTCTTAAGTTTTATTGCCTTTTTTTTTTTGTCCATTTTTAGATTTAATATTTTTTATGCAGACATGTATCCAATATGTTTATGATACAAAAAAAAAATTTAAGAAAGTATATATGTTAAATGTATATAATTAAATGTATAAAAACAACAACAACAATTGATTATAAAATTTCTATAAAATTTTACATGCAATAATATCTACATCAGTATGAGGATTGTTTTTACACCAGAAGGCTAAGCGCCCTTTAGTGTAGACTTGTTAGCCACAAATCTTATATGATTCTCATTCTTTTCAACATTGAAAAATTAAAGTTGTTCTTTTTATTTAAAAATACATGTATTATACTCAGATAACTAGCAGACAAATTTCTGGTTGCTAAATGAAGGTGTGGGGAGGGGATACAATGATGATATGTATTTATTTTAGCCATTTTGATTGATATAAAATTGACTTATCGGTGGGTGGATGGGATTTATCGCATCTATTGCATTTGTGAACCAATCAGTTGCTACCTATTTGATAATGGAAGAGATGGCCAGCAAATGTTTTCTTTGTTTAGGATATCAAAAAGAACTCACAGCAGATTTGCCTTTATCTTTCATGTATATACATATATAGGTTAATGTTTTGAATTTGTTTTTAAATTTAATAATAAAAAATATATGCAGCTATTTATGCTTTATGTGTTTAGAGTTTAAAAATTAAATTGAAAGTCCACATCGAATATGGTTGCAGAATCTTTAACTTTCATCTTCATTTATTAATTCCAGTAATTGGTTCAGAATATTTTTTATGACTCAGTAAACAAAGTTAATTTTTTACCGACTTATATTGTCAATATATCCTATTAATATAAAAAACTTATTTAAAGTTTTATGATACATCTTTAAATATTGAGAGACTAAAATGAATTATGTTAATCGGAAAGTAAGCAACGGCAAATTAATAGCAGTGATGATAATGAACAATTATCACTTGGTTAAGTACTCTACAGAGAAGCAGAACTTGGTTATTCATTTTTGTAGACTTACGATAAATAATAATAACTGAAACACAGGCTTGTTATATACCTGTGGCTATATATATATGTAATATAGGGTATATGAGCACAGACTTTCACACCTCCCACCTCTCTCCACTCTATCTAATAACACTGATACATCTAAACACATATATGCTGAAAAGATAAATAATCACCAATATACGTATTTCATGCTAAACCAGCAATCATCAGTTGGTCCAGACTATCATCTTTACACACATATATAGTACAAGTGATCAGATATATATTAAGATAGACTATCCTCATAGTTTAATGGACAGGCTTCAATCCACTCCACACTCCAACTCTTCAACCGTCCATCCAATTGAAAATCTGATGATGGAATGCTCAAAGGCCACCCTGAGGCCGAGATTATTGTCACACCCATGTTGACCTAAGGTCAATCTGAACCCCACATGTACAGGACATAATCCATTTAATACATATGCAAGGAGTGTGGAGTGGATTGAAGCCTGTCCATTAAACTATGAGGATAGTCTATCTTAATATATATCTGATCACTTGTACTATATATGTGTGTAAAGATGATAGTCTGGACCAACTGATGATTGCTGGTTTAGCATGAAATACGTATATTGGTGATTATTTATCTTTTCAGCATATATGTGTTTAGGTATATCAGTGTTATTAGATAGAGTGGAGAGAGGTGGGAGGTGTGAAAGTCTGTGCTCATATACCCTATATTATATATATATATATATAGCCACAGGTATATAACAAGCCTGTGTTTCAGTTATTACATTATAGAGATGTCTGCCCATCCTTGCATATGTATTAAATGGATTATGTCCTGTACATGTGGGGTTCAGATTGACCTTAGGTCAACATGGGTGTGACAATAATCTCGGCCTCAGGGTGGCCTTTGAGCATTCCATCATCAGATTTTCAATTGGATGGACGGTTGAAGAGTTGGAGTGTGGAGTGGATTGAAGCCTGTCGATTAAACTATGAGGATAGTCTATCTTAATATATATCTGATCACTTGTACTATATATGTGTGTAAAGATGATAAATAATAATGTATTTTTTAGATGATTGATGTTAGCAATCTGTATCTATCTTCCTTTATATTTAGATTGAGTTAGATACTTGCATCTTATTATTAAATTGTAATATTTTTGATTGTTCTTTTTTAAATTTTGTTCAGGATCTTTAAATTAATCAGTGTATATAGCAATATGTATTATTTTATATATTAAATTTTTTCTCTCTGTATGTATTATTATTATTATTAATAAAAATTAATTATATAATCTTAATTTGTTATTTAAATGTAAATATTTATTTAACTCTTATATGTTTAGCCTCAGGATTTATCAATTAGTAGTAATTGATAGTTTTTTGGCAACATCTAAGGTTAAAGGTTATTTCTATTTACATGGATATAATCTCATTTCTATTCTTTATTATAATAACAATCTATGGAAGTATTTAATTCAACATACATACATAACCTCCTCATATTAATAATATTTTTATATATTTGTTCATCGTTAGCACATAAAAAATATTTTAGTTCAGTGCCTCAAAAGAAAGGATATAATATTTAATTAAATATAATTAAATTGATTTTTTTTTTTGTTTTTAGACTACTGCACCTGACAATCTTTTTATTAATTATTTATCAAGGATTCATCGAGAAGAGGTTTGTTTCTTTTTAGCTATATTTACATTATTTATATATATGTATTTTGTATAATTTTTTTTTTTCATATATTTATTTTGCACTGAAATTAAATTATTATTCTTAATGAGTTTAAATATTCAACTTATATATATGTACTGTAACACTTTAGTCTCTATATAACACTAGGAGATTGCATTTAGACAAGATATCCTTTTGAATGCAAAAAGTGATTACAGTCTGCTATTTTTATTGATTATTATGTACTAACATCAGATGGCGCTTTTTCTAATATGAAAGTGTAACAGATATTTCCACGTATTAAAATGTTTCAACAATAATATCTATTAAAAATTATCAATGTATATCATCTTATATATACATATATAACCATTATGTATATATTCCTCTTATATATATAATATATTAAATAAAAGTAAATAAAAACTAACCAGTTTTACAGCATGATTGCCATCTTGAATGAAATTTTACACATAGAATTTTATGTAAATAAGCATTTATTTTATATAGCGTATGTTTACAATTGTATTACATTCAAATATCAGCCTTTCAAGCTAATTGTGCATACGCTTTGCGAGTGTTAATAATAAATGAATACTTTCTCTTCAATACAATAAATATATATCTTGTATTGGAGAGAAAGTATTCATTTATTATTAACACTCGCAAAGCGTATGCACAATTAGCTTGAAAGGCTGATATTTGAATGTAATACATAGAATTTTAAAAAAATGAGTCCTATTATGTTACACAAGGTTAACATTCGCTTGTGCATAGTCAACTTTGCATTATGCCTCTTTGATTTTTCTTTTTCTCAAATCATTTTTCACATGCAAAACAAAAACTTTGTCAAAACATAAACTTCCGTTACAATTAATTGAATGTTCTTTTAACGTGGATTTAAATCTATCCACAGAATAACATAATTTCTTATACAGTAATTCATGTTCATGAATTCTCTTTTTTAGTGCATATTCCAATTCTGCAATGTATCTGGACCCACACTGACATATCGCTTTATATATATATATATAATTACATTTGTTGATTTTATCAACAGCATTCTTTCCATCAATAGTTAACTTATTAGTATTAGTCCTACATTAAATGCAATATTAACCTGCAATGACCACAAATGTAATATACAAGCATTCAGAGACTGCAAGTGATATCTAATACCACTCATAAGAAGAGAATGTGTTTTATATAAATACAGTTTTCAAATTTGATTTTTTTTTATTATATGTATAGCCTTAAAATCATGAAAATGGAGAAATAAAATTATTTTTGATTAAGTTGATTGATTTCTTAAAATCAGTTATTATAATGAAATAAATTTGTTTTTTTTTTTATTATTGTAATCATTAGTTACAGTAAGTATTGTAATATTTGTCTTAAAAAGTGGGGGGAGGGAAATCTGTCATTTTAAAGAATGATAAAAAATTTAAAATCATTTAAACTACAAGTGGTATGAGGTACCACTAATAAATGAAAAATTGGTGGGGGGTATAAAATTTATGCTACATGCGCTAAATTCATTTTTGAAAAATAGATAATAGAAAGATACTTAGGAATGAATTGAATTGGACCCCTGCTCAATTTAAAAATAATCTAAAATTAAGGCATTTGATAGCAGTATAATATACCACTTGAAATTCTTGAGGGTTCAAGACCAATAGCTCTCTCTAGAGGTGAAGTGAAAGACAAGGCATTTTTCACCAGAATTACCACCTTCAAGACAATAAAAGTTATAGTATTTTTTCATCTTTGTTTTATTTCCTTGATAAAAATAGATAAATATCCATTTACTGACTAATAATTAGATAGCTGGCTGTGTTGACTAAAAACCAAGTACTTGGAAGAAAAATTACAATAATTTTCTGTACTAATAATTGCACCACAAAGCTAATAATAAACAAACAATGAAATTTTTAAAATTTTATGAAGACCAATTAATCATTAAATATTCTTAGCACATCTTCAGTCCTGGAATATTTATATTTATGGAAAAGTTGCATTTCAACCCAGGAAACTTCAGTTCTTGAATCTAGTATTTGACCATCTGTGCTAAACCATAGAGAACTAAATCTAATTGGTAGTTACTCAGGAAGTCACACAACATTTGAGCACTAGAAGGTCATGTGGATTGATCTTCAATCCAATAATATTTAGCTCTCATATCTATCATTTTATTACTGTGCTACGCTGTATTGGAAAAAGTATATAATTGTATATAAATAGTTGTATTAATTTATTTTATTCTTTATTTTACCAATTATGAATCAATTTAAAAACTTCAGTACCACCATTAAATGATTGTATTAAAAAAATATTGAGTGAGCTCGCAATAAGTGATTTGCAGGTAAAAACATTTTATTTTCTTTACATGTGTGTGTGTGATTGAATTTGGGAATTTGTAAGAAGTTCGTGCACCAGAAATGACAGGGCTGGACTGCAATTCATGGATCTTGATCTCCAGATTCTGCCCCTATAAACTGCACCAAACCATGCAGGATGTTTTAATTTTTATATTTCCAGAGATTATCGTGTCCCAAAGCGAGATTACCACCAAAAGACTTTTTGAATTTTGCAATTTGGTATCTAAATATTTATAAATATTTCAGTCAAGCGTTGTTAGCCGAGAGGTCAGCGCAGCCACCTTGCAAGCAATCAGTTGGTTGCAGACAGTTGTTGCGGGTTTGCCTCCCGGCCAATGCTATGACATATGGGAAAAAAAAGAGTCTAATTTCCTACCATGCTATTTATAAATATTTCAGATATTAACATACCAAAGCAGTTAAAAGTTTTGGGTTTTAAGAAAATGGAACATATAATTAAAAGTTTTATTATCAATTTAATATGTCTTTCCCACATGGAATGTGTATTTTAAGTGTTTATAGTGTTAAAACATTAACGGTTTCTCTTCGTTAAGCGATTCCCTGCAATTATTATGATAAATAATTATGGAACTAAAGATAAAAATTAAACCCTGAACTTAACATTTTTTGTGGAAATTCCAATTAAAAATTCGATTGAATTGAAGTTATTGAATATTTAGTCGCTCATCACGTAATGCTATATTTTATTTATTATATAAAATACAATATAAATTTAAACAATAAAAAATAAAATCCTTTGTGTTTTTTAAATGTTTTTCAATAAGACTTGTGATTTAAAATATTAACCTCACATTGTGCATTATATCTGGCAGTCATTCCCCTACCCCTTATTTTCAAGATTGCTGACTTTTTAAAATATTTAAGGGACAAACCAAATATTATTTAGGATAGTTTAACACTTACTATTTTAAACAGTTGGTTTTTGAAAAAAAAAAAAAAAAATTCTGGCATTTTAAAAAGAGAGAAATAGTTTTAGTAGTTGCGTAAATAATTGATATGTAGCTTTTGTATTTATTAAACCAAATGATGATATCAGGTGATGTTTGAACAAAGATAGTAAACCAATTAAAAACATGCAATCCTATTTCAAATATTTTATTATATTTTGCTCTGTATCTGATTGTTTAAGAAGGTAAACGAACTTTGATTAATAGAAATTTTGCCGTTGAGCGGTCTGAAATTGAACTTCTAGTTCTTTTTCCCTAAATTGTTTATACAGTAAAAATATTGATTAAAAGCATTATATATAAATCCTATTAGCAAATGACTAAATCAAAAACATTATGATGATAATTCACAAGTCAAATTCCCAAGGAATTATTTAAATAAATTTGCGAGTTTGTTTAAAAGATTCTTTGGAAATCTCTACTTGTGAATTATCTTAATAGCATTTTTGGGCTTATTTAAATACTTCTTGGAAAATCTAAGTTGCGAATTATTGAATTAACATTTTCAGATATAGTTATTTCACACATATAAACTCATTTATTTGTGAGTTTGTTAAAATTAATGGAATCTATATATATATATATAATTAATAATATTTCTGTAATGTAATTTTCACCACACCACTCTCACGCAAGATAGAGACTTGTTTCTATCCACTTTTAATACCTTGTGAAGGGATGTAATTATGAACATATGACCAAAGACGTATGAAAAAGATCTATGATCTCCAAGATAGCCCAGATCACAATCTCTTAGATAAATCTTTATCATTGTTCAGAATATACATAGATAGCAAACTACTATAGTTTAATTTGTAAGTGTCAAATGTACTGCCCTCACACCTTTGACACAAATCACTTAATGAAAGTGTATTAATAATTTTTATTAGTCATTTATTAGATTAGAGATTATCCAATAATATGTAATATTTCTGTAGTGTAATTTTCCCTACACCATTCTCACGCAAGGTAGGGAACTAGTTTCTATCCACCTTTAACACCTTATATGTATAATTTATTATAATGTCACTATATTAAGCAAGTACTTCTGGTTTTTTTTAAAATTTCAAAAGCTTTAATGTTGTTAACATCATTTCTATGGAAATTTGGCTTCTATTATTTGATGTTTAAATATTCATTTGGGGGGGGGGGTGGGGTTCGACATTTAATTAACAGAAAACATTGTGTCTTATATAGTTTTGTTCTCATTGCTTAATGTGTTAAAATGTATTTTTCTTATCTTGTTACTGTTTTTCCCAGTTTATATGATTATTATAACTTTTTATTTGTTTTTATGAAATGTTTGCTCTAATTGGTTGCCCTGTATGCTTTTTTAATACGGTTTATTTTGACGTATTTTTAAAGCTAATTATTATCAATACACTCTGTTGTTGAAAGTTACGTATCTTAATAGAGAACACTTTGTGTGGTCAGATGCATAATATTTAAGTATTATAACTCGGCCACAATATACTGCTATTTACACATCTAAATCTCATACATATGAAATTTGTTTTAGTCTAGTAAATATTTATTTGTTTGTTTTTTTTTTTCTGTTAAAATTTAACTTTTTCTCGTAAGCTATCCGATAGCAGAATATATCAACAATAGTTATATTTCAGTCCTATTTTTGTGTGTGTGCGTGTATAAAATATCTTTTTTTTTTCTCTGTAGGATTTTCATTTCATCCTTCAAGGCTTTACTCGGCTATTAAACAATCCTCTAATGCAGACGTATTTACCTAATTCTTGCAAAAAAATTCAGTTTCACCAAGAGTTACTAGTTTTCTTCTGGAAAATCTGTGATTATAATAAAGTAAGCATCTAGAACTTGGATTAGTTTTTAGATTGGTAATTTTTATCCATCATGTTTTATTAATAATTGCACCCAATCTAACGTTAAAAGTTTGTCCCGTTAGTTTGCGTCAAAAATCGCAGATAAAAAAATTTGGGCTTTAATTTCAAAATTTTATTTTTATAAAATTTAAATGTGTACGCTTTTAAAGAGAATCAATCATATGGTATAGAAATGTGTGTATACATAATAGAATAATTATTTTTGTCTGCTTAAGCTGTTGGATAATGATGTAACATGAGCCATTGAATTAAATTTAATATCGACAGTGTTAGGAGATGTCATCAGTCACTAAATCTATTTCATATATATATATATAAATCACTTTTAAATGGCCCCTGCATGCAGAAAGTAAAACTGCTAGCATTCCTTGAAGAAGGGGGAGTGAAAGAGAATGCATCATTATTAGGCTTTTGGGATGACTAAGGTCATAGCAGTAGTCCCTTTCTTGTTTTACCTCTATTTAAGAACAACTAAAATTCTCTTTATTGACCAACATTTGTTTGTCTGACTGAATTAGCTAATGGTTGACTGCCTAAAAGAAAAATTTTTAAGCTGCTTAAAACCTGGAAAAATTTCCAGGTTTTACTGTGTAGGGATTTAATCCCAGGTTGAGGCCATGACAAGCATACACACTGACCACTACTCCTTGAGCTCTTCTTATACAGCAGCATCACATGATAACAGTTCCTGTGCAATATCTTTTCAATAAATTGCGCATGCACTTATTTTTTCAGCAATATGCACTTAACGTTTGAGTCCGAGAATTTTGTTGAACGTTTTATTCATGTTATTCTTATATGTCTAGTGATTTTTCCAAAATTTTATAAAACTATTATCTATTGTACGTTGTATATATAAAAATATTCACGAACAATTAAATCTGAATACTTTACTACAATAATTTGAAGTCAAATTTCTAAAGAATCATTTTTTTAACAAATTCGTAAACAATGCTCACCTTCTTGTATTAATGCCAATCAAGTGGTCAGGTGAAAAACAGTTTTCATTCTTTCAAATATTGATGCTTGATTTATTTACTGTATAACACTATAGGTGTCAGACAAAGATGGCTGTTGGCTGTTAGCCATCTTTTGTCTGACAGTAGATTGGAATTGATTCAAGACATTGAATGTTTGTACGTGCATTAAAAATGGTATTTCAGAAATCTGATTTGTGAATTATTGTAGTAACGTAGTTAGACTTAGTTACTTCATAAGTAACTTTATATTCTCAGCGTTATATATTTAATAGCTGCAATTCGTTTATGGACTTATTTAAATTATTTTAAGTGTGGATGTGATATTTTTGAATCCTCTAAAGTTTTATTAATATATATAATAAATTGTAGCATATGTCTATATAGTGCTGTTGTTTCAAATACAGATTTACAGAATAGTGTTAATATTAACAAATGCGATCTATAAAGACTTTGGTTTAGGAATTTGTATTCAAAAAATCTCATCTGCCTTAACAGCAATAATAGAAAATCTTGAGTAACTTTTAAATTTAATCATCTTCAGATTACATATCAATTTCTAGATTTGGATGTTTGAGTACCAGCCAATTTGCTGCTGCATATAAAGGGGTATTTCATTATAGTGATATAACACTTCAACCAATGTAGGACCATTACTTTACGAAATTGATTGTTTGCAACTGAGTTGTGAACCATCTACTAATGTAACATATAAGACACTAGAAAAATTTCATTTAAAGATGTGCTGTAATATTCAAAAAATGCAACAGCAGGATTTAAGGTCAATCAGCATGTGATAGTATTGAACTTTCTATAATAAGATCACATTCCGTTGGATCGGATGTATGAAGTTAACAATTTAGCAGCAGACTTCCTAAAAGAAAGCATTATAGTGAACTCTGGCGTAATTTTTGGCAATATGTATTGCTTTCATTCGGACATTATGGTTGATAGAATATAATGAATATCTTGTAAGATATTGAAGACTTTCAGAAAAAAAAATTGTTACTGAAATCAGAAGTCAGCATCGTAAGATATCAAACAGTAATATAAACAAATAACACAAACACTCTTTTATGCATTTAGCACAAGGCAAATCCAAGATTTTATTATATCCAAACTTACAGAAATGGCTGAGTGTTTTGACTGCCCAACAATCTTCTTCAGATATCATACCATTATTTAATAAAAAAATACAAAAAGCATTTGAACTGTTAAAAGAAAACAGGTTAAAGGTATGTGACACAATATGGATGTATGCAGTGTGTTCCAGTGGAAAAACATTTAAACAGTTAAAAAAAAACAGGCTAAAGGACCATCATGTGGCACAATATGGATGTATACAGTGTGTTCCAGTGAAAAAAATGACTCCCCCCCCCAAGCTACCTGCAGTGCCTCTTTAAATCAGTATGTGTTACATAGTGGCATAATATAATTATTTACCACAAAAATTTGAAGGCGATAGCATATCTAGATCACAACATGAAATATGGAGCTTCAATGTTCTTCTTGCCATTACAAAATCTTGCGAGCCACTTGAAAACGATTTTGCTCAATTTAAAACAAAATTTAATGTTAGCATGTTGTTCCATTATGGTTAAAATCGACACATTTTTCATGTGATGACTCATGATCCAGAAACCCTAGCACATGAATAGTTACATTATGTCTCTACGTAACACATGCATTGATTCAGAGATGGTGCTGCAGACAGTTTGGAGGGAGAACCAATCAACAGTCACCTTTCACTGGAACATGTGTTGGTGATTTATGGATTGGTTTGTACCGTTATTGCAAAATTTAGCTTATATGATTTGGTTTTCTATAATTTTTTATTTTCTGGATCTAGAACGGCTGTCTTTATTTACAAGTCGCTATGAATAATGTTAATGGTGATGATCCATCATATTTAACAAGAGATATTTGTGTTTTATAATTTTATATCTTTTTTTCTCTCATCAATTATACTGGAATACCTTTACAATTCCAAATAAAAATAGTATTTAAAGAAGGAAGGAGTAATAAATTTACTTACTAATAGAATATTAAATGGACTCTTAAATGCCATCTATCTTAAAACACAGGAAGCTTTTACAATTCTCTTTAACATACAAAGAATAATCACATGTAAACATCGATGTGTAATTAACTAATAATGTGTAATTAAGTAATAATGTGAGTGTTTAAAGTGAACAGTCTTTTTTTAAAAAAAAAAAAAAATTACAATTATCGTAGTTTCCAAATCTTTCACATAATCTTTGAATACAAAAAAAAAATAAAATATCTATAAATAATGGTTTGCTTTCACATGAGTCTTTCAGATATGTTGGGAACTGATAGCAATCTAGAACGGTCTTAAGTTTGGTTAAGTGAATTGGTACTTAGATAGAATCTCTGCTGGAAGCTTTCCAGACATTTTATTTTAAATAATTTATTTTCAGGGACTTCCAATACATGGTATAAACAATATGGCTGACTCTAGTTATCGTATTCAAAATTTACTTTTTTATTATTTATTAAAATGATAAAGAAACACAAAAATCCAAAAGGTTGTAATTAACATTTTTTTATAATGTAAATGCAGTAAAGAAAATAGAAAAACATGATTAAGAAAATTATAACAAACATGGTTATTCATGTTTGCAGATGGACATCACTTTTCAGACGGGCGCTATGCTGTAATTTTTAAAATATTCCACTGCATCTTGTTCTGTCGATGGAAGATTACAAATTTTAATCATATTTTCAAAAACGATAGAACAAAAAAGAAATGTTAAAAAAATCATTATTATTTTAGACACATGTTGACTGTTCATCATGCGTTAAGTGTTTACCACGTGTTAATGTTTGATTGTTATGTTGCGAATGAAATTTATTAAAAAGTGTATTCAAATTTTTTAAAATTAACATTCAATTTAGAATAACATTTGTTAATATTTTTTTAAAGTTAACAAGCTACGCATGTTTGAGAAAATAATTTCGAGAAAAAAAAATGTAAACAAATACTTTGACCCTGAAAATGGATTATTTAAAATCAAATGCCTGACAAGCTTTCGGCAGGGATTCTACATAAGTACCAGTGAAGCTTTCAATAAACAGTGCATTTATTTTCCATGAATATCCCAATCTTCATTGAATTGTGGTGTAAATGCCATCATGTTTTATTTTTATGCATTTTGGTATTAAAAATTATATTAAATTTTGTTCATTTTTTGTAGTATAATAGCTCTGTTTGTTTTTGTTTTTCTTATATATGCTATTAAAATTAGAATTTTTATGAAAATTTGCCTAGCAAGTTTCAGTACATCTGAGTCTCATTTTATGCAGTAAATAGGTTCCTCAGAAAATGCGCACAAAAGAAATCGCACAAAAATTGACTTAACTTTCCTTGAAAAATGGGGGATACGTACTGTAATTTTCCAAAAATCGCATAAAAGCAATAATGTAAAATTACTTTAAAATTCACATAAAAAAAAATAAATAAATAAAATATTAAAATATAACTAATAAAAAATTTCAAATTTGAAAAAAAATAATACAAGATAAACTTTTTTTACTTTTTTTATTAACTACATTATTTAATTTTATTCAAAACAATATATTTTTATGTGTAATTTACATTTTTTTCATACGTGTATGGTATTTTAATCTTTATCGCTATTCGAGACATCAGATTCATCATGATGTGATATGAGGTACTGTAGCTTCTCCTTAAACGAAGTCAAGAGGAAATACAACTAAAACGTTTTCCAATCGCTGTTGATCCTTCCCATTTCGCTAAGCGATCTAAAATTGAAATGTTTGTTTCCAAAAAAATTCATTTTCTTGGATGTTTTTTTTCTCTCCGTTAGAGTAAACTGAAAGTTTAAAATAAAAATAAGAATTTAGACTTCTGATAATAAAAAGACACCGACTCACCATTGTTGGGCAAAATTTAATTAAAACTAACAATTAAAAATTAAATTCTTATTTTTGTCTTTAATTTTTTAATTTTCAATTCCGTTTAAAAATCAAATTTCATCATTTCACCTCATCTTAATTTCAGATCACATTACGTAATTTTTAAATTGTTAATTACAATTAAAAATCAGATTTTAATTGTCAAATTTAATTATGCCTACCGTTGTTTCTCACCTTTTAAAAATAAACTTGCGGACACTAAATGATTAATTGATTACAAACTCTTTTTATAAAAAGCAAAAATAGAATGTGATTTAAAATGCAAAAACAACAACATACATAGTATTTTTCATCTATAACGTTTGAACAGATTTACATTATAGTCTTGTAAAATTTAATGTGTGTATATAAAATGGGGAAATTCTGATTTTAAGTGAATTATGAACTTCTTTATTGCATATAAAGCGCTGAAAATATTGAAATTATTAGATGGAAGTCTAACTCCGATAATGCGCTATTATTTTAAATATGATGTGAGTGTGCGAAATTTATAATATTTAAAGTAATAGCACATTATCGGAGCTCAACTTCTGATCTAATGATTTTTATCGCATAAAAGAAAAATGCATACAAAGATATTAAGAAGAAACATGAATCGCATTAAATAAATCCGCATAAAACGAGACCCGAGTGTATTTTAAATATAATACTGATAAAATATGTTAGTTTCTGATTCTTAGTTCCTGTAAACAGAATGATTTTTTTTTGGAAAAGTACATTTCAAAGTTTAAAAAAGTATTATAAATAATTTATATTATTTTTTTAAATAAGTGTTTAGATAACAAAAGCATACATTGTGATGTAAGAGGATCTTTTTTTTACATTTACTAAATTTACCAAATACAGTTAAAATGTTAAAGCTCGATAAAAGTTAAATAAAATAGTTGGTGCTATATGGTTATTAACATTTTTTTACAAATAAAATTTTAATACTCCATTCTTTTAAATTGCTTCTATTAAATAAATCTAAAAAATTCACTTCTTTGCACTTTTCAGTTCAGTTATCTGACAGTTTCGACTCTGCGGCAGTTTTCTTCAAAGCGATAAAATAACATTTTCAAAGCTGTAAAATACTGCTGTATTATATCATTTCTTGTTTATTTTTACAAACATACAATAACTTTTTTTGATATTGCTTGTATATATATATATGCAAATGTTTTTTATTATTTACACAGCATTTTATTATTATTTGTACAATATTTTGTATTTTAGACAATTTTGAAAGATGATGTATGTATATAAAAATAACAAAATACATAAATAATAGACAATAAATGCATGCACGAATGTGGTTTAATGAACATGCAAATGATTTTATGGCTGATCAGATATATAATGTTAAGAATATAAATCTATTTCATGGAACAAACAAGTCTGAATACATTATTAAGGTAATTTACTATATTCGGACTTATTTACTCTGTGAAATAAGGAGTCAGGGATATATATAAAAATATCCAAATAAAGTTATTGTATGTGAAAATAAACAAGAAATGATGTAATACAGCAGTATTTTACAGCTTTGAAGAAGTCATATTTTTTAGATGTGAAGAAGACCTCTAGACAATTGAAACTGTCAAATAAGTGAAGTGAGTAAAAAGCATTGTAAAAATTACAAAGAAGCAAATATTTTAGAGATTTATTTAAAACAGGCAAAACTCTCCATACAATATTGCCACTCAGTACTTTCGATTAATTCCTTAACCCTCCTCAATTGCCATTAAATTCAAAAAACATAATGGAAGCAAACATCCCATGAATTCCGAATTTTAACATTAGCAACTTGCCTATTAATTATATTCATTTTATTTCTATAAAAAGAAAAATTAAGGAGGCAATTTTAATAAATAGAAATAAAATGAATATAATTAATAGACAAGCTGCTAACATTAAAATTCGGGATTCGTGGAATTTGAATTGATGACATTTGCTTTCTTATGTTTTTTGAATTTACTGGCAGTTGAGGAGAGTTAAGGAATTAACTGAAAGAACTGTGGATTGAAAGACTATATATAATAGTTAATTACCATTATATTTATTATTTTTATTGTTATTACATGTTTCAATGTATATATATATTGTAACCTAATTAATGAGTTCAAATAGAAATAACTAAGTAAAGGTTCAAAAATTAAATGATGATCAAATTATTAATAACCAGTATTATAGCAATGTATTATAACAAGTATTATATGAAATCACGTGAAGTGAGTACACTAGTAATTCAATAAAATATAACTCAGGTATACAGGCAGTAGGTTTTATCCACCTTCATTCCTTGGTTTGATGTTAAGTGCATGTTTAAACAAATACTAAGTGAATATGGTCTAGCAGGGCGCCACTAGATTATCTGAATCTAGACACGGTTATATCTAATAACCTTTCACATGTACTGGGTTTGAATCCCTTTTTGGTACTTTATTTCTAATAAAAATGAGAGATTTTGCTTTTTGAGCCATATCACTATAAGCACTAATAGTTAGGTAAAAGTAAAACATCTTTAAACCAAAGCGGAGTATATTAGACATAAATCATTTCTCAGATCTTAGCATAACAAATGTGTTTCAATAGTTTTGTAAGTTTACTAGCTCAGATTATATATAACTAATTTAGGATGGCAATTCACTCATCCTTGCATGAAATAGATGATGGGATGTGGTTATACTAATACTAAGAAATCACTAAATATTATAAAATCAATATTTATTTATGGCCTTTAAACAGTTAAACAGCTCATTAATTAAAACGTTGATGACGATGATGATGATGATAATAACAATAATGACAAGGGTTTCAACTACAGCTTTAGGACTAAGCCTAAACATGAAACTAATTTTTATAAAGAAATTCCTAATTATTGCTTAATTTTAGCATATTTACTTATATCTTAAATAACTAATATTCAACCATTGATGATGATGAATAATCACACTTAACAAAGACTACACTTAATGAAATATATACGCCTCGTTTAATAAAACAAACTAATATTTATTACTACATTTCTAACATATACATAAAAATTTCTAGATAATATGAAAATTGACATGAATAATAATAATAATAATTGATTATATAACAATCCTCAGATTAATTTTAAGTTCTTCCCCCTTTCCCTTCAAATGTATTTGTATTAAGTTGGACGTCACATTGACCATGATTTTCACTCCATGAGAAAAGTATTTAAAAAAAATATTATCTGCTCATTGGCACACATACTTTAAAATCCAACATGTAAATAGAATGTAAAAAAAAATGTTAGTAAAATTGAAAGAACAAGTTTTAGAAACAAGTTTTAAATTATTTTCTCCCCCCTCCCTTCCAAGCGCTGAAATCTATACTGAACTTGAAACAAAATAATCTAATATTCTAATACTACTCATTATTTCACATTCACTCACAATTATACACATATAAAATATCATTATGTATGTGCGTGTTTTATCCCATAATAACAAAATATTATTAAAAACCAAAATAATAATAATATATCAGTTAAAACTAAAATCATAACACCATAAAAAAAATTGTTTTACACATTAATATTGTAAAATTAATAAACAAATAATTTTCATACTTTCAAGGTCATTTATGAAGCTCAAAGTTATTATTAGTAAGACATTCTTGTTTTAATCGATCTGAATAGTCTTTAAAAGTTCTTTAAATAAAATATACCACTTTATCGCTAAAATGTTTCTTAAGACTGATATCATAAAGAAAATAGATATAAAAAGTCATATTACCGATCTTTTGTTTGTGGCGAATTTCCAAGGGTTCAAACTTGTCTATATTTCTGCAGCTACTATGTGGGAACAATCTCTTTCTTGAGGTGTATAACTATTTAATGATGATGACTCTATTGAGGTTATTTGCTTTAGTGGACAATTTGGAAATCATTATATTAATTTTTCTTCTCTTCCTGTCAAGCATGTGGATGAAATACAGCAGTTGTTTTCACATTTATAAATTTTCTTGAGTTTAAAATCAGTTGTTGGAACAATTAATTGGACTTGATGATTAATATTTATCTTAATTCATCTTCTATGAATGCAGGTGAATGCTTTCTTCCTTCTATTAAAAACATCTTATTTATCTGGTCAGTTGAAAGGTGTAGAATATTATTTTAGACACATCTTTTCTTTCCTATGTGATGTGCAGCTTCCCCAGATGGTCCGGCAAATGATGAGACATACATATAATTTTTCTAGCCCGCCATTTCTTATATTTTTAACATTCAATTTGATAGTTTAATAATCTGAATCAATCACAATAATAAACTTAATAATAATTCAAAACAGCTTTTTATATCCAATTTTTAGCTAACTTAACCAATCAGAGATAGCATCACTTGCTATTTTTGGACAAATTTGTTTTAATTAGATCTCTAATTTATTTTCAACTATATTATTTTTCAACTGAAAAGTTTAATCCTTTTTCCAGACACTTTTGTTTTAAAAAAAAAATAGACTCAATTCTTATTTCCTTTCTTTTGTTTTTTTTTTCTTTTTAACATCCAGGTAACACTTCAAATCTTTGAGCTTCCTTCTTTAGATCTTGATAAGACAATTTCAAAAATTATAGTTCTGACTCATTATAAGCTTCCAAAGTGACAATCATTTACAAAAAATTTACTACAAAGATCGATATCTGATTAAACAGATTTCCTCTTTTAACAAAAAAAATTGTACAAAAAAATAATTTAACAGATTTAATACTTCCTTTTCTTTCAATATTTAGGAAATGTAAAATTTTGTATGTAATGTACCCACATCCTTCATTCTTTCAAATCATTCATAAACTAACCTTAAATACTATAATTGCTAGCTTAGTAATTATAACCCAATTATTTAATTAAATCTGTAACTTTTAAATCCCAATTATAATTAAAGAAAAGCAAAATAAAAGTATAGAATAAAATATTAGAATTGATCTAGCATAGGTTAGTTTTAAAGAAAGTTAAAATGTTGAATATTTGAAATATAAAAACAATTAAATAATTTACACATACATTGCCTATATGTATGCATTATAACTTTGCTTTTTAACAGAAAATTTAAATATTAAATAGTTTAAATGTGTGTATTACCTTTCTATCAACACACAAACAAGTAAAGCATGTAATTGTGGACCCATTCTTTCTCTGTTTAAAGCTTTTAGAACTGGACCTTGTAGGGTTTAAACTTGGATGCCCTACAGCTTCATTTATGATTATATAAAAATGTGATGATGATTTTTGGTTTACCTTTTCTACCTGCACATTACTATAAATTTGACTAGTGACCAAATTGTAATGGCACAATATATATATGTATTATAATGATTGAGACTATTCATTTGAAGCAACTGCATTAGTGACTAATTGATCTGCCTTCTAGCAATGTTTGATAATATGTAGAATAAAAAGTTTGGCCATTTTTATTGCCCCCTATGCTGTTGTATAGACAATTGTCTCAAACAATTTTAGATTAAAGAGTGAGTTTTAAATCAGTTGAGACTTATTGTAAATTAATTTTTAAGTCAATTGCACCTATTGTTGAACCTGAAGCTAAAGGGCAAATCAGTTATTCATAAAAACATATACTTCAAGAGAATATAGTCTTGAGCATATATATTTTGCCTTATAAACTTTTAACTTTATATATATATATTATTAATTTAACTTGTATGGATATTTTATATTCAATATTTCTATATTTTTGACTAATTTGCATTTTTATATTTATTTACTCCCTTTTTTTCTTTTTAGAAATTTTTATTTTATGTTCTAAAAAGTAGTGATGTTTTGGATATTTTGGTACCAATCCTCTACCATCTTAACGATGCTCGGGCGGATCAGTGTAAGTTGAAATGTATTGGGGGGAAAAAACGTTTATAAAATAATAATGTACGGTAACATAAATTAATATGCATTGAAAATATAAAGTAAAATTAATTCAATAAATGACATAATCGAACCAAATAATCTAAAATAATATCAGTAACGATTAATGAAATCGAGAATATAGAAGTGAGGCTTATAATAAGTTGTAGAGACTTAATGAAAATTGAGGGTGTGCAAAAGAATAGTTGGAGCTGCCTGATGAGACCAGATCACACTGGGTTTAGAAAAAGATAAGGAGGATTTAGGTATAAAGGTCATGGAGTGGACAAAGATAATATGGAAATGGGATGGAACAGGATAGAATATAGGAAAAACTTAGGGTGCGAATGGAAAGGAAGGGAAGGTAGTTAACAGGTCTCTCTGGATATAATGGCTGAGAGATTCCTGATAACGAGAAAGAAGAAGCCACATTGCATCACAACCAACATTTATTAAATATACATGCGTTTATACTCTTGGTTTACATTCTTTCACTTTTCCAAATTCAGTAAGTGGTCAATTGTGAAGAAGGAAATGGATCTCTAGTCATGCTCAGTTTAAAAATGTATATTAAAGTCTCCATGCACTCACCTGCCAGTAAAGCACTATTACTGTGGGTGAGTGCACAGAGATTTTAATATGCATTTATAAACAGCGCATGATCAGAGGTTGATTTCTTCATGATTACAATTATTTTAGCAATTAATAATAATAGATTTAAGTGGTTAAATATATACGTTTTTGTTTTTTTTTTAAAAAAAAGCATGTGACTTCTTCCTGTGAAATGAAGATGCAAAATGAATGTACCATTTGATAAACAATATAGTCTTTGTTGAATATTCTATTTTTTATTTTATTAAATAAGTATTGAGCCATTGTAGGATGAAGATCTTTCCAAGTTCCATTCAATTTCCTAATCCCTAATCTCTCCACATCACACCAATAAACTTATTTTTCCCATCTATATGTCGTCTCTTCTTAAGTCTTTTATAATCTCTTGGGATGCAGTTTAATACTTTAACTGGTTTGATCTTTTCTGGCAGTATGTCCAACCCCACTCTCTTTCAGTCTTTTAATTCTTTCAAATAGCAGCTGTGATACCTGTTTGATTTCTTACTTACACGTTATGATCTCATCTATACACTTTGGTCTCATTCTCTTGTTACTTTTATCATATATCACTCCATACTCTTTTAAGTGGTCTGAAGTTTACGTTTTGTTCTTCTGTTAATTTCCAAATCTCCCAGATTCATCAGTAAGAGTTGGTAAAACTACATCTATTAAAACCTTCCTATTCAAAGACAAAAGCAAATTTGCTTTTAATAATTATTTCTGCCAAAAACATTCCATCCAAATTTAATTCTATGATTAATTTCATTCATTATGTTTCCATCTGTACTAATAGTCTGACCAGGTTTGTTGTGCTAGCTAATTTTTAATTCATGATTATTATTTTTTAATTTCTTCTGAGAAAATCCATTGAACCTTATTTTTAGTATTTATCTTTAGTCTTATTTTCATCTAATAACTCTTGAAACATTTCATGAAATTCTGGAGCATTATTTGCAAAGACATCATATCATACGCAAGATTTAATTAACTAAAATAATCTCCATTTTCTTTTATGCTCTTAAAATCCATCTTTAACCCAACAAATATCTCTTGTAAAGCTGCTGCAAAAAGTTTTGGGAATATGGAATGATCCTGTCGTGCACCTTTTCATTGTTAATCTGTTTAGTATCGCCACATAATCCAATCACTACCGTTGCATTTTGATAAAAATTGTTCAGAATGTGACAGTATGCTGGGAATATATCTCGAAGGTTGAAACTTTAATCACTGCAGAAATGTGTATAGAATCAAATGCCTTTTCATCATCTACAAATCCAAAACATAACATTCAGTCCCAAGTTTGGATTTACTTCTCTAATTTCTGAAAGTCTTTCATAAATTTGGGATTTTGGGTTACCTGATCATTGAAAATCACTTATTTTGCTTTTTGAAAAACGCTGCAAATTGTTGGAAAATATCAAATAAACCAATTTTACGAATATTTGTTTAACAGTTATTGCATAAGGGCGATGTTATAAAAAGTGACTTCTCTTTAAAACTATATGCCCAAAAACCTTTTTGACCAAGTCAAACATTCCCTCTCTTCAAACCCTTTATAGAACACAATAAGCTCGTCTACTTCGTACTCCTTATTATTCAATTGTTTTTTCAACCTTGGATCATTTTTTTCTCCTACCCTATTTTTATAAAAGCTGTTTCACCAGTTCCACTATCCTGTCTTCATATCCTCCAGTTCCTTTATTGAAATTTTAAACAAAAAGTCTTATAATTTTACTTCTTTCATTCTCTTCACCTTTAAATTTCTCTCATTCTTCGTGCAATCTGTTATATGTATCAGGAACTGTGCTAGTTTGAGATGTATATATACTAATAAAATAAATATATTACTATAAATGTATTAATTAAGTGTTTTAATATATACACGCAGTATATACTAATAATAAACTAAATATCTTCAGAAATATTACCAAATTCACCTTTTTTTTTATATGCTATAATATCTTATGTAAATGCAATTTATCCACTCTAACTTTAAACACTTATAGCAAAAACCTTTTATTATACATATATGTATAATTAAAGGTTTTTGCTAAAAGTGTTCAAAATAGAGTGGATAAATTACATTTATAAACTAAATATATTAATGGAAATGTATTAATTAAACATCCTTGATATATATTCTAATGGTATAGAGTAAACTAGAGGAAGAGACCCTTCAAATGCTCGAATTAAGGATGCCGAAATCTGTCACTATATAAAATGAGATAAGAGTAATGAAGAGACTCTGTTCATATGCCCTAGCTCTAAAAACCAAATTTATACTGATACAATTTAGAACATGAGAATGCTAACCCTCACTAATGCCCCAAGTCTTTGAACAAGCTAAATTTAAAATAGAACAAAATAAGGAAAGATTTAGTCAATCTTTTATCATAATGAAAATTACGATGAATATCAAGAGCTATAATAAATGAAATTGATCGTATGAACTGTTTGCTTTATATGTCCAAGTAATTTTATAAAGTTAAAGTTTAAAATAGTATTAATTGTATATGTAATGAAATAACTATACTAGCTAAAATTAATAATGTTCTACTAGTTAAATGAATCAAACCTATGATAGAATAAAATGAACTAAGATAAACAGGCTTTATTGAGAAAATAATCCAAAATCTATGTCGAAATAATAATTAAAATGTATTAATATATTTACATAGGTATTCATCCATAAATAATCTTTCTGTTGCTATGGTAAATTTATATTTTATTCAAGAGTGTAAAAATATATAACTTAGTGATTATGAAATTTTATTTGCAAGAATATATTAATAGCTTTTATACTAATGAGTGTTCATGAAAATATTAGATTAACTTTTAATCTTTACTGGATTCTATTATAGCAATAAGATTTACCTTACTTTGTTAATTGGATCTTATGTATATATGTTTATAATAAAACTATAAATTATAATTCCTATATCATATATTTATTAACTTATATGAGACTCATACTTTGGATTTAATAAATAATAATTTATTTACAAAATGAACACTAGAAAATTAATGAATATATTACCGTAATTTAAACTAAGATATCATATAATATTGTATTGGTTAAAATATCAAGTCGTGCTAGACATAAACATCTTCCAAAGCAGAAGAAAATATTCACTTATCTATTAATTTCAAATAGATGATATATAAAATTATATGGAGGAAAATATTAATTCGTTATAGTTTGCTTACTGAACTTACAACCAAACAACCAAAACAAGTTATTAAATAAAATTGATTACAATTATTAAATATAAAATTTAGAACTATTAAAATGTTCTTTTGGTTAAGTGCACATTCAGATATTCACCCACACATGAGTATATGTTAAATAACCTTTTTAAAATGATAATATAAAATTAGATAACTACATATAATAAATTATAAATAGACCAGCCTGTGTGAGTGGTGATTAATATTTATCACCAAGAGTTCTACTGCTCTTTAAGTTTCTTTAGTTTGTATTAAGTTGCCAAAAATCCATCAAGAAAATCTAATATTTTGAAGTACAATAATTCAATAAAAGAAGAGTGTGTTTCTTTAGCATATTTAAAATTTATTTAGTAAACTAATTGTCAATAATTCCTGCTTACATATTAATGCATATTATTCCTTTAAAATGATTACTACCATATTCAGAGTTATTGTCATACATCCTAATAAATTATTATTTCATTGGCATGCATATAAATACATATGCATGTAGATATTAACTTACATGATTACTTTATTATCATTTCTAATTATTAATTATTCCATTTGTTAGGATTATCATTTTATTCTTAGCATATTAATAATCCGTGAACCCTATATATAGGTACATATATAGATTTACACGGTCAACACTTCATTAATATTTTTATAACTTTTAATTGTTCCATTATTTGGTACAAAATGCATTATATAAACATAGTAGGTCAAACTTTTTTCAGCATTCCTTTTAAAAAAATAATTCTCTTAGTCAATTAATATTTTAAATCCTTAGTAAATCACTATTTTGTTTATTGGCATTCATATATATATATACTAATGTCCACATATATTCACTTCAATTTTTAAACAAGCATTTTTTAAAAAATTTCCAGAATTCTACAGCAGATAATAAATTCAATTTCAGCTGTTGTTTCACAACTCCTCAAAAGGTCCACATTTTGCACTGGGAGCAAACATCAAACTTCCTATTTATTCTTCCATTATGTTATTTTGCTCATCATTTTTAAAATGTAAATGTTGCATTTGTAAATATATATATTACAGAACATAATGCTTACTAAAGTATTCAAGCAGAACAAGAATAACAAAGAATTTCCAAGTGAATGCATAGGCTATTTATATTATTTTTTAATTTACCTATTAATGAGGTATCAATTTAGATCAATCACCAATTTATAACTGCACATTTATACTTTTAGTTTCACTGAGTGATTATCGAGATCACTGGTACATAAATTGTGTCTCTGACAATATGTCTTCTCTTAACATTTTTAAAATACTGTTATAAACACTATCTTTTTTTGAATAGCAAACATTACCTTTACAAATATGTGTAATTTTAAAATTAATACATGCACACAAATGTACTCACATATGAAATTGTCATTTGTTATTCACCCATTAAAATTCATTGTTATTAAAATATGTAGATAGACATAATATTACTATTTTTATTAAAAGCAAAATACACTTCTTTAAATTTATAATTAACTTTATGGTGAGATTTTAACTTTAATGGGTAAATTACAGTTTCGTATTATTTTAAAAGAAAGATAAAAGAAAATCAATCGTGAATTACTCTTTTAAAAAGATAAAAATAAAACAAATTGCAAGTTATCACTTTGTATTTTGGCATGTACCCTAATAACTTAAAACTAGACTTAATATCACCTGACAATTTTAAAACAACAATAATCGATAAATCAATGGCCTATACAATTTAATTTTTTTAAATTCCATTTTACATAACCAGGATGGTATAATATATATATAAATTTTAAAATGTATAGCTTAATATATATGAAATTTAAATGGAAGCAAAGAAAACCTGTTTCCATTTATATTTCATATATATATATATATGTGTGTTTATATATTATAGATATAAATGGTAGTTGTATTGAGAAAATCAATGTTATCCAAGGTTCAATCTAGGAAATTAAAGATAAGAAGGTTTCAAAAATAGATTATATACTTATTTAATAATTAAAAGATAGGATTAATAGTTTCCGTAATAACAATATAATCCAAATCCTAATTAAATGGATGAGTTAAAACAGACACACAAAAAAAACAGTTGCTAATCTAGAGAAAGTATATCAGTTAAGATATAATAAGAAAAATGGGAGATTACGCACACATTAGAGCCATTGATGAGCTACATTGAAATAGGAAGAACAAGATGAACTTATCGTAACAACCTTCTATCACTGAAGGTGCCAAGGTGGAGCTGGGGAGTAGTAAAAGTCATCTTAATCTGTATTATTATTTCTGTACTTTACAGGCTGAGACCTTTAAAATATTATATGTTTTTTTTTTTTTGCCTGTATATCATCATCATTATCAACCATTATCAATCCACTGCAGGATGAAGGTCTCTCCAAGTTTAATCCATTTTCTCCGATCTTTAGTTTCTCTTCTCCACATCACCCCTACACATTTTCTTATTTCATCCATCCATCTTACATGTGGTCTCCTTCTAGGTCTTTTACAATCTCTTGGAATCCAGTTTAAAATTTCAATTGTCCATCTATTATCATCTCTTCTAGCAATATGTCCAGCCCAACTCCACTTCAATCTTTTAATTTTTTCAATGAGGTCAGTAACACCTGTTTGTTCTCTTACCCATACATTGCGTTTTCAATCTCTTCTTGTTACTCCCAACATACATCTCTCCATACTTCTTTGAGTGGTCTGAAGTCTCTGTATTGATCTTCTATTAAGTGTCCAAGTCTCAGATCCATAAGTAAGAACTGGTAAAACACATTTGTTAAAAACCTTTCTTTTCAAACACATAGGCATATTTCCTTTTAATATCAAGTTATTTCTACCAAAAGCACTCCAACCAAGTTTAATTCTATGATTAATTTCCTCTATTATGTTTCCATCTGTATTAATAATCTGACCAAGGTATTTGTAACTCTTAACTTCTTCTAATTCATCATAATCAATCTTTATTTTCATATTTTGAGCAAATCGATTAAACATTACTTTAGTCTTTTTAACATTTATCTTTAGTCCTACTTTCCTACTTTCATCTGATAACTCCTGCAACATTTCCTGCAACTCGGAAGCATTATTTGCAAAAACAACTACATCATCTGCGAAATCTAAATGACTTAAATAATCTCCATTTACTTTCACTCCTTTAGTTTCCCATTTTAATCCACAAAATACTTCTTGCAGCACTGCTGTAAAAAGTTTTGGAGATATGGAGTCACCTTGTCTTACACCTTTCTCAATGTTGACTTTCCCAGTATCATTATGTAATCTAATTGTTGCTGTTGCATTTTTATAAATATTCTTTAAAATATGACAATATCCTGGATCTATACCTTGATGATCCAATGCTTTAATCACTGAAGAAATGTTTATAGAATCAAATGCCTTTTCATAATCTACAAATCCAAAACACAATGACAACTCATATTCATTTGTCCTTTCTATAACTTCTCTCAATACTTGAATATGATCTACTGTACTAAAACCACTTTTAAATCCAGCTTGTTCTCTTGGTTGGTGAAAATCCAAGGTTCTCTGTAGACGAGTTGTAATTATCTTGGTAAAAATTTTATATAAAACTGATAAAAGGCTGATAGGTCTGTAATTTCTAATATCTTCTTTATCACCTTTTTTAAATATTAATATTATTACTGCATTCTTCCAATCATCCGGTACATCTTTATCATTTAGACATTTGGTATATAACTTTGCTAATATTTTTTCTGTTTCTTCACCTGCTTCTTTTAATATATCAATTTTAATTCCATCATTACCTGGAGCCTTTCCTTTTTTCATACATTTAATTGCATTTCTCACTTCTTCATTTAAAATTCTGGGCAATTCGGAAGATGTAATAGATATAGGAGGTACTTGTTCTTTATTACTATATAATTCTCGATAAAAATCTTCTACCAATTTCATAATGTCATCCCTCTTTTTAGTAATAATTCCATCTTTTTTCCTTATTGCAGATATAAATTTCCTACCAATACCAAAATGTTGTTTTACATTCTTAAGACTTTTATTTTCTTCTACAGCTTTTCTTGCTAATTCACAGTTATACTTTCTTATATCATTTTCAACTCTTTTCCGCACCATTTTACAAAATTCAAGATATTCAATTCTTTTTAATGCATCATTCTTGCATATCTTCATATTCCTTCTTTTCTTCATAAGTTCTGTAGTCTCAGTAGAAATTTTATTAGTCAATTGCTGCTTTTTTCTACCAGCTATCTTTGTTGCAGTTTTTAAAAGTGTATATAATAATATTATTAATTGTTTTTATTTATTTGTTTCTTTGTCCAATTAAATGTTGTGATTGAACTTTAATATACTTCTGGTGAATGGATTCCCTTCAAATTTTATATGTACGTATTGATAACAATGCAATATGACACTAAAATTGTTGTGTTTATTTGTCAATTAATATAATTATAGATGTATGAAATATGTTTAATGGTGTATATTTATTAATATAACATAAAACAAATATGCACTTGGAGATTTACACTATATACAATGATTATATCACCATCTGTTACCATTGGCGAGGTGTAGCTTTTATTTGCCATGCAACTATAGAAAGAAGGGAATCCAAATGCCCTTACAATTTGAATTATCACTTCCAGATGTTCAGTGATAGTCTCCCTCATGAGTAGTTGCAGCGACACATCTGTACTCTTGACAGCTTGTCTCATGTCTGTGTTAGGTTCTAGCAACTTCCAGTTATGAATGTGGACTTTTCTCACTGTGTTACTCATTTAACTTTGACAGTTGATGGCTTTGGGAGAATGCCTATTCTGCCTTTCAGCTTCATGACAGTAGTTTTTTCTTAGACATGCACTGTCATTCAGCTATGTGACTGTTAATAGCGGATGATGTGCTATTCAGCTATGTGATGGAAGTTCTCATCCCCTTTCCTACAAATGGACTGAGTATTTATTGCCAGATCCCCATCCCTGATGGAAACATTCGGATTCAGTGAGCATCATCGACTATTGAACCATTCTTGGCATTGAATATGCATTATTTATCTATACTCACCTTGGTCTGTGGCGATGAATGCTCATTCCCATCTAGTTAAGATGGAATCAATCTGGACTAGTCCATTATTTGAAGGCAAGATGAGGTAGGACAAATATTTCAGAATTGTCTAGCTGGTTATCTAGACTCACTGTGTTAGTCAGGTGAATTTCAAAATGCATGATATCACTTCAGTAAGTTTTCATTGATGCACACCAAATGATGGATTAAATTGTAAAATTGAATATTTACTTTAAAAAATGTTTACAGTTAATTAAAATAGAACAAAAAAACAAATGAAGCATGAAATTTTAATTTCTCTTTATTGTTTAACTAAAAGTTTCATTTTTTAAAAAATGTTGCCTTCATAAAGCCAGAAAACCATGTAAATGGTTTTTAATGCATATGAATTTCATTTCGAAACCTGGAAATACGGCACCATTGTTTACATTCTTAGTATTTAAATTTGAATATGAATAGTTTGAAAAGGTCTGTTGCAAAATGTCTTATAATTAAAAAGTTAAAAATAATATGTAATATTTTATTAAAAAGACTTTATTTAATTTGAGTAGTAATTCTTGGACTACAGTGTCTGTTGGTATATTTAACTTGAAATTAAAGCGGGAAGGGAAAGGACAATTATAAATTAACTAATGATAGAATTAATTAATTTATGGATGCCCCCCACTTTTATTTCAAGTTAAATATACCAACCCAAATTATCACCCAAAAGAAAAATAATTTTTTTGTTTTTAGTGTATTACTCCTCAAAATTTAATAAAAGCATTTTTTATAAAATATATATTTATTTTTTTTTATACTTTATATCCATGTATAGTCATAATTAAATTTTTCCCTCATAAATTTAATATTTTAACTATATTTTGGTCTTGTCATATTTATTTTAAAAAGTATATTAGGTGCTTGTTTTTTCAGTATGTTACATTTCAAAAACATTTGCTCAGTATTCTCGTGCCCTTATCCGCATATATTACATCTGAAATCCAAATCGTTATTTCATTGCTGCCTTCTTTCCTTAGTACCTATATCTCATGCTGTTGATGAAATAACAATGTGCTCTTTGGTTTACTCGTATATCTTTTCATATTTTATATAATTTTTATTATATCACTCCAAATGGGTTGTTTTTAACTTATATTCAATTTTCATAACTCTACTTCCTTTTCTCTAACCAATTTCTGTCTCATTTTTTCTCACTCCTCATAATTATGTACCTATAATATATTCTCTACAAATTCCATTTCTTATTAAATTACATGGAAATAAATTGTTTTTCGACTACCATTGGGTAGTGTAAAATGTGTTTGTTGAACCTATCCACATAATCCAATGAAATATTCAACTTATTTTTAATTTCTCTCATTAAAAGGGAAATCTACCCATTTCCCCCTGAATAATCTCAGTGTTTATAATTTACCACCCAATGCCCTTCTATTTGTATTCTATCTAAAAAATTTGAGATCTCTTGGCAATGCAAAGCGCATCATGTGCAAATATTGCAAAGCACATCATGTCCAAATATTAAACCAGGCACCATCACTTCTTTCAATATATTCTATGTGTGTCATATTTATTATATCAGATATATGCCAAATTTATAATCAATCCTTTTTTTTTTTTAAAAATTTTTTTTCTCAATTCCTGTAATGCCCAGTTATCTGTATAATTCTTTTCCCCATTTAACAAAGTATCTAAATACATCTTCCATTATTTCTATTCTAGTTTTAACTTTTACATTAAATATCAAAATTTTAGATTTTGCTTCATTGAATTTGAGTTTTATACTTATTGCCATCTCAGAACTTCCCTAATAATAATTCTATATCTTATAATTTGTTAGCAAAAAAAAAAAGTCATATCATGGCTTTACCATCATCTGGATACTTTCCTATGTACTAAATCGTTCATTATTCTGGCCATGGCATCTCTAAATTCTGATTTTCTCAATCAAACAACTGTTTAAACAGTCTTGAAGGTTGTTCCTTTTTATTTTTCTCATTGTATATAAAATTCGTTGAAATGGATTTATTTTGTTTTCGTTTTATGTGACAAAAAACAAAATCAGAATCGAGTACTTCCAAAAAATGCTCAATTCTGACAATTTTTTAATTATAACATATATATCATTTACTCATTCATTAATCATAGACATATTTTGTAATGGGATTTCTATTTGTAATTTTAAAAGCAGTTATACTAATCTTAATTCTAATTATTTGTTCTTTTTGTAGCTCGTGTCGGCTTAATGCACATCGGCGTCTTCATCTTGCTTCTACTTAGCGGAGAACGAAATTTTGGAGTTAGGCTTAATAAACCTTATACTGTCCGTGTGCCTATGGATATTCCAGTTTTTACTGGCACTCATGCCGATTTTTTAATTATTGTAAGTCTGTTTTAATTTATATGTAATTATAATTTTACTTATTTCATTGCCAAATGTATATAATATAATATTAAATCATCTACACACTTTATTACTGTTTCACAATGCCTTAATTACCACCTTCTTTTACAGTTTCGATTGCCCCAGCAATCTTCTTCAGAACTACAACATAATACAAATATATGAATATAAATATACATGAACATATAATTTATATACATCTATATATAATTCATGTACATACACATATAATTACATACATATATCACTATTTGTATACAACTTATATACATTCTATATATACATCTTATAATCATCATTTATTTATTACCTTTTAAATATTATACATTATATATTTTACCCTTTTTGCATTCTATATTTATCATTTAAAACTTCCTATAATCATATATATTCTTTATTTTTTATTTTACTCTTATTACTGTTTTAAATATTTAACTCTTATACTTTACATTATTATTATTCATTTTATTAACAATCAATATTTATAATTTATTCATTCAATTATTTATAATTTACTTTCATCTATAATATTATTATTTTAAACACATTTTTACCCAGCTTTTTTTTTATATCTTCAAAAATCAACTGCTAAATTCAAATTTTAAAAATTATTTATATTTTTAGTAGCTCCCTCTTTAAATTTTGATGATGTGATGTGATGCACTGTGACTTCTCCTTTATTAAAGTCAGGAGTTTCTCAGCCACGATGTCCAGAGAAACCTGTTAGCCATCTTACCTTCTCCTTCCATTTCCCACTGTCCATACTAGTTCTCCATCTATCCAACTCCCTATTCTTTATTAATGTATTTATTCTTCTAGCCCATTTCTTATCACTATTACACTCAACAATTCTTCTAACATAATCATCCCACCTTTTGTATAAGTATACTGACATATTTTGGTATTAGAGCTGCAACATAGGGGAGATAGGAGGCATTGTCACACCCACAACAAATGTGTAATGTCGTGATGATGCCAAATGGAAAGGAAATAAACCCTGTGAGTATAGATATGGAAACGTGTTTTTATCTTTATTAACGCGATTTTTTTTTTTAATACTTCAACATTTTCAGTTATTGTCCAGATTTCTTTCTGCCATACTTAACGATATAAAAGAAATGGTTCCGCCAGGATAAAAACCTAATAAAAGTCTTATAATATATATATATTTTTTGTGGTTTTTGTTCTTTTTTTTTAGTTTAAGTTGTTTATAAAAAAAATACATTTATTATCATTTCTGTTGAAAATCCCAGCATATTATTAGCAGCTCCCTCTTTCTATTTTTTATATAACTAAATCTTTCAATTTTCTGTTTTTTATTTTATTTTATATCAAATTTTTTTTCAGGCCCAAATCTCTATTTAAAACTACTTAATATTATTAACAGGAAAATAAAAGAGACTATTTATATTAATATTAAGCCAGTTTTAAGTAGAGACTTGGCCTGAAAAAAATTTTGATATAAAATAAAAAATTGAAAATTGAAAGATTTAGCTATATAAAAATAGAAAGAGGGAACTGCTAAGGGCTTTGAACGTTCCATCATCAGATTTTCAATGAAATGGAAGGCTAAAGAGTTGTGAGTTGGAATAGTCTGGAGCCTGTCCATTAAAGTATGAAGATTGGCTATCTTAATATAAAGCTGAGTACTGATTATATATATGTGTGAGGATAGTAATCTAGACTAACTGATGATTGCTGGTTTAGCATGAAATACGTATATTGGTGATTATTTATTTTTTCAACATGTGTGTGATCAGGTGGGTCAGCAATATGAGATGGCACTGAGAGTGGTGGGTCGTGTAAAAATCTGAGTTCGAACCCCGCATATATTACATATATAAATGCAGGTTTAAGCCTGTACAATGTATTAATAATAGAAATGTAAAATTTAAAGAGGGAGCTACTAAAATTATAATTGTAATTTTTTAAAATTTGAATTTAGCAGTTGAGTTTTGACGGTATAAAAAGAAAGTTGGATAAAAATATGTTTAAAATAATAATATTATAGATGAAAGTAAATTATAAACAATTGAATGAATAAGTTATAAATATTGATTGTTAATAAAATGAATAATAATAATGTAAAGTATAAAAAATGTTAAACTAGAGTTAAATATTTAAAAGAGTAATAAGAGTAAAATAAAAATAGAATATATATGATTATAGGAGGTTTTAAATGATAAATGTAGAATGTAAAAAGGGTAAAATATATAATATATAATAATACTTAAAAGGTAATAAATAAATAAATGATGATTGCAAGATGTATATATAGAATGTATATAAATTGTATACATATAGCTATATATGTATGTAATTAAATGTGTATATAATTATGTGTGTACATGTATGTATATGAATTACATGCATATAATGTATATAAGTTATATGTTCATGTATATTTATATTCATATATTTGTATTATGTTGTAGTCCTGAAGAAGATTGCTGGAGCAGTCAAAACTGTAAAAGAGGGTGGTAATTAATGCTTTGTGAAACAGTAATAAAGTGCATAGATGATTTAATATTAATTATAATTTTATTGATCTGGTATCACCTTTATAAATTCCGTTTTCTTTAAGGGTATGTGTGTGTGTGTGTGTACATATGTATATATAAACTTTAAATTTATCATAGCTCAATGTATATGCAAACAAAGGGAATAAATTATCCTCACCCAGGCTATGAATAAAAGCATTCTAAATGTTGAACAAAAAATCAAGAATAGAATCACTTTGTTTACGTATACATTGAGCTAGGTTTAATTTAAAACCCAAATTTACTTATTAATCTTGTTTAAATATCATAAACAAGGTGTTAAAAGAGAGACTGTCTCCAACTTTGTATAATTGATTATGAGTTTAATAACTCTTTAAGTGCCAAATTTCATCTGGCCGATAAATTAATTTCACTGAGTGACCAACAATGTTGACAAACATATGTTTACAGATATCAGAGCTCTCAAGAATAGGTGGATTCATTCTTTTCTTAAATCCTTTGTTCAACATTTAGAGTACTTCCAATTCATACCTGGAGATGGTGTGGTTTACTCACTTTGTTTGCTTATGTATATACATATATGCTTAAATTAACCACAAAATACTTTAATCAAATGCACACATTTTGAAATGCGCTATATAAATCAAAATATTAGTTGGGGAAAATTAAGTTCTATTTAAAAACTTTTTAAATTTTAAGTGATTAAAATATGTAACATTTAATCAATAAATCTCCAAATGTGATTAAATATATATTTTAATTCACTTAATGTTTTTGTAAGTTTTTAAATAAAGCAATTTTCCTTTGCTTATAGTTTAATATTAAAAAGAAGTATATCTTTATATTTGAAAAGGAAGTTTTATAAAATACAATATGTGGATCTGATATTTGCACATTTAAAAAGAACATAGAAAATGCACATTAGGAGTAAGAAGAAGGGATCAGAAATGAAATAACAAACAGGTTTCCCTGAAATTATTGAAAGAATTAAGAGACTGAAATGGAAGTGAGCTCAACATATTATTAGAAGAGATGATAAAATATGGCCAGTTGAAGTCTTAAACCGGATCCTAAAAGATTGTAAAAGAGTTAGAAAGAAACCACATGTGAGATAGATGGATGAAACAAAGAAGTTTGCTGATGGGATGTGAAGATAGGCTAGTGATTAGAAAAACTGAATTAAACTTGGAGAGACCTTGGTCCTGCAGTGGATTGATAGTGGTTGAAAATGATATCTTAAAATTTCCTGTTTTTATTTATCTCTGGTTGAATCTTTTTATACATCAATGCTTGCAGTGCTTCTACAACGGGTGTTTATAATAACATTCCCTAGCTAGTTGATAGCAGATGTGATCCAACTAAAATGTCAGTACAATAGTACTTTGAACCATACATGGACAAGTGCGGATAATATGCCATATGTATATACATTTGCGTTTTAATTCAAATTTGAAAACTTCTTTTAGAGTGGGGGTGGATCAAATACTTTATATATAGTTTGTAAATTTGAAAGTTCAAAATAAAAATAGAAGATAATTAAATTGCAAGGAAATCAAGTCATATATCATGTGACTTAATGTTACATAATGAGTGTGCTAATATCTCTTAATAAGCTTTTCCAAATATCCCTATCCTCAGACCGGTTTCTGGCTCTGGCTGTCATCATTAAGGTGCTAGTATATCCAAGCATTAGATTTAAAATACCAGATCAAGCCTAGCACTTTATCTAATGTTTAACTATTAAGCAGAAAATCTGAAATTTTCAGACATTCATATGTCTTCAAATCCAGCTATCTAACTTAAATAGCCATATGGGACCGAACTAAGTCAGAGCTAGAAACTGATCTGAGGATAGGGTTATTCTGGAAAGCTTGTTAAGAGCTATTGGCATGCTCATTATATAAGATAATTAAAGTAAAAGAGTAAATTCTCTACATGAGCTAATCAAGATAAGATCAACTTAACTTTTTTTTAAAAAAAAAAACAAATTTGTTCTGTTAACTGAGTTGCATGAAAGAAAGTTATAAATTAATAGGCAAAAAAATTACTAATGAAATTTTGAAAAAAGTTATTAAAAATTGTAAAGACAAAAGATGTAGATAATGTAAAATGGAGAAATAATTTTGCAAAATGAAAGTAAGATGCAAACAAAATAGTGAGAGTGCCCTAAACCGATAATTTAATCAAATTTATCTGATTGGCTTTAAGTCATAATTTTGCTCAAGTCAAATATAGAACTTCATCTAAAAGATTTATAGATTTCAGTAGCTATTTAGGCTGATAAATTGGCTATCCAGATTATTTGTGACTTCTGAACAATTTAGCAGAGTGGTTGTATAACAAACTCGTAAGGTAATAGTTGCTGGATCGAAGCTCAGCATGTCATTCTGGTGCTTGTGTATCATGATTGTTCAAGAAGGGTAAGCATTCAAGTATTTTTGATCAAACAGTTGTTTTAAAGACATTTTGATGGAATAGTCGTGTATTAGCTTCCCATGGCCATTACCTGGTTTTCAAATCTGGATAGTTGAGGGATTCCTAAATATGTTCAGAATTTGGTAGTTGGCTCACATCCAGTCTATAGAGATATCTGATATTAATAGACTTTTAGCAAGAACAGAGAGAGTACAGTTAGTGATGACATTAGGAACTTTAAAAAATGTACTTCCAAGAGCATTACGGCTCATTGAAGAAAAATTTGGAAGTTCAAACAGTAAGGGATTAGGCAATCCTGGTGAACCCAGAAAACCAACTTCATCCTCGAAACAAAATACTTTTTCATTGCAGCTAAAGTAACCCGTACCATAATCAGCCCCAAAAATTGTAGGAACTATAAATTTTTTTCCATAAATGATAAGAAAAAGTTTTTATATTTGGTTTACAATTACATATGTACATAGCTTCTACCACAGTCTTTCATGAAGTGGTTTTATATCTAATGCATCATAGTACATGCTTAGTTTGGACCATCAGATTCACATGTGATACAATACAACTATTATAAAGTTTATCGTAATCAATGTGATTAATATCGCTGAATACAAATCGAATAACTTTACAACAGTTATGTTCACCCATTATTGATATGCAAGAATTTTTTTTTTTTTTTAATAGACTTCACAATCTATCCCTTCCCCACAGAAATTTAACAACAGTCATATTTGATGATATCAAGCTGTACTAATAAAAAAAAAAAGCTATACTTATATCCCAAATATACTTTTTTTAAAACCGTTTGAAAGAATCATTCAGCAGCAAATTTTTTTTTCCCACATGCCACCTAGTGCATGCTTTAGTAATCAATAGATGGTAATGCTCAATAATCCCCCATTCATTGCTGTCCTAATCAATATACCCAGATTAGTTTTCTAGCTTACGATTTTTATGCACTGCTCCAAAATCCAAAGTTCCTCACTGATAAAAGCCGTAATTTAGAAACTAGTCTGGAAAAATTAGATTGGACAGACCTGAATAGGGATTCACATTTTTGTTTACTAAAGTTTGCACTAGGTGGCAAAAATATGATGAGAAAAAAAGAATTTGTTGCTCAACAGCATTGTATAAGTTGGTGTCATGTGATGTTTATTTGGTTTTTAATAGTGATTAAAAATAATGTCATGGTTAAATGGTAAATTACAATCCCCAAATTGAGTACCGTGAATTCTATAAGCATCAAATGTTATTAGTTTATACTTTGTATACTGTATTATTGGTTGTAATCATTTTTAATAAGCTAATGTTGTTGTAAACTCATCACCTCACTAGTGGAAATTCAGTCTTTAATGATTTACTCTATTTTAAAAGCTTTTTCCTGACTTTTTTTTAAATAAAATAATCGATTCTATTGCTGTGCCATTAGAACAGATTTAGAACAGTAGACCAAAGACGTAATGGTTCCTAGATTAATTCTGAACTGAGTTAGGTGAAAAAATAAACCGGTTTGGTTAATTAAACGGAAATTTTGAAGTCAATCTGCCACTTTGTGCACTTGAATATCACACAACCTCCTAAGCATATAATCATACGATTGTTTTATATATATTTTAAATTATTCACCAGATTTCTTATACAGTACCAAAATCACCTTTTCCTTTATTTTTGCAGCAGGACAGTCAAAACTAGTGTATGTTTTGATTAAAGTAAATTGGCTCTGAGGAAGACTGTAGGACAGTCGAAACGTGCTAAAAAGTGTTTGATTTGGATAAATCAGATTTCTTATACATCAGCTTTAAAAAAACCACAATATATCTGACATATCAAAGTATTGTTTATTATATTTTGTTCTTGCTGTTGATTATCTTTTGATTTATTTTGTACTTTATTATTATTTATATCAAATTGTTACTGTTATTGTATCTTTGTAGTTTATTATTTTTTGTAGTGTGTGTGGCTTTCTCCTTAAATTTCTTCCATTTTAGATTGTAAATAAAGCACTATTTTTAATAATTGAAATATTTTTTTTTATTTTTAGGTTTTCCATAAGATAATAACTACTGGCCACCAACGACTCCAGCCATTATTTGACTGTCTTTTAACTATTATTGTGAATGGTGAGTTAGACATAAGATCGTGTGTTGAATAGTCTGTGAGAAGAATGTTTTAAAGTGATGATTTAAATGTGAGAAAAAGTTTAAAATAATAAATTGGTGACAAAATTTTTTCCAGATGTAATAATCAAAATAAAATATCAGAAAGGACAAAAATAAAATAAAAAGTTTAGTTTTTTTTGCTTGATAATTACTTTGTGAAATAAAAATAATGCAAAAGGATTTATTAAATTTTAAAAATATAAAAAAAATTTCAGTTTTTATTCGCTTATAATTCATTGTAATTATAAAATTGTACGCTTTAACTCAGATTACTGTAATTATAACTATACAATAACTGTATTGGGAAAAGTTTTCTTACAGTTTGTTTTATCTGACGTTCGACTCCTATCAGTCATATACATAGGGTAAATTGTAATTTAGGAGTGGGTATATGTATTTTGTTATTGCTCATTTATATAAAATTTAAATATGAGCTTTAATTATGGAGGAATAGGTTCATCTGTTTGAGAGCGGCATGCATGATTTTTTTTTTATTAATGGAATTTTTATCATTTGATATGTGCTGTGCCTCATTAATTTTCTGCTTAAAGTTGTTATATTCAGCACACACTATGTCAATAACTGCTCATCCTTTCATGCCATCATCTGTTAACATAATGTGCACTGAATGTAACAACTTTAAACAAAAAATTAAGGAAACATGGAACATATCAATTAAAAAGAATCATATGCGCCAGATGGCCTATTCCCCCTAATTAAATCTCATATTTAAATTTTACGTAAATGAGCAATAACAACATGTATACACCCACTCCTAATTTACAATTTATTCTACGTCTATGACTCGTAGGAGTCAAAAGTTGGCTAAGCACTTCTCAATATGGTTATTGTAAAGTTATAATTATAATTCATTGTATGGCATCTTTGAACTTTTAGCCTTGAGTATTATTCTATCACTACATTAAGATACACACGAAAATATAAATGATGACCTTAAATAACCTATTACAGGATATAGAATTCGCTAGCACCTTTGCAAAGGAATAGCGAAGGCAAAGACAATCTTATAGTTAGGTGGTGAGGGCTTTTTTGTCTTTTTTTCTCATTATTATCCATCCAGCTCAGGGTGTCCAGATTTGACTGCAAATATATATGTTCCGCTGTTATTTAATTTTTACAAAAATAATAATTAATGCTAATAAAGTCCTGCATGATTTAGAATAGTGGTGGATCATCAGATTCTGGGGCAATAATGTCCTCGGATCATCTCTCATTATGGTATTTTTGGCATGTGAACTTCTTTTGAACTCTCGAGCGATAAAACATTTGATTATATATTTATTTTTTAATACTAATAAAACATAACAAATTATAACACATTCTTTTATGTGTACAATGCAATGTAATTCAACATTTTATTTTATATACTTTTCCAAAATAGTTGACAGTTTCGACTATCCAAAGGTCTTCCACCAGAACTATCAACACACACATAGAAATATCATTATCACAGCAAAAATGATTATAGATATAAAACAAATTGTCTATGCCTATTAAAATATACATTAGAACAATAACTTATAAAAGTCTAAATTTAAATAATTTAATTCATATCTGATTTTTATATTAATATTTCACAAAGGCAAAACTCTCCATACAGTAGTGCCACTGCAATGCAAGCCAGAGTAATCAATGGATGTAGGAAGATTTGTGCATAAAATCTCTATCTAGTGCACACTATCTAATGTGTGATGGTTTAATTTAATATGTATTATATTAATTATAATTGCATATTTATAGAAAAATATAAAATTTTGGGATAAAATTTTACAACAATTAATTCATTTATTGTTAAGATCTACAAAGTGCATGTGCATTAGCTTAGAAAGCTGATTATTAGTTTATTACAATTCAAAAACATCGCGCTATATAAAATAAATATCTCATTTACATATGTTTAATTTCATTTAAGAATGACGTATCGTAAATTCTAGTAAATTTTGCAGGCGTCATTCATTCAGACATAGTAAAAGTAATTTAAAGTGATTGTTTAATATCTTCACACTCTCATTTCCAGTAATTAAGATTTGCACCATACTTAAACGTTTGGGTTGAAGGAATAGGTGGATTCATTCTATTCTTTCACAAAGACTTTATCTTGTATTGGAAAAATGAGAGTATTCATTTATTGTTAAGATCCACAAAGCACAAGTGCATTAGCTTAAAAAGCTGATTATTAGTTTATAACAATTAATTATGAAAAAATTTTGAGAGTACCTTATTTGTCGGTTATCTTATTAAACAGTATGTTTGCAAATAGTAAACTTGAAATCCTTCGGTTATAGCATATATTTACTAGTCAACAAAATGTACATAGAACACTTCCTGTATTTTATTATAACGTTACACAAAGGTTAATAATAAGGGTAGTTTTGAAAACTAATAATAAATGCTTTACGAAATCAAAGAAAAAACATGATGTGGTATTTAAATGATTATTAAGAAAATATCTTGCTTATTAAAATCTGCATCGACATTTCCCCTCATGTATGGATTATCTGTGATCTTACACGTTCATCAAAATTGTTTTCTTACAATGGCTATCTATTATGTTTATAGTACGAGTTAAAATTTAAGAAATTTATTTGTTTTTGTATTTTTTTCATAAGACTTTTTAATAGAGCATATAATGAAAAACTCAAAACCTACTACATCTACACAATACCATTAATTATGTAGGTTTTTTTGTTTTTAAGTTCCTATATCATGTGAAATTTATATATATTTGTTTCACTTATTGTTTTTTTGTTTTTTTTTGTCCATCTGGATAACATCTTGTAACTCAATTTTCATCCACTTTCCAATTTGCATATGTATGTTTCCTGTGACAATATATATATATTTTTTTAGAGGTTGCAAGCAATTTTGGCAAAAAAATTAGTGAAAATTTTAAATTTTTAATTTTATATGTGATGTGATGTGATGTACTATAGCTTCTTCTTAAACGAAGTCAAGAATCTCTCAGCAATTATGCCCAGAGAAACCTGTTAGCCACTTTACCTTCCATTCCACACTCTAAGTTTTCCCATATTCTGCACCATCCCATTTCCACAACATAATCTTTTGTCAACTCTATGGCCTTTATATCTAAATCCCCCTTATCGTTTCCCAAACCCAGCATAAAAACCAATAACCTACTTTCTGTATAATCACTTTTTTTCATATTTATTTTTCCATAACTTCATTATTTGTACCCTTTCTGTTTTCAAGCATTTTCATTCAATTAACAGATGCCTAATATTTTCTATTCCTTCCTTACATAATTTACAGACTAAATCACCCATATTTTTCCATTTACATGTATATTCTCTTGTTGCTAAAGATCCTGTTCGAGCCTTAAACAATAAGCTACTTTCCTTACTATTATCATATATTAACTCGTACCTAATATTCTGTTTATTTCTATATATATATTTAAACTCTTTTTACTCTCCCTACTAGTTCTCCATCTCTCTAACTCCCTATTCTTTATTAATAAATCTATTCTTTTATCCCATTCCTTACCACTATAACACTCAACAATCCTAACACAATCATCCCATCTTTTGTACAAATATACTGATATAAATTCTTTATCCAAATCTTTTGCATATCGCATTACTTTTCTCACCCATCTTGTTGCCTGCCCTTTGCTCATAACCCAGTTAAATACTATTTTGACTATTCTTTTATTATCCATAAACTGCAATCTACCAAACATTTTCATTACTTTTTGCATCTCTCATATAAAAACTTGACCATCCCATTTCTCCTTGAATTGCATCGTACTGCCATCTAGTGGTATTAAATTGCATCAAAACTTTGTTCATTTGTAATTTCTGGGACTATATAAAACAAACATAGAAAAGTATAAAATAAAGTTGTTATTCTCACAATTGTACTAAAAATAAAAATTGCACTAAAAAGTAAAAAAAAATTGTTCACCTTTCACAGTATTTTTGATATTATATGACCAAAAATAAAAGCACGGGACAAATTGTAATTCTTGCTTCATAAGAAACCTATAAAAATTGATGGAAGACTATTTCTAAACATGAGTGACCTACACTTTTATTTTATTTTTGGTCGCATAATACCAAAAATATTGTGAAAGTTGAAAAAAAGTTAACTTTTTGCTGCTTTTTAGTGCGAATATGTAAACAAAAGCATTTTTTGAAAAATTTTATGTACTGTATACTTTTTTTTGTTGTTTTTAACTAATGCTTGTATTTAAATGTTATACTGTATTCAAAACAAGCATGGAGGAGAAGATTTTCAAGTTTATTTATTTACATAAGAATATGAAATCTAATTATGTTTAACTATTCATCCCTTTATTCGTTTGATGAATACTATCAGAATATTTATTTATTTCTTTTTTTTACCTTTGCTTTAGACAAAGCATTAAGAGCAGCATTTATTGATGGAAACATTCCATTGCTTTCTCTTATTAAGTCAGTGACATACATCACTCAGGCTACTTACCCGAACTAATCACATTTGTTATCATGGACTACCTCTGGATCTGCCAATCCTTGCCTTTTCTGGCCAGGATAGGTTTTAAGTAATGTGTCAAATTAAGTGGCCGACTTCACTGCTGATGGTTCCAATTCCTCAGTGCCCTATATGATTTAGAGCAATGGTCAACCTGCAAGTTTGTGAATCGGTTCCCATCTAGATGGAGAAAGGAACTATTGTGCTATTAGTGCTCGAATGTCATGTGATTAACAAACCATATGACTGTTATTATTAGATATTCCCTGTTAAACTTGTCTGGCAACAAATCCATATATTTCTTGATCCAAAAATTCTGCCTTGCTGTTAATGAACTTGGGTGACTCAAAAATATTAGAGCCTTTTCAAAAAACCAGTTCTGCTACAAGTATTCTGTGGTCAAATTTTAAGAATTTTGTTGACAACACTCCTAAATCTCTGTCAGTTGCTATTGTTTCATGTGTGGGAAAATAGAAAGACAATAATCCTTATTTATTTTAGAAAGAGTAGTCGTTGTTCACTTTAAAAAGAAGATAATTTTTCTTCATCTCTATGATCTTCTTTTTTTGTTTGTTTGTTTGTTGATCAAATTATATCTAAAGTTATGCAGTAATAGTACATTCTAAGTTTGCATTGTTGAGAAATCTGTGGTTATAAAGGTCCAACAGTTTATATATGTAGTCATAAATAGATATGGACTATTGCTTAGGGTAGCATGCATCGTAATAACACTGCAGTCTTTTGAACGACTGAATAAGTGCAATTTAATTCATTTACATATGTAATGATATTAAATTATATGCTTCTAAAAAGAATTCTTTTTAAACATGGGAGTAATTGTTTTGAGGTTTCTCTTACATTGATATTAGGAAAATTAAGTAAAAGAAATGATTTAGTGGTCATAACAATATGACACATCCTTGCCAATGGTGAAAGCTAAATCATATTGAATCGTATTTTTTGTTTTCGTAATCAGTATATTGACATTAACAAAGATCATTATCGCCTGGCTACTGATTAGATAAATCGGAGTTTTAACATTAATAAGATATCATTACTCACTCGCTAGTAATAACTAGATACAATCAGCGTGTTAATACTAATGATAGACCATTACTTTCTTCTTAATAATAACCAGATATAATCAATATGTTGATGTTAACAAGGTTCTATTAATCTCTCATTATAATAACCAGATGCAGTTAGCTTGTTGTTAAGAAGAGACCGTTACTCTCCCTAATAAATGACCAGATGTGCTCAGTGCCTTGATGTTAATAAGATGCCATTATTCTGGAAATAATAATAATTAAGTTCATTTAGCATGTTGTCATTAATAAGAGATCATTAATATCTCGCTCATAATAACCAGAGTTGTCAGTAAGTTGAAGTTAACAGGAGACCAGCTTCCTGTAGGTAATGATAACCAGATACAATTAACATGTTGACGTTAACAAGGGATCATTACTTTCTCACTAATAATAATCAAATACACTCAGTTGCATTGATATTAACAAGAGACCGTTAACCTCTTGTGAATAACAATCAGCAAGTTGACATTAATAATAAGGGACCTTTACCTGCTGGCTAATAATAACCAGATACAATCACGCATTGTCATTAATATGAGAACATTACCCTCTTGCTATTAATAGCTGGTTACAATCAGCACGTTGACGTTAAGAGATCATTATCTTCTTGCTAATCAGCATGTTGAAATTAGTAAGAGATCATTATCCTATAACTCCTATTATGCTTATGACTGGAAAAAATATGCAAGATTTAATTAGCCCAGATTTAATCCTTAGGTCATGGTAGCAGATGTGCTAACCAGTGCTCACGGGGCTTTTTACTAATGAATCAGGAATGCTAATCACATTGATAGAATCATTCTTAGATTAATAAATTTGTAAGATAATTTTCTGAATTAACAAAATATTTAATCTTGCTATAACTTTTCACGCTTTAATTTTAAAAATTATTGATCTAAAAATTCAGTTATTTTATTTTTGAAAGAAAGAAATAATTTAAAATAAAGTTGGCAATTTCTTTTATGTCTTTTTTTTAATTTTTAAATTAGTATATTTTTTTTCTATTTTTTTTTTCCAGTTTCTCCTTATTTAAAAACATTATCGATGGTTGCCAGTACCAAGTTATTACATTTACTGGAGGTAAGCTCTTTCCTGGGATTATGTACATAATTTTATTTGCTTGTTCATTTTATATAAACTACATTAGCGCCCTCTTTATATGAATGATAACATTATTGATTGCTAGCTGTGTTTTACATAAAGAACTGCATAGAAAGCAATGGTAGATTGACAATAAAAGTGATTGTCATCGTTTACTAATTTTTAATTTTATTCCCATAGTTTGGCAATTCATTGGAGTTTGCAAAACTTCTTTCTGGGGTGGGGATATTATTTCTAAAGGGAGCGTAAACAAAAATTATTTAATTAACATTAAAATTGAAGACAAACAACAAATATATTTATATTTGGTAATATTATTATTTTTTTTTTTCAGGCGTTTAGTACTCCGTGGTTTTTATATTCGGGTGCCACTAATCACCACCTTGTATTTTTTTTATTAGAAGTTTTTAATAATATTATTCAGTATCAATTTGACGGTAAGAATTCATTTAATATTTTATTCTTTATCTTTCGATTTTCATTGTTTTGTTTTATAAACGGAAAAGTTTATATATATAAATCCATAGGTAAAACTTCTTAGCACAAGTGTGGCAAATATTTTACTATCCTGTCCTGGATATCTTTTGACTGTTGTTCAATTTTATATAAAGTATAGTTTGTTTGTTTTTTAATGTGTAATGTAGTAATGTTCTGTATAAAAAAAATTTATGGTTTAAGCCTTGCTTAATCTAATGCGACTTCGTAATCAGCTTCACTTTCGATAATGTTTGGAATTAAGTTTCTTAAACTGAGCGTTTTTTAAATTTGAAAAAGCCAATTGCAACCTTATTTTTATTTTCATCAATTCTACAGATAAAAATAATCTCTTAAAGATCAAACTGCAAGACTTACAAGTGACAAACAAAGTACAACTTCGCCAGCGTAACATCATTTACAAAATGGAAGCTAAAAACTATTATGGATTCGCTTTGGATTAAGTATCTCAAGATTAGATATGTATTTAGAATGGAGGAGCAAAAAAAAATTTTTTTTTTTTTAATGTGCATTGATCATATTATTAAATATGTGCAAATATCCTCTTTCATATATCCATATTCAGTGTAACATTATCCTGTTCTTATTATTGTTATATTTGCTTACAGTTTCGACTGTCCGGCAGTCTTCATCAGAGCTTCTATCTTTTCTCTGTCTAGCAATTATGTCATCTTTCTTATACAATTATTAAATGCAACATTATTTTGTTCCTATTATTTTATTTGCTTATAGTTTCGACTGTACAGCAATCATCATCAGTATTTCTATCGTTTCTCTGTTCAGCAATTATATCTCCTTTCTTATGCACTTTTTCATTACACATCATTTTATTCTTATATTGTTTTATTTCCTTACAGTTTTGACTCCCCAGCAATTTTCATCAGAGCTTCTATTTTTTTCTCTGTCCAGCAACTATATTCTCTTTTTTATACCCTTATTTCGTGGAACATTACGTTCTTATTATTATTTTATTTACTTAGTTTTTACCGCCCATATTTGTAGCTTGGTTGAAAATTTCTGGACAGAAGAAACTGTAAGCAAATAAAACAATAATGAGAACAAGATGTCGCATTAAATAAGCATATAAGAAAGGAGTTATATAATTGCTTGTATTTAAGAAAAAGTCTTTTTTTCCAGTTTGACTTACTGAATTTGAATTTTTGTTGTAAATTTTTTTCTTCTCAGTACTAATAAAAATTGTTTTTTAATTACCATATTTATAAAATTTAGACTTTTTATTTTTTACAATATATTCCCAATGCATTAATTTTAATCTCACACTGTGCCACATTTTACATATGAACATAAGCTGGCCATCCCTGATTTAGCATTTGTGCACACATTGATTTCTATTTAATTTGTATAATGAATACTGCATGTTGAAGAAAAAATATCCATCAGTTTTAACACATTTCTACATCATATTTAAAGATAATTATATATTTTGGCTCGAAAGAAACTCGAATGTCAAACAAACTCATCCACCAGGCTCTAAAGCTATTAGCGCATCAAACTCGTGTTATTGTTATTGGTCTTTTTTTTTAGCTCAATCACATAAGTAAAAAATCTAATACTACACGTATCATCGAAGAAAGTAATGTATGAGATGATGAAAAAGCATTCCATTACACCAAATAAAAATAATATTTTCTGACAAAACAATTTGGAAAAAAATATATATTGATTTCAATCCACAGGTTAAAGATATAAGTTGATCAAAAATTTTTGACATCTCTTTTAGTTAGGACAATATTACAAGAAGGTACTTAAAATTTCCATTAGGATTTTGACAAAGATTAAAATGTATTCATATAATGTTTTCGTTTTGAATAAATTAATGAGCATATATTTTTAAAATGAAACAGGAGTGGACTTGTTTTTAGATTTAAGAATTTGATGAATATAATAGAAGATGAAAGGAAAAAAAAATAAAGAAGTGATCTTATTTTCTTTACAACTATGGCTCGAAATGTTAGGGATAAAAGTGATAGCAAAAAAAAAAAAAAAGACTATGCAAAAAGATACCCAGAAAATAGGAGGTTGGTTTTATCTGTGTTGAACTAAGTGAAATGATACTTGAAGTAAGTTGATGGAATATGAAAAAGCTCCAATGAAATATTCTGTTTTGGGAAGTTAATGCTAGTTGAAAAAGGTATCCTATTGTTAATTCTGTGTGTGTTAGTCTGTTCAAAAATATCACAATCATCTCAACACTCATTACAACTCATCGTTTTACAGGATTGTTTTTTTGGATTATTTACCATAGTGGGATTTTTGTTTTCCCACATTTTATATTTGTAGTTATCTTATTTGCAATCGATTCCATTTTTGTTTTTAATTTTTTTTGGTTGAACTATAATTCCATTTTATGGGATAAATAAGGATATAGGGGTTTTTTTTTTGTATTCTTTGCTCTCCACTATTCAATCTCCTTGATGGCATCGATTCTGGTTCAAAAGTGACAAGAAGTGGATAATAATTAAAAGTGTAAAATTCTGGCAAGTTTATAAACCTCTTATTCACGGATTGGGTGTTTTTGTTTCAATAATCAAGCATATATGTGATCAATAAAGCTTTTCATGGTTGAAAGTGACATAGTGATCATTGTTATTTTTTCAATTGGGTGTCACTTGTAACAGTAAATGGAGAAGAGCTTTTGTTTTAATAAATATTTTAAAATATTAAGTCAAATGTAGGCATTAGTGAAAAACTGAAAAAAGCTTTTTGTTTGTATAATATTGGTTGTATATTGAAAATATTCATGCTAACGCTAACAGGAGAATTAGACAAAAAAGTTGTAACATGCAAATTATCCAAATCCACAATCCTTATACATCTGATGTCATTGCACCATAATGGTAACGTTAAGCAAAGGTGATATGACTGGATTGGTTAACATGATATGTGTTGTTATTTATATACTTGTATAAGTCACATGCGGAACGTTAACCTGATAATAACCTATATTAGCTACTTTCCAACAAAGTTTAAATAATCCAGCCAATCAATTCACCAATAACATACTCTTCCTAACATTGACATCCCACTAAAATAACCGGTCAATTAGCTCTCATCATTGCAGTTGTTTCTTATAGTAATTACTAATATTTAGCAGCTTATGAACCCAAAGGTTAGTCCATCTAGTGTAAAGTACAAAGATCATTTTGTATGACTTATCAAACTCAGATTTCAAAACGTAATGTTTAATTCATTTTAAGTGCATCATGTTATTATTTTATGGTTCAAAATCTAATTGGGTTTAAGTTTGGTATATATATGGAAAAAGCTTTGTATAGTATGTTAGAAAGATTACGCTATAGCTCATAAAGTGGCTGAAAGAATAGAGTATAGTATTCATTCTCGGAAATGGTTATACTGTGAGAGCTGACTATTTGAACATTTTAGGATGTTGTCAGAATTTTTCAGTTGCAGATTCTTTTTTTTTTCTCACGAAGATTATGCCACCTAGTGTAAGATTTGATACTCACTGGATGCCAGATGGTAGTAACTTAATAAATCTTTATCCAGTGCCGTGCTATCCATTTTCCCCAGACCCATTTCCAGCTTATGGCTTTCATCAGCAAGGAGCTTTGGATTTGGGCACAGTTTATTTGGATCCTTTGGATCCAATATGCCTTTTCTCTCGAAGCTATATTTTACTTCTCTGTTTCGTTATCAAGCTATCAACCAAATTGCAAAATATATTAATGCTTCAATGTAAGCCACTCATATAGATCTGAAACCCGTTCAGTATCTATATATTATGATGCTCTTAGTTTTAATAACCTATAGCTACCTGTATCCTTTGACAATGATTGTTATAAAATCAGTAAGATATCCCATGATCCCAGCTTACATAATGCTGTTCTAAGTAGCAAATTCTTTTTATTTTCACTATGGTGATCATCCTAAAGCATACACTGGGTGGCCTAATTGTTATGAGAAAAAAGTAATTTGCTATTGAATAGTATTATATAAGCTGGGGTTATGTGATGTATTGTGTTTTTCATATATCAAAATTAGTAAGAGTATATTTCCAGAGAATAGTTTCTTTAACATTCATTAAGGAGTGATTAAATTGCATATATGTCAAATGTTTCCCATGTTTAAAGATAAGCAAGAGACCATTTATGTGGTGTCAAAAGATCAGTAGAAGGTCATTTGTGATTGTTTCGTGACCACACACACCGTCGTCTCAAATTATTTTAGGTGCTGCGCAAAGTCAACATTACAATTGTAAATGCCCCAACTGATCTTTTCACATTGCAGATATAGTTTATCTGTTTTTACAAATAGTAAAACGTAAAGAACATGCAACATCTCTTTTTTATCCATGAAAATACTTATATCACCATATATGATTAAAATAAAATACATTTCAAAAGCTCATTATTGGGAAAGACGTCTCCAACAGCACTCCAAAGAAGATCAATGAAGAAGCATTTTTAGGCTTGTCTACAACCAGAAATGGTGAGGGTTTTAATGGTTCGTTTTGTCCTCCACCCAAATACCTCAATACCCATTTTACTAACCAATAATTGAATGACAGTTGCTGTGAGCTGACTATAACAAATTTTCATTGGCGCACATTCAAATCCCGAATCTTTGACTTGGCCCTCAGATATCACCATTCTATAAAGTCTTCATCTTTCACACTTAGAAATATAGCAACTTAACTTAGGATTCAAAGTCTGTTCTCTTTGTAATAAGTGATGTCATATCGGAAAGGTTCTCTTGAAATTGATTGGTGAGTCTTGTATTATCGTAGCTCATGATTCAAAATTAGGCTATTATTGTATACAATTTTTATATCTTAAGAGTGCACTTAAAAGCACTCAATAATAATAATTGAACTATCTTTTTAGGGTTTTACTAAAATGGGTTAGAAAGGGGAAAAGGAATGAATCAGGGCTAAAGGAATAACCGAACAGTAAGAAATAAATGAATTTATTGGAGTACAGAAGAGATTTGGAATGAAGGAATGTTCAACTTGGTTATTACATTTAAAAAATTTTGACTTAGTTTAAGGAAAACTCATTTTGCATCACATCAATATATATAATAAACATGCATACAATATCTTAAAGCAGTACACATTCTCCATACTGTATTGCCACCCAGTGCGAGCCTTAGTAATCAATAGATCTTAAGATCTAGGTGCAGTATTTCTCAGCTCCAAAGCTCCTCACTGAGGAAGGCCATAATCTAGAAACTAGTCTGGAGATATTGGATGAGTAGTCTCTAGATAGGGATTTTATGTACCAACCTTTTTGTATTTCATTGATTACTAAGGCTTGCACTGGGTGGCACTACTGTATGGAGAGTTTGTTACTGTTTTAACACCTTGTGTAAGCACAGAAAATGGTGATCATGTGATGTTTTAGTGCTTTCATACAAAATCTTATGTGTTTAGGAGAAATCTAGAGATCTTTGAGAAGTTTTTGTGAAGAAGAATAGACAACGAAGATTATTAAACCAACATGACATCACATGATCTAATTTTACACATTCTTATTTATTTAGCAATTCTTTTATTCTCACTACAGTTATGTTATCCAATATAAGCTTTAGTAATCAATAAATATCACTTATCAGTGTTTAATAAATCTTTATCTGGGGTTGTCCCATCCACATATCTGCAGACTAGTTTTTAGCTTACGGCTTACATCAATGAGGAACTTTTTGGATTTTTTGAACATCGCACTTTGATTTTTTGGATTCTAATGCACCTCTCCATTAACAGCCACTTATTACTTTTTTTAATTCTATCATGCTTTCATCTTAAAAAAATCTTACTTGTTTCATTACAAGCCTATTTACTTGTAAAGTCATAAAGTATAATGTCTTTTCACATTAAAACCAATCAAAACATTCGCCTTGTTTTTTCCAAAAACTTTATTTTTTCATCACCATATATACATTTATCTGTTTATCACATTCAATGTTTCAACCGTCTTATTTGTAGTCATTTTCAAGGATTTACAAAATACATATTATATTTTTATAATAATCCATACAATTAAAAATAAAATAAAAACACAAAAAAATGCATCTATCCCTATCATAAAAAAACAGTAACATTTTCCTTTCATTTATCTATAACTTTATATACATATATTACATAATATATATATTACACTTACTTGCTTCTTTTCTCTTCAAACTTTCCTTTTTACTTATACATTTCTTTTTTTTATAAAAACAAACCACAAATATTTTTCTTTTCTTTTTTATATCTCTTAAGTATTTAAAAATAATACCTTTACATACAAATTTATTCTTTACTTAAAATATATGATTTATATAATTGATTCTATTCAGAACAGATTTATTTCTTTTTATATATGAACTCTCCTTTACCATTCTCTCTCTATATAATCTTACTTTCTCCAACATTCTTATCTTAAAATCTATATGCCCAAATTCCGTACTGTGTATCTTAACATTTGAATTTTTATCATATATGTTTTGAAAGAAAAAAAAGGTGCGTGCTGTTGTTAAAAGTTTTTAATGGTGGTGGTAATAAGTGTAATAGTCACAGAGATATGAAACCAGTCCAATTTCTAAATATTATAGTGGCAATTAGTTTTTAATAACTTTAGGCACCTTTAGAAATATTACCAAATTCACGATTTCCTTACTTTTAAAAAATTAAAGTAAAAGTGGCTCTGAAGAAGATTGCAGGACAGTTGAAACATAAGATTGTGTATGCATATCTGTACAATAAAAGATTTTTTGCTAAAAAGTGTTCAAAGTAGAGTGGATAAATTGCTTAGACACCTTTATTCTTCGGCAAAATAGGTGCAAAAACAACAAAATATCACATGACCATAGTTTACTACACATTATTGCTATTCATTAGCTATTCTTCTTTTCTGACTATTGGAAGATATCGAATAGGACAATACTGGGTAAGGAGTAATAGAACTACCATATGGCATCTATAGATTACTAAAGCTTACGCTAGATGGCATAATTGTAATGAGAATTGAAGAAATCGCTAATTAAGATTATTGTTAAAATTAAAAAGGGTAAACTGAACATGGTAGGTGGAATTAAGAAATTATAAATAAGGATTAATTAAGAAAAAAAAATTTAATGGGAAAATTATATAAAAGGTAACTTTTGTTAAATGGTGTTGAATTTAAAAAGGAGGTAGGCACTTATTGCAACATTTTTTGGAAATGGATAATATATTTGAAGTTTTTTTTATTATTTTTAATCTAATAGTGTATTTTTTCCCTCTATCAACAGGCAATTCTAATCTAGTTTATACAATCATTCGCAAACGGAATGTATTCCACCAGCTAGCTAATCTTCCTACCGATCATTCTGCTATTACCAAGTCGCTCAGCAAACAAGTGAAACGAATCACTCATAGCACCTCTGATGCCAAAGAATTGGATACAATGGAAGGGGCAAGGCCTGCAACAGATGCCGAACCTGGAACTTTAAAAACATCTTTAGCTGAAACACCAGGTAAAATTAATTGCATTTTCACATAATTTTTGAATAATGGTATTCAATTACATATCAAGAATATGACGGTCTTGAATTTTTGTGTTTTATTTCCACATTTTCCTGAAATGTTGTTTTATTTTATTTTTTAATTTGTTAAGAATTGTTTTAAACGTTCACTTACTGGTTTACTGAGATATTGTTGGAGATGGTTTATTATTTGTTATATTAATTATTTTACATACACTAAAATAGGAATAAATCTATTCATAAAATAATAAAAAATCAAGTCAGATGTCATATGACCTAATTTTAATAAAGCTCGTATTTACAAATGTTAAATATAGAGATTGCAAAATAAGCTCTTAACAAGCTGTGAGAATATCCTCAACCCCAGACCGGTTTCTGCTTCTGGCGTTGTCAGTGAGGTGCCAGGATATTCAAGCATTAGAATAAAAATACTAGGACAAGCCCAGCACTTTATCTAATGCATAACTATTGAGAAGAAAATCTGAAATTTTCAGATATCCATATGTCTAAAAATCCAGCTATCTAACTCAAATAGCCATATGGGACTGAACTAAGTTCAGATATACCATATATTAATAGCTTTAGCAATATAAAATCGCCAAAGCCTTAATAGCAAAAAATAAAATAATAAAAAATCAAGTCAGATGTCATATGACTTAATTTTAATATTGCTAAAGCTATTAATATATGGTGTATCTGAACTTAGTTCAGTCCCATATGGCTATTTGAGTTAGATAGCTGGATTTTTAGACATATGGATGTCTGAAAATTTCAGATTTTTTTCTCAATAATTATATATTAGATAAAGTGCTGGGCTTGTCCTAGTATTTTTAATCTAATGCTTGAATATCCTGGCACCTCACTGATGACGCCAGAAGCAGAAACCGGTCTGGGGTTGAGGATATTCTCAAAGCTTGTTAAGAGCTTATTTTGCAAGCTCTATATTTAATAATCTATTCATAAACATTTTTGTAGCTTGATGCATAATTTAAGCTTTGTGTGATAAGTATATATATATAGTTAGCGATCTGAAAAATAGTTTTTAAGAATCCAACTTATATTAATTTTTGTCTCAGTGAAAAAGTGACTGCTTGTGATGCACTGTGGCTTCTCCTTTCTCGGAGTTAGGAATCTCTCTGCCACTAACCCCAGAGAAACCTGTTAGCCACCTTACCTTTCCGTTCTATTCCCCACCCTAAGGTTTTCCAATATTCTTCTCTATCCTGCTCCATATCATTTCCACATTATCTTTATCCACCCTATGGCCTTTATATCTAAATCCCCCTTATCTTTTTCCAAACCCAGTGATAATCTGATCTCATTAAGCAGCTCCACCAATTCTTATTCACACTCTCAGTTTTCTTTAAATATCTACAACTTACTACAAGCCTTATTTCTATATTCTCAATGTCATTAATTGTTACTGATATTATTTTAGATTATTTGGCTTGATTATGTCATTTACTGAATTAATTTTCCTTTCTAGTTTCAATACATATTAATTTATGTTATCAGACATTATTATTTGATAAACGGTTTCTTTCCAGTATATTTCAACTTACACTGATCCACCCGAGCATCAAGATGATTGATGATAGAGAATTGGAACCAAAATATCCAAAACATCACTACTTTTTAGAACATAAAGTAAAAAATATTTATTATAATCACAGTTTATTTCCACGTTACCTGTAGCACCATCTCTGAATCAACATACGTATTACTTAATAATGTACTTTATCTATTCACCACAAAAATTTTAAGGTGATACTTTATTTGGATCACAAGGTATGATATGAAATGTGGTAATGTGTTTCGTACCTTCACGGATCTTTTTCAGTGCGGTGCCTGCTATCACAAAATCCTGCGTACCACGTGGAAATTTTCTTGCGACTTATAGCTCCACTGCCATGTGCAGTTTGAATCGTTTCAAATGTTTCAGTTACAGTTATACCCAATTTAAAACAAAATCAATGTTGTGTTTTTCATCTTGGATTAATTTAAATTATTATTCAATGTCAGCTGGTATTACAAAGTGGAAAAGATATTTTTCTTTCTAATTATTTGCACAACTCATGTGATACTTTTTAAAAACATCAATTTCTATAGAACTTTATCATTGTTTTAAATAAATTTTTTATTCATATATAGTATTTAAAATCTCTACTCCATACTTTGAAAATCGTGATGAATAAGAGTTCATCTTGATGCTTTCTAATTAGTATATACACCTGGGTCTCGTTTTATGTGGTAGATAGGTTCCTCAGAAAACGCGCACAAAAGAAATTGCACAAAAATAAACGTAACTTACCTTGAAAAATGGGGGATAGGTTCCCGTAATTTTCAGAAATTGGCATAAAAGCAAAGCAACAAGGAAAAATTACTTTTAAAATTCGCATTAAAAAAAATAAGGAAATAAAGTATGACTAATAAAAAATTTCAAATATGTGAAAAAAATTAAGATAAGACAAACTTTTTTTATTAACTACAGTATTTAATTTTACATTTTTTCATGCATATTATAATCATTACCGCTATTTTATAATATGGATTCATTTGTGAACTAGTAAGAAATCAGATTCGTGACGTTTGTACAACTAGCGCCACTTCCAGTCTTGTGCTGATTCTATATTAAAAAATTGAAATCGCAATCAAAACAAAAAGATTAGACATTATCATTTGAAAGATTATTTTCAGTTTATAAAATCAATAAAATCTTCGTTATTATTTATTTTAAAAATCTAAAAAAATATTTATTTCGGTTAATATGTAACAAAATATGTTTTAAAAGTTTAAAATTTTTGAATATTTATTGCAAAATTTTTATACGTATGTATAAATCTATTATTGTTATTTCCTCATTAGTATAAGTAAGTTATTTACATAGAAGCTAAGTTTCTAAATACAGCTTATGGCCATATTAACGTAAGCTGCTAATATAACGTTATATTTTTGAAAGATTTCAAGTCAAAATAAGTTATTAATAATTTAAATTTCTTGATATCTAATAAATATAGTGAAATATGAAGGATATTAAGAAGAAACACGAATCGCATAACTTCAAAATCTCATTAAAATAATTCGCATAAAACGAGACCCAGGTGTATGTACTTTCCGGCTATATTTTTGGCTTATTACTATACTTTCATTAAAAATATAATGTTTTTTGTTTGCAAAATTGCATAAATCTGCAATTATATACAAAGAAATTGCGGGTGCAGTTATTTAAATATAATAAAATATTTTTTCAAAAAAATTTACCTAACTGCTTACCTGTTAAATTATATATTTTAAACAATTAAATAAGGAGTGCTTTTATTGTATAAAAATTTAATTAACGTATACATTAGATGTTAGTCTAGCTTAGTTATAATCACTGTATGCAGTTAATTGTCTACTAACTAAATTTGGTAGTGGCGGGAGGATTTACTTATTTATTAAAATATTTTCAGCAATGGGGAGTTTTATTAAGATGTTACGGGAAAAAATGCATTTGGAGATATCAGGGAAAGCAAATGAATAGGTAAGAGTTCCCCAGAATTGAAAACATCAATAAATTAGTTCACAGTGTAATTTCAAAAGCTTTTAGCTTTAAAATAGTATTAGCTATTAATACACAAAATGTTTTAACTCTGAACAAACTGAAAAGAGATGAAAAGTCTATTACTAAAGATGAATAGATAGCGATTAGAAATTTCAGATCTATCTGAAACTAGATTAAGGTATTTGAAGGTTCGTAATGAAGATAGTTTATTGACTAGTCTAGTAAAAGCAGATGTCCATGGAGTATTGGATTAGGATATTGTTAAAGATAAACAGATAAACATTAGATATGGATTCTCTATGAAGTAGTTAGGGAATTGAAAGATTAGAAATGAATGGAGTGTAAGAATTTATCAGATGTTTTAATAAAACATGTAGTGGAAGTCTCATATTACGACCAAAAGCAACTGGTAGGTTTAGAAGTAGCAGTTAGGTAAATGGTATATGAGAGAAATGGCTTGAGTAATTATTATGCAAGCACACATGATAACCTATGATCCTGATGATAGAAACAATTGATAATATATGAAAAAAATAATTGTGGATGAATATAAAACTAATCATATAATGATAATTGGAGTGGAATAGGAGCTGGGGATAAAAATTCTAAGATAAATCAGGAAGCAGAAAGTAATATTTCTTTAAGATTATGGATTAGGATTGAAATTGAAAGACTGATAAATTTTGTTGAGAAAATAATACAATAGTAATGCATACATGATTTTAAAATGATAGGAGAATTTAAATATGTGAAGTACCAGATGTATTATGAATAGCTTCAACTGGATTATAAAAGGTGGACCAAAAGTAGGTGTACAATGCTATTTCTATATTCTTAGAATTTCAATTGATGGTCAGAATCTTTCTCCAAAAGACCTGCTACAATTTTTGGATGATATGGCTATTGAATTGGATGTTATGGCTTTGGTTTCAATTTGCACAATAAGCACTCCCAAGATGCATATTGCATGAACTTTTTGGATTGTTCACAAATGACAGGATGACATCATCTCATTCTTTTTTGTCACAGACTTCTGGGGTTATTCATATTTCAATGTATAACAAATTGGGTTTTGATATTACAAATGATTAGATGTGTTAGTGGAGTGGTGACTCTTCTTCCCAACATTATCATTTCCAATACTGCTTCAGAGGTTTCTTAGTTCTGGTGATTATTTTAAATGCCTATAAATTGAAATTGAAGCTACTATTTTATCCAAAACTGTTACATGATTTTTTGGATAACAACTTCTGGCCCATCCTGTGGACATTCTTAAGCTAACATAGATTCAAACTGCAATTAGTAGTGACAGAATTGAAATTAAATTTTAAAAATACAAAAAAATTCTGAGATAGTAAAAAAATGGATCATTAATAAGTCAAAGGAATTAAGTAAATTTTCCAAATTTTGATGATAATAAGAGAAAGATCTTACAATGATACTCCCTTTCAAATGGATTACCTCCAGTAAAAAAAATAATTCAGATGAATTCAACAACTGTATGTGCTTTTTCCAGTAATATTTTTTTTTTAATATATTCCAACAGTTTCGAGTAACTTGCAGCCTTCTTCAGAAAAACTTTTTTTTTATTTTCCAAGGCAATTAAAAACTACTTCAAATTTGTCTAATAAAAATTGCAAGTCAAGTGAACCTGTTAAGATATGATGAAAATAAAAATGCCTAAAATTGTTGAATCAATTTGACCTACGAAGATGTAAAAAGGGTTCTCTTTTTGAAGGCAGGTAGAGCAACTAAGCAATAGAACATTATTACAACCAAGAACTAGCACTTGATCATAACCAGTAATAGTTTGCCTTGCTTACGATTCTTTTAATACAATTAATAATAATTGTAAGGCTTGATGTTTGGAAGGTCTTGTGATGTTCAAGCACTAAAATGATCAAATTATACCTAGCAATGCATCACATGATTTTCTTGGCTTACTTTCAATATATAAAATAGCAGTATTTCAATGGAGTTACTCTAAACATCACATGATCACTTTCTTATGCTAGCACATTACTGTTATTAAACTCTACTCCAGAACCATCTATTGTGAGCTTGAATAATCAATACCACACTTGGTGGTAAGGATGTATTCACATCATCAGATTAATTTCTGTCTATTGATCTTTATCAGTAAAAGAGCATTGGATTTGCATCATTCCCCTCTCTTTTTTTTTGTACAAGGAATTTAGTTTGGGTTCAAAACTTTACAGTATTTTTGGAATTTTGGGTTATTAAGTGAAAGTATAAAAGAAATAAAGTGGCTGCTGAATGTGTGGGTGCAAAGCCAGTGTTTCCCGCATATGGACGCCAATAGGATTAGACTAGGAATTTAATTGTAGCACTGCCGCTGCTAGCCCACAAATGCAATCATGGTAACAATTTATTTCAGTATCTTAATTTTAAATGTACATCATGAACATCAGTAGGCCTACATAATTACAATCTTTTTATTCTAGTGGTGATTATCTGGAAATTATGTGCCGTTTTAAAAATTGCACTGCATCGAATAGGGGAGTTCTGCCATCTACATAAAGTGATGACTGGTTTGGTCAATGCTTTGATCAAAATTGGAGATGCAAAGATCTAACACGGATTTAAATACTCTTAGGAATCACATAAGAGATGATTTTGTTGAAAGTCATTCAGTCCAAATGAGAATCTTACAGATGTACAAAATAAAGAAAGATGTTGTGTGGGCTAGTTGGGAAATACTAGAAAGAAACCCTTTATGCTTTATCGATTACAACAATGGTGCTAAATTACGGAGTACTCTTTAGAAAAGTGGAATGTGCCAAAGCCGCACATTCTTTTCGTGGGGAATCTTTATATACTTCCATGTTAGGAAAATGAATTAGATGGAAATGCATATTGTCACATTACTTACTCAATTTTATATTGATTTTGTGATATAATAAGTCCGATTGGACAAAAACTAATGTAGACGAGATCGACAAAAGAATATTAACAACTTCAAGTATGCTTGATGATGCCATATTCTGGAGCTGAAAATAAAGAAGACCTAAAGAGATTTATTAGGCAAATAAAAAAGCAGATGAAAAGTTGGGATTATGGTGTCTATGAAGAAAACATACATTGTAATGATTGGGACAGTTACTGACTTCAAATCGGTAATGAAGACATGGAATTTGATGACTTTTCCTGCCACCTTGGATTATTCATGGACAATAAAGGACCGCACTGTCAAAAGATCTGAAGTATTTAGGCCATAATAGTGTCTTTGATTGTACAAAAGTGAAGATTGATGCCGAAGAAAGATAATAGAAGTATTAATACCCTCGAGATGTATAATTGAAGAAAACTTTTGAGAATTCTACAGACAGCAAGGAAAATGAACAAGTAGTTACTTTTTTAGATTAGACTCTAACTTTTGCTTGATGCAGAAGTAATAAAACTGAAATTAAGACTATCTAATTTATTAGAATACAGGTTGTTTGACAAGATGGGTAGTAAAAGAAAAGTATGACCAGCAATGAGTTGGAGGGTCTGCATTATCACAGTAATCAGTGTAATGATGTGAAAAATTAAATAGGCTATAACTCATTGTGGCACAATGCTATGTTGACTTTAGTCTTTGATTTATATTATAGGTATTGAAAAAATGACAGATAAATCTTTAGCACATCCATCTGCTGAAACGCTAAAAGAAATGGCGGCTGCTGCGAGTACCGAATCAGTTCAACCTCCAAATGAACTTACAGAAGAAACAGACATAGACTTACGAAAGGACGGAGATGGAGCCACTAACAAAGACAAAAAGAACAAACTCCATCGTGCCAAAAGTTTGGTAAGCATTTGTTTTTAATCGGCATAGTTCTTTTTTTAAATTCTTTCTATTAATCGTAATAAGAAATAACAGAGTTGAATTAACTAATTGTCTTAAAGCATGTGTCTGTAAACTTAGAGAATAATCACAATGGACGAATTTTATTAAACTTTCAGAGACATTTTGCACGTATTTATTCCTTTTTGCATAATCTATTTTTAAATTCTTTTAAAGTTTTATAGTTGTTTATTTAATATACATATTTCTATACATATAGTATCTCTTTGTATTATTTAGCCCTCTACACCTGGCAGTCCAACACCCTCTAATCACTCCAGCTGCTCAGAATCTAAAACAATACATAAACGATCGGTTTCAAATACATCTGTGGCAGCTACATGGGTACCCACTCCAGAGTGGGTAAGTGTATCTAAGAGTTACTTGGGCATGCGTAGGATTTAAGCATCATTTTAATTCAGATGCGGTGATGGGCATTTTTTGACTATTGCTTTAGTTATAAGTCACAGGGTGATCTTCCAACTTAGATTAATCTTTTTTTAATTTGGAGAAATGTGCATGCACTTATCAAATGTATGTGAGTTTATATCATAGTAATGTATATGTGTATGCGTGTATGTAAGTAGAAAATTTTTTAAAGTAAAAAAAAAAGTCAATATTGCAATATTTTTACTAAATAAAATAAATAATTGAATGCCATTACTTTTCAGGAATTCTTAAGAAGTTTAAGTGCCGAATCAGAACTGGAGTTGATCTGAGGACCTTATGCTCCATATTCTGACACATTGCCACTCTATTAAACCACTCAGGGCAATATTTTACTTATTGTTTATAAATAAATTTAAAAGTTCTTATCTTTAAAAATGTAGATTTTTAAAAAAGAAATTTTTCAATAAACAAAAATTTGACCTGTTTTTGCAATGTTTTATGTTCGTTGCGAAATAAAAAATTGACCTGAAAAAGTAATGTCATATGATTCCCAATATCTTTTTTTATTTCACATTGTCAGTAGTATCATTTTAGCATGCATTTTCCTCTTAGTTCTTATGGACGTCAAAGATCTAATTGTTTCATTAACTTACTATTCTATTTCATTGTTAATATTTTTTTCTGATGAAGACTGCATATCAGTCGAAACTGTTAGGTTGTATTTAAATAAAATATTAGGTTGTATTCTCATCCTTGGTGTTCGCCTAGAGATGGCGTTGATGCTAATCAAAAATATATACATATAACGATTCCAGGGCCCAACCTAAATGATCGATTTGATCTAAAAAGATCTGATTTCTTAGATTTATAATAAAATATTCTACTAACTAATACTATTATATGATGTTAGTTTTTTCATTTTTTTCGTAAATGTTTATTAATCTTATCTTGTTTTTGAGTTTGTGTTATGTGTGTGTCTTTTTAAAGTTATGGTGTTTTTCTAACTTTTTTTTTTTTGGACTTTATGTGTGTCTTTTTAAAGTTACGTTTTTGGTTTTTTTTTTTTTTTTTGCAAGTGTAAATCAATACTTTTATTCAAAAGCAAGACGTAATAAGTAAATGTTTATTAATCTTATCTTGTTTTTGAATTTGTGTGTGTGTCTTTAAAGTTACGGGGCTTTTTCTAATATTTTTTTGGGGGACTTTATGTGTGTCTTTTTAAAGTTACGGTACCTTTTTTTTTTGCAAGAGTAAATCAATCATTTGATTCAAAAGCAAGACGTAATAAGTCAATGTTTATTAATCTTAGATTGTTTTTGAGTTTGTGCGTGTGTCTTTAAAGTTACGGGGCTTTTCCCCCTTTTTTTTTTATTGGACTTTATGTGTCTTTTTTTAAAGTTACGGTATTTTTGGTCAAGAGTAAAAATCAATTATTTTTATTAAAAAAGCAAGACGTAATTCTAAATCGATCAAAAGTAACGTCATTTATATACTACAATTTAGAATTGATACCCGACTACTATTAGTAAGGACCGTCATTGAAAGATTCAATTGAAAAATGATACCCGACTAATTTCCGTTTTCTTTTTTTTTTTGGGGGGGGGGGGACAGTAATGAATCAGAAAGTGGGTTGTTTTTGTTAACTCTGTCTATATAAAAAGGATACCGTTATTGAAATACTAAATTTAAAAATGATAGCCGACTAATTTGCGTTTCTTTTGACAGTAATTAATCAGAAAGTGGGTTTCTTTTTTTTTTTTTGGTAAATCTTTGTATATATATAAAAAAAAAATACCGTAATTCAAATACTCCATTGAAAAAAACCAAACCCCGTTGAATTTGCTTTCTTTTTTTTTTTTTTAAGACAGTAATTAAGTAGGAACTGGGTTGTTTTTGTTAGTGTGTAGATATAAAAACTAATCTTATTTTGAAATAATAAATGTAACAAAAATAATAATAATAATACCCGACTAATTTTCTTTTTTGGACAAGTAATTCCTAATAATTAGACACTGGGTTGTTTTTGTTTGTGCGTATATATATATACAGTATAGCAAAAGTAACTGGTCACGGACGAATTCTCACGAAAACGGTCCTTTTCGCATGATCCTTAATTTTTTTTGCCGTTTCGCACCCTTAAAAGCAATTTTTGAGGGTTACCCATTCGTAATGGAATCTTCAGGACATTATTACTAAACTTACAACAGTAAACTAAGTTATAACACATTAAAAAAAATAGACGTCTTATCAAATTTTAAAAAACTACGACTGCTTCAAATACACACACTCTCACACGAAACTACAGAGAAAATAGATATTCTACTATTACGAGAAAATGATGAACAAAATCGACTACTACGGCAGCCGATCAAGGCATTTCTTTCTCTTTGCTTTTAGCATAGAAAAAAAAAGCCATAACCGGCAGCCGTCGGGAACTCTTTCTGTGTTTTATCATAGAAAGAAGTCTCATTTGTGTTGGCTTCTGTCGCCGACACCACCTCCATCCAACATAACGTGAGGACTTTTCTGCGTTTATAACGTAGAAAATTTCCTCTTTTGTTGGGTGAAGGCCAGTGAAACGGTATATTTCTAGGAATTTACCTAGAAATAGCGACATCTTGAGGCGAACACCAAGGATGAGAAAACAACCAAATATTATTAGCAACTATACTCAATTGTTGAATTAATTTGAAATTTATCAATTTATAAACAATCCGTAAAGAAACTTTATATATAACCTTAAAGATCTATAGCTGCAAACACAGTTTTCCTCTATCTCTTGCATTCTGTTTCCAAGTCGGTTAATTCTTTTCAGATGTTATTTATTTTGGCTCTCTACTATCCTTCATTCTAATGTCTTGGATTTAATAATATCACCAGTTAAAGAATCCTTGTACAAGTTGTATATCTCTTTACTAATTCACCATTAATCTTCATTGTAATAGCTTTCGTAGCATCAGGTTGCTGTTAATATTCTATTTTCGGAATGTTGTGTCATGTATTTCAGTCCGAAAAATTGTGATTCATGTTTTTGAACTATGAATAAGTCTTTAATCTTACTCGCATTTTTTATCACATTTGTATTATTAAAAAAAAATACCTTAGAAAATATCGTAACCACCTAAAAACACGAGTCATAACATTTATAGACAATTCCGTAATATATAGCAGTTCTCAAAGGTTTTTCACAGTGACCACAAAATTAAACTGGTGGTAATTAATTCTTTTTTCGCTAAGTGATTATTAAGTTTATACACCATCGTTTTTTATTTAAACTAATAACATTTAAATTTTCACCTAGTTGCTTTTCAATCTATTTATGGTCTTTAACCGTGTGGATTCAAGGGGAAGGTCAGCAAGTAGTAAATTTTTATCGGTATTTCAAATAAATTTGCATGTTATTGCGAATAGTCTGTTTAAACATTCTTCCACCGCACCAGTGAATTTCCCATTTTTGAACAGCATATAAAGTTTTTTAAAAAAGTTTTTTTAGTGCTTAAATTTCGCAAAAGCTTGTGATCGTTCTGAAAATCATATCATGAGAACCAGAAATATCTTAGTGGGTTGCCGAAATTTCATTAGCAAATTCTTTTTTCTCATCAGTTACGCCATATAGTGTAAGCTTTAGTAATCAATAAATGCTCTTGCTTAATAAATCCTTATCCAATGCTGTTTTATCTTAATACCCCCAGATTAGCTTTTAGCATATGGCTTTCATCATCGAAGAGCCATGATGTATTACAACCTTAATGTACATCATCTAATAATTATATATGCCTTAAATTCTTTAAGCTGAAATTGAATTAATTTTTAATCAAATATCCAATATATACATGCATAGAATCATATATCGGATAATCATATTTATATATGTGAAAATCAGGTGTATAACAACTTTCTAAACATTTTCACTAATAAGGCGCCCCCACACGGAGTGTAGGTTTTAAATAGATTTTCACAGCTTCTTAGATGTAAATGTTAGAAATTTAACGAGAATTATTTTGGCTTAAATTATTTCAGACAAATATAATTACTGGATGACATAATTTCAGTCATTACGTCATGGTTGAAAAATTATTTATAAAACCATGCGAAGAACTCGCATTAAATTTCTAATATTTAAATACATACAAAACACATTATTCCAGGTGATTCTCAAAAAGGATGTATTTTAATGTTTCTTATTCATCAAACGGGCCTTATGGGAGAAACGACTGCAATTTTTTTTTTCCTAGAAAAGTGAACCACTTTCAGTCAAACTTTAATTATGATTGTTTCAAGATTGAATTTTTATTTAATTCTAAATTTTATCATGATTTCTTGAAGTAAATATATATACAAAACCAAGTTTTAAGCATGCTTAGTGGTATTTTGGCACAGCTAATAAAAGCAGTTTCCCTGAAACCATCCTATAAGCTTTATATTACCATTAGTGTACAATTCAGGATTTGGCTATTATATATTATAATGGTCGGGATGAATAAGAGGTCTTACCGTATCTGCCGTACAAGGGCATCACCAGGCCATTCGAACCTGGAAAATTTATATAGTAGGCAGATATGTCCCGTTAAGATCCAATTTTATTTTATTATAGACCGTTAGCCCCAGTCATTAGCTCGCGGAGCAGCAGAGATAATGTATATTTTATTTTTAAAGAAAGATAATAAAAAATAAGAATAAGACACTAACCAGATTAACAATACATAGAAACATTTATTTTGCACATATATAAAATTTAGAATTATTTTAGTATAATGTTTACTTTATAATTTGATTTACATTTTTAACTTTTGATTTTATTTTATAAGTTCGCACAGATGAATTTATATTTTATTAGGGTCGAGTATGAATAGACTACATAGATTGCACTCGAAAAAGAAAATATTCCAAATCCCTTATTTAACCCTAGGCCAAAAGTTTGCAATCAAACTAACGCCAAACTACCTGATATATCTATGTATTCAATGCAGCATGAATACGACAGCACAATACCGCACTGTCAGAAATATACATCTGAACAGCATGGTTATCGAGAAGAAATTCTCTCATCCAGTACAGGAATACTTAGTCTGTCTGGCGAGAAGAACAATAAAAAAGAAAACTCCATAGGAAGGGATTGCGGTCCTTTTTGCCATCTTACTATCCCATTCCATAGGCTAATGGAATGATCCAAGGAGCAGGGAATACCGTCTGCTTCCGATGGTCAGTAAGAAATGGGTCTTATTTTGCCCAAGTGTGGCATATATGGTGATCCTGCACGTAGCGAATCTTCATGCTACATTTACTAATTACACCAATACATCCAATCCATTGACCCAATTTAACTGCGAAAGAAATAACCTAAGATTTACCCTCCCTTAAACTAACATAACTTTACGAATCTATGCAGCAATTCACGCCTGACTTAAATTTAACATGATTTAATTAAAAGTTTAGTTTAATGTGAAAAAAAAACAAAAAACATAATGAACTCTTAAAAGAACGAAAAAATTAAATTAATGGAAAGGGATTTTAAAACTACATGTGATAAAAATAATTATTAATGATTTAATTTGGTCAGATAGGAATTTATATTTAAATATTGGAAATATTTATACTTAATGTTCATGAATTATATATATAGTTCTTATAGTTTGAAAGTCCATCCTTAATAGTTGCTTGTAATTTGGATCCCTTTGTTTCTAATTCCCACAGCATTTTGGGGGAGACCGGTATGCTGTTTGTCATTCTGTTAGTATTTATTCGGAGGTCCTTTACTGTAGCTGGTATAGTTCTTTGCATGATTTTATTGCAGGACCCTGATGTCCTGGGGTCCGCAATATAGGAAAATGATATTTCATTTCTTTTAGAAAAACTGAAGGGATTGAAAGTGCATCTTTTCAATCCCTTCTCCTTCAACTCTCTTGGACTTAACACATATAGCACACATTAGTTTTTATTTCCAATCTTTTCCCTTTTATATTAAACTCTCAGATTGACTGGACATCATGTCTTGATGATGATGATCTTTTCGCTGTGGTCCGTTTCCGGAGGGATTTTTTTTATTGGCTATTCTGTTTTTATTGTTTTTCTCTCCTATCTGACCTTTAATTACAAATTTGGAGATGCCCAAGGGCTAGTTTACTTAAGAATACTTAAAAATAATCATTTGCATTTTTAGTCTTTTTACACAATAGAATTAATTAAATTTTGAATATTTTTAAAGATATAATTTTATCTTTAAATCTTTAAGTTTTTGTTGAAAATTTAGTTTTAAAATACTTTTTTTTAATAAAGTTTTCTTTTAATACTTTTCCATCTGTGCGATTTTATATATATACGAGTTTAGATGACTTTTAATTTTTTAAAAACAAATTTTTATTTGCGAACTTTTATTTTAAATTTCTAATTTTATTTAAAGTAATGCACCAGCATGTGTGCCCGTTACAATATAATATCTGATTAAATAATGAGCTAATAGACGGTGCTTATATATTCTCATTCATGATAATATTTATATACAAAATATAATATTAATATTATTTACATTCTTTATTACTTTTACAATGCTTCGTATAATTACAACCCACTATTGTCAGTTTCGATAGCCCCAGCAATCTTCTTCAGAACTTCTACTTATATTTTCAAATCTTAGCAGTTAAGATTTGAAAATATAAGAAGTTCTGAAGAAGATTGCTGGGACAATTGAAGCCGTCAATAGTGGGTTGTGATTATAGGAAGCATTGTAAAAGTAATAAAGAACGTAAATGGTATTAATATCACGTGGATTTGGCAATGCAATAAGAAAGATAAAGTTACAAAATATAAATATGAATAGAAACTGGTATTGCTTACATTTTGGGGAGCCTGTAATTGACTTAGATCTTTGGACTGATTGAAACTCGACCAATTTTAGATTTTTTCAGTACATAAGTTTGGTTATTTCTGCATGTCGTGAATTCAACATCAAGCTCTAGAGGTCAAATGAATAGCATTTTCAGACTGCTCAAATGCACGTTCAGTATCGTGTGATGGAATCCATTCATTTTATTGCTCGTAGTTTTTTTTTTTTTACAACTAACTTCTCTGAGTATTCATTGCTAAGCTTGAATTATAATATTCCTGTGTAATATGACTTTCAATATGCTTAATATGTCTAGAGCTAATCATAATTTGCTGAGAATATATGTTGAATAATTCTGTAGGCATTGTATATATATATATATATACACAGTTTAGGCAAATGTTTGTATGGATAAAAAATGCTTGCGTTTTCTGATCAAACACTGTTTATAAACCAAAGCTCTAAATATTTGTTTGATTTGCAAAAGTTGTTTATGGAAGCACCAAAATCTTAGCAACTTGCTACTAATTTCTGCAGAGCCAGTGTTATATATTTAAATATAGATCTATTTAGAATCCATGTTAGCTCCACAGACCAGCTACGTTGCCTTTAAAATATAGAGCAGGGTATGCATAGTAAATGACTTTTTCAAGAAAACCCAAATGCAAGGTATATTACCTAATAGAATAGTTTAAGCCCCTTATAAAGTTCTCTGATTGGAAAGCAGATAATTTTGCAATTAAGTAAGATGGGATAAACATTTTAATTGCAGAACTGCTATATAAGTAATCAATTTGAAGTGCCACATACCGGCAGTACTCAACTTACGTAATCTTATTCTGTAACTTTTTGTGTAAGTTGAATTTTAATTTAAATGATGCAGAGTGTGAAAATTATGATACAAAATGATGTTCACGCAGCATGAGACATGTAATTATTGATTTACATATCTTATTTGTGTGTAGTTTATATATGCTAGGAAATTGTTTATATAAGTACAAATTTACATAAGGCAGTTTTAATATCTTCGGGAGCAAATCAGTCTCCACACAAGCGCTATTTTAACAAAGCACTCACAAAACTTATCTATATAGAAGCCAAGCTTTAGCTTATCATGCATACCATATGTTAATTGCGGGTGGATAAAAATAAGATAAATTTTCTCCTGTAATATTTGAATTACGTTTGTACGATTTGAACACCGTTTAAAAAAATCAGGCATATAATAAACTCAAGCCCTGAATATGCACAATAAGCGAAAGGTTGGCTTACATATCGATAAGCTTGAAGAACAAGTGAATTCACTTGTTCTTTTAAATCTTTGCTTACGGTGAGCGCACATCATGTATGGAGATTGATTTGCTCCCGAAAACGTTACAATAAATACTGTGCTGTATAAAAATAAAAATATTTATCAATGTATTTATAAGTCAGTTTTACATAAGTAGAGAATTGCATGTATTATCAAAAATTTTCTAAACCTCTTATGCAATAAAATCTTTTTTATTTTAAACTTATTAATTTTTTATTCTTTTTCGCGAATTTGAACCCCTGTTGCTTTGTATGCTGTAGGTAATGTCATGGAAACAGAAATTGCCCCTACAGACAATAATGAGGCTTCTTCAGGTGTTGGTTCCTCAGGTGGAAAAAATTTGCATAGATAAGTGAGTTGTTTAAATCGTATATGTATGTTTAAATAAGAGATTCGCTATTCCGCTAACTTTTTTTTTTTTTTTTTAACTGGATTTCTAGAGGGCTAACAGATGAAAGTGAAATTCTTAAATTTCTTCAGCATGGGACCTTAGTTGGGCTTCTTCCTGTACCTCATCCAATTCTTATTCGAAAGTATCAGGCCAATAGTGGAACTACAATGTGGTTTAGAACATACATGTGGGGTGTCATTTATCTCAGGTATGATTGATATTTATCTGTTCATAATTTTTACTTCTCTTTCTTTAATTAAACATTTGTTTTGTCTTTTTTTTTTTTTGCAATAGGAATGTGGACCCTCCGATTTGGTACGACACCGATGTCAAATTATTTGAAATTCAGCGGGTGTAGAATTAGATGAACTTCATTCCTTGCTGGATAAATTGACTTAAGTATAGAAACGAAGTTAAAAACCAAATATTTTGTCCGTCAATTATCATTTCCATTTGTTTGCATTGGATATTTTGTTACAACCTTTTAAATATGGACATGTTTTCATTATTGGTTATTTGCTTATGTGAACTGGGCGGCACATTCACCTTTGGGGCACAGAAGGTTTAATTACAATTTAGTCATTTAAAAAAAAAAGTGTGTTCACCCCCACCGTAAATTTACATACCGCAGGTGATTTTTCCAGGTGTATTTTTTTTTTCTCTCATTATCAAGTTGTATAAAATTTTCAAACGAATACTCTCGGCAAAAAAAAAAAAAACTATATTTAAAACAATTATACATATATAAATACTTACATAATTTAAGCTATACTTAATATACGCCAAAAAAAATTTTTTTTCTTTATTTATATTTTTTATTTAAAACGAAAAAAAAAAAAAGTTAGATACATAATTTAACTACTTATTGTCTAAAATTATGATGAATTAAAATTAATATATATAAATCATCATTGTATAAAGTTTATTTCTGACAAAAAAAAATATCAGAACATTCCATACATGCAAAGCTATAATTTGTTAGAAGCTTTGTATAGTTCCAATATTGATTTTCTATCTCGAATCACTACTGCTTTTGATGTGTCTGAGCATCTAATGTTATCACCTTTTCTAATATACAGATAAGTAATTATTGAATTAGATGATATAAAACTCAAAATATACTTACGTTTTTACGGATAAAAAATGTAGATCTGGTACGATATACACGGTTAACTATTTTGTTTAGATTAATAACTCTTGGAATTTATTAAATTCCCTTGAAAAAAATATTGATTAGCCATATTCCGCCAATATGCATTTGTTCAGAGTATGCAGTTGAGAAATAAGGCAAACCAACGTTCTTTATTTTTTAAACGATTTCAGGCATTACTATTAGTTAAAAGAGGTTTTGGCCATATATGCAGTTTCCATATTAAAAACCAGAGACATTTTTGTTTTTCAGCATCATTATAATATTGCTCATCTATAAAATTTCATATTTTTCGCTTTTATCAAATTCATTTATTTCCGTTTGTATCGAAACTTTAAAAGAAATAACAAAAACTGCTATACATCACATGATTACTATTTCCTATGCTAGCCCATTACTGTTATTAAAACAGGCAAAACTCTCCATACGGTAGTGCCACTCAGTGTCAACCAGAGTAAACAATGGATGCCAGAAGGCTTGTGCATAAAATCCCTATCTAGTGCCTACTCATCCACAAGCCAGAAACTAGTCTGGGGATATTAGATGAATAGGCACTAGATAGGGGTTTTATGCACAAACCTTCTGGCATCCATTGATTACTCTGGTAGGCACTGAGTGGCACTACTGTATGGAGAGTTTTGCCTGTTTTAAAAACTGCTATATATGTCTCATTAGTTTTATTTATAAATAATCCTTATTTTCTTTACGCTAAAATTATATATGTTTATGTGAAACTTTTTTGTTATATTTATATAGGTTTGCATATGTACACTTCTCCAATTTTTACAAAGAAGGATAAAGAATCTTAACAAATTCATTTCCCTCAGCTGATATTGAACTTTGCCATTCCTAAAAACATACATACTATAGAATTTTTTTTTGTATCTGTTGAAGAAACAATTTTCACAATAACTTAAAAATGCACATAAATAAATATTAAATGCTCCATTAAGGTCCTATGCCATAAAAACAATAAAATAGTAGCAATTTTCTCCATACAGTAATGCCATCTAGTGAAAACTACAATAATCGATAGATGCGAGATGTTTTCTGTATTTAAATCCCTATCTAGCACCTATTCATCCAATATCCCCAGACTAGTTTTTAGCTCATGGGTTTTATCAATGAGGGGCCTTGGATTTGCAAATAATGTACCTTAGATCCAAGGTTCTTCACTGATGAAAGCCATGAGCTAGAAACCAGTCTGGGGATGTTGGATGAGTAGGCACTAGATAGGGATTTAAATACAGAAACTTTCTGGATGTATTGATTATTATAGCTTGCACTAAGTGGGACTATTGTAAGGAGGAAATGGCTACTATTTTAATAGCTTGCACAAGGTAAAAACATGATGGGTTATGTGACAGTCTAATAGTTTTAAAAAATAATAAAGCTAATAAAATGTAATTATCAAAAAATAAAGAATTTAAATATGTTTAAACTTACTAACTTCAAATTTATTCATAAATTGTGCATTTTAATATGTTTTAAAATTGGAATATTTTTAATGTTTTATAATTAATTTCTATCTAATTATGAAAAGAATGAAGTATAGAAGTATCCCTATCGGTCATTATTAATAGACCTCTTTTCTTTTTAAATGAAAAGAAGAATCTTTCAACCATCAAAATCTATAATCTAGATAGAAATTAGTTTAAAGCCCCCCCCCCCCATCTATTTTTGCACATTTGCATTTACATTCAGATATATTGAAAGTAAATATAAAATTGACATCACAATTTTTCTAAGATTACCAAAATTATGATGACTGGTATGGGCGCCATGCCACTAGGCATATAGCCTAACACTAGGTTGAGAAGAATTTTCAACGATCTTAATGATAAATTTACTTATGTACTGCAGTCCCGTAATAGATTTTAAGACATAATCTAATGCGGACTCTACTAATTATACTTTGTTTAAACCAAAAGAACACCTAATTATTAACATTATAAGAGAAATTAAAAACACAGAGGCACTTAAGTATGGTTTAATTATTTATTATATTCTTTTTAATATTAATTGCTTTCCTAATTTCCTTTTTCTGAGCACTCCAACTGACTCGATCTGAAATTTAAGAAGAAAGACAAACATAACCCTTATTTCCATTCCTTTTAGCCAAAATGATTGGGACAAAAAAGAGAACATACAATGAATAACGAAATTCTAATTTCACAAAGAAACAAAATAGTACTCGCAAACTTAACTAGAGCTATTTATTTAACAAATTGAATTAACAAATTTACAGTATTGTAACTTAAAACTCGACCACCCTGAAGGCTTACATAAATAATAAAAGATCGGGATGATCAGCTATAATTAGCCTAGTCAGACTTTAGCACCTTCAGATACGATAATCTGGGTTCGCCTCCCCCATTGTTCCTGATCTACTGACAGTTACTCTCCTTTCTGGTAAGAAAAAGGAGAAAAGTGCGCATGATCTTTCCCTTCACAGTTTATATAGTCCCTGTATTTCTCTTATCAGTTCTTTTAATCTCTGTTCTCGTCTAACTAGAATAAATATGGCTCATTCTCTCGATATTTCTTTTTCCAATTAGCTTATTATGTTTTCCTGAATAAATATTACAATTATTTCCATTATACATATTTATGTAAATTTTGATTTTAAATTACTTCATTTATTTATTTACACTACTTCTGGAGTAACAATTACGAAAGTTATAATTATTCAACCGTGAAACACTACACTTCCGCCCCTTACTCCAGAAGTTAAAAAACATGTCTTTATTGAACATAATCATTCAAACGGAGAGGCTTTCTTTTATTATGTATGGGTCTAAATGACATGCTTTCTTCCGGTTTATGCTGGAAGTCACCCTCTTCTTTTTATCTCCTCATTGTGTATCTTTGGGTTAGTCGTTTCCTGAGGTTGTAGTTGAAAAAACATATCCATCTTTATTTCTTCCAATTCCTTTTTCCATATGTGATTTACATGTCTATAATTTTGTCTATTAACTCCAGTAATTTGATATATTTGTCTTGATATCACTTTCTCGATTGTTCCTTTTAACCATAGTTTATGAAGGACGTCTCCTACCCACACTAAATCACCTATTTCAAATGATTTCTGTATTGTTGCATCGCACACAATGTTTTGGGCAGTGGGACTCAAAATATCTTAGTTCTTAATTTCCACCCACATAATAATTCTGCTGGTGATTTTTCGGACGCCGTTGACGGAGTTGAATGCTGGTTAAACATAAATTCATGTAAAATTTTGTTGCATATCCACATTTTTATTCTTCTTTATACATTTCTTTACTTGTCCTATAGCATTTTCCACTAATCCATTCAACTCAGAATGGTACGGTGGTGTATACACATGTTTGATCCCACAACTAGTAAAAAATTGATTTAGTTCTTCGCTTACAAAACCAGCGCCATTATCTGATGTTACTACCTCAGGAAAACCATGTATATAAAATATTGTTCTTAAAACAGTTTATAGTTTCCTGTGCACTAGTATTTTTCACCAGGTGGCACTCTATCCATTTTGGAAATGGGATAGAGCAGATTATGGGTAAATTTAGAGTGGGGAATGTAAAAGAAAGTGGCTAACAGGTTTATCTGGGCTTAATTGCTGAGATATTCTTGACTTCGTTTAAGGAGAAGCCATAATACATCACATCATATCGCTTCTGTTGCGATGAGCATTAGTTTTCCCTCAGTTGGTCCAGCATGATCTATATGCAAACGTTCCCAAGCTTTAGATGCTTTAGGCCAGGATAGATACTTAAACAGTAGTAAACTTTCCATCTGACATGCTGAACACTTCTTAATGAATATTTCAATGTCATTATTTATTTGCAGCCATCAGACATAACTATGCTTTTGCACGCACTATGCCCGGATGCCCTTGATGTAATAAATTTGATACCTTATGTCTTCCTCTGTCTCCTATGACTATACATCCCCTACATATAGATAAGTGTCCTCTGTTAACCCAAAACCCCCATCGCTAAATTATTTGGTTTACATTTGGACCAACCTTTCTTAATCCAATTTGTCAACCAATGATAACCTTTATCTTCCTTAGTCCATCACTGTTTACAACCTCTGATTTCATACTATCTGCAATTAACTTCAATTTCACTCTCTATCAGCTCATTATCTGGTAATCTCAATAACGCATCTGCATGGGTAATTTCCTTTCCCTTCTTGTATTTTAAAATAAAATCATATGCAGACAATATGTTATGCCATCCCAACATACGTGGGCATAAATGTTCCAGAGTTGTACGGTCACTTCCGAAAATTCCTAACAATGGCTTATGATCCGTTATTATCTCGAAATTACAGCCAAATATGGATTGGTGGAATTTCTTCAGTGCAAAAATGATTGCCAGAGCTTCTCTATCAATCTGGCTGTAATTTTTTTGCCTTAGACAAAGTTCTGGATGCATATGCCACAGGACACTCACATCCTTCTATCGGATGAGCTAGGACAGCCCCTATCCCCCATTCTGATGCATCAGTGGTGATTCTAACATCTTGATCACTATCAAAATGTACTAACAGCTTATCTGACACCAATAAATCTTTAGTCTCTTTGAAAGCTTTCTCATGTGCCTCAGTCCAGCTCCATCTTTGTCCTTTACGCAATAATTCATATAACGGAGTTGCGACCATCGCTTTGTTTTAGGAAAGATTCAAAAAAATTTATAAGACCCAGAAAAGCCTTGTCACTCAATGGCCGCTTCTCTTTATCTGAAATAGTATGACCAAGAAAATTTAATTCTTGTGCTTCCCATACACATTTTTTCTAATACACATTTTTTCTAATTTAAGTTTTACCCCTGCCCTATTCAACCTCTCACATACTTTTAAAACTCTACCTCTTAAATTTCCACTAGATGTTGCAGTTATTTAGATATCGTTATAATATGGCATCATCCCTTCAAAACCTTGCAAAATTGTTTAGCTTCGCCTGAAAAATATTCGGCACTGTGGTAATTCCAAATGGCAAATGGTTGCCTTTATATAACCCAAAAGGTGTGGTTAGTGTTAGAATTTTAGATGTGTTATCTGTAACTTTAATCTGGTGGTAAGCAGAGTTCAGATCTAATTTAGCAAAATATTTTGCCTTCGATAAATTAGCCAATATTTCCCATACATTCGGTACTGGATATGTACCTTTATTCAGATATTTATTAACCGTTGTGCAATAATCTTCACATCTAATTTTCCCATCTGATTTGGTTATTACCACAATCGGCATGGCCCATTCTGGATCCTCCACCGGGTTTAATATGCTGCTTGCTACTAATGCTTTTAATTTGTCATCCATTTTTTGTCTTTGTTTGAAAGGTATTTTTCGCGGCTTACACATTACTGGTCTTACATTATCAGTTAAATGTCTTTCCACTAGGTTTTTTTTAATTAAGCTCAGATCTTCCGTGAAAAAGTTTAAATATAATTTTAAAATTTCTTTTTCTAACGAAATCTTTTTAACAATGGAAAACTATCCCCAGGTGACTAAACCATTCTCTCCCTATTAACGGACATTTTTTTCTCTACTACATAAATTGGCAGAATATATACCCCTTCCCTAAAAGCAACTGGAACATTTACTTTTCTAATTACATTTATTGGATTACCATTAACATCCTTTACTTTTATGTCCACTTTCTATATTTTAACGTTTGTGGTGCCTTTAGATATTTCTTTTTATTTATCTATAGGTAACAGCAAAATACCCGACCCACTATCTACTTCCATATTTAACTCAGTACCCATATTTTAACTTTTACCATAAATTGGTCTTGGCTTGGCATTGTTATACATTTCTTAATATTTGTTTCTTCATAATTATGGTCCTTTTGTCTATACTGCTGTTAAATGCCCTTTCATCCCACAGTTGTAACAGTTTTTTTTTCTCCACTTACACTTCTTTGCTAAATGCCACGTTTTCCCACAGTAGAAACACTGTCTTTTCCTTGGCCTTTTTGTTTTCGTGGTGCTTTTTGTCAATTTTTACATATTGGCATTTTTCTGGTCGGTTGTTTTCTCTTAGCATGTTGAAACCGCTTGAGAGCGTAATTTGTTTGTAAACAAACAGAATTATAATGTTACCAGGCTGTTGTTCTTTTTTTTTTTCAACTTTATAGTGCTTTTTTTGATTTACAATAAAATCATAAATAATGAAATTTATCTAAAATAAATAAAAAATAAATTGGATAAACCTTTTTTTTTTTAATTTTTATTTTCCTAAAATGAAATTTGTAATTTTAACAAAAATAAAAACAATATCATGGTGATGCAAATCAAATTTTAACATGAAGAAAAATAAATAATTTCTCGAAAACTAAAACATCGTGGCCATGCAAATTTGTAATTTTAATAAGAATAAAAAGAAAGAATTTATTCAAAACAACATCGTGGCCAAAAATAAAGCCAGTATTTTCGATTGGTGTTATGTCTTTACAAAATAATAAAAACACTACAAATAATACTTTTTTCTCAACTTGAAGAAAAAAAAACTTTTTATTACTGACTATTTTTTAAATCTACCCACAAAGTTCGAACACAACTGCGCCAATTTTGTTATGTCTTTACAAAATAATAAAAACACTACAAATAATACTAAAAATAAATGTTAGATATATTTGTCATAAATTTTAGTATAGTTTACAGATCTATAATTAGTCTATTAACTAATACATATATTACTGATTTCCCACAATTATCTTATTACAAAAACCCATAGGCTTACAAAATAATATTAAACCTGTGGTGGGCTGTACATTACCCTAGTCGGTACTTTTAACCTTCAGCCCTGAGTTGGCTGGGTGGCGTCCTATATTTCTGAGTGAATATAAGTTCACAAAAGTCCTTGCACTCACTCCGGCTCTCAGGAAAAGAATGAATCACTTTCTCCTTTTAAACTGTGTTTTAGTCTCGCGCATTCCATTGTCTATTAATTAAAAGTTATTTTAATTAATCTAGGTTTTTCTTATCCCCTCAGGAATTCATAATCTTTAATTATAGTTTACACAATTTTAGTCTTTTCCTTCTCACTTCATTTTAATATATTTTCTTCTGCCATAATTTAACACTCGTTTTTAGATAAATATTATATACATTTCAATTCTTTCTATTTCTTTATGTGCGCACATACTTTTCTATGCTTAGAATAATAACTTTTATTTTACCACGATTTTACTTCTAAAGTAATTTTATCAGCACTATTTACAGATATAACAATTGGTCTCGCTATTTATCTCACGCAAATGTGAATTTTAGCATGATTTCGTAAAAATCGCACACCTCCCCTTTGACAATTGATTAGTGTCACCCTTGTCTAGAGAAGCGGGGCTAAGTTTCCACAATTTTTATTACCTCATACTACATCATTGGATTTGGAAAATAATGACTTGGGCACGCGAATTTGAAGACTATTGACAGTCTCAATTACAGACACTCTCACAAAATACCGTAGCGAAATTTAAAATGGGATTGTTCGTAGAAACTGCATAACACAAAGTTCACCATAAGCAGCAGATACCTGTATCCAAAATGTTAATAATGGGATTGTTCATATAAACTGTGGCAGAATAATACGTCCTATTTCTGTGTTGTAGCATAGAAATAGATACCGTAGCTAAATTTAAAATGGGATTGTTCGTATAAATTGCGTAACACAAAGTTCAACGTAAGTGGCGGCATCCTCTGCGGCAGAATAAACATCCTATTTGCTGTAGCATAGAAATAGGTGCCGCAGACAAGTAAATAAACTATTTCTATGCTTAACCATTGGAATAGAACATTATATAGTGGTGTGGCCACTTAAACAGCATATTTGTGCATTTACATAGAAATTATGCCCTCAAGCAGTTTCAACATGGTAAGAGAAAACAACCTTCCCATCTCTTTCGGCCTTGTTTCTAAAAGCACAAGCTTGCTCTATTATTGTCTCATATGCTATTTGTTTTTTAATGGCCACCTCGTATGTCAAATCGGTTTCTGTTAATAATGTTTGGCATTGTCTTTCGTCCGCCATTCCCCACAATAACTGGTCCATTAATATCTGTTCAACGAAATCACCACAGTCACAGTTTTTTTCTAGCTATCTTAAAACTATATCATAATCCTTTATTTTCTCCTCTTTTGCCTGATTACAATTGCTGATAGCTAATCTGGCAATGTGTTAGATGGTCTCGGATTACAATAGTCTGTTAATTTTTTGATTAATTCTTCAAACATCACTCCGTCTGTTACTGACCCATTACACAATTTATTTACGATTTCAATACTGACCCATTACACAATTTATTTACGATTTCAATAACCCCACCTCCAGCCAGACACAGGAAGGAAAATTTTTTATCATTATCTGTTATGCTGTTTAGCTTAAAAAATTCTCTAACTGCACAACATATAAAGGCCATTCCTGAGGATTTTCAATCCCAAATTCTGTAATATTTTGCCCTAATGACATTTTATACTTTCATATAACTATTTCAAATTGTATATCTTTATATAAAATCTGCCTTCACTTAGCTCGTCAGAGACTGACAACTGCACCAATCTTGTAATGTCCTCGCTCCTTGAGCCAATATGACCGGGATAAAAAAGAGCATACAATCAATAATGAAATTCTAACTTCACAAAGAAACAAAATGGTACTCGCAAACTTAACTAGACTATTTATTTAACAAATTGGATTAACAAATTTACAGTATTGTAACTTAAAACTCTACCGCCCTACATAAATAATAAAAGATCGGGATGATCAGCTATAATTACCCTAGTTGGACTTTAGCACCTTCAAATCCGATAATCTGGATTCGCCTTCCCCATTTCTGATCTACTGACAGTTATTCTCCGCTCTGGTAAGAAACAGGAAAAAAGTGTGCATAATCTTTCCCTTCTGTTTATATAGTCTCTATATTTCTCTTATCAGTTTTTAATGTCTATTCTCATCTAACTAGAACAAATATGGCTCGTTTTCTCGATGTTTCTTTTTCCAATTAACTTATTGTTTTTCCAAATAAATATTACAATTATTTCCATTATACAGATTTATGTAAGTTTTGATTTTAAATTACTTCTCTTATTTATTTACACATTATATATATACTTCTCGAGTAATGATTACGAAATTTATAATTATTCAGCCATGAAAATACTACATGCACCATTCAAACCCTCTATATTTTATGATTAATAATTATATTCAAACACTTAAGGAATGGCACAAGTCCGTTGTTTGCTTGCAGCCATTGAACATCCCTTTTTATGAACACAAAGTTCCAACATAAGGTTCCTGTGTTTGCTTATTGTCGGAACACTTGATTGATCTTTTACCCTCCCTCCCCTGTTTGACTTTAAACTACACATACTTTGAACATAATAAATGAATTAAAATTATACAAAATTTTAATTAATAAAAAATAAAACCATACCCTCTATCTCAATTCTTCCAAAATAATAATCCATCTTTAAAAAATTCCACTCTACTGTTGAAACTTTTTATATAATTAAGTTAATGGAGTCTAGAATTCTATTATGCCAGTCAGAATAAAAGTTCTTTAAGAAAAGTTCATAGTTAGTTTGATCGATTAGTGGTTTCACTTTCTTCATGTAGATAAAGTCCTTATATGATTTTTCTTGAAGCTGTTGGTGTGAATCCTTTGTTTTGTCCATTGGTTTTTTGATATCCTTGACTATCTTGTTAAATCCATTCTTCCCATAGGTGAAGATCACTCGGATGGTTCTAGGTGTGGTTGAGAGATGTATTTCACCAAGGAAAGTTTTCAATGCCCACTAGCCGGAGAATATTTTCTTGGCACTGGTTAATATATTTTTCAATCTATTTCCAAGCTTTTTCTAATCTAAGAGAAAACTCCGTAATTTATGTTTTTTTCACGAACAGGATTCATACCTAGTAGGTTATTTTTAAAAGCATTTTTACACATCCAATTTCTGTCCTTTTATTGTCATTGCCTTTTTAATTAATGGAAAAATTCTGGATCAATTAGCATAATAGATTGACTCTAACAATATCTTTAATTACAAATACTTTTAGTATCATGAGTTGCAAAAATCTAATTTTTTCCTTCCCCCAACCCACGTTGTTCCAAGAATTACAATTAAAAAAAAAACTTAATGAAAACAAATCTCAAGATCTAATTTTATATTGAGTTATAATGGATTTAAAAAAATAAATAAGATGAAGAAATCCTGATTTCTTAGAGATAAATACAAAAAAACTACTTTAAAAAAGATTTCAAAATTTATTATTTTAAAATAATCTAATAATTATGCATTTTTATTAAAATAAAATATATGTACACACACATATATATGAGATGGCAGAAAATACCATCTCAATATATTGTTTATATTATTTTTATGGTTTATTCATAATGAACCTTGCTTTAAAAAATGTTTGGACGGGTGATTTGAACATTTTGTATTTGAATTTTTAGTAGCACTATGCACTGGGATATATCTAAATTCGGTCATTAAATTCATTGTAAATGTCTTCTATATCAACAGAAATTTTTTCCTTTCAGTATAAAAAAAAAAAATTAAAGTATCTTTTAGTAAAATCTCATTTTTTAAAAAAACAATAAATCATTTTTTTTTTGTTAAAAACTACAAAACATCTACATTCTGATAATAACAGGCATGTATAGCTTGCAAGTTTTTTAGATTTTTGCAAAAATGACCTAGCAGAAAATTGGTGAACCACACAGGACACTAGTGTAAGAAAGAAACTTAAGAAAAAAACTCGTTTTAAATTTCTAAAAAAAATTCTTTGCAATTTTCAGTGCTTTTTATTAAATTGTCTGGCAAAGCTGTCTGAGAAAAAAAAAAGCTCTGAAAAAGACTGCTAAACGATCGAAACTGTCAGACAATTTAATAAAAACATGAAAAAGTATTGAACTGCTAAGGTCATTAAAATAATAATGTTATTGATTTTGTTAAAAAGTAAAAATATTTTATATCAATTTACGATAATTCATAAAAAATTTAATTACTTGCCCCTAATTAATTTGCATATGCATTTTAATATATCAAAGCAGTAGTGATTTATAAGTTTAGTATTATTGCATTATCAAAAGACAATCTGTAATTAATAATAAGTGTACTAACGAAACCAAAAAAATCCTGTTGGAATTGGAAAAAAAGTATTTTCTTTTTTTTTTTATTTTAAAAATAAAAATATTTTTGTTGACATGTATATTATTGATTGTTATTTATGCTTTAATTAAGCGTATTCTGTTCAAATCATTTTAATTTTTACAAATATGTAAAATTATATTTAAAATTACTTAGTTTCGCTTTCAGAAGCACTTCTTTGTCAAAGCTAGACTAAAATTTATTATAGCAAATCTTTATATATATATATTCATTATAAATTAACAATTCTTTTTTAGCAGAATGCTGTTGGCATAATAAAATTTTAGACTACTTTTGACAAAGAATGCTGTACCAAAAGCCTGGACAAACAATTTTAAACATTAATGCCTTCCCACAAATTCTTGTGAAATATAATTTTATATTGCAGTTGAAGTATTAATGTTTGTTACATTCGTGGTGGCAATGGGTGCTTGTCTTTATCATGAAAGATAATGGATAGTCTCATCTGTACTATTTTCTAAAATGAAATCTGGAAAGTCAAAGTGCCAATATAAATTTATTCATGATAAAACGCTACATGTAACACCTTACCTTGACTCTAGTATGCAAACTCAATTGTGGAAAATCTTAATATCTATAGGAAGGACTGAACGGGTATTAGTTCAGATTCTTTATAACCAAGTTATTTACTAAATTACACGTAAGTAATACTTACTAAGGCTACAACCTCAAGAATGTGCATGTAAAAATGCGGTAGTAGGGATCTTTACAGGTCTTAACTACAAGCTTAGGATTTGGAAGAAAAGAGGGGAACCCTTCTTTACTTCAACCTACTTTCTATAGAAAGGCAAATATTGGTAATAATTTCACCAAAAGCTAATTACAATGATCCAAAATTAATTACAGTAATTTAACTGATTAAAAACAAATAACCTACAAATAGTAGTAAAACTAGAATAAGTAAGTAAACCTTTGGGAAGATTTAAAAGATAGCAAGAATGTATATGAAATCTTATTGGAAGAATTAGTGTAATATAAAAAAAGTCGGGTTTAACCTTCGTTAATCTGCTAACAACTGTAATCTGTGCAAAAATGTTTCATTTTTAACAGAATTAAACTCATCGTGATAATTGGCAATTATTCTCATTAATCATATGGAATATTCAAGTAATCAAGAAATACTTAATTACATGAATATAGTTGAATAATTTATTGCTTAGAGTTTTGAAGTTCCACCACCAGAAACGATATCTGGGCTGCAATCCATGAATCTTGAGCTCGAAATCTGGCGCTCTATCATTGCATTAAATTATGCAGATTGATTTCATTTATCTAGTTTTGTTGTGAATATAGTCTTTGCAGCTATCTGAATGAATTGCATTTGTCGCTCATCTTTTTGTTAATTTATCATTATTAAGTGGCGTCAACATTGTCTTCTGATCATACAAAATAGAATTTCTCAGAATGATTTGTTTCTTTGGCTTCTTAAATTATTTGAACATACATTTAGTATTATAAATTTGAAATCCATCTACTTTAGTGCTGTAATGTCATTTTCTTTCATTACTAATCTTTCGAAATAATGAATTAATCTTCTTATGATTAAAATAGAACAATTTCAACTGGTCATTTATAAATTAAATGAAAGTTCAGGATGATTTTATCTAACGTTTGTTTTCCATATATTCGATGGTTCATTTTCCTTACGTTCCATGGAGCTGGTTTTATCAAACTCTTGATTGTTTTCCTTATTCTCTACAGTTTTTTCAGCAATACGATTCAAAAGCATCTATACTTTTAATATCATATTCCAATATCCAATTATAACATTCATAGTCACACAATACATCACAGTTATTTTATAATTTCAGAATTCCTCTTCATGTTAGTTAAATAAAAATGAGAAAACATACCATAATAAAAATTTATTTCTACTATATGTATAACTTAATTCCCAAAATAATGTTTGCGATAATAGTATTTTACTTGTAATTTTATGTTAGGTTTATTTCCATCATGTAGAATTAAGTGTTTAATGCGTTCAAACTTTAAACTTTTCAAATACATTTATGCAATCAAGTTACTCTATAACATAATGTTTTGAAGGTTGTTATTTTCTTCTTCAGATACTTTTGGCCTAATCAATGATAATACTAGTATGGAAATCAAACCTCTTACCTTTAGATTCGTGACTATTTAATTCATAAGTATTTAAGGTATTAAACAATTAAATCTAAGTAATGGAATGGTTCAACGTATAATTATAAATTACTTAAATAATGTTTAGACAGATCAGCCAATCAAACAGCTAATATATACTATGTTTGATGTCATGATAATAACCAATTAATTAATTCTTCCGGGATGATTATTTCACAGGATCAAATATTGCTTTTCAGATGACAATGATTCTACAGCTATGATAATACTTTGTACAATAAATCAGATACTAAGTGCAGATCATTGATTAATACTGTAAAGCAGAGTTGTCTTAGAAAAGTCAATTGCTGGTTATATATATTACTGGTAATTTTATTTGCTGGTTTGCTTGAATATTATTTCAATAAACACATGATCATGCAAAACTCTGTATGTATTGCCATTCAGTGCAAGCCCGAGTAATCAATGGATGCCAGAAGGCTTGTGCATAAAATCAACATCTAGTGCCTACTCATCCAATATCCCCAGACTAGTTTCTGGCTTGTGGCTTTTGTCAGTGAGGAGCCTTGGATCTGAGAGCACTGCACATATATCTTAGGATCTAATGCAACCCTCCAGCAGCCACCTTTTATCTCTGCTTACCTACAAAACTGTGGGAAACACTATATTTTCAAGCCAAGCTCATCAGCTTATATAGTCATATAGGTCTGAACTCGGTTCAGTACCTATACATTTTGGTGTCTTTAGTTCTTTAATAACCATAGCCATCACTTCCTATTAGGCAGGATTGGTTTTAGGCCAATAAACATCACGATCACTATTTCTTATGCTTGCTTTTAACTGTTATTAAAACAGGAAAAAAACTCTCTATACGTATTGCCATTCAGTGGAGGCCAGGGTAATCAGTGGATGTTAGAAGGCTTGTGCATAAAATCCCCATCTAATGCCTACTCATCCAATATCCCCAGACTAGTTTCTGGCTTGTGGCTTTTGTCAGTGAGGAGCCTTGGATCTGAGAGCACTGCACCTAGATCTTAGGATCTAATACAACCCTCCAGCAGCCACCTTTTATCTCAACTACAAAGCTATGAGACTTAAAGTGGAAAAAAATATAATATTTTCAATCCAAGCTAATCAGTTTATATAGTGATCATGTGATGTTTATTGGCTTAAAACCAATCCTGCCTAATAGGATAGTGAACCTAAGACACCAAAATATATAGGTACTGAATTGAGTTCAGACCTATATGTATTATATAAACTGATGAGCTTGGATTGAAAATATTATAGTGTTTTCAATTTAAGTCTCATAGTTTGTAGTTAAGTAAAGATAAAAGGTAGCTGCTGGAGGCTTGCATTAGATTCTAAAAACTAGGTGCAGTACTCTCAGATCCAAGGCTCCTCACTGTCGAAGGCCACAAACCAGAAACTAATCTGAGGATATTGGATAAGTAGACTCTAGATGGGAATTTTATGCACAAGCCTTCTGGCATCCATTGATAACTCTGGCTTGCACTGAGTGGCAATATGTATAGAGAGTTTTTTCCTGTTTTATTATTTCAATATGTATTATTTCCAGCTTAACAATATGTGTGTTTAGCTTATATGTATTGATAAGTAATAGGGATGTTTTTGATAATGGTAGGAAAATATATAGTATTATTAGGGGACTGTTTCATATTTTTTTCTAATCAAGCAGATTAAGCTGCCACCACTTAACCTTGTTACTCCAATAATGTGATTTCTCATTATTTTGACAAATCATTATCTTTAGAGTGATGGCCCACTGTGAACATGAGCATACCTTTTTTAACTACAATGGTGGAAACTAGCTATTCAAAAACATATTTTAATCAAACTCTGTAAACATTAATAAGACTGGCTTTTAACTACAATAGAACTTAGATGCCTTAATTCTCTATTATAACTCATTATATTCTCATAAAAAAAAAAAAAATGGAAAATTAAAACCAAATGTGATATTAGCAATTAATTCGATCGTTGTTGATGTTACTTTAATATAGCAAAGTTAATTTTACTAGTTTGTGAATCTACATTATATGCTATTAAGCAGCAGAGATTTGCAGATGTTGTTGCTTGGATTGACCTTGTGTCTTAAACTGGCATCACCCCTTTCCAACTGTAAAATAAACAGTATTGTACTCCATCAAAAAATTATATTTGACTGTTTTCCCAACTAGAGATATTTCACCATTAAACATCACACAATCACTATTGCTTATGTTTGCTCAAGCTGTTAAAACATGCAAAAGTCTCCATACAGTAGTGCCACTCAGTGCAACCCAGAGTAATCAATGGATGCCAGAAGGTTTGTGCATAAAATCCTAGATGCAGTGCTGTCAGATCCAAGACTCCTCATGATGAAAGCCACAAGCTAGCAACTAGTCTGGGGATGTTGGATGAGTAGGCATTAGATAGGGATTTCATGCACAAAACTTCTGGCATCTGGCTTATACTGAGTGTCATTACTGTATGGAGAGTTTTACTTGTTTTAGAGATATTTCACAGAATTCTGTAAGAACTTTAATATTATTTATGACTTAAATGTAAAGAAGTCTAAAAGCAGCTATTCTTAGACTGTACTTCTAACTTGGATTCATGATTCACACCAAATTTTTCATTCTTCCTTCTTTGTCAGAGCTCTTCATAAAGTCAATGAAGTTATGATTTGACAGCAGATCTTTCAGTATTTCAATCATCCTGCATGATTTTGGCATGGTACTAAAATAATGGAGGTAAAGATTTCTGGATCAAAGCTCAACCAGACACTCCGATTCTTAAATGCCACCTGACCTGAACCATTAACTGTTTGCTAGAGTAATGCTACTTATTTATGCTTAGTGCTCAGATTACATGATGTTCAAGCACCGAATGGTAGGTTGAGCATCACCTGATCTAGTCAATTAACCAAACTGATTTTTTTAAAATTTTACTCAGTTGAGAATAAATCCCACGAATCTTTTATCTAAGGACTGCCATTTTACTATTGTACTAAATCGTGCACATTTATCTTTGATAACTTTCTACCGAAAGAAAATCACCGTCTATTTCCAACAAGTATCTCTTTTCCTTGATATTCTTATTAATTCTTCTAAAATTAAACCAAGTAAGCAGTTAAGTAAAACATTATTACATGAATTTAAAGAGTTCTGAATTGAAGCTCAACCAGTCACTTTTGGTTCTCAAATGTCATCTGACTTGAAATCCATTCAATTGAGTAATGCTATTTATACATAATTGGTTGCTCAGGTTATATGATATTTGAGCAACAAATGACAGGTTGAGTACCATCTATTCTAGTCTATTAACCAGTTCGATTTTTTTTATTTACTTTTATGCCGCTGAAAATAAATGCCAATAATCTTTATCTAAAATCTGCTGTTTTATTACTGTACTTCAACAATTTTCTACTGGAAGAAAAATATCGGTCTATTTCCAACAACTACTTTTCCTTGGTATTCCTATTAATCTTTCTAAAATTAAACCAAATCAACATTTAAGGAAAATGATACCGAATGAATTTCCAAGCTAAGATTAAACCTTTTATCTCTTTCATCGTCTCTATGAAATCACCAAGTTGAAAAATTTAATTCTAGTCTTGTTTGCTTTGTTGTTATATTGCAGCTTTCAGTTAAACCTGTTCTACATGAAAATTGACATAAGTACCTCAAAATTATCAATAAATCATGGGGGAGGGGGGAAATATGCTTTGTCTGTGTTCATTGCAATTTTGTAATGCTTAGTCCATACTTTCAAATATGTACTTTTAACCTGTACCACTGCCAACAATCTTATACCTAATGTTATGGCACTCTACATGCAACCTTTTTAACAACTACACTATATTATATCAATGAATGATATATGACGATCTGAACTATGAATTTGAGTCATGGACCCTCAAAAACGTTAAGCAACCTTTTTAACAACTACACTATATTATATCAATGAATGATATATGACGATCTGAACTATGAATTTGAGTCATGGACCCTCAAAAACGTTAAGCCGATAAACTTTAATACTAATTTATATCTACTCTAATTAACAATTATAAATAAGTGTTTTTTTGTTGTACATAATAGTGAGAAGTAAAACTATATTAATCAATGTTCCAATTTTTTCCCCAAAGAATTAATGAATATCTTTATAGTCTCAAATCACTTAACCCATTCCAGAAAACCTACACTCTTCAATCATTTAACCATTTCGATGTCATTATATCAATTACGACTTTCTTAATTTATTGCTTTCATTATGCTGATAACAATGGAGCTGGATGCCAGATCTGCAGTGTCCATTGTTTCAAAAAATACTTTAACTATTACTACTAAAAGAAATAATTAACACCTGCAACTTAGCAGTAGGATCATTATTGATTGTAGATCAGTTAGGATGTTTTCTGACAAAGTAAAATGTTAGACACCTTATTTTGTTAGGTAATAAATAACAATTGACATTAACATTTACACAACTTCACCATTCTGTTTCATGACTTCAGTAATTATTTTCATTCTCAACCCCAGACTGGCTTCTGCCACCGGCATCATCAGTGAGGTGCCAGGATATTTAAGTATTAGATTAAAAACACCAGGACAAGCCCAGAACTTTATCCAATGTATAACCACCAAGTAGAAACTCTGAAATTTTGAGACATTCATGTTCTCCAATCTAGCTATCCAACTTAATAGCCACATGGGACTGAACCAAGTTCAGATGCACCATATATTAACAGCTTTAGCAATACAAAATCACCAGGCCCAATAGCAAAAAAAAAAAAAATCAAGTCTGATGTCACATGATCCAATTTGTAAACAAGCTTTAATTGGTTCATGTGACATCTGACTTAATTTTTGATTTTATTTTTTGCTATTGGGGCTTTGGCGATTTTATATTGCTAAAGCTATTAATATATGGTGCATCTGAACCTGATTCAGTCCTATGTGGCTATTTAAGTTGGATAGCTGGATTGGAGGACATATGGATGTCTGAAAATTTCAGAGTTTCTATTTGGTGGTTATACATTGGATAAGGTCCTGCGATTAAGATTATCCTGGTGTTTTTAATCTAATGCTTGAATATTCTGGCACTTCACTGATGACGCGGGTGGCAGAAGCCGGTCTGGGGTTGAGGATATTTGCAAAGCTTGTTAAGAGCTTATTTTGCGAACTCTATATATAACATTTGTAAACACAAGCTTATTAAATTGAGTCATGTGACATCTGACTTGATTTTTTTTTTGGTGATATATATGTATGTATGTGAGTGTAAATTTTAGAAGATTTCAATTATATATTATTAAAATCATTCAATAATTCGTTTTCATATTTACCAATTGTCAAAATGAAAATATTAAATAAATAAAAACAAAAAGAGCATTCTATTTTAAGATTTTAATTAAAATATATATTTGAAAATACAGTTTTACAGAGAGAGAAAAACAAAATTAGTAAAATGTACAAAACTTGAAACTTTGATTTTCTACAAATAAAATGGAATACAATGATTTCCAACCAGCAAAAAAACATTGCTTGTCTGCTTTAACATTCTTAAAGAGTCTTTAAACAATTATAACAGTGAATAATGAGATTCATATAATAAAAACTTTTTAAACATAATTGGAAAATAGTTAAATGTTAATATATAATGCTTAAACAAAAATGTCTCCTAATACCTATCGTCTAGAACGGATGTTGCAATTTTTTACTCATTTATTTATTTCAACGAAAATCAAACTGCGGCATTTATTAACAAAAATTGATATTTTCACTTGAAACTGTTGATGAAATAAAGCAGATAAGGGAACTATTTGTGGATAGTGGTGACTGTCTCTATTTCAAAGTCAAATATTGCAACAACTGAGTAAATCGAGACACTAAACGGCAGCGCAGCCAGAACTCTATAATCGGTTTCTAGCTAAATAGTCTTGCGATAAAAGTTTTAGCAAAGAAATAGGTGTCCATTATCTATTTAAATATATACCGAGAACTTGTGATGTTTAGTAATAATAACTGGATAAAAAGATCTTTTATCAATTCTCCTGCTTTGTATGAAGACTCAAAAGAGGAAAACTTCATTTAATCAATAGCTGGCAACGCTGCTCTTCTAACAATTTTTGCAGATGTTCAACTTTCTGATTAGCTACTTGGTACAAGTGTTTCAGGTGAGTAATTGTATTCTCCTTCTTTGAAACGGTAGATTTGATTCTGCAATAACAAAAATATATTTACACAATAAATATTTTATCTCCAAACACATTTTGTATTAAAAATGAGTGTTATGTGGTGATTCGTATTTAAAATAGATTTTTGTAACAAATATCAATTCTCAAATATTATCACAAAAAATATTACTTCTAAATCTAAGCAATACTTAATTCTTTAAATCAACTATCAATTTGTTTCTTTCTGATTGATCCCGCTTCCCTTTATTTCCATTGAGAGGGGCATAATCTAAAACGAGTTTATCTGCAACCTGGATAAAGTTCCCACGGTGAAAAAAAATGACTGGTGGTTAATGCAACAGCGTTCAACTTCTAGCTATTTAGAAATCATGTCTATCTGAGAGTTGGGTGATATGAGAGATATGGTTTTCTGTACTATTGGTCCCCCAAAGAAAAAAAAAAAACTGCCAGTCATTCAATAGAAAAAAGCTGTTTAGATCCACTTCTTATCTGATCTATATTTCTTATATGGGTCCATTGGTAAAAAGTTCAGACATTCTGGTAATCAAAATCGAACAGCTATTCTGAAGCATATTGTTCAAAGGTAAGCAGCTGCTAACCTGTCTATCAAAACCTAATAGGAAATCCTCAGGTGGGAGGAGTGCCTGGGAATATAAAAATACTGATAGCGTTAAATTTGGACTACAGGGTTAACGAGGCATTGAGCCCAATCATATAATGTCCTTTCAAAATTTCCTTTGAGAATCTACATGCATCAAAGCTAGCACAAACACCCAGATGTTGATCAAAGTTAAGATTTTCAAGAGGAAGATGATAAGTCAAAAAGATTCTCCTTTTTCCATTATTGTGCTCAGATACATAGGTCTGGATTTGAACTGTTAAGGCACTGAATGTACAATAAGGAAGCCATCACCTGCAGTATACTAGTATATAAATCTTAGTGCTATGAAGATTATAGCCCAAATTCAATGGTGATGTGGCTGGCAGGATAGGTTCAATTGCTAGATTAAAGATGATTCGACTGTTATGGGAATCAGGTTGAAATGGAATAGTATTTCATAATATACAAATGCTAATTTGTGTCTTAAAAAGTAAAAATTTGAATCAGATAAACATGGATATTCTGATCTTAAACTATTTATCAAATAAAGCAATCTGTAATTATAATAACTTGGTCAAAATATTTATATCACTAAAAACTCGACAAAGAAATTTAATTTAAAAAAAATTAAATTACTCTAAAATTATATAACTGTAAAAAAAATTTTAAAAGAAGGTGTTACAAAGTTTACCTCAAAAGAACTTCCTCCATTTCAGCATCTTTAACCCTTTGTAATTCAAACAATTCTTTACGTGACCGCTCTAACTCTGCCGCATGGCGTGCTCGCAATTCCAAAATTTCTTCATACAATCGCTTTCCTTTGTTAGGACTTGAATTTGTTTGTGGACTTTCTTGGTGTAAAATTTCAATAATTTTTCTTTTTTCTTCTTGTTCTAATGTTAATTCCTACAACAACAAATAATATATATTTGACATAAACTAAAACTTATTAATAACGTAATTACAAAGGCAACAGTCAATAACATTAAAGCATGCTCAATTCCAGTATTTTACCTTTGACAGATAGTTATCATTTATATAAATTGCACCGACAACCCGTAAATATTGGACCTTAGTTGATAAATCGATTTGAGAAATATCTACGCAGACTTGTTTTAACAACTTTACGACAGTCAATTAATAAGTTAACCATTTTGTTAAGAAATACCTTACAGATATAACATGATTAAAGATACTTATTTTTGAATCATTCTTGTTGAATTATGTAGTGTGTGTGTATATATTCAAAGCTTAATATCAGCCAAATGCATCAACTGCACCCAATTGGGTCTTTTCCCCAAGATTGTCAAAATTGAGATTGTCAAAATTGATGTAAATAAAAATTATATTGAGGAAAAATATTTTTAAAAAAACTATCTTGTTTTTTAAATATTCACAGAACATATACGAGGGGGATTCTAGAAATAACCAGAATTTGGCAATAAAAAATTCTATACTTATTTTTAGGTATTGCAAATTGAAATGCTTTCAAAGTATAAATGCCTGATCGTTACAAACGAAATCTGAGCGAACAATCGCCGTTTACATACAAAAAAAAAAAAAATCTGCATTATCTTGGCATTTGTTTTCACTTGCCATGTTTTTTTAGGATGTGGTAAATTTAACATTTCTATTAAACCACTTGTAAACTTATGTTTTTCCAGAGCAACTTGCTTTGTAAGCTCTATTTAGGATTATAACTTTTTTCTAAAAAAAAAAGTAAGAAATTTCACATTATTCAAACTTTTCATCTGCTACAAAAATCAAATACGTGAAACGCATTATACAAAAATGTGCTAGTTGTGACTATGATTTCACATGATATCATTTGGCAGATTTATGCAAATAAGTCCCCGGAAGAGGTATCTAAAAGCAGAAGCATGTACTACAATAGACGTAGCCAAACAGAGAATGATTCCAGTTATTTTTGGGTACTCCCTCATAAAGTAAGTTACAAATGATTATAATAACTAGAAACATCTATTTAGCTTTTTTTTTTAACATTGAGTTCTATCATAATATTTTCAATACAGGTTTATATTATCAGTTATGAGTTGCTGCTTCTGCCAATTATTTTCATGCAGTGTGCATGCCTTACAGTTTTCAAGTTGTCTTCTACATACTTGCACAGTTTCAGAATATATATATATAAGTGCTGTGTTATCTTTTAAAAAAGTAAACTGCTTCTATATTGACTACATACTTTGTTCAAACTATTGTACTATTAAACCAATAATTTTTTAAAATTAAAATGTATTTATTTGTAAACATTATTTTATTTATTTATATGTAAGCCATATTTTTAGGAGCCCTGTAGAAATACCCAGTTGGGCCTAACATTCGCTGAATCTGGCCTTGTGTATAAATGTGTGGATTTATATACATAAATAATAATGATTATACTGCACTTCAAACGCACACCTGTGAAGCTATATTTTTAATTATGTTTTATTATGGCTTAGCGCTTTCGGGGCGTTTTTGCTTCTATATTCATAGCCTGTGTCATTCTCAATTTTGTGTTATCGTTAGTATATGAAAATATATGCAAATTATTCAACCAGTCCATTTCTTGGAAATTGAGAAGCAGGAATCTCGTCTATTGATATAGCCTTTGGGTCATTCGCAATATATGCCCTGAAAGCGCTAAGCCAGAATAAAATATAATTAAAACAATAGCTTCACTGGTATGCGTTTGAAGTGCAGTATAATAACTATGAAGAATTAGTGAAGTAAACTAATTATTACATAAATAATAATGAAATTTTTACCTTTTTTAGATTGTTCATTTCTTCATGCTGTTCCTTCAAAGCTATTTTCAGTTGATTCTTTTCTTCCTCAGATGTCTCATATTTTCGCTAATTAGTTGATAAATAATACAGATCATATATTTATTTTAAAGATTTAAAGCAAATTAATACAATTTTTATTAGTATTATCATTTAAAATTAAAAAAAAAAAAAAATTCTTTAACATACTTTTTTTTTAAATCTTAGTTTTTATTTTATTTTATCATTTTTAATTTCAGTTTTTCTTCTGTAGTTCGACCATATTATATGATCATTGTCAAGGATTGATTATTCCTATAATATATATATATACAAATATATAATAAGCCAAATGTTTCTTAGATAAATAAATGGAGGGGCTTGAACTTAGGATTTTTCAGTCTATATTCATCCTTCACTCTATCTCAAACAACCAATACACATGACCACACACATGCGAAAAAGATAAATGAACCCAATGTATGTATTTTGTGCAGAACCAATATCATCAGTTGGGTCAGATCATAATCTCCCATACATATATATAATCAGTGCTCGGCTTATATTAAGATAGCAATTCTTCAAACTTTAATCGATAGGCTTCAATTTTCTCATCCTTCCAACTATTCAACCTTCCATTTCATTGAAAAACCAATAATGGAACGCTCAAAGCCCTTGGTGGATTTAATATTTTAGTCATATTCATGTAGACATTATGTCATTCTAACCCCTCATATTATCGGACCATTATGTATTCATATATTAATAGGAGAGGGAAGGACTGAGCTTATTGTATATATGTGTGGGAGATTATGAACTGGCCCAACAGCACGAAATACATATACTGGGGATCATCTACCTTTTTTGCATTTGTGACGGTTGTTTGAGCTGGAATGAAGGATGAATATAGACTGAAAAATCCTAAGTTCAAATCCCTTTATTTACATATATATAAATATATGTTTTCAAAGAATTTCTATAAACAATAAAATGCCTGTCAATTATTACAAAGAAAGATTAATTAAATAAAATTAATATATAAAAATTAGAAAACCAGTTTTGAATAAAGTGTTAGGAATCTGGTGTAATTATAATAACTGAAGGATATTTTATATAAAAATGTGAATTAAAGAAAATATATTTTTTATTATGTTATTTTGGAAATTCTTGGGAGATTCTTTATATATATATATATATATTATAGGAATAATCAATCCTTTACAATGACTATGTAATATGGTTGAAAGTTTTGGAGGAAAACTGAAATAAAAAAAACAAGATTTGAAAAGAAAAAGTGTATTAAATAATTTTTTTTTTAATTTTTAAATATATTAATAGATCATGTTTGTAAAGAACATAGTGAAATGCTTGTTATTGATTTTATTAAATATTATATTTTAAAATAGCCATATAAGTAGAATTAATTATGACATGATCACCATTCTTTATGCTTGCACTAGCTATTTTTCACAGAGACAAAACTCTCCGTACAGTAGCGCCACTCACTGCAAGCCAGAGTAATCAATGGGTGCAAGAAGGTTTGTGCATAAAATCCCTATCTAGTGCCTACTCATCCAATATTCTCAGACTAGTTTCTAGCTTATGGCTTTCATCAGTGAGGAGCCTTGGATCTGAAAGCATTGCATCTAGATCCTAGGATCTAATGCAACCCTCCAGTAGCCACCTTTTACTTTTTTAGCTAACAAGCTAGAAACTAATCTGGGGATATTGGATGAGTAGGCACTAGAAAGGTATTTTATGCACAAATCTTCCTGCATCCATTGATTACTCTGGCTTGCACTGAGTGGCGCTACTTTATGGAGAGTTTGCCTCTGCCTCTGGTAGAAATAATTGTCAAGATTAATAATAAACTCTATTGAAAATTTTCGTTTTTGTACTGTTTATAATCACCATAAAGTTCAAGCTTTTTTTAAAACCTTTTGCAAATAATACATTTACATATGTTAAACATATAAAAATTACTCTTATAACTCCATAATATTTATGTGTACATTTTATAACGTGTAACTATTGTGTGAATATGTGCATATATACACATCCAAGTAAATGCTTATTTTCACAAAATCATTATGATAAGACAGACTTCTTGAATGAAAAATATTTTAAAGTTCCTCACAATAATATGAGAGATTATGATTGTCTGAAAAGAGTTTTTACAATAAGCAAAGATTTTGAACTGATCCCATTAAGCAAATTAGCATTTATTAGAGTGGACATAACCAGATTTTATTTAACTAAAAGAATTATTAACTAGAAAAGTCGTTTCTTACCCATTCTCTCATTCAATACTTTAACGTCAGTCTTTGAAATATTGGTATCTTAGTTTTTGATTTGTAAATCAAAACAATTTACATAAATATGGAAAGAAAATGTTTGGATTTAATACACTCAGCATAAAAATTAATGCCTGTTAAGTTCAACTTTCAATTTCTTTCCTAATTTTTTATACTAGAACAGAGTCAGTCTTTTTGAAAATTAGCATTCACAAGACTTGCTACAAATATAAGTTTACTTGTTTTATTTCAGTTTCGGATCTGTTAGCAAAGTCTTTTATTCTCTCTATTTAATGCTATCTAGTGTAAGATTTAATAAACGATGCTATATGATAGTCCTTATTACATCTTTATCCAATGCTGTCCTATCTCCCCAGACTAGTTTTTAGCTTATAGCTTTCATCAGTGAGGTGCTTTTTGGATATCTTTTTTTAACAATACACTTGGACTTTCTTGGATCTAATGCACTTTTATTCTAGCAGTCATTTTTTATCTTTTGATAGATTATCAAGCTACCAAACAAAAAAAAAAGCTCCTCCCCAATGAAATCCATAAACTAGAAACTAATCTGGGGATATTTGGATAGGACAGGACTGGATTAGGGTTTATTAAGCACTGCTGTCTATTATTTTCTAACATTTACACTAGATGGCATGAAAATAATCAGAATAGAATAATTTGCAAATGAATACCAATGTGTAAGCTAAGGACATATGATGTCTTCATGGTATTATTTTGACAATGTACAAGTGCGCCATAGTTAGAGTTGGAATGAAAGAAGTATTAGATATAAGACCAAAAAATGTCTGAAAACATGATACCATATTTTTTTCTCTAGTATGTTACAAAATGCATGATTTGTTTTGGGAGGGTGACATTTCAAAAAGAGGATTATAAATGGACATATACATAGAATAGAAGCAGAATATTAACTAAATGATTTCGTTAGCAAATATTTATGAAAAGTTCATTTATAGAGAACAGACTTGGTATTTTTCTTCCTTTTACAGTTTTGCTTAAAGGTTGGTGAACAGGAAGAATTTTCTTTATTTTTCCAAGATGCCTGAAATTATCACCATTTAAGATACTTCACTACAATTAAATCCGTTTGTGAATGGTTAAAGCAATCTACTGTGGGGAAACTTGGAAAATTGTTTTTTATGATTAAATATTTCCCAGGATAAAATTCAAGTCAGGATACAGCAAGAAATGTTACATGAAAATGCAAACTGAGGGTGAAGAAACAATTTCATTTCTATTACCTATATAGAATTGATAAATGTTTTCTTTGAAAGAGTCCACGAAGATCTACAAATTATCTGGCAGATAAATAAAATGACCCCTCTGTAGAATACTTTGTTCTTATTACACATAATGGCATTCTCGGAAGATTTATTTCTTGAATTATGTCTTTTTGAACTTTACGTTCATCATGCCAAAGAAACATTATGGAATTTTTTTAAATAATCAGAACTTCTGGAATTATTAATGGCAATTGTCAAGAAGTTATTGGACAAAATAATCTTTCGTAAGACTTTACAATTCTAACTCTTTCCATTGTAAATGAAAATATTCACTTTTAAGGCTCTATGAATCGCAGACACATGAAAATAATACTGTTAAAACTGAATGGTGATTGGTTATGCTTTACTAGTACTTTATCCTACCTTATAAAGAGATTGAAAGAATGATCATTTTATATATTAATAAAACTACCTGTTCTCACCTTCTCGCATACTGCTTTCTAATAATTTATTAATGGAATTTTTGATAAACAGTTGGGTTGTTAGTTAGAATCATTTTTGTTTAATTCATGGTCATATGAAATACACCCTCTACACTACAATAACTATAATGACTACATCAATTTGGGTGCCTTATGTAGGCAATCTTCTACTTAGAAAATGATCTGCTCGGTAGCATTTTAATTTACGTATGAGTAGATTTTTACAAAGTACGAGAGATACAATAAGTGAGAATAATATTGACTTAGATGTTGTATTTTTCAGGGGTAGACCTACCTAAGAAGTTTTAAAATAAAATCTAATCAATAGACAAAGATAAATGAAGGTACCATTAAAAAATAAAATTTTTGACAATCTTTCAAACAAATTCCTTATCAATACTTTAGATATAATAACTGTTTTAATAGCAAGACTGACAAGCATGGAGAAAATGTCATTAATAATCAAAGTATAGTAGTGCAAAAAGCCATAAGTGAATCGTTAGGAATTCACATCTTAAATAATGAGAGATGATATATCTATTTTACAAACAATAGGAACTACTAAAATGAATTGCAACAGGACGTCATAAAATGACACTGCACATCTACTCGTCACTTTTATGATCTGATTTCAAATGGAAAGGGTAAAAAATTTTTACTAGTTTTTAACAAGCTTATAATTTATTATTCTGATAGCCGATTCAGTCTAACCAAATTATATTGGTTAGTAAATGCGTATCTAGCGACTTGCTAGAGGGAAAAACAAGGTTGAAAAACTAATCAAACGTTCACCACGCAGCATAATGCTTCTACTCCACTGTCTCTCTACGAAGGGCTGCTCAAGTTGTCTTTGCCCTGCGAGTGGGCCATTTAAAATCTGTTTTATCTACTACCGGCTTTTATAAAAAGAGCATGAGAATATTATCACTTCATTCATTCTTTATTCTATCTAAAGAACTTAAAAGTTTTAACATGCAATTAACTTTAAATCAGTTAGCACGACATGTTTTAATTTTAAATATTGAAGCGTTTAAAAAAAATTTACATCAATATTTGTATAAAATATAAAAGTGATTGTTTTACGATTAATTTACTAACCTGAGATTCGTTCAACATTTGAAGAGTGTTCTGCTGAGATTTTTCTAATTCTTTAATTACCATTTCGTACTGACTCTTGACCAACCTGCAACAGTTATAACGGTGGATTCGCTTGATGAATAGTTTACTATAATTTGATTTATAAGCTAAAAACTTTCTGCACTCACAACTTTGACACCATCAACTTCAGTCAAATACATTCACGATTATTACTAATCATTTATTAGATGAGATTATCATATCATTCCTAACCCAAATACAAACTTTAAATCTCAATCAAAGATTAGTACATCCGATTTTTTTTACTAAACTTAAAACACAGGAAATAATTCAACTTCATCTCTCTCTTCCCACGTACTAATACTTTTTTAAATTTACAGTGAAGCTGCAATATATGCTATATTTTGTTTCAAGCTCTCCTCACACACATCATGCTTAAGCATATAAGAGCTCATTTTATTGACAAACATTGATTAGATTAGAATATGTATATTGAACTACAAGTGTAGAATACTTTTTAACACATATAACATAACGTAGATGCTTTTTTATGTGTATAATATGCATATATAAATTTAAATTATAATATAAACAATTTTTTAATAATAAAACGGTTATTAATAACAAATTGAGGGGACACATTTACATACATATTTCATTCAAAAAAATGTTTATTTTTAAAATAAAGTATAAAGCGAAATGATGTTGTTAAGTCGGTATTAGTTTTAAGTATCTTATGGAATTTTGGAAAACCTTTTAGCATTATGCTTAGAAAATATTTTATTATGCAAATACTGAATATCAAATTTAGAAAGGATAATAAAGAAGGAATAAAGTATATATGCTTTCAACATAAACCGAAGAAATTTTATTAATGAATGTGATTGTTTATAGCACTCCGAAACAGAAAAATGGCTACTGGCATAATTTAAAATTTATTTACAAATTTTATTTTTTTAAAACATGATCGCATATAGAACTCAGAAAAGGAAAATAGCTACTAGAGCATAGCAAAATGTATCCAATTTGAGAATTTTAATGTGTTTATTTACATTTCTGTTTGTTTGTTTCTATTTTTTTGGATAGTTCATATAACAAGTTCTGTATTTTGACACAGCGTACTTCATGGCTTCACAATATAATTATGCTTTGTATTTCACCAGACATTCTTGTAACATATGAAGATATATGAAAAAGTCAAATGATTCCCAAGATGCATTTCATGCTGAATCGGCTCTCTTCAGTTGATCTAGGACAAAATCTTTTACACATCTTCATCAGTTCAATATTTTTAAATGCTCATAAACTGTTTTCTTGTATGAGGAAAATTATCTTTCTAGGTTTAAAGAAAGGTTTAAAATATGTTATTGCAGACACTATAATGAAAACTTGTTATTGTTACTTATTTTTAATTAACTAGGGAAAGCGGATCTTTTGCCATCAGTAACACTGGTCAGTCTTAATTCCCTCTAAATTGTTCTATGACTTTGATTAAGATAAATAATCTCTCTCAAATGAATTGGATTGTTTCACAACAATCTCGATAGCTGTTACTTTCTTCTATTCTGTCTCATATTTTTAAGCCTTCCTAAAAAGTTCTATTTAAAGGCATTATTACTTATACCATTCTACTTCATGATCATAATTGTAATCACTACCAAAGTCTGACTATTATTCATAAAAAGAAATTCTTTTATTCAAAGATTATTCTAAAACTTTCGCAACATCTCTGATAAGTTTGTTTTAAAGAAACGCAATTTTTAAAACAATATAATAAAAATTGGGACATATATTGAAACAACAAAAAATAATTTGAACATTTAACCTCATTACATGAATCACATATGTAATAATAAATTTTACTAGCAGTATTTACATTCTGATTATATAGAAGGCAATCATCCCTTCTCACTGGCGCTGTTAAATCATGATGCTAAAACTGCAAGGATATTCTCACCCCAGCCACAAGATAGAACGACTGCCTTATTTTCAAACTTTTATTAAGCATCTAGAAGCGAGAGCGTGAATATATAAATCATTCACTTTAAATCCATTTCTTTTTTTAATAATATTAGCAATTAAGAAATATAATTTACTTTTATGCTAATATTAAAAGATGTTAAATTACGTAATAATCAATAAATTTTACTAGCACAGTGTTTATATATATCGTTAAACACTGATGTTAAAACTGCAAAGATATTTTCACCCTAGCCACAAGACAGAAACTTTGAGAAAATACGAACAACCGTCTTATTTTCAAATTCAAATACACTTCAATGAGCCAATATATAAAGCGTAAGTATATGACGAAAAAATGGATAAACTCCATTAATTATATATATATTGAGCAATGCTAATTTAATATTTATAATTATTAACTTCTGTTTGATAATTAAAATAAGGTTATTAAAAGTGAGATTCAGTCTCTAAGCTTGTATAATTGATTATTAGTTTAATAATTAATTACTAATGCCATGTTTTCATCTGGCTGATATATTAAGTTTACTCTGAATTTCCATCAATGCTGGCGAGAATAAGCTTACAACCATCAAAAGCTTAAAGAATAGATGGATCCATTACTTTTTTAATCCTTTGTTGTCCATAGAATGTTCTTTATTCATAGCCTGAGGGAGAGACTGGTTGACAGCTACGATAATTTAATGTTTACACATATATTGTAAAATGGAAATAAATATAAATCATTATGCTATTGTTTTTGCATATAAATAAATAATTAAAACTGAAAATGGTTATACAACAATTTAAATATTATTTAATACAAAAACTTTTTTTCTGCAACTCTCCAGTATAACAGATATTATTGTATAAGTTTGTTGTAATGCACTGTAGATATTCACAGTAATACGTGTGTTTCATTGAGAAAACAATAAAACATTAGTAAAAGAAGCATTTTTGTATTACGTAATAGAATATTTGTTATTATATAATAAAGAGAAACAGCTGCAAACACTAGACTAAAATTCAAATATAAAATACACAAATCACCTAAAATGCCAAATTATTCCAGCACACTTCCTGTGAGGCAAACACAGTCTAAATTAATGACATGCTGTTAATTTAGACTGTGTTCGTCACAAAGGAAGTGTTGCTGGAATAATTTAACATTGCAGGTGATTTGCGTATTCATATGTAGGTACGAGTCTCATAAATAATAATGACTAATTACTTCATTCTGGAATCAGTTATTCGTTGGTATTCCTTTCGTGTTGTTATGACTTCATCGTTCAGTTTGTTAATTAACCCTTCAATTTCTTGATCCCAATCCTTTTTCATATCTTCTTTAAGTTGCTTTTCTCGGGACTGGTACAACAATTCCTAAAAATAGATTACGCACAATGCAGATTGCTGTAATAAATGCCGAAATACAGATATTTATTATTCAGGAAATAAAACAGTTTTACCTGATTTTTTTTCAATTCGTTCTCCCATAATTCTTTTTCAAAATTTAATTTAGCAGTCAATGTATTCATTTCTATCTAAAATAAATACATATATAATTTATATTTAAATATTTGTTAAGATTCTTAATGACTAATCAGCGTTTAGACGAAACAAAAACTTTCTTATGTAAATCCGCTACTTTATACTACTTACTTTTTATCGCTTTCATTATTATATAATATGGCCCATTGAAAAGATGAATAGTTCTCTTTCCAAGCTGCCTTCAACGCCATCTCTGAATCAACTCATGTTACGCAGAAACATAGTTTAGCTATTCACCACAAAAATTTTAATATGTTAGCATGCCGGGAGCAGTTACGACATCAAATGTGACAGTATGTTTCGCACCTCCACGGATCATTTTCAATGCTCTTTGTAGGATCACGCAATTTTACATTACACTCGTGGCTTCACTGCCACATACAGGTGAATCATTTCAAATATTTCATTAATGCTAGAGCAATGTTCTACTGTGGGTTAAGATACAAAACACATTCTCACATACCAATAATACTACATAACTGATTCAGAGATGGTGCTGCAGCAGACAGTTTGGAAAGAGAACCAATCATTTATTTCACAGGGACACTATTTTGAAAATAAACTTTAGAATTTGTATTTGAATAAAATCTTAGATATTTTTAATTTCTAAATTTGATCGATCAACAACCATTTTTTTTAAAAATTAGAATGTAATTGCATAGTCAGAGAAATTTCTTTTCTGATTAAAAATGTTGTGAATGCCATTTAAATACTCACCTGACTAATATTTGGAAGGTATCATTTTATATCATGATAACTGAGGAAATAATGAAAATCTATATTAGAACCTCACTGAAGGAAACTTAACTCTTTGTACTAATTGTGGCCCTCATGTGTTTGGTCATCTCTTTGTACTAATTGTGGCCTTCATGCCTTTGGTCATCTCTTTGTACTAATTGTGGCTCTCATGCCTTTTGTCATGTAAATGTGATCTCCACACCATCGGTCATCTCTTTGTTTTAACTGTGACCCATATGCTTGATCATCTCTCTGTACTCACTGCGACTCTCAGGCCATTAATCATGCTTTTGCACTAACTATAACTCTCATGTCTTTGGTCATCTCTTTGTATCGACTGCGGTCCTCATGCCTTTGGTCATTTCTCTGCTTTGTGAATCTCATACCATTGATTATGTCTCAGTACTAAATGTGACTGCACACCTTTGGTCACCTCTCTGCTTTAACTGGGACAATGGTATTCATTCTTTAAATACATGTGCAGTCATTCTAAATCCAATCGTTTTATTTCTTATTTTATATAACTTCATTCTTTATATTTCCCAATATCTTTGTTTTGTTTTTTTTTTCCATTAGAAAAATATTCTGACTTAAGAATGATTACGATGAAGATTTAAAAAAAAAGTTAGCAAATGTGGAAAACATAAATGTGTCAAATGAATAAATTAAAATAAAATCTATACCCCCCCCCCCATCCCTATTTTTAGAAAGCAGTTTTCATTTTGTCAAATAAGATTAAATATTGTTTCATTTATTTATATCAAATATTAAGTTTGTCAATTATTTTATTAATAGATTTGGTATAAGGTTTTTTTTTTCCCAACACTTAATTATTTTAGCAAAAATAAAACATTTATTGTCTAAAACATTTGAATCAAAGTTTTTTTTTTTTTTGCTATTCTACTAATTTTTTTTATATTATGAGACAGAACTTTATAAGCAATGTACAATTTTATTAATAACCATACATAATTGCTCTGACTCGTTAAAAACTGGAATTCAAAATAAACAACAGATTTCTTGTTTTTTAAACCCAATCGTAAAGTTGTTTCTCTCTTTAGAAAAAAAAACTAGTTTAGATTAGAGATCATTGTCCCATCTTTTACAAATAAGCATAAATTTTAAAATAAAGGCTGATTGTCAAATATAGAATTGTTTTCTTTTAATCACTCCCATTATAATATAAAATAATTTATTAAAAAGCTGACACTTAGTGCGAGATGAGTAGAGAATGTTTCATAATCTGATTCCAATATATTTTACAGTACATCGTATATATAAATATGGGGAAAAAAATTTAAGGCAAAAACATTTTCTATAGCTTTATGATGCTTATATTCACAACATTAATTTCACTTTAACATAACCTATTATAATATATGATTTTTTCCTCTCTACAGTACAGGCTTTTTTATACCTGCACTCCAATATGTAATATATAGGGGGTTTAAACTCGGACTTTCACATGACGCTCATTTATCCACGATATAAAAAATTAAAACTTCCCACCTTTCATGGGAACTTCCATTACTAATCATCTATCTATTATTGCTCTGTGTGGGTTAGCACAGTGGTAGAATGAGAGGGGCATGAAAGATAAATGTTCCTGGATCGAAGCTCAACCCTGGTGCTCCCATGTCATATAACCTTTTTAGCGACTAACCATTCGACTATTTTTTTATCTTCTATTGTTTACTTTTCTCTCTAATGAATTTTAAAGACTTCTTCTGGTACTTATGTATTAGACCAGATTTTGTGATAGCCCAATGCCGTATCTTTTTCCAGTTTGGGGGGGGAGGGGAGGCCATATTAAAACGTCCCAACTACCTATTTTTATGTAGTATTGTGACTGGTTTATTATTTTTATGTACAAATTTATAGTTTTCATAGTGTTAAAAATTTGACTTTTTTAATATGGTATTATGCCGTTGCAAACACCCTTCCCCCCACTGGAAAAAGGTATGACATTTTGCAGTCACAAACATGGGCAGAAGGTCTAATACGTACTCTTCTTCTTTCTGTTTAAAGTTTAAAAATGAAATAATTAGACGTTTTTATTTTTGTTAACAACTTTAAAAAATACTCTCATTTTTCATTATCTAATCTACCGTCAATTGGTGCAAATGTATGTCATATCCTGCCCACAGCCATCTATAGATTGCAAGTTCCTCTATCCTGAGATATTTTTTGTTAAAACTTTACAGAAAGTAATATCCAGCTATCCCTTCCAAAATCCATTTATTAACCAATCAATGTTTGTTCATAATTGAATTTCAGAATATATAATCTGTTTTTCAGCAAATCAGTGAATAAGTAACTGTACGGCAAATTTGTCAAAGATCACATGATGTTCAAGGATCCTATATGTACACTGAACATTTTATAATTCCATTCATTTAATATGAATCAAGCTTTGTTTTTTTACATTACTCGGTTCAGAATTGACATTGCAGTCTTTAGCTGCGAGTTCACTGCACTAAACTGAGCACTGTGACATTGCAATCTTTAGCTGCGAGTTCACTGCACTAAACTGAGCACTGGATAGCTCTGCCCAAAGATAAATTGAGATAATTAAGCAACATATGATAATTGGTAGTGATAGCTTATCATTGTGTGCTGACCTTTAGCACAATTTATTCTAGTGTCTCAATGTTTAAAACTCTGTGCCGTTTGTCTCAGCAGTAAAGTGATCCACTCGAGAGCTGAACATTCCTAGATTGAAACTTAACCTATTCATTTAATATGATGTTTGAATGTTGCAAGGCCTTCTGAATAACTAACCATTCAATTCTTCCATTTTTTTTTTTTTTCATTTTTAAGGCTACGCTATTTTAATGAGTTCTTTTTTACATCATTATGATATATAATGAAAATAAATAAGTATTTACAAATCTAATTTTGATAAGTTTTAAATTGCGGCAATAATTAATTATAAACACACGTTTACAATATAAGGATTCAACTATTGGAAATTATTGCAGTCAAATTAGGAAATTGAAAGCTTGTGTGACTTAGAGGATTCACTGTCAATATGGCCTCACTTTTTCTATGGAAAATGTATAACAATCGTAACATTATTTTAAAAAAAATAATCGAATGGTTTATTGCTTGGGAGTTTCTTACAGAGTGTGACCATTGGAAGTGACAGAGCTGAGCCACAATCCATGGACTTTAAAGCTCCAGAATTCATTACTACTGTTACATCACAATCATATAGGACATTACGTGTTATATATATATAGCTTATGAGCAGAATACAACAAGGTGGCCAGTGGTGTTTATTTCAATTTTTTCACTATTTTCTTTAATTTGAGATTTCTTACGAAATCCTTGTCACTCATAGTATCGAAAATCTCAAAATCATGAAACAACTTTAATTATATAAATCGCCGTAATCAATATTAATGCTTCGCATATCAAAACAGAGCATCGCATGCAAACATTTAAAATTTGCAATGCTAGCAGTAATCCACTTTACAACATCCGACACCCATCCATCTAAGCATGAGGGATCAACGGACGTCAGATGAGCATTGCAATCTACTGTTCTTCATGTACAAAATAACAATGGCCAAAAACTAACCCAGGGAGATGTCAGAACTTATCATCTGATTTCCGCTCATTACTCCAATGCTTCTATAGACCATTTTTAAAGTGAAAAAAATAGATTACCACTGTCAAAGTGATCATATGTTATTAAGACAAAAATTTCAATCAAAATGGAAAAAGTTAATAAGAGAATACCTTATGCTGCTCATTGATTTGGTTCACTTGAAGCTGAACAGTATCTGCTACTTGCACTTTGGTATCACTCAGTTCTTGTTTCAAAGTCTCTATTTGCTTATCCTGTAAACAGAGTTGCTGCTTTAAGCCCTCTTTTTCAGACATCATCTGAGAGAATAATCGTTCAAATTGTTGACGATATGTCATATCTTCTGAACTGGAATGATGAGCATATCTTTCAAAAATAAATAAAAAAAGACAATGTAAACTTTTGATAAATTTAGAATTTTTTTGTTTTAATATATTCAAGAGCAAATCAATCTCAATACAAAGGCTGTTTTAACACAAATCAACGCACACTCACCCATAAGCAAATAAGAACAAATGAATTCACATGTCTTTGAAGCCTATCTATACATAAGCCGACCTTTGCTCATTGTGTATTATTCAGTGCTTAAGTCTAAAGTCAAGCGTTGGTGGCCTAGCGGTTAGCATAGCTGCCTTTCAAGAAGCTGGCTCGGGTTCGCTTCCCGGTCAACGCTTTGACATATAAAAATAAAAGTCTATTGTACGCCTGATTTTTTAAACATGGTTAAAAATGAGATAAAGTTTTTCTCCTAATATTTGAATTACATTTGTACAATATGAACATAGTTTAAAAAATCAGGCATCAATTTGCATTAAAACAGCATATGGAGGATGATTTGCTCCCAAATATATTACAATAACTACTTTACTGTATAAAAATAAAAATATTTATGAAAATTTTTTTTGTTTTGTAAGGAATAACTTTTTTAAAACTGACTTTGAGTACTTTATGATTAAATTGTATATATAAATAAGAATAATAGATGTTTCATATGATCACATTTCCTATACTAGCACATTAATTGTTGATAATAAGAATAATAGATGTTATCATAATACAAGATTATATGGGGGGGGAGAGGTAAATCACTAATGATTATTTATTTATGTTATGACTTGATGATCATGATCTCAAGTGACTATTAGAGTACCAAAGTGGTAGAGCAGAAGAACTCTATTCAGCTGGCCACATGGATTCTCTTTTTCCATTTGCCTCTATTAAGAATCGGTCCATAATTCTTTTGCTCTCCAGAAAAACCTTCTTATTATTAAGCCAAACTATTTAGAGCTCTGATTGCTAATAATAATCAATAAGTTTTAATGTCCATTGCCAAACACACTGCAAATCAATATATCTGCAGACTGCAAATCCATTGTATGTGTATGATATATATATATTTATATGTTGAATTAAATGTTTATATGGATTGTATTATATAGTAATGAGAAGATAATATCCATTAAATAGAAAAATACTTTAACTTTTGATGTTATTAAGAAACTATCAATTACTACTAATTAACAATTCCTGAGGTAAAGAAAGTTTTTCTCATAATAACTCTTGTTGGGGGAAAACTTTAAACCCAAGTTCTTATATATGGATTTAAACCCAGAAAGCTATTTATTATAGGTTTTCTTTGCCTCGGGAATTGTTAATTAGTAGTAATCGATAGTTTTTTAGTAACATCAAATTTAAAGTGTTTCTCTATTTAATGGATATTATCCTCATTTCTATATATATATGTGTGTGTGTAAATAAAATAAAATGGTCATTATAGAATAACCGTCATAATAAGAATTAATAAAATATAATGGTAATATTACATTTTATAAATAAATATAATGAAATAAATAAACTTATAAATAATATAGACAGAGACCATGTAAGATGAATGGTTGAAATAAGGAAGTGTGCTGAGGTGATGTGGAGAAGAGAGGCTAGAGATCAGAGAAGATGGATTAAACTTGGAGAGACCTTCATCTTACAGTGGATCAATAATGATTGAAAATGATGATGATGATGATAAATAACTATAATAAACTTCAGAAGTACTTTCAATTAATTTCTTAATCTTTTTCAACAGAAAACATTTAAATGGTTTTCAGTTAAAGAAGGTTAAGAAATTAATTAAAAGTAACTCTGCAGTTTATTATAGTTATTTATAAAATATATTAATCCCTATTATATTTTATTATTTTTATCATAATGCATATTGCGAGCTGAAATAGGTAGAAAATTCAAATGACCAATCACATGCGATGTGATATGGCTTCTCCTTTATTGGAGTTAGAAATCTCTCAGCCACCATGAAACCTGTTAGCCATCTTACCTTCCCTTTCCATTCTCCACCCTAAGTTTTTCCATATCCTACTCCATTCCATTTCCACAACTTCATCTTTGTCCACTCTATGACCTTTATATCTAGATCTCCCTTATCTTTTTCCAAACCCAGTATAAAAACCAAGAACCCACTTCCAGTAATACTTTTTCTGCTTGTAAGCATTTACATTCAATTAGCAGATGCCTAATATTTTCCATGCCTTCCTTACATAACTTGCAGACAAAAGCAACCACATTTATCTGTATATTCTCTAGTTGCTAATGATTCTATTTGAGCCTTAAACAATAAACTACTTTCCTTACTATTATTGTACATAAACTCGCACAATATTGTTTACTTCTATATATATTTAAACTCTTTTTACTCTCTATACTAGTTCTCCATCTCTCCACTCCTTATTCTTTATTAATGCATCTATTCTATCCCATTCCTTGCCACTATAACATTCAATAATTCTCCTAACACAATCATCCCATCTTTTGTAGAAGCATATTAACATAAATTCTTTATCCAAATCTTCTGCATATCGTAGTACCTTTCTCACCCATCTTGTTGCCTGCCCTTTACTCATAACTCAATTAAATACTATTTTGGCTATTCTCTTATTATCCATAAACTGAAATCTACTCAACATTTTCATTTTGCTTTTTGCATCATCTCTCATATAAAAAACTTGACATCCCATTTCTCTTTGAATTGCCTCCTTTGCCATCCACACATCTGCATCTAATGCATGTCTTTCTTCTTCTCTTTGTACTTTTTCTAAGTAATATAACACCCCTTTACTAACACGTAACACATTGTTACCATATGTTAACCCTGCTACTGCCACTCCCTTCTATACAATCTAGCTACATCATATTTATTATATGAAAACAATTTCTTTACTAGTCTCTTTCTTTTTTCTTGCTTCATTTATCAATTTTTTCTTCTATTCATCCAAGCAATTTCTGATTACTTAAGACAATTCCCAAATAGGTATATCTATTCAACCACTCTTAACTTTATATACCCCAAGTTTAATCCATTATGCTGCTCTTGATCAATTAGACTAATTACAACAAAAATAATTATATGAATATAAATAAAACGTCAATTTATTTAACTAATAATTGGCTAATGATAAATGAATAGAAAATTATATATTTATAGAGGGTTTTTTGTCTGCCTGTAAATATTGTATTATTATTATAATAGACTATAGTTAATTTTATATAAAAGAGATAGATGTCACTATGTATGCAATGTAGATCGTAATTGTAAATACATTTGAAAAGGGCAAAAATTAATATTTGCCGAAAAGAGCTTTAATGTGTATGATTATTATTATTATTATTATATACACCTAAACCTCACTTAGCGATATTTCACAATAGCAATCATCATCAATTTGTATCCACTACTTTGATTCACAATCGATTATTCACTATAACGATCGGGAAAAAAAAATTTTTTATAATTTTTTGGCAGCCATCTTGAATTTTGCATCACTGATGATGTCAGAGAATAATTATTTTAAAGTCATTTTACCCCCAAAAAAACTATCGACTTATAACAAATATAAAATAAAAGAAAAATAAATGTAGCGTATGTTTTAGAAAATTAGTACAGTTAGATTTTTTTTTCTTTTAAAATAAATTGAATTTTTTTTTTTCTAAAGTTGACTGATTTACGATAAGCATATGCGTTTTGTTACTCTGGTGTACAGTAATAAGTCTTTATGTTCAATTAAAGAATTTATAATTAAACATTGTTTTTTAATTTTAATAATTTCACTTAAGTAATAAACATAAATGTACTGTAATACAAATTTTAAAAAAATGCACTTCAGTATGGATTTTTTTTTCATTACGATAAAAAATTTCTAGGATATAAAAACTTAAATTAAAATTTAGTTCATTTTCTCCTTCTTTTTGCTGTACTGTATTTTTTAAACAGAGAAAATACACATTTTTTTTCCTAGTAATATAAAACTTTTCTTTTTAAATACTGTACAGTTTACACATATACACTGCATTCGATAAATAATTTTTTTAATATGTATTTTATTCCCAAGTTAGTGTAATTTTTTAGCTTTAGGAACCGATCAATTTTTTTCCATAGACCCCCATTATAAATATGTATTCTGTATATGATATTCTTGCTTAACGATGAGTTCTGGAGAACTAACTGCCGTTGCTAAGGGGGGTAAAGGTGTATATTATTGCTATAATATAAAGATACTTTATATTAAATCATATGATTCATTGGTAGTAGTACGAAAACTGAACCTACCATCTAGATGGCGCTGTTTTTCACAAAACACACATCAATATGTCTTAGCGGCCTTAAGTTATGGCTGATAGTACAAGGTGTTTTTTGAGCCATAACAGTTTACCTGAGGATGATGTATTCTACGATTACGTAACAAAACACTATGTCCATTGCATTACAACAGTATTCATCAAGTGAGCGCTCTTGAACTCTCATTACGGTCTGATTTGATGGTGGCGGTATTTGTAAGATACGAAACTCTGCAAAAATTCAATGTTGGATATTTTTTAAAAAGCGTAATGTAATTAATATTGCATATTAAGAAATGTCATGTTATCACACATGCTTCACTATTGTTTTGAAATGCTCAAAATTTAAAAAGGTTATTATTTTCGGCAAATTTTTTAAAAATTCACATGCAAATGCACGCTTATGCATTAATCTGTGCGAGAATAGTAAAATGTCATCTACAAGTTGTCCAAATATGTTTATTAAAATAAATCAATTGCCTGTCACAGAACTTGAAGCTATTGAAATTTTTCAAAGAGAAAATCCTGTCGGATGCGAGAGATAAGCATTTTGAAGTTATTTTTTTTTAAATTTTGGATTCCTATTTTCTTTTTTTTTTAATATTACTTTTGATGGCTACTGTTTTTGTTTTGTATGCCCCCCCCCCCAATGCTGTTTATTTAATTATTTTGATTCACAACTTGTCAAACGTTTAGTTTATTTTTCATTCAATAAATAATTTTATGGGAAACTTGTTGTTGTTGTTTTTGTTGTTCACATGATTATAAAGTACATAGGTAATATTTGATAAGTTTCATTAACAATTAAAGTAGTAGGTAATATTTTATTATACCAAAAATAAAAGAAGTGTTTAAGAGTTGATTCAAAAGGCCACACCAAAAAAAAAAAAATAATAATAATAAAGAACTGTGTGGTAACATAATAAAATTTTCAAAAAGAAAATCCAAAAAAAAGTCGCTAGTTAAAAATCAAAATAAACCTTCCCCGCCACCCCACCTCCCCCATTTGGCTTAAAAATAAAGTGTTCTTTAAAAACGAACTGTTTATATCTTTATTTTAAAATTAAAGGCCCAAAAAAATTAAGGAAGAACTTTTCGCTATCATATAAAGCTTTTTCTGTAGCGTAAAGATTTGAAACCAAAAAAAAAGCCTCGTAATAAATTAACCAAAAAAAAAGACAATTCAAAATCAAACCAACCCCTCCACCCTCTAAAAAACCAAGTGGTGGTTTATTCAAGAGTACCGAATTGTTGAAGTCTTTCAGCAAATCAAAACATCAAATGAAAAAAAAAAGGAGTTCAAAACAAACAACTCCCCCCTCCATTCCACCATCTAAAAACAAAGTGTTTGTTACCGTATTTTTGTGTAAACCAAACGACGAAGCGTTAATTGATAATTTCAAAGCAAACCAAACCCCTACACCATCTAAAAACAAAGTGTTTGTGTCTTTAAAAAAAAACGAACCAAAAAAAACGGGGTGAAAAAAAAATTTTGCTTTAACATAAGTAATATTATGTAAAGAAACCTACGGACAGTTAGTCGTTAATTTACAAACAAACCAACACCCCTAGACCATTTAAAAACAAAGTATTTGTTTATTAAAAACAAAACAAAAAAACCCAGATGGAATAAAAAAAAAAAAACTTTGGTGGTTTACCGTCGCCGACGAAAAAAAATTAAAAACTGGTTGGAAAAAAAAAAAAAACTTTTACCTTAATATTATGTAAACAAACAGACAGCCCGTGAATATTGATGTGAATTGGGCGAAAAAATGCGCCATCAGATGATAGGGTTCAGTTTTCATACTACTATCGATTCGTTTAAATATATGTAAAAGCAGCAAAATGGATTAAACTTCTTTCCATTTTTTATGATTGTCAAATAACACACGTTATGTATAGAGAAAGAGCTTATCAATATCAAAAAGCTTAAGGAATAGATGGGTTTATTCTATTCTTAATTTTTGCTACAGGTATTGTTTATTCATAACTTAAAGAAGAGTGATTTTACATATATATACTACTTAAAATATTATTAAATCTTTACGTGTTATTTAGAGAATATTTTAAAAATATTTCCTTATTGTCAAAAAAAAGGCTAATCTTGGCATTTAAAAGTTTAAAAAATGGTTTAAATAGTGTGTTTAATATCATTTCAACTAATTACATATTTACAGCACCAATGTTTATTTATTTGTACACATATATAACTTCAGATCTCAGTACTAAGCAAAATAGACAAACTATAAAGATTATATTACAATTTTTAAAGTTTGTCTATTATACTTATTACAAACAATATATATAAAAAGTGGAACTGTAACAGAGAATAAAGAAAAAGTTAATTTAACAACTAAATATACTTTCGACACATAAGAATCATAATCATGGTTTTGATGGCACTGTTTCTATGCAAAAGCACAGAAATATGCTGTTTATAAGGCCGCTCATATATCTTAACAGCCTGTAAACTGTTCAAACACATTTGATGTTGATGAAGTCAACACTTTCCCAACATCGCTAGCATGTAAACATTATCAGAGACATGTTGTGACAATCTATATAGACGTGAGTATTGAATAGTCAACAGCATATCATATGAGAGTAACTGTATTTGTTAATCACGAAAGTATAGCAGTCATTCTTGGATTTACCTGTTACAGAAGCAGATGCGCTGGCTTTCCTTCAGCAAAAATAAATATTTTACCCACAGAGAAGAACCGTGTTTGTGGTGGGATTATGAAATTAAGACGATGTAAAATTTATGAAATGGAATGTGAATCGCGTCAATGCTGTCAAAGATGTTCCATTCGTAATGGGACATGGTTTGAGGGTTGCTGACTAGATTTCTTGAAAAAACTACGCCTTATATATCATTGGTGCCATCTTACAAGAGATGAATGTTTACCAGTAAATTTTCTAGTTTGTGTATATATACAATTAAAGTTCCTTTTTTTGTTATGCAAGCGTTATTTTAAAAATAACGTAATAGTTTTTTTTAAAAAAAAAATCCAAAAAAAAACAAAAAACAAATATTTTCCAAAAAAAGTCACATTCTATGTATTTGTTTATGAATAAAAATAAATATTTTTGAACCCCCGGTAATGTTTTGAAACAAATAAATACAGAATATTTTAAAAAGAAATTAATGTTCTAAAAAATATATATATATATACTGAATGTTTTAAAAAGAAAAAAAGACCGAAGGTTTTAAAAACCAAAAAAAAAAAAGTTATATTTGTTATTAAAAAATTGAAATAAACTCATTAAAAAAAACACACAACAAACCAAAAAAAAAAAAAAAACAGTTATAGATTTATTATCAAAAAAAAAAAAAATAACACGGTAAAATAATCAAAAAACATCAAAATATATCTATATTTTCATTTTTAAAAAAGTCTGGGAATGTTTATCTATTGATGTGATGTGATGTATTATGGCTTCTCCTTAAACGAAGTCAAGAATATCTCAGCAATTAAGCCCAGATAAACCTGTTAGCCACTTTCTTTTACATTCCCCACTCTAAATTTACCCATAATCTGCTCTATCCCATTTCCACAACATAATTTTTGTCAACTCTATAACCTTTATATCTAAATCCCCCTTATCTTTTCCCAAACCTAGCATAAAAACCAATAATTCACTTTCTGTATAATCACTCTTTTCATATTTATTTTTCCACAACTTTATTATATGTACCCTTTCTGTTTTCAAACATTTACATTCAATTAACAAATGCCTAATATTTTCAATTCCTTCCTTACATAATTTACAAAATAAATCACCCATATTTTTCCATTTACATGTATATTCTTTTGTAGCTAAAGATCCCGTTCGAGCCTTAAACAATAAACTACTTTCCTTACTATTATCATATATTAACTCACACCTAATATTCTGTTTATTTCTATATATATTTAAACTCTTTTTACTCTCCATACTATTTCTCCATCTCTCTAACTCCCTAGTCTTTATTAATAAATCTATTCTTTTATCCCATTCCTTACTACTATAACACTCAATAATCCTCTTAACACAATCATCCCATCTTTTGTACAAATATACTGATATAAATTCTTTATCCAAATCTTTTGCATACCGCATTACCTTTCTCACCCATCTTGTTTCCTGCCCTTTACTCATAACCCAATTAAATACTATTTTAGCTATTCTTTTATTATCCATAAACTGCAATCTACCAAACATTTTCATTTTACTTTTTGCATCTCTCATATGAAAACTTGACCATCCCATTTCTCCTTGAATTGCCTCCCTTGCTGTCCATACTTCTGCATCCAATGCATGTCTTCCTACTTCCCTTTGAGTTTTTTCTAAATAATCTAATATCTTTTTACTAACATATAATGCATCATTACCATATGTTAACCCTGCTACTGCAACTCCTTTCCATATAATTCTAGCTACATCATATTTATTATATGAAAATACTGTTAATTTCTTTATCAATCCCTTTCTTTTCTTTGCTTCATTTATCAATTTTTTCTCCCATTCATCCAAATAATTTTTCTGATTACTTAAAATAATTCCCAAATAACTATATCTATTCACCACACTTAACTTAATATCTCCCAATAAAAATTCTACATCTTCTCTTTCCTCAGTATTAACCATCATTATATTTGATTTTTCTTCACTAAATTTAATCCCCATCTCTTTACCCACTCTTGCACATGTCCTCAACATAACTTCCATATCTTCTCTTTTTTCTGCACACAAAAATATATCATCTGCAAAAAAAAGACCTGACAAAATATATACTCCCTTACTACCTATTAACGGTATCTCTATCCCTCTTCCTAATCTTTCTATTGCTCTTTCCATTTCACTCAAATACAACACAAACAAAATAGGTGACATAGGGCATCCTTGCCTTAGTCCCACACCATTTTTAACTTTAATTGATTCTATATTCTCTAATTGATATATATAATAATTATTTTCATATAATTTCTTAATAATATCTATTAAAGCTTCATCCATTCCCAAATTTGCTAAACTTATCCATAATCTATTTCTATTTACTCTATCATATGCCTTCTCTATATCTATAAAACTCATATATAACTGTTTATCTGCATTCCTACTCATATCCATAAGTTGTGTAACTACAAATAAACTATCTCCTATACGCCTATCTAATCTAAAACCTCCTTGCATTTCACCCACTACATTATTCCCTTCCATCCATTTTACAACTTTACTAGCCACCATATACGAAAAAACTTTATATAAAACTGATGTTACCACTATCGGTCTATAATTATTCAACTTTCTATGATCCTTACCCTTTCCTTTAAATAATAACCTTACTCTTGTATTACTCCAACTACTTGGGAAAACTCTATTCTGTGCCATTTTATTAAAACAGGATAATAACTTTACTTTTGCCCTATATCCTAAATTCATTACCATCTCTGCTGCCCATCCATCTAAACCTCTTGCCTTCCCACTTTTCAATTTCTTCTCTACCTCATTTAGTTCATTTTCTGAAAAACTAATATTCCCATTACTATATTCTTTCCTATTTTCTAATATTCTATCATTCACATTTAACATCTTTTCTATATTCATTACATAACTATTTAAGATTCTCTCTAAATCTTCTCTAGAACTACACTCAGTTCCCTCATCATCTAGTAATACTAACTCTCTCTCCCCTACATTTCTCCTTTTAATATAATTCCAAATTTTTTACTTCCATCTCTTCCACTTTTATTAATATCCTCCAACAATTTACTATTCAATTTCATTCTCTCTCTATAAATATCTATTTTAGCCAACTTCTTCTTTTCTAAGTACTTTTCCCATTTAGCATTAATATCTTTTTCACTTTCTTTATTCTTAATAGCACACTTATATTCTCTACATGCTTCTTTCCTTTCTTTTACACTTTTACTAATTTTAATTTTTTTATTACTTTTATTCTTTTCAATATTCTCACCTAAAACCCTATTTGCAACTTTTTCTACTTCCTTACACCAATCCTTATACTCATCCCCAACCCACTCTTCCATTATTTCTTCAACTTGTATTTTATACTCTTCCAACTTATTCTTATCATTTACTCTCCATCCACATCTTTCACTATTATTTCTACTTTTATTTCTATTCTCCATCACATTACTAACCATTTCAATTACAATGAAATTATGATCACTAGTGCATACTTTTTCTTCATTATCAAATACCTTAATTTTCCGTATTTTATTTATTCCCTCTTTCTCTACCAATACATAATCTATTGTGTGAAATATATTATTTCTGGACCATGTGTATTGTCCCTCATAAATATTTAATAAATTTCCAATACTCAAATTCACTTTCTGACAAAAATTCTTCAAAAGCTGTCCATTTTTATTATCTACATCATCAATTTCTTCAATATGTCCATTCATATCCCCTATAACCATTATTCTCTTCCCCTTTTCTTTAAAACTTTGTATATCCTTAACTAAACATTCGTATATGTTACTATTCCACTCCAATATAATTTGACTATCTCCAGTAGCTATATAAACTATAGCCACCATCCATTCTTGTCTACCCAACCTTATTTCAAACCACAAGTGTTCTTGACATTTAACAATATTTAAATATTTTTTTGATATAACACCTATACCACCACCCCTTTTTTCTTTTTCTTTTCTATTTATACCCTGCCATACCAACTGTTCCAAAATAGGTTCTTCTTCTTCTCTTAAATGTGTTTCCACTACTGCTAATACCTCAAGCTCTTCATTTTCAATTATTTTATTTAATTCCATCCACTTTTCTGGTTTCCTACCACCTTGCATATTCAAAAACCCAATTTTAACAATTTCTTCTTTCCTAACTACTCTTTTATAAATTCTTTTAATTCTTTCTTCTCCATTACATTTATAAATTACTTTCTTACCATTAATTTTACAAACCCATTCCTTCTCCATATCTATATTTATATCAAAATCAAATTCCTTTTGCTTACTTCTTATATTCCATCCATTCTTTTTAATAATATTACAATTTAAAAACCCACCCCCCTTTATAAGTTTCCCGAAAAAAATTCTTTATAAATCAAACTCCCTAAAACTTCACTTCCTTGTTTTCCTAAATGCAACCCATCTTTACTATATAACTCTCTCTTTCCAATAAAACAATCCCACACATCCACAAACATAACATTATTTCTCTCACACAATTTTTTCAATCTCTCATTTATAGAACATGCCCTATCTAACAAATAACTCTTGTCAAACCTTGGTAATAATCCAACTATTCCTACTCTTCCTTTAATCATAATCAAATTCCTAATCAAATCTACATAATCATCCATTATTCTCTCTGATGATTCTAATAAATTATTAGTCCCCACCATAACATATACATCTCTACTACCTTGTTTTTTAACTTTATCTGCTACATCCCTAATTCTAGCTCCAGGCAAACATACTCTTACATACCTACTTCTATTTTCCCTTGCAATTATATCCCCACATTCTCTAATTAGTGGGTCAGTGGTACCACTTTAAAAAAACATTTTGTGGTTATTTAAATCCTATTGCCTCTCTGAGTCATTATATTCATTTTATAAAAAAAAAAAAAAAACAGGCAAAACTCTCGATACAGTAGTGCCACTCAGTACAAGCCAGAGTAATCAATGGATGCCAGAAGGTTTTTAGAGAGTTTTGCCTGTTCTAATAATAGTTATAAGCAAGCATAAGAAATGGTGATCATGTGATGTTTAGTGGTTTTTGTACAATAGACCAAGTTTCTTTTATCCTTCTTTATCATTTCTTTCTTCACAAATCACGTCAATAATATCAGAATCATAACTATGTCCATATTCCTTTTTCTTGACTACAATATATAGATGATTTGTTAAATTAGTTTTAGCATTTTTGCACATAAGCGAATGTTGCGACTTTAAGAATGTTGCCATATTCGTTTACATACAAAAAAGCTGAAACTAATTTAACCAAACTTATCTGTTTTATAGTTATGGACATGTTTCTTATCCAGAAAATAGTAAGATGATTTGTGAAGAAAGAAATGACAGAAAGAAAAAGATTAAAGAGGTTTATTGCCCAAAACGAACACATGATAAATCAGATTCCAATACGCGAAAAAAATATTTTTTTTTAAAAAAATGAAAAAATTTATAATTGTAATTAGTGCCTTTTTTAAAACCATGATAAAGCTTATGCATCAAAATTATATTCGACTGTTAAATTAATTTTATTCTTTATTTTCTGTTATGGTTTCTTTCTATATATATACAAAGTCACACACACATAAACATGAGAATATCACTGAGTTGACAGTTAATCTAGAAATTATGTACAAACAGCTGAATCATTTACTTCTGAATAGTCGAGATTACAGTAAGTGAGACAGTTAAAATATGAATAGTAAAAGATAAGAGATGAAATTCTATCCGCCATGTTGAAGCATCAAAATAAACTATTGAAGTTTTATAGAGGCAGAAAAAACAACAAATCCTTAAAATTAAGAGTACTAAAAAAAAAATTAAAAATCAAAGACTAGTCATCAACCTTCTCTTGTCAACTATTAATAAAATAAAACAGGATTGCTTAAAATAGGTATCTTAAAAAAGAAAGATATGCCAAAAATTATTATTTTCCTTTTTTCACTTGGTAAAAGATGTGCATAAAATAATAACTGTAAAAAAAAAGAGAGAAATGCAATTTCTAATTATAGATACTACTATTAAAAAAAAAGACACACACACATATATATTAACATATGTTTGGTCCTATTTTCAATAATGATCATCACAATACAACTTATTTCTACCTAACTGATGATATTTAGATAGAATTTAATTAATGCTAACAGCCTTGCAAGTTTTAGTGACAGAGTGAAGTAACAGACTTTTTGGTCTCTGTATTCAAGTTCAACCTTGTCACATTCGGTCCAAGAATGACACTTCCAGTGTTCGAAAATCTCATGATCTCACAAGCAATGAATTGTCAATCATTTTGTTCATATTAATTTGGAACAAACATTATGTAAATAACATCATTCTTTAACAATAAAATTTAAATACTATCATATCATTCACACATGCAAACATTATATAAAGTGAAACACACTTTTAAAAGCTAATTGCAGGATGAAGCCTATTCTAAGCCACCCCCCCCCAATGAAGTAGAGGGCAGAGGTCAACACAGACTAGTCAATCGCTGGATGGTGGGAATCGGAGAGATTTTTGCCTATCTCTGACTTACTATTGAGCTAAAAAGAGCAACATCCATTTGCAGACCAGTATTAGATGGTTTAGTAGAATTGGTTATGGGCTACCTATCTGAAAGACCAGTTCATTTATTTTCTAGTTCATTTCTCAAGTTCACCCAATATGGATTCGAATTCCGAATGCAAGCATGGCAGGTGGATATTCCACTACTGACTGCATCATGATGCCCTAAAAATATTTTAGAACCGAAAAAAATAATCGAATGATTTTATTGCTTAAATATATATACTATACATAACCTACACTTTTAAAGAACTACATGTATAAATAAACAAACTAATTTTACATATAATATCTTTAACAAAAGGATGGGTGCACATTTCTGGACTATAGAATTATTAAAATGTATTTTACAAAGAGGGAAAATCTAAATATTCGTCGAATACACATTTATTTCACAGAACTAATTAATATAAATGGCCAATTATTTTTAATATAAAATTATTTCAGTAACAATATCTGACGATTGCTTTGTTATTCATATAACTAGAACTAGTTTACAATAATTTTTGACTTTGTTTCCCTCCCCCCTTCAATTCTTTCGTTTACATTTAGTGAATCATTTTTGACAGACTATCATTACGGTTATCATTTTCAACCATTGTTAATCCACTACGCAATAAAGGTATGCCAAAGTTAAATCCCATTTCACCAATCTTTAGCCTCTCTTCACAGCATATCAGCAAACTTTCTTATCCATCCATCTCAGATGTGGTCATGTTCTATGTTTTTTTTACAATCGCTTGGCAACCGGTTAAAACTTCCACTCTACATTTATTATCATCTTTTCTTGCAATATGTCTAGCCCAATTCCAATTCTATCTCTTAATTCTTTCAATGATATTAATAATGCCCATTATCTCCCACCCAACTACTTTACTTCCGACCATTTCTTGTTATTCCCAATGTACATCTCTCCATACTTTGTTGGATGGTATGGAGATTCTACACTTTCTTAATCTAATCCATCCATCTCACATATACTCCCTTTCTAGTCTAACTATAATTTTTTTAAAAAAAAACAACACCTATCTAACAAAAATTTCCACTTTTTTGGACTTTTCTCAAAGACATTTCAAAACAAATGCTGAATTAACAGGAGTTTTGTTACCTTTCTTTGGCCAATTCCTGTTCTCGTTGACAAGCTGCTTTTCTTTCTTGTTTCAATTGCAGTTTCACACTTTGCAGCTGATTGGCATAACCTTCAACGGCTCTTTTTTCTGCTTCGGCAACTTCTTGCGTGTACTGTAATTTAAGTCTTTGTATTTCTTCTTTATGTTTGTTGATGATGCGCCGAACTTCTGGTTCTAATCCTTTTATCGTTAGTTCTTTTATTTGTTTAGTTTTGTCCTTAATCCACTTCTCTTTGTCCAACTTTTCCGATGCAAGAAGCTTATCGTGAGCTTTCTGTATTTCAACTTTATGCCTAAAATAAAAACAATAATTACGTAAGTTCTATATAATTAAAAATATAAGAGTTCAAAATCTTTAAATATACTTTGATTATTAATATAAAACTGTCAATCTTTTCTAAATTATTTAAAGATTTTAATTAATTTTCCTAATTCAAACCCAAATCATATACATCATTTGTATCTTCACAAAATGTCATGTATAAATCTTTTATTTTTATTATTATACATAGTGTGACCTGTGAAAAGGTGACTAGTAACTGGTTTTCTCTTCGAACAGACTGCACCACCATCTCTGAATCAACAAATGCGATAGAAGGTGATACAATTTAGCAATTTGTTACAAAATTTTCAAGGTAAAATTGCTGATAAATATCTTACCTTCAAGCAAATGCATCTCCAACAGTCCCTTATAAAGAAACAATGAAAAAGAAAGGAGTATTCTATCAATTGCTGATTGGCGAATATTTTTCTATCAGTAATAGTAATATACCCATTTACCAACCAATAATAGATAGGGGTATTTATGAATTGGTTATTTAAAAAAAAAGTGTTCAAATTTATTCAGCATGGATTTGAATCCAAGTTGGAGGCATGGTAATACATTACATAAATAAAAAAAGCAAAATAACAAACAAAATAAAGATGTGCATAAATGAAATAAAAAAGGAAGAATAGGATGCAAGTCCGTACACACAATTGAATAGGAAACCTTCCTCTGTTCCTGTTACAAAATTTTATTTAAAAAAGTAGACACTTTCTCTCCCTGTGTGTATGCATATATATATAATATGAATAATGTTTTGTCTTTCCAACATTTATTTATGAAATCTCATAACATATGATAAACGGATCATTATGTCCAAATCATAGAAATATTTCAACAGACGTGGATATAATTTTCTCTTTGCTTTTCCGGACATTTTAAAGCAATACTTTATAAAAGTAATAAACATACTTAAAAGATATTTAATTTCTTTTTAAAGCTGATTAGACTTAATTAATTTTTCTATCAGAATACAATTAAGAGAAGGTTCTCTGTCTACATAAAGTTAAGTAAATCACAGCTTACATAAACAATTGCCAACATACATAAAGCGCAAATACATTGAAAAATATGATGTGCGAGTCGAAACAGACTTGTCTCATGTGGTGCATTTTTTGTCGTGTGCTGTAATTCTTATTGTTAAAATATTTTCATAATTTACACTATCATTGACGGAAAACGCACATTTAAAGAAAAAATGGGATTTATGTACAGTTCAACTTACACATAAAGTCACAGAATGGGTCACTTACTACGTAGAGGACTATCTGTATATTTCTCTAATGACACATGCACTCACACATTTATTCTACAAATAACTTTTAATATATTAAACAGCAGCGGCAGTATTAATAATAATACATACCTCTTATAATGTTCTTTATCGAATTCATTTTCCATTTTTCTGATAAATAATCTCTTTTTTCAACTATTGTTATCAATCACTTTTGCATTTTTCCAACTTTATCCTTCCATCTACCTTTTCCATTCTTCATGTCAAATGCTTATGTGCTATACAAGGCAAATTAAATTCCAAACACAATGTTCAAGATACCTTTGTCCTGGTTTTACCTTTACTGGGCTGAAGGAGAAGCCTTTTCTCATTACCAAAGTTTCACTGTACCTATTTAAATTTCTTTACTAATACTTCTGCAATTGCGAACAGACTTTTCAAGTATTTAAAAGAAATAATTTGGTCTGTAGTTTATCATCTACCTACCGTACTTGATAATTTCATTTTTTCAACCTTTTTTTTTTTTTAAGTCACATTGTTTTCATTCCATACTTTTTAAAAAAAAAATCCCAAACAACTCTATTTAGCATTCGATTAAGATAAATTGATGAGCTTAATTTAACATTTTAACTTAGACCAGATAAAATATATACTATTGGCAAATTCTCTTGGGCTAATGTTTGGGTAGTAGTTTATAGATTACATTCTGCATATTAATATATATATATATCTAAATTTACTGTAAGTGAATCTTTGACATTATTTACCTTTCATCGCTCGTCTTCAACTGTTTCACAAGCTGTTGACATTTATCAGTCAGGATTTGCTTTTCTTTGATTAACTGCAACAACAATACAAATAAAGAATTATTAACAACAATACAAATAAAGAATTATTAATGTTCACAATATTTCATGGGATACATTAGTAATGTCAACATTTAAGAATGATGTAATCAATTCTTAACTATATTAATACCAAGTACTACATATTAATCTTTCACATGTATAAGTTTATATACATTGGGAAGTGATTCACTGTGATTTCTCCTTATACGAAGTCAGGAATCTCTCAGCCACTATGCCCAGAGAAACCTGTTAACCACTTTACCTTCCCTTTCCAATCTCTGCCCTAAGTTTTCCCATATTCTTCTCTATCCTGCTCCATCCCATTTCCACAATATAATCTTTAACTCCATGGCCTTTATGTCTAAATCCCCATTATCTTTTCCCAAACCCAGCATAAAAACCAATAACCCACTTTCTGTAGAATCACTTTGTTTCTATTTATTGTTCCACAACTTCATTATTTGTACCCTTTCTGCTTTCAGGCATTCCAATTAACAGATGCCTAATATTTTCTATGCCTTCCTTACACAACTTTCAGACTAAATCACCCACATTTTTCCATTTATATGTATATTCCCTTGTTGCTAAAGATCCTGTTCAAGCCTTAAACAGTAAACTACTTTCCTTGCTATTATCATAAATTAATACTCATCCAATATTCTATTTACTTCTATATATATTTAAACTCTTTTTACTCTCCATACTAGTTCTCCATCTCTCCAACTTCCTATTCTTTATTAATGCATCTATTCTTCTATCTCATTCTTTACCACTATAACACTCAACAATTCTCCTAACACAATCATCCCATTTTTTGTATAAGTATACTGACATAAATTCTTTATCCAAATCTTCTGCATACCATACTACCTTTCTCACCCATCTTGTTGCCTGCCCTTTACTCATAACCCAATTAAATACTATTTTGGCTATTCTCTTATTATCCATAAACTGCAATCTACTGAACATTTTCATTTTGCTTTTTGCATCTCTCATATAAAAACTTGACCATCCCATTTCTCCTTGAATTGCCTCCTTTGCCATCCACACATCTGCATCTAATGCATGTCTTCCTACTTCCCTTTGTACTTTTTCTAAGTAATCTAACATCCCTTTACTAACACATAACACATCATTACCATATGTTAACTCTGCTACTGCCACTCCCTTCCATATAATTCTAGCTACATCATATTTATTATATGAAAACACTGTTAATTTCTTTATCAGTCTTTTTCTTTTTTTTTGCTTCATTTATTAATTTTTTTCTTCCATTCATTCAAGCAATTTCTCTGATTACTTAAGACAATTCCCAAATAGTTATACCTATTCATCACACTTAACTTTATATCCCCCAATAAAAATTCTTTGTCTTCTCTTTCCCCAGTATTAATCATCATTACTTTTGATTTTTCTTCACTAAATTTAATCCCCATCTCTTTACCCACCCTTGTGCATGTCCTCAGCATAACTTCCATATCTTCCCTTCTTTCTGTGCACAAGAAGACATCATCACAAATAAAAGACCCGATAATGTATATACTCCCTTGCCACCTATTAATGGTATCTCTACTCCTCTTCCTAGTCTTTCTATTGCTCTCTCCATTTCTCTCAAATACAACAAAAACAAAATAGGTGACATAGGGCATCTTTGCCTTAGTCCCACCCCATTTTTAACTTTAACTGATTCTATATTCTCTAATTGATATGTATAGTAATTATTTTCATATAATTTCTTAATAATATCCACTAAAGCTCCATCCATTCCCAAATTTACTAAACTTACCCATAATCTATTTCTATTTACTCTATCATATGCCTTCTCTATATCTATAAAAACCATATATAACTGTCTACCTTTATTCCTACTCATATCTATAAGTTGTGTAACTACAAATAAACTATCTCCTATACGCCTATCTGATTGAAAACCATCCTTGCATTTCTCCCACTATATTATTTTCTTCCATTTTTCCATTTGCCACCATATATGCGAAAACTTTATATAACACTGACGTTACCACTATTAGTCTATAATTACTTAACTTTCTATGATCCTTACCCTTTCCTTTAAATAGTAGCCTTACTCTTGTATTACTCCAACTATCTGGAAAATCTCTCTTCTGTGCCATCTTATTAAAACATGATAATAGTTTTAATTTTGCCCTATGTCCTAAATTCATTACCATTTCTGCTGCCCATCCATCAAAACCTCTTGCCTTTCCACTTTTCAATTTCTTCCCTGCCTCATTCAGTTCATTTTCTGTAAACCTAATATTTCCATTACTATATGCTTTTATGTTTGTTATCACTCTGTCCTTCACATCTAACATCTTTTCTATATCCATTACATACTTATTTAAGATTATCTCTAATTCTTCTCTAGAGCTACACTCTATTCCCTCATCATCTAGTAATACTAATTCTCTCTCCCCTACATTCCTTCTTTTAATATATTTCCAAAATTTTTTACTCCCATCTCTTCCACTTTTATTAATATCCTCCAACAATTTACTATTCAATTTCATTCTCTCTCTATAATTATCTATTTTAGCCAACTTCTTTTTTTCTAAATACTTTTCCCATTTAACATTAACATCTTTTTCACTTTCTTTGTTCTTAATAGCACACTTATATTCTCTGCATGCTTTTATCCTCTCTTTTCCACTTTTACTAACTCTCACTTTCCTATTGCTTTTATTCTTCTGAATATTCTCACCTAAAATCCTAATTGCCATTTTGTCTACTTCACCACATAAGTCCTTAAATTCATCCCCAACCAACTCTTCCATGGTTTCTTCAATTTTTATTTTTAAATTCATCTAATTTATTCCTACCATTCTATCTCCATCTATCCTTTCTACTTTTATTACTATTTTCCATCACATTATTAACAATTTCTAATTTAAAGAAATTATGATCACTATTACATACTCTCTCTTCATTATCAAACACTTTAATTTTCCATACTTTATTCATTCCTTCTTTCTCTACTAATACATAATCTATTGTGTGAAATATATTATTTCTAGACCATGTGTATTGTCCCTCATAAATATTTGACAAATTTCCAATGCTCAAATTCACTCTCTGACAAAAATTCTTCAAAAGTTGACCATTCTTGTTATCTATATCATCAATTTCTTTAATATGCCCATTCATATCCCCTATAATCATTATTCTCTTCCCTTTTCTTTGAAACTCTGTATAAACTATTCATATATTCTACTGTTCCACTCCATTATAGTTTGCCTATCTCCAGTGGCTATACACACTATAGGTACCATCCATTCTTGTCTTCCTAACCACATTTCAAACCATAAATGTTCTTGATTCTTGATATTTACCAATATTTAAATTTTTTTTTTAACATAACTCCTATACCACCCCTTTTCTTCTTTTTTCTTTAAGGTTCTTCTTCTTCTCTTAGATGTGTTTCCACTACTGCTAGGACCTCAAGCTCTTCATTTTTAACTACTTTGTTTAATTCCAGCCATTTTTCTGGCCTCCTATTACCCTGCATATTCAAACATCTAATTTTTAACAATTTCTTCTTTCCTAACTATTCTTTTATAAATTCTTTTGACTCTTTCTTCTCCATTACATTTATAAATAATTTGCTTACCATTAACTTTACAGACCCATTCCCTCTCCACATCTACATTTATATCTAAATCAGCTATCCTTTGATTATTTCTTACATCCCACCCATTCTTCTTTCTGATAACACTGCAACTTAACCCCCCCCTTTATAAGTTTCCTGAACTATATTCTTTATAAATCAAATTCCCTAAAACTTCATTTCTTTGTTTTTCTAAGTACAATTCATTTTTACTATATAACTCCCTCTTTCTAATAAAAAAAATCCCAAACATCCACAAACATAACATCATTTCTCTCATACAATTTTTCCAGTCTCTCATTTACAGAACATGCCCTATCTAACATATACCTCTTGTCAAATCTTGGTAATAATCCAACTGTTCGTACTCTTCCTTTAATTGTAGACAAATTACTAATCAATTCTATGTACTCATCCATTCTTTCTGATAGCTCTGACAAATTATTAGTCCCTATCATAACATACATATCTCTACTCCCTTGCTTCTTTATCTTATCTGTAACATCCATAATTTTAGCTCCGGCAAGCATACTCCTACATACCTGTTTCTGTTGTTCCTTGAAATTATATCTCCACATTCTCTAATTAGCGAATCTCCTATCAATACTGTCTCATAGTCTACTTTTCCTATTTCATCCAGAACATTCTCTACAATCTTCTGGACTTTTTTATCTACTTTTTCCTTATCATTCCTACCCAATAATTCTTTTATATGCTCACCCTTCATCTCTAACGATTTTAATTTTGCTTCTACATTCTTTATCTCTTTCTCTATCTTACTTATTCTTTGGCTAACCATCTCTTTTGCGCTACTAATTTTCCCATCCATATCTCTTGTTACTCCACTAAAACTATACTCTAGATATCTTTCTCAATTATATTTTGCTCTATTTCTCATTTCTCTTTAAATTATCTACTTAGAAATCACTTTTTCACCTCTGTCTACATAACCATAAACCTGTTACATCCTTTGTATTATTTAAGCATTTTAGGTGATAAACCTCATCACATACAATATACTCTACCACACATGCCTTATTTCTTTCTGACAATTATATATGCATTGTGGGATATAAATGCAATTCATATTCCTTATTTTTCCAAGTCACCTACTCTATATTTAACTTTGCTTTCTCTCCTACTTTTCAAACCCCTTTACACAAAAGGAGAAAAACTTTACTTTCTTTCTATGGTGATCGATAAGTATGTGTCTCCCGACCTTAGGCTTCAAAACGTTATCTTTTTCCTCAAATAAATCACTTCCTTTCTTAAATTAAAAAATTCTTTAATAGAAAACTTAAAAAAAAAAAACTAATCTTATTAATGTTATATATAGAGCTCGCAAAACAAACTCTTAACAAGCTTTGTAGAATACTCCCAACCTTATGTACAACTTGGTTATAAAATTCCCTTACATTAACATTAGCACACACTCAACAAAATGATTTTTTTTTTTTACTTCTATATTTAAAATAGCAAAATCTAAACTTTAACAATTCCCAATCTTTCTAAATCCAATTAAATCTCTCTCTCTTGATCACAATTTTCTCTCCACTTTCAAACAATAAGCAAACAGTCTTTATAGCAATTATCTCAGAAGATTATTTGCAAAAGAACAATATAAACTTTAACTTAATCTTTGCAGAACAGAATAGTCATGTCAGCACAGCAAGGCATTGTGACTGAGTATATTTGAGTGTCTTCTATTAGCTCATTACGTAATTAAAATTTAAGATGTTTTATAATTGTGCCCCCTCCTCCCCATTCACATTATAAAGATTATCCCAAAGATATTCTAAACAAGTTTGATGATGAGTGTTTTCATTAAGAAGATATAACAGAGAATAGAATATATGGTAGAGATATGATAAGATATATTATAGTAGTTCGGAAAGAAAAATTTTCTCCAGAAATTTAAAAAGAGCACGATAAAATGTCAAATCGATATTTAATAATTTTTATTAGTCATTCATTAGACTAGAGATTATTCAATAATGAATAATATTTCTGTAGTGCAATTTTTACTACACCACTCTCACACAAGGTAGAGATTGGTGTCTATCCACTTATAACACTTTGTGGAGGGATACAATCATAAACATGTGACCAAAGACATGTGAAGAAGATCTATAATCCCCAAGTTTCACATTTTCATGCTGAACCAACACTCATCAGTTAACCCAGACCATAATCTCTTATACATATCTTTATCATTATTCAGTGTATATATATATAGAGACAGCAAATTACTACAATTTGATTGACCAGTGTCAAACATACAGCCCTCATAACTTTGACCCAAACCAGTCGATGGAAGTATATTATTAATTTTTATTAGTCAATCATTAGACTAGAGATTATCCACTTAAAGAATAATATTTCTGTAGCGTAATTTTCACCACACCACTCTCATGCAAGGTATGGACTGTTTTCTATCCATTTTTAACACCTTGTGTCAAAAGTGCATGAAAATGGTGTAGTGAAAATTACACTACAGAAATATTATTTATTAATGGACTAGTATGTTTTGTATATGAACGTATTTGTATTCCACAGACTGGTTTGTATAAACATTGCAAAAGTGGTAGCGATACAGTAGTAGTAGTAGTAAAAGAATAGTATTTGTTTTGACTTTTTTTTTTTTTTCTTGGAGATGGAATGGCATACCTGTGTGAGTGTCTGAAGATAATTATGTGCTAATTGTATAAAAGTTAACACATTAACAATTGCGAATATTATAAATAAAATGTCCACGCATATAAAACTGTACATGTAAATAAGATTTATTTTTGTAAATTCGCACAGATTTCTTCACTTTAATAACATTCCCACTATTGGAAAATTACTCTAGAAATTTGCTGGAGAGATCGTCCCAAAATTATAGATTAAATTTAGAATAGCATTTGTATGCAAATACAGCTAATTGCTTACAAATTAGATTGCATATATATATCATCTGGTAAATGAAGAGAGAAGAAGCAGTTAAAATGGTTAGACTGAGTTAAATTTAGTGTTGATTTGAAGTGATAATGATCAGCAGTAAATAAGGATCAATGGAAGACTAGTAGACCGACTAGCAGTAGTCTAATGTTTAAAATGGAATAGTGGCAAGCAAGAAGCAGTTACTTGTTTGTGTATTGAAAAGGTTATTACCAGTGAAGAGTGATTAACGGGAGTTTAACCAGACCGCAAGAGATAAATTGGAAATGGAGATGGTTAATATATTACGTATAAATTGTGTGTGCCAATGTAAGCACTGATACTGCGATCTTCAATGGATTTATTCTATATATGAAATTAGAAATGCTTATTTGTGCTTCAAGAGACATTTGATTTGAAAGCACAAATATAACAGGATTACTCCTGGGAGGACCAAAGACTATTTTCACCTGAGGAAAATGTAGCGTACGAATAATAATGGACTTACTATCTTTTTATCATCATTATTATTGATATAAATAAATTGTACTATATCATCATCATCATCAACCATTATCAATCCACTGCAGGATGAAGGTCTCTCCAAGTTTAATCCATCTTCTCAGAACTTTAGCTTCTCTTTTCCACAACACCCCTGCACATTTTCTTATTTCATCCATCCATCTCACATGTGGTCTCTTTCTGGGTCTTTTACAATCTCTTGGAATCCAGTTTAAAATTTCAATTGTCCATCTATTATCATTTCTTCTAGCAATATGTCCAGCCCAACTCCATTTCAATCTTTTAATTTTTTCAATAAGGTCAGTAACACCTGTTTGTTGTCTTACCCATACATTGCGTTTTCGATCTCTTCTTGTTACTCCCAACATACATCTCTCCATACTCCTTTGAGTGGTCTGAAGTCTCTGTATTGCTCTTCTATTAAGTGTCCAAGTCTCAGATCCATAAGTAAGAACTGGTAAAACACATTTGTTAAAAACCATTCTTTTCAAACACATAGGCATATTTCCTTTTAGTATCAAGTTATTTCTACCAAAAGCACTCCAACCAAGTTTAATTCTATGGTTAATTTCCTCCATTATGTTTCCATCTGTATTAATAATCTGACCTAGGTATTTGTAACTGTTAACTTCTTCTAATTCTTCATAATCAATCTTTATTTTCGTATTTTGAGCAAATCGATTAAACATTGCTTTAGTCTTTTTAACATTTATCTTTAGTCCTACTTTTCTACTTTCATCTGCTAACTCCTGCAACATTTCTTGCAGCTCTGAAGCATTATTTGCAATATATATTGTTTCTTTATTTAACTCCCTGACTGGTTTTTAGAGATCCTCAGGATGCAGCAGTAAAGTAAAATAATACCTTCTTTACACGTATATACATTAAAGGTCAGATTTATTTTAAAAAATAAAACATTAAAATTTCTATTTAATAATTGTGTGCACTTCATTTTTCATACTTGAAAATAATACAAGTAAAATCTTGCTTAATATAAATAAGATTTAATCCTATTCTGGTCTAGGATTAGTGATGTTGGTCTTGGCACTGCTGATGAAATATGTTCTCCTGAAATTAACCTATCATGGTCACCATTCAGAATTTACCATTTATAGAACACTTTATATCTATGAAGAAGAGAAAAGCTTCAGATAATGACAGAATTATAATCGATATCTTAAGAGAAACAAGTGAAGAAATAGAAAAATTCCTTGGCAAAGTTATATAACAAATGTCCCAATGATCGAAAATATGCAGTATTAACATTAACTTTTTAAAAAGGTGATAAAGAAGATATTAAATAAAGAAGATATTACAAATAGCAGATCTATAGTCTTTTATTAATTGTATACAAAATTTTTACCAAGATAATTACATTTGTCTACAGCGAACTTTGGATTTTAACCAATCAGAAGAATAAGCTGGATTTAAAGTCATTTTCGTAATGTGAATCATATCCAAATATTAATAGAAGTAATAGAAAGGACCATTGAAAATGAATTGTCATTATACTTTGGATTAGTAGATTATGAAAAGGCATTTCTTTGGTGATTGAAGCATTGGATCATTAAAATATAGACCCAGGATATTGACATATTCTGAAAAATATTTATAAAAATGCAACGGCAATGATTAGCTTGGCATAATTATATTAGGAAGATTAATAATGAGAAGGAAACACAATAGGGTGACTCTATATCTCCAAAACTTTTTACAGCAGCTGTGCAAGAAGCATTTTGTGGATTAAAATGAGAAGCTAAGAAAGTAAAAGCTAATGGAGATTAGATTTTGCAGACAATGTAGTTGTTTTTGCAAATAATGCTTCGGAGCTTCAGGAAATGTTGCAAGAATTATCGGATGAAAGTAAGAAAGTAGGCCTAAAGGTGAATGTTAAAAAAGATTAAAGTAATGTTCAATGAATTTTCCCAGAAGAAGAAACTAAAGATTGACAATGATGAGTTAGAAGTAAACAACTACAAACACAGCGGTCACATGATGGAATTAATCATAGAATTAAACATGGTTGGAGTGCTTTTGGTAGAAATAACTTAAAAGGAATTATGCCTATGGGTTTGAAAAGGAAGGTTTTTAATAAGTGCGTTTTACTAGTTCTTATTTATGGATCTGAGACATTGACACTTAACAAAAGAGCAATGACCTTAGTTTTCACATATTGCTATTTATTAGCAAATTCTTGCATTCTCCCCAATTCTTGCGTGAGCTTTAGTAATCAATAGATGCTAGACATCCTTATTCATTATACTATCCAAATCTCCCCAGATCCACTTTCTAGCTTATGGATTCCATCACTAAAGAGCTTTTTGAATTTTTCTGAACAATGATTTTTGACCTTTTGGATCTTTTCTTTAGCAGTCTTTTTTTTTTTTTTTTGCTTTTTGATATACTACCAAGTTGCCAACCTGAATTGAAATTTTTTTAAAATTTTTTTCAACACAAGCCCATTTGCTCGCAGTTATATATATCTGAAATCAGTTCAGTTTCTAAATATTATGGTGACCATACTATTTTATGTAACCTTTGTCACCTTTATTCTTTGACTGGAATTAGTACTAAACCAATAATACATCAAAAGGCCAACAAACCATTACATAACCACAGCTTTGATATATTGCTATTTTCTAGAAAATTATTTTATTCTCCCTTCTTTTTTTGCCATCTAGGGTAATCTTTATTAATCAATAGATATTAAGAATTCCCAATATGGGCTACTCATACTCCCCTAGGGCATACAGGAAGCTTGTCCAGAGGATACTGTGAATAACAGGTAATTAAGTATATTATACTATTAATATTTTTCAAAAAATAAAGTTATCAACATTTTTGGGCTATTCCGTGTTGGTACAGTTGGTCAGCCACACCAACAACATTTCAGATCTCTTTTGCGATATGGTAAACTTTTTTTCTCACTGCAGGGTCTGATAATTCAAAATGCCCAATTAAGATTCACGATAGGTGGTGGATAAATCAACTGCTATCTCTAACTGTGCATAGCTTCCCGTTTTTACTAGATATATATATACATATCAGAAGGAAATGAAAGAGGGATTTCTTTTTTTGTAAACCCTTGGAAAAAAATAACAAAGACAGTGGAAATTATAGATTTTTTTGATTCAAATGGCCTTTCATGGGAATTGGTACAATCTATTTGCACTGATGGTTCTCCCACTATGTCGGGAAAAATCAGGTACCACCACATATTGTGAAAACTTAATTACTGTTTACTTCTTATTATAATGAATAGGGGATAATGGCTAATTTACTAAAAGACAGGGGGGTACGGGAACCAAAAACATTGAGAATATATGCTTATTAAAACCCTATCCGGTGCTGTCTTATCCAAATATCTCCAGACTAGTTTCTAGCTTATGGTTTTCATCAATGAGAAGCTTTTCAGATTTTTTTGAACAGTGCTCTTGGATACCATTAATTCTAAATATCAAAATAATCCAAGTATACTTTAAAAGAACAAAATGGATAGTTTCTGTTAATGTTATATGAGACTATTTCAAGATTTTTTAACTACCAATCGATATAAATTTTATATCATTCAAACTCTCATGCTCAAATAAATCAATAGAGTACTACAGCAACCTGTTGCCAAGGCAACATTACAATTAAGAAATAAATGGAATCTTACTTCCTAATAGTAATGCCATGACAACAGATTACTATGTTTTATTGGCTTGTACCATGGAAATGAAATTTACATATAATAACCAATTTGCTTGTGGTACTTATATATATTTAACATTACCTGATCTATAAAAGACAGATGCTTTTTTATAGCCATTTCATATTCATCTTTCTGTTGTTTCAATTTATTTTTCATCTCTTCTTCAGCTTCTTTGGCTTGCTTAGAATTACTTTCACGTTGCTCAATCTTAAAAATATATATACCCATTTTAAAGCTTCATTCTATTATTCAAAAGTTAGTTTGCTGAAGTTTATATTTTTTCATACCAGCACTTTTTTAAAGCTATTGATAATTTTATTTTTTTCCTCTATCTCTAATCTCTGCTTCATAATAGTGGAAGTCACTTGAGAGGCGGTCTGAGTTGCTCGGCCTAATGGGTCAATAAGTTCGTTGGATTTACATTGACTGGAAACCTTTTCCTAGAAAAAGTATTACATAACACACACTTTTAAAATTTAAAAAAACAAAATAAAGCAAAAGTAATGCCCAACAGAAATGAAATTAAAATTATATAAATAAAACTATAAATTACTTCAACATGTCTCGCTTCTTCCAGCACTATAGTATCCACTCTATCAACTTCGTCCAAAAAACTCAGAACATTGCTGCGTAATAAATTTATCACAAAAATTACTTTAATAAAATTAAAACTATCTTGCACACAGATATATATACACATACATTTATCTGTAAATATGATTATGAATAGACATATATTACTATTAAAACTCAGTCAACACTTAGACAATCCCAATATACATAACAATTAACAAGCTCAAAACGTTGTCAAGGCAACCTCCTTTTAACAATAAAGGTGGAATCCCTTTATATATATATGTATGTAATGTAGAGATTGTTTTATCGAAACTGCTATTATAGAAACAGATACCACCTTCTATATTATTGAATGATAAATCTAGAGGAACCAGGGGCGGACTAAGGCCTAGGCAACCTAGGCACGTGCCTAGGGCCCATAATTTTTGGGGCCCGAAAATTAGGTTTTTAATTTTTAAATTTTTATAATTAATGTATCATGACTGAAAAATAGGCCCGGAATTACAATGTTGCCTAAGGCCCGCTTTAGACTTAGTCCGCCACTGAGAGGAACATATCAGTTACTGTAACACCAATTGCTATTAAATGCTAATAAATCATGAGAAATAAATATAATACATTAATAGTTTCATATCATTAAATAATAAATACTTCTACAAAAACATGCTTTCGATTATATCAAACAACTTTATCAATTGTATATTACTCACTGCATTATGGGAAAGCTAATTTGTTTTAATATTATATACAATGGAAAACGGTGGCACTTTAAACTAATTGAAAGCATGTATCTATAGTTATCGTTATTATTCAATAATATCAAACTTGGAAATTAGTACTAGGTTATGTTTATTTACATTACATATACCAATAATTTTAATAATCATATAAATAATTTTACAGCTTATCAAATAGATCACACCGAGAATATAAACCTATTTCACAGTGTAGTGTTTTGTATAAAATGGCAGACATGTTTGTGCACTCCAGAAAAAACTAGAATGTATTCGAGAGGTTGTTTTAGATCGCGCGCTGATAGCTGTGGAATTTAATTAAGGCATTGACATAATGGCAATCGACTATTCCAAGAGATATTTGCTGATTGCAAATATTTCTGGATAAGAGACGATACCTTATTGGACGGTGTATTAATTGCTACAGTTGTCAGCAAGCAATAGAAGACTGGGTAACATCTACGCAGGGCATCAATTAGAGGACAACTTCAGTAGAGAGCAGTCATGCAGTAGTTGAGTAACAGTATTGGAGTAGACGTCGGTTTAACACCAGCAGAGATATCTCACATTAGTGCTTGCGATTAATGACCAGCGCCCAGTGGAAATGTAGTTCATGGGTGTAGCTGAATGAGACCACAGCAGAGAAGAGCATTAGTTGCAGAGTAGGGCATTAGTTGCAGAGTAGAAGCATTCATTGCAGAGCAAGGCATTCGTTGCAAAATAGACCATTCATTGGAGAGCACTCATTGGAAAAGAACGGCGTGGGAATTGCGATTACGTAAAGTAGAGAGAGAGTTGTTGCAGACTGTTCACTATTCTGATTACTTAATAACATCGTGTCCTAATGTATATAGACGTGCATATGGATACTTCAATGGCGCAGTCGCATTCGGAACCTGTGAGTAGCGAATAAGTTTTGCATACAACAAGGTTAGCAGTAGACGGAGAAACCTGTTGAAAATGGAAATCCCAGTTAGTAGCAAGAGAAAAACAACACCAAGGAATAGCAACAAGGGTTTTTCTGGAGTGGAGGGAGGTATGTAGTGTTTTGTATAAAATGGCGGACATGTTTGTGCACTCCAGAAAAAACTAGAATGTATTCACGAGGTTGTTTTAGATCGTGCGCTGATAGCTGTGGAATTTAATTAAGGCATTGACATAATGGCGATCGACTATTCCAAGAGATATTTGCTGATTGCAAATATTTCTGGATAAGAGATGATACCTTATTGGACAGTGTATTAATTGCTACAGTTGTCAGCAAGCAATAGAAGACTGGGTAACATCTACACAGGGCAGCAATTAGAGGACAACTTAGAGAGCAGTCACGCAGTAGTTGAGTAACAGTATTGGAGTAGACGTCGGTTTAACACCAGCAGAGATATCTCGCGTTAGTGCTTGCGGTTAATGACCAGCGCCCAGTGGAAATGTAGTTCACGGGTGTAGCTGAATGAGACCGCAGCAGAGAAGAGCATTAGTTGCAGAGAAGAGCATTAGTTGCAGAGTAGGGCATTAGTTGCAGAGTAGAAGCATTCATTGCAGAGCAGAGCATTAGTTGCAGAGTAGAAGCATTCGTTGCAGAGCAAGGCATTCGTTGCAAAATAGACCATTCGTTGGAGAGCACTCGTTGGAAAAGAACGGCGTGGGAATTGCGATTACGTAAAGTAGAGAGAGAGTTGTTGCAGACTGTTTGCTATTCTGATTACTTAATAACATCGTGTCCTAATGTATATAGACGTGCATATGGATACTTCACACAGAACAAACAAGCCTGAATATACACACACACATACTTAAACTGCCACTAAATTTGTATTCAAGCTTTAAGATTATGTTGAACTTCGTGGGAATATTTAAAGAGAGATTGGGTCGCTATAAATTGGAATCATGACTAATTTTTTGAACTGCTGACAATGTCAGATTTAATTGACAAAAACTTATATTTAACAAGAAATTAGATGATTTTTTTTTGCCGATTGAAACATCAAAAAATTTTTGTAGAAGGCATAGGCGAATAGCATTAGCATTATTACATACACATGTATTGTGGCCGATGAAAAATGCAAATATTTTAATGCACTCCTAAGTAAATGAAAATGTACAAAATAGTAAAAAAAAAAAAAAAATAACAGATTACTCCTTTCTCGCTATACATTTTATTCAGTTAAAACTACCTCAGTCAGATGAATCAGATGTTTGTATTCCTGATAAACACTTTGAAAGTTTGAATTCTATTTGCGAATTTATAAAGTTATTATAGTTACAGTAAATTATAAGATAGTTATTATTTATGATTCTAGGGTGAAATTCTATGTAGAGAAGAGGTGGTTATTAGTTTTCTCTATTCATCAATATGGATATGTAGTTCATTACTCATTTGCATGTGAGCTGATGAATCAACTTTATTACATGTATATATATATATGCTTTTAATAAAGGAAGAAGTGGTGATACCTTCATGTAATAACTAGAGTAATGCGTTACCAGCGGAGGTTGCAAGGTAACTATCAATTAATATTACCAGCTCCTAAACAAAATTATTTATTCTAGTAGCAAGCAATAGCTTTTCTGTCTTGAGTTTAATTTAATATACACAATAGTTATGAAAAAATAATCTTCTAATCCACATATCATAATAATAAATTTACATGTAAAAGACTTTCTAGAATCATTTTAATAAACTTGTCAAATAACACCGTTTCCAATAATAACGCTAATTTACCAGTCAGACAAAAAAATAATTATTTTTATAATATGCACATTGGAAGATTTTTTGCCCATAAAAATCATTATAGCGTTCTAAGTGCTACATATTTAAGAATTGTTGCTAATTTACGAAATTATTGAAACTATATTACATATAGAGAAGGAAATGCACCTCTGGTCATGCATTTTTATGAATTTATGATGCTTATGGGTGAGTGCATGTAAATACGTAAAAGTGCATGACTGGAGATTTATTTCCTTCTCTGTATTACATATGTAGTCAAGCATTACATAAATAGACTATTTGGTATTCTATCTCTCTCCTGCTATAAAATGAATAAGTTTGTACAATTCATTTGTCAAGTTATAATTCAGGCACACAATAGGTTAAAGCCCTGATTTCAGCACAGCGAATAAAGATTGGTTTATATAACAATAAGTTCTAAGCATAAGGGTCCACTTATATTTTTTAAACTGATGCTTACAAGTGTGTGTAAATTCATAAAAGCGCATGACTGGAGGTTTATTCCCTTCTCTATATTACATATGTAGTCAAGCGCTATATAAATAAAACTATTTATTACAGTGAAACTATTATAATTTACATCTTAAATTGCAAGCTGGTTTGATTGAGACATTACAATAATTGTTGTTAATATTTCACCCCTTTTAATATCGATGATTAATTTACTATCCATACAACAATATACGGTTAGATAAAAGTAGGCCACTTTTTGTCTGATTGGTGACAAGTTTATTAAAATGACTTTAGAAAGTCTGATTTTACGTGAACTCAGAGATTAGTTCTTCATAAATATTATTATATATTCCCAGCACTATATATTTAATAGCTATCTCATGACTCACAAAAATATTCTTTTCTGTATAAATACTAAACATAAACTGGAAGAGCTGATTGGTCAATTGTTTTAACATAATGTAAAAGTTGATACAAGTTACTTACCAGCGAGAGTGATTGGCTGGTTTGTTTAAACTTTAACACACATTTGGCTTATGTATAAATATCCCAAGGAATCATGCGTAAGTGTCTGACGATGTTAATGTATAGTGTTTAACAATAAATTTGGCATACAAAAGTTCAAATCAAAGTAAAATTTAAAAATTTTGTCCAGCATGGATCTTTCTCATTCATGGTTGGTCAGACCAACTAATCACACAAATGATGGTCAGAAAATAGGTATTCTAATTATTTTTAGCTCGAAAATAAACACAAAAATGAAAAGCCACAAAAACTATCATTGGTTGTTTACTTGCCACATGATGTCTTTTTCACTCTTCCTGTATGGGGAAATATTGGAGAAGCATTTGCCCCAAATCGTGGATTATTTATTGGTGTTTTGCCTTTTACATCTGGCACACACATACATCGATATAAAACATTTGTTTATATTTGATTGTTCACATGTACATCATCATCATGTTATTGTTTTTTAGGATCCAAGAAATACCTATTGCCTTTAAGAAAAGTCTTCGTTGGGCATGTATTTGTCTCTTTTTACAGCAAACTCTTTTAAATATTTTGAAATGTAATCAATTAAAGTGGCTGTGTTAATGACCAAATACACGGATATCGATAATCGCCCCAACAAATTTTGCTTCCGATTCAAAAATTCTGATATCGATTTATAACGCAAAAAAAAAAAAATACCGATAATGATAAAAATGCTTCATAAATGATCAAAAAATTTTTGAATCTTTAAAGCATCAAATGCTATTAAAAAAGTACATGCCTATATGGCTTATGGTAGTTAGACTCTGGAGTATAAGATCCTCGGATTGATTCTCGTGATGATACTTCTGGAGTTCGATCTCATGAACTCTCAAGTAATAAAGCCATTTGATTACTATTATTATTATTTTTTAAGAAGAAAATTATTTTTAATATTTTTCTTCAACTACCCTACATTAAATCGTCTCATCCGAATTACCAACCATTTTTATTACACTTTGAAAGATTTTAACCAAACTTTATGACGAAATAGCAAAATTTCTAAAAATATGCCTTATATGCAATAATGCAAAGGAAAAATAGTGGATGTTTGGAGCTTGGCGCAATTGACGGAAGTTCTCCTGTAACGGGTGCTCCGAGCTTTGTACGGCCATAGTTTATGTTCAGACTTTATAACAGCTTACATCTTAGTTAAGTAATGCCTAATAAAGGACAATTAAGTGCTCTCATTCTTAAATAATTTTATAAATACTTTATAGAAGGGAAAATGGAATTATTATTTTATCTTCCTGAATCACAAGGGATGTAAAATCATGTAATAAATATATATATATTTTAAAAAAAAAAACGCTTGGCTAAAAAAAAATTTACGATATGAAATAGAATTCAGCATACTTCTGAACAATTTGCAAATTAAATTAAATAAATAAAAATTAAAAGCATACGAGTCCATGAAAAATAACTTAATTTTTTAAAGAAAAGACAAAAAACACCAATTCTGCAAAACTTTTAGCCCAATTAGTTCACTCGCTTAAGATTTCATTACTTTAAATAACTTTGTTTCCCAACAGAATAGTATAAAATTACACAGAAACTTAAAACAAATTAGACATTTTAACCAACTAAATACTGATACTTATGGAAATTAACTGCTAAATAAAAGATGAGAAATTTCTTTACCTTAGCTTATCTTCAGGGAGTAGACCATTCCATAGGTCACGTTTGCATGTTTGCGGTTTGTTGTTGACCATATTTGCGAGATCGCTTTGGTCGCATTGGTGATCAGAATAATGATCTGAAAAAGTAATATTTATTAATTTGGAAACTAGGACACATTCAATTTCAATTAAAATAATAATGCCAATAGCTTCTCAATTCTTTAAATGTAAATGTGTTAATTATTAAAGCGAAAGTCAACCTCCGATAATGCGCTATTCCTTAAATATTACAAATCTCCGCGCACACAATAGACTTATTTAAGCATGGTCAGTGAGAGTTGGTGTATATACAAATATGCTCTAAACTTAAGTGATTCACTTAAGTTTTTTAAACTTTTACTGGTGAGCGAGTGCGTGGATATTTATAATATTTTTTATACATACAGTACATATGCTTGGATCTGGATATTAGTTCTTTGCCCAAAGATAAGTTGGGGTATCTAGACACAGAGTACAATGATTTTACGATAGCGCTTGATCATTACTGTTGAAAGTCTAACATTGCTTGCAATTTTCATACAATTTATTTTAGCATCTCAAATTTCAAACAACACCATAAAATAATGAGAACTTCATATCATTAACAGTAATCAAAGGTTTTATTATTGCTTGGAGGTTGCACAGGAAGTGCCAAATTTGGTCCACAACCACATACATTCAATTCCAGATCTATCCCTTTACCAAAGCTCCAAATTGCATAGGGCAAAATAGCTGAATAATTTATTTCTCAGAACTTCAGAAGTTCAAACACTTTGAAGAGTCAGACAGAAATGGACCTTGAGCTACTGCCATTCTACCACTGCAGCAAAGCATACTGGGAAATTCAGAAAGAATATAATAATTAAATGTTTTGTTATTAGGAATTCATAATAAGTATCAGAAGTGATAGAGCTGGGCTACGATCCATGGATCTTGAGCTCCATACTCTGCTCATCTATCACTACACCAAAACGTGCTGGGAACTCGGAAAGAATATAGTAATTGAATAGTCCACTATTCAGTTCATAAGAAGTTCAAGCATCAAAAATGACAGAGCTGGATCTAGATCCATGTACTTAGTGACAGAGACTGTCACTCTTAACACTGCAGCAAAATATGCTAGGAGCTCAGAAAATAGAAATTGGAATAGTTTATTAACCCACTAAACATTCAGTAGGCATCGAATGTGGCAGAGATGAACCGCGAACAATGGACTTTGAGCTCCAGTCTGTTGCTCTACTACTGCACCAAAGCATGCTGGAAACTCAGAAAGAATACAGCCATTGAATGGTTTATTATTCAGGAGTTCGTAAGAAGTTTAAGCATCAGAAGTGACAGAGCTGGGCTGTGATCCGTGGAACTCGAACTTCACACTCTGCCACTCTACCATTGTGGCAAAGCATGCTGGGAACTGAAATAGAATGTAGTCGTTGAATGGTTTATTACATGAACTCCTGAATAATAAACCAGAGCTGGGCTGTGATCCATGGGCCTTGATTTCAACTGCAGCAAAGCATATTGGGAACTCAGAAAGAATTCAGTAGCTGAACGATTTATTATTCAGGAATTCGTAAGAAGTTTAAGCATCAGAAGGGACAGAGCTGGGCTGCCATCCATGGACCTTGAGCTGCAGAATCTGCCATTCTACCACTGCAGCAAAGCATGTTGGGAACTTTGAAAAATACTGTAATTAAAAGGTTTAATATTGAGGAGTTCATAAGAATTTCAAGCATCAGAAGTGGCAGAGTTGGGACCCAGAGTTTGCTTACCACTGCAGCAAATGATGCAGCGCATCCCCTTCGTTAATAAACAGCACTAAAGCTTCCACGATCTTTATAACATAAATGATTATTTAACATGGAATGTTGAAATTCTAAAATAGGCAAGCAATGTCAAATTACTATCGATGATAATCAATCACTGTTTCTCCAATGTGATGAAATAATTTGTAACAAAAGCTCCTTTTGATAACATTTTATTATCTTTTTCAGTGGAAATGTATAAAAATGTATGCACTATATAGAATATATCATTATGGCAATGTTTTTATAGTGTACTCAAGTGAGAAGACGGCTGATTATCCCTTCATGATGTCTGCAATACCATCTCTAAATCACAGCCTGTGGTACAAACCGCATGGTTTTAGCTATTCATCATTAAATTTCAAGACACTAATGTTTCTGGATCACAAGTTATGACATGAAATGTAATAGTGGTTTTTGCATTTATGTAGATTGTTATTGGTTGTGAGTTAAGGTGATGAAATACGCTGTCACTTTTCATGTCACAACTTGTGATTAAAACACACAAATGCCTTCAAACTTTTGTGGTGAATAAGTAATCTACATTGTTAAGTAACACGCATTTATTCAGAGACGAGTTGTTGGCAGTTGGACAGAGACCTAATCACCAATCATCTTTTCACTGGGAGACCATGTAAATATATCTACGCTGAAGTGGATAATGAAATATTATTGGAAAAAGTTTTTCCAGTACTAATATAACAATTGTTGCTAAATAATTTAAGTTTTTTTTTTAAAAAAAAACAAATATAATTTTTTCCATAGTTATTTCTACTTTATAATAGTTGGTAAATGTGTGAGAAATTGAATGTTTTTATAATAGTCGTTAAATTTTAAAAAGTGTCCATAGTGAAAACTATTTTCTGATTATTGCATTTTTTTTTTTTTTGATTAAATGTTCAATAATACATCTAATTTGATTTATGTGATGTTTTTTACATGCTTTATATATATGATAACCACTTTTCAATTAGTGCAACAAACTGTGATTTATAATGCTTTATTATTATGATGGTTTTCTTTCCCTTATAGTGACAAATTAGAGCTCATTTAATGAATATAGTTTATCAGTAAATAATGAAATTTATTATATGCCATCCAAGAAAAAAAGTCCTTGAAGATTATAATAGTGAAAAATATTACTAATGTTAGTCGGTGAACCCAGCAGTGAATTATATGGACACGATTAAATAACGGTAAGAATAAGATTTAAATATTCACAATTAACGTGCTATTGACAATTATTAAAATATGGACTATCTGATGAAGATCCTGATAAAGTGAATATGTGTATTCCAAAAATGTTAAGGATTTCATGAGCAAGTAGGTAAAACATCTGTGTAATCTAGTAAATAGTACACAAAAAGAAAACCAGTTTAAATACTTTTAATATTATTAATAAATGTTCACTGTTAATTTTTACAATTTTGGAAACGATATCAATCTCAACCATGCTTTTATGCCCCATCATCAATGAACATTGATAATCCATATTACTAATGTTTACTTCAGTAAACTTGGTCAATCTTATATAAAATATCTAATACCTATGGAATAAGATACCTTATTAAAGATATCGGTATCATGATAGACAAAGAATTTACCAATTTCTGAATACAGTTTCCAGTTTTTGTATAAATTTATAAATATGACTTTCTAAAAGATTTTCTTCCTTGTTTTCTTCTTACTACTTGCATTAGCTATTTTGATATGACTTTCTAAAAGATTTTATTCCTTGTTTTTCTCTTACTATTTGCATTAGCCATTTTGATATTATCCCACAATTTTAATGATTACTTTTTCTATGCATTTTATTTTTCTTCTCTTTAATTTCAACTTCAGATCTATAAATGTCAAAATATTACTTAATATTTTTATAAAATACAGTTTTATAATAAAAAATACATATTTATGAATTTTGTAATTATTAAAATATTCATAAAATTGTAACTAATGTTAAAAAGTTTTACTCCTAATATATATGTAAAGTTCAAGATGAAATCTCAAAGCAACTGCTGTCATTAATAACTGATGTGCCCTCTAGCTACAACATAAGACTTAAAAACAAAAAAGTGGCTGTCTTTTATTACACCTCATGTATAAATCTAATGGAATTATAAAACATTAATAATTTTTATTAGTCATTCATTAGACTAGGGATTATCCCATAATGAATAATATTTCTGTAGTGTAATTTTCACAACACCACTCACACGGAAAGTAGGGACTGGTTTTATCTGCTTTTAGCACCTTGTGGAAGAATGTAGTCATAAACATGACAAAAAATATGTGAAAAAGATCTATGATCCCCAAGATGTAAATTTCATGCTGGCCCAGATCACAATCTCTTAACACATATTTTTATCATAGTTCAGTATATATAGTATATATATAGATAGAAAATTACTATAGTTTAATTGATATGTGTCAAGTGTGCTGGCCTCACAACTTTGACACAAATCATTTAAAGAAAGTATATTAATAATTTTTATTACTCATTAACACTTTCGTTAAAGGAATGAATTTTACTTAATGAAGCAGAGATTTCTCTCATTTTTAAACATTGTCAATACATATTCAAATAATAAAATATTTAATGCTAAACAATTACAGTGCTGATATATATATTAATGTTCGAGATTGTATCTCCAAGGCAATTGTTACTATTAGTAATTGATATGCCTTCTTATCACAGCATAAAAGAATAGCCATCTTTTATTGCACCTCTTGTGTGTATATATATATATTTAAATAACCAATCACGTGATGATGTGATGTGATGTACTGTAGCTTCTCCTTAAACGAAGTCAAGAATCTCTCAGCAATTATGCCCAGAGAAACCTGTTAGCCACTTTATTTTCCATTCCCCAATCTAAGTTTTCCCATATTCTGCTCCATCCCATTTCCCCAACATAATCTTTGTCAACTCTATAGCCTTTATATCTAAATCCCCCTTATCTTTTCCCAAACACAGCATAAAAACCAATAATCCACTTTCTGTATAATCACTTTTCTCATATTTATTCTTCCATAAGTTCATTATATGTGCCCTTTCTGTTTTCAAACATTTACATTCAATTAACAGATGCCTAATATTTTCTATTCCTTCCTTACATAATTTACAGACTGAATCACCCATATTATTCCACTTAAATGTACATTCTCTTGTTGCTAAAGATCCCATTCGAGCCTTAAACAATAAACTATTTTCCTTACTATTATCACATATTAACTCGCACCTAATATTCTGTTTATTTCTATAAATATTTAAACTCTTTTTACTCTCCATACTAGTTCTCCATCTCTCTAACTCCCTATTCTTTATTAATAAATCTATTCTTTTATCCCATTCCTTACCACTATATTCCAGTAACGCCCTCTGTGAACAAATAGAAATTCTAAATTTCAAACAGCTAAACCCAAAAGGTATCCTTTTGGATTTCGCTGTTTGAACTTCTGAATTTATATTTGTTCAAGAGGGCGTTACTGAGATATCTTAACATCGTGATTAGTGATTTGAATTTTCTATCTATTTCAGTTTGTGTTATGCAATATTATATTTTCATATATATATATGTATTCAAAAAAATAAATGAAGTTATTTTCAGGTAATGGATTATAGAAATGTGTTAGGGATGGTATTGTTAGGTAATTATCAATTTGTATTCATGATTTCTTTTAAGTTAAGCAATTTGCTCTAGTAGTTCACAATAGCCTGAGTTTACTATGAAAGGGGATATTTCTTTTATTTCTAATCCAGGGTGTTGTATGGATTTAAACCCAGTTATGTATTTATATAGATATAAGCAATCAGAAGAATTTCATTTTCTTTTTATCTCCTGTAAATATTATTTCATCTTCCCTTCAAAGAGCTGTAAATGTTAAATATTTTCATGGATTAATTATGATACAGCAAATGAATAATTTTTTTTTTCCTCAACACAGTTATGCCACCTAATATAAGCTTTAGTAATCAACGAATGCCAGATGGTAGCATTTAATAAATCCCTATTCAGTGCTATTCTATCCAATAATCATTGATTAGTTTCCAGCTTTGAGCTTTCTTCAGTGAAGAGCTTTGGATATTGGAACAGTGTATCTGGAACTTTAGGAGCTAATACACTTTTCCTCTAGCAGCTAGCTATCTTTTGCTTTTCTTTGTTTTATATCCCATCTATTAATTATTAAAATTGACACTAGATGGCATAAATGTAGTAAGAAAAAATAATTTGGTGCTGAACAGCATTGTGTAAGTTGGTGTCGTGATATTTAATTGGTTTCAGCAAAGAAATAAGTAAGGTTATTTCCATGTGACGACTAGAGAAATGTGTTAACTCTGGTGTTGCAAGGTAAATAAATGTCTGAAACAATGTGACTAGAAAAATGAGTTTTAAATCAACTAAAAAATATATTACAAATCTATATTTTGCACAAAATATATATAGATCCTAGTAACTCGATAGTTATAAGTTATAAAGCTAAGTTTACTCCAGAGAAAAATAGTATTGAAATCTAAATACATATCTAAGTTAAAAGCAATAAAAAAGATCGCTAATAATTAAAGAAAACGTAAATGTAAATAGATATGTAAGTTTAAAAAGTAATGAAAAATAGATTTTGTAAAAATAAAGGAAACTTTATTTTAGAAGATAATTTTAGTTAAAAATCTGTTTTGGCCATGAATATGAGGGACAAAACCTCGAAAGCGCTAGGCCTGCATTAATTTATTTTGATTGTTTTTACCATTAACAGCTTCTTCACCCAGCATGCTAAAGTGCTTGTATATATTTTTAAGCTTAATAGCAACAAGAAAGATGGTTTGCAGATAAATTAAACTCAAACAGACAGAGACTGTAGATTTAAAAGCATTCTACAAAAGATTGCTGAAAGATAAACCAAATTGTTAATTACAAGGCCAAATATACTTAATGGCTTTAAAATATAGAGAAAACTATTATTCTTTAAAATTAAACATTAAGCTAATATTAGTGAAGCAAACAAAAGGATAAATATTTGAAGCTAATTATAAGAAAGTAATGTGAACGGACATAATTAAAAGCCAGATCCTAATCACCATCGTAAAGATGCATTAGCCAAATGGAAATACAGTTACCTTGGAATGCTAGGAATTTATTGATGATATCAAGCAAGGAGAAAAGAATATAATTAGTGCACGCTAAAAATCGTCATCAGCTTTTCTCTACTCGTCATAAGCTGCTGTTGTTGCTGTGTCATGGATGTCATAAGGACCTTGACAAAGCTGAGGGAAAAGTGCCCTGACTTTTCTGCCATAATGGATGTGTCCCAGAGCCCGTGCCTCTGAAAGTGAAAGATAGCCAGCTAGGAAAATGTTAATAGACCTCACCAATCTTTTATTATTTGTGTACACTTGAGAATGCCCAAATAGAATTGTGTTTTAAAGTGACTGTAAGTATAAACTTTTAACATTCACTTAGGTCCACCACTATTTTAGTGGCAGTATTAATTTGCTTGGTGGCGATCTTAGCATTGAAGATTTAGAACTTTAAAACAAGAACTATTTGTTATATGTGTAAATAAAGTAAATACGATTGCTATTCAGTTAAATCTAATTTATGTGTATTCATAATATGTAAATAAATATATTTAATCATTATTAATAATGTTTTTGAAATTTATTGGTAATTGTTGGTAGTCAGCTTCATAGTCGAATACACAACAACAAATTAGTTTTTAAACCGATAGAATAAAAAAAAAACCTTATAACAGTCAGCTAATCTGATACCTTAACAACTTCCGGCAATTATAAATCATCTGCCCTGTAAACAAACTGTATTATTTTATTGATATGTGGGTGGGGTAGGTCTTTATATATATATAGATACAAATGCATTTAGTATATTATCTTTGTCTTACCCCAGAATCCTGTTTCAGGTTGAGAAGCCTCGGATTGCACAGCCAGTTCTTTATCATTTTCCAGTCTCTGTAAGGTTTCTAAAAGATCACCAAAAGTGGTTCGTGATGACGTGTGGGCTGGTGATTCACCTGCTTGAATATCGTCTAAAAGATTATGTTTTTTTAACTGATCGCAAATTTCCTGTAAATATATATAAATAAAATAAAGAATATATATAAAAGAACATCTTTATGAAAATATATGTCATATTTTTTATATTTCAGCTAAGCAATAGTTTTCTTCAATAAGTGGAGTTACAGTTTGGAAAAAAAAACATGACCTGACTTTAAATATTAATAGCAAACTATACTTTTAGATACAAAGCATCTTTTATATATAAAAACATAATGCTGGACTTACCATTAATAAAGTTTAATATGACAGTATTAAAATAGTTGTTAATAAAACAAACAAAATATAGGAGCATTAAGATATTGGGTAGAAAATTATGGAGCACTAATGAAGTAAAAGAATGGGACAATTTTCTTTTGTAAAGCAGACATGTCTAATGGCAATAAGAGTTTTTTTTTTTTGTCAACTATTTAAGATAAAAAAATAGTAAAACATATAAGAGAAATATGATACGTAATATAATGAATCAATACTTTAACTGTGAAAGATTGGACAAATTAGCATGTAAATTATGTGGCATTACATATGTATATATAATCAAAATTACCACAAATCCAAAACTCAACGGGACTAGTTAAGAAAATCAACTCTAAAACACTACCAATGGCTTCCCTGCTACAAGTAGACTTCTCAAGTATAAAGAACTACAAAATAATAATATATTTAAATTAAACATTACCCACAATTCCATTTACTTCCCATCCACCCTTAATATTAAAAGAACTCTTAAATAAGTTAATTGCTTCAGAATCATAAATTTTTTATAATAAAGATTTATTTAATCTATAGATTATTTAATCTCTACATTAAATAATTCTAATGGGGTAGCTTTGTTTCAAAAAGATCAATTTTATAAAGATTATTTAAATGTTGGCTACTTTGATAAATTTGTTAAAAGTATTTTATTTAATAGTAATATTTGTAATGATGTAAAGGATAAAGAAAAATATAATTTTATTTCTTTGCCATTTAAAGTGTCTTCTTATAAAATTCTATGTAAAAATAGTAATTTCTTTGGAAATAAAAAAATTTCCTTTGGAAAAGAGGTATTACTTTGAATAATTTATTAAATAATACTAAAGAAATTTTTGATAGGAAGACTATTCCTGGAGTAGTGTATATTATCCCTTGTTTTTGAAAGAAGGTATATATATATAGGTCAGAGTAGAAATGAAAGAATAATGGTACATAAAAGTACGGTTAGAAATAAATATCTTAGTTCTGCTTTATATGTCCATGAAAAAGACATAGGCCACATTATTAATTTTGATGAAGTTATGGTCATCTTTGAGAGAAATGAAATAAAAAGAAGAATTACAGAATCTTTATTATTAAAAATTTATGATTCTGAAGCAATTAACTTATTGAAAAGTTCTTTTAATATTAAGGGTGAATGGGAAGTAAATGGAATTGTGGGTAATGTTTAATTTAAATATGTTATTATTTTGTAGTTCTTTACACTTGAGAAGTCTGCTTGTAGCAGCGAAACCATTGGTAGTGTTTTAGATTTTATTTTTCTTGGCTAGTCCTTTTGACTTTTGGATTTGGGGTAATTTTGATTATTTAGATACTAGTTTAGGTTTATGCTTGTAATGTTTATAAATATATATGATTTTCAAACTGCACTCCAGTTATGTAATACTTAGATAATAAAGCTAACAATGTTCAGGCTAGATGAGTATTAATGTAAGTACAGGAAATCAATCAACACTTAACCAATACCAATATCAATAGCAATCAACTTTCAGACAATAATGGTTGCCTTGACAACAGATTGGGATTGTTGATTGTCATTGGTATTGTTTAGATATTGACTGCCTTCTTGTATACATATATATGTTCATCTAATTTGGATTTAAATGCTTGTAGAATTAATTTTAAATAAATTCTTCTATAATACTATTGCAATTCTACAAAATGTAATAACACATTTTAAAAATAAAAACACCCACAATACAAACAAAATCCTGTTCTTTTCCTAATTATACAATCTTTTCTGAATGACCTAGTCTTCTAACAATTTCATTAATCTTTATATAGAATAGACACAGAAATATATAATTTTCCTGTGTGATGTCAATATAAATCTGAACACCCACTTTCCCTGTCAGAAAATTTGTAAAAATAAAGTGGCAGAACTTTATTCTTACCACCCAGGTATTATAAACTTGATGTCCTGACTTATAATGGAATATTTAGAATTAAACAACTTGTATTGATTGATTATACATATAGCTGCCACTCATAAATGAGTCGGCCAGTCCAACTATGAAAAAAGAAAATAAAAAAATGATAAGAAAAAAACTATTCTAGAGACGAGTTTTGTGATAACTATTATGGCAGACCACAAATAAGTCCATATACAGACTATATTAATCCATTTTTCAGTTTATTTGACATTTTTTAACTTCTTCAAAAAACTTTTCTTTCTAAAATGCTTCAACACTATGAGTAATTCCAGTTCTCCAATATATTCTATTGTTTGCTACATCATTCCAATGGAAATAACCAATTTTCCACTTCTTCAGGATGTTTTGAGATAATCCTTATAACATATATCATATAATACTAAATCATCCATGCACTTTACTATTGTTAAACAATGCTTTATTTACCACTATCTTTTACAGTTTCAATTGCCCCAGCAATCTTCTTCAGAACTTTTATATCTCCTAACTTCAACTGCTAAATTCCCAGTGTTAGCCTGAGCAAGCATCCAGCTAATCATATGGTTACTAAAATAAGATACTATGGTTCCTACTATGACTTCTGGGCTACAAGTTCAAATTAATAATCCTGTATTTTCATCTGGTCTGAGTTTGAAATTCTTCCTGAATTCCATCATAAATCCAAAAATTGAGCCTTATAACATCTGGTGCAATAAGAATAAGTGGCAGTTTTATTCTTATTGGTTTTCTGACAAAGAGAAAGAGGGTATTTAGATAAAGAATGGAAAAGTTATACATTTCCATTTACATTACATGTATGTTGAAGGTGTGTGTGTGTGTATACATATATATTGTGCCTGAAAATGAAATTCAATTTAACATATCACAATATACTTCTTATCAGTCGAAAACGTTTCTTAAGATTAAAATTTAGAATCTCATTATTGATATTTTTCATTGCGGCTAACTTTTGTGGATTTATCAAATATAAATATTTCTTTCAGATTATGGAACTAATTCCAATTTTAAGCTCAACAACTCTGAATATCAATTTTATATATTCCTCTTCCAAGACGTAAGCTTGTGGTTAAGACCTGTAGAGGTCCCTACCTTCGCATTTTCAAGCGCACATGATTTGAGGTTTATTGCCTTAGTAAATATATTCCTCCTCATAAATTTAAAATATAAAGTCATATTTTTTGGCAAAAGTATATAATGACCTCTATCAACTTTAACAACACAATTAAACCAATGGATACAGAGTAACATTAGACAATAGTAATATCTAGATACCTTGCACACAGACTGCTAAGAATTTGGAACTATTAGTCAGGACAAATTCTCCTGATCAATTTTAGTTTTCAATTGGTTGTTTAAAACATAAATTTCTGCAAACAATCTAATTCACTGGCTATAAATACTTACAAGCCATCTCGGGAAATGGCATAGATTCTGCTCTTTCTCTCTGACAAGGAAAGATATTGCCCTAAAAAACCATATACTGAAAATATATATACTATAGGGTTAGTTCCTCAGAAGGCTATCTGCAGTTTGTGCATGGCAGATTGGCTTAGTAAATAAATCAAGAGTCTTTATTCATACCACTATGCTACACTGTATTAAAAGCTGCGTTCAGATTAGATTAAAAATTGAACATAAATGAAAATAATCAATAATTTACGTTCAAAACTAGTTCAAAATTTTATTTTCACTTACGAAAAGAAATACTATCTAGAAAGATCTACTCAGGAAAAAATATTGTAATATATCGGTATCAATTAGTATTAAAGGATGAAACAAATTTTTCACCTCTAAAAATTCATCAACATCTCTACTTAAACTGCTTACAGAACTTCCACAGACAGCAGGCTCTGTGAGTTCACAGACTTTAGGCTGCATACTTCTTTGCTTCTTAAGGTGTGCATCCCCATATGTCAAGCAGAAAGGCTTCTTCGAAACACTAGAACTACAACCACTCTTGCTCGCTTTGCTTCCAGTTGAAAGACCAGAATCGGGTTCAATTTTCAATGCAACTTCTGGCCATTCCAAACTTTTTGAAGAATTCTATATATGTAAAAACAAAATTAATAAAAACAAAACAAGTAATCAAAAAATTAATATTTATATATTGTTTACTTCTTTGTGTTATTATTATAAACATCTATCATTTAAAACCTTTATTTCATAAAAGCATTTATAGATTATATGTTTAATTTTCATACATTTTTTTAAAAAAAAAAAGTCTCTTCACTCCAGAGCTACCTGTCGTAAACATGAGAATCAATGAATATCTGGTGTAAGTGCTATTATGCTGAAATTATCAGAATATTTTCAGTTTTATTGCTATTAATAGTAAGAATTTCCAGACTTAATATTGCTTAACGTGATGCGTACTTTGCCACAAAAAGACTTCACTGCTGAAAATAATAAACCAGATGTGATTACAGCGTTAACATCTGGTAACCATTGATTTGGTCAAGGTTACAATAGACAGCTATAGTATATAGCCTACTGTATATTGGCGACTATCATCCAAAACTTTCCTGATTATTGCTCATAAGAAAGTTTAGAAGATACTTAGTAAAGTTTGTAAATATATAAATAAAACAAAGTATATACATATAAATGAAATACATGGGTGAGAGAACAAACAGGTGTTACTGACAACATTCAAAGAATTAAGAGACTGAAGTGGAGCTGGACTGGAATATTGCTAAAAGAGGTCATAATAGATGAACAGTTGAAATCTTAAATTGGGTTCCAAGAAACTGTACAAGATCTATAAAAAGACCAAATGTGAGATGGATGGATGGAATAAAGAAGTGTGCTGGGGTGAGGCTACAGATTGAAGATGGATTGAACTTGGAGAGATCTTCATCCTGCAGTGGATAGTTAATGGTTGAAAATGATGATGGTATACATATATTATTAAATAGAATTACTAAAAAAATCATTTTTTATAAGAAAATTATCCTTGTGAAGTCTACAGCAGTAACTAAAAGATTTCTGATCAATTTTTGGCTGAGAAAAGTAAAAGGAAAAACCCTCAATTCAATGCCATTAAGCCTGCCACTTGGATACCTGAACATAACATCTTTATAACTGTGACCTTATAATAATTTACCTAAAAAAAAAAATCATCTCATCAAAAAATGGAATAAATAACTTGGAAATATATAAACTTGGGATTAAAATAAATGCATGGTGGCATTTATAAATTATCGTCTCAAATGGAACTAGAGAAAACCCTTGCAGGCCACTAATAAACACAAACACCCACTTTCTCTATGTCAGAAAACTATTAAGAATAGAACAGCTGTCTATTCCTAAATATTCAGCTTAAATAAAGCTTGATGTTCTAATAAATGCTGAAATTAAGGATAGAAACCAAATCCAAACTAGATGTAAACAAGGTTTTATTAATTTTGAAGTCATAATCAATTAATCAAAAGATAGAGACAGCATCTCATTTTTAACAATCTTTTTACAAATGATCATTAACAGTTAGTTAATTGTAAATATAAAACACAGCTTTAAATGTATATATGAAATAGAAGCAAAAGTAGATAAACCCCTCACATGCTATCAATAAACACAATACAACCTCCAAAAAAGCATTAAGAACAGAATGGCTGTCGATTCCTAAAGCTTCTGGTCTAATATTTTTTATATATCATATACTCAATTTTTTTGACATTATTGTTTCACATCTTTTGATGAGGTAAGCAATTAAAAAAAATAATAAATACAATGTCACATGACTTTCTAGTACAGTTATCAATATGCTCCCATGAACATTACGCTATAAAATCCTCACTTTCATATTGGTTTAATAATAATAATCATGATCTATATACATATTGAAATGACTTGTTCCATGTAAAACTCTCCAGACCAATCTAACTTACATCCAGACTAATCTATCTTACTTCTATCCTCTATGTAAGACTAATCTATCTTACTTCTATCCTCTATGTAAGCAGCTTCTGTATGCATAAAGAATAGTAATCATGTAAATGAGTATTACTTCTTTAAGATTTTTCAGTTTTCTTCTTTTTACAATTTAGATTAAAAAATTTCTGGTATGCATTATTAATATGTAATACTTTGGATCAATTATTGTTTAATAAATGTATTTCTCTTAGTTATAAAACGTATATAGTATAGTTTTTTTTTTACTGTAAATATTATAGTTTTTTTTTTTTTTGTACTAGTTCTTTATTTTGAATAACACGAATTCGCGTAACATGGTATTTTTTAGAAACCTATCGACCGTGTTGGAAGTCGGGAGTACCTGTAATTTATGTAACCGCAAGATTTTATAATTTTGAACAATTGCAATTGTGTTGAACAAGCACCTTACAAAATTCTTATATATGTAACAAAAGGCTCGTGTGCTGTTAAGACCCTGTTATACAAGTCACCATGTATGTGGGCCTACTTTTTATTTTTATTTCATTACGTCACAAATACATATTTAATAGCCTGAAAGAAAGAAATTATTACATAATTCATTAAACAATAAAACGGCACCTTTCTTATATAATATTTGTTTTTGATGTTTCTTTTTTTTTTTTTAAAGACAATAGATTTTTTTTTCTGAGTCATTTCCTAATGCATTTAACAAAAACAAAACTCGAATTGATACTAGTTTTTATATATACTGACTTGAATCTACAAATAACAATAATATTAAAGGTTACGATCTTTTAAATATTTATAAACTTGTTTTTTTTAACTAGCAATTACCTAATACTACAGAATTATTTTTCTTTCTTCCTTTTTTTAAAAAAAAAATTAAAAACTGGTTACGTATTTAAATATTAGCAAATCCAGTTGTTGGTTTTTTTTTTTTAAATTAAGACTTTCTTAATAATTGCAAATATATCTGGGAAGAGATTCTAATTTTATTTACTTTTACATTTCAAATTCCTCCTTATCTTGATACAAAAATTACGACTATCTCTATTTCTTTGTGTTATATATTTGGTACGAAAACACATAAATTTAAATACTTGTTAACATTTAATCTGCATCTAAAGATATTTAAACAACTGGTACTTACGTATTAGACCGACGGTGAAATTTCACATAGTATTAGTCCAGCGATAGATGGTAAGAGAAATAACATTTTGTACATGGAGATAATTATGATATTATAACGTAGGCAGAAACAAGTGTGTAAATAATGACCGAATTAGCCACATTTACAATCTTCTAAAAACGAAAACAATTTTTTTAGTGAATACAGGCAATCCTCTAGTGACGAACATAATTGGTTACGGACGTGTGTCTGGAAATTGAAATTGTTTGAAAGTAGAGATATGTTAAAAAAAAAAAAAACATTAAAAAAGGGGTTTTCAAAATACAATATTTATTTTTTATTGATTAGTATCTGGAGTTTTGTTTACAAATTTACCATGAGTTAATTGAACTGCATTCTTTTTTCTTCTCTTGATAAAGAATTCTGAACATTCTTTTTCTATTGCCCTTCATACACAAATACGCCCTCTCCATTGGGATCACATTCGTCCATGATGGTCAAAAAATTTGCCAAGATGCATGAAGGCTTAATTCATATTCTTGATTATAAAACTCTTAATAAGTTCATTATCAGGTTCTTCATTTTGTATTTCATTCATCTCTTGTAGTTTAATCAAATCTTCATTTGATAGAGGTTGTGAGTGATATTGCATTAACTCATCAATATCTTCATCAGTGACATCTAAATTTAATTCATTCATTATATTGACTATTTCAGTTGTGATATCTTCAGGAGTGTCTTCAATGTCCATAGAAGCATTCATCATTTGTGGATATATATTTTTTCCAACAACCTTTCATTATTGACTCTCTTATTTCAGCCGATGCATCCCCAATAATATTTATTGCATTCCATATATTCTAACTTTTCCAAAAATCTCTTAATGTAGGTCCTTCCTTGTCAATTGCCTTGACTGCTTGAGTCATTAATCTTCTCATGTAATACCACTTAAAAGAAGCTATCACAGTTTGGTCCATAGGTTGTATTTCATTTGTGGTATTAGGAGGGATAAATGCAACATTAACTTCTGGATATAAATTTTGCAAGGATTTTTGGATGTCCAGGAGAATTGTCTAAGAACAATAGTATTTTAAATGGTAAATTATTCTCACTACAATATTGCCTAGCAGAAGGCACAAAATGGTGTGAGAACCAATCTTGAAAAAGCTGTGCAGAAGCCCAGGGCTTTAGGATTTGATTTCCAAATGACTGGAAGCATTCTTTTATCTTTTCCTTTCAATGCTCTACGATTTTCTGTCTGATATATGAGCATTGGCTTCAATTTACAATCTCCAGCTAAATTAATCTGTTGTAGAAGGTTTATGCCCAGGTGCAACTGATTCTTCCTTTGCTAAATATGTATGTGCAGGCATCTTTTTCCAAAATAATCCTGTCTCATCTACATTGAAGACTAGGCATGGAAAATAAGCTCCATCTTTAATGATATTAGAGAAAGTGAAAATAAATTCACTGGCAGCTTTCTTAGCCGCACTGACACTCTTTTTCCAGTACATTTAATATTATGTAAAAGATTATCTCATTTTAAATTTATGAAACCAGCCATTGCTTGCTACCAATTCAACAGTTAGATTCTTCTTATAGATTCTTCTTTTAATACTTTCTTCCAATCTTCATGAAAACCAAGAGCCTTAGCTTGAATAATTGATAAACCCGCTGGGATGCTTTTTTGATATTGATCTTCAATCCATAAAGCCAAAGGTTTCTCCATTTCATTCATTACTCTACCATGTCTTTTGAAACAATCTTTGAAGAAATATTTCCACAAATTTTTAACATATTCCTTAATTTTGTTCCTGTTTTGCACAATTGTATATATTGTTGATTGGTTTAAATTACATGAACATGCGATTGAAGCAAAAGATTCACCATTTTCAGTACGTCTAATTATATCAATTTTTTGTCTGGACCATTTGGAGTTTATGAGACCTTGATTTCTTTTTGTTTGTATCCACACTGCTGTTTTTTATTCTTCACTCATGTTTTTAATTAATAGGAATGAAAAAAATTCACCAAAACAGAAATATATATAGTGTATATGTAACATAATCATGTACAAACTACTTTTAAAAACAAGCACTAATCAAGATGATCCTGTTCTATGACAATGCCAAAAACAAAAGTAATTAATAACAAAACAAAACTCTCCATATAGAAGTGCCATCTTGTGCTAACAAGAGGAATCAATGGATGCCAGAAGGTTTGTGCATAAAATCCCTATCTAGGGCCTACTCATCCAATATCCCCAGACTAGTTTCTGGCTTGTGGTCTTCATCAGTGAGGAGCCTTGGATCTGAGAGCACTGCACCTAGATCTTAGGATCTAATGCAACCCTCCAGCACCCACCTTTTAACTCTATTTAACTACAAAACTATGAAAATGAAATTTAAAACGCAATTAATATTTTCAATCCAAGCTCAATAGCTTATATAGTCATATGGGTCTGAACTCAATTCAGCACCCATACATTTTGGTGTCTTTGGCTCTTTAACAACCATAGCCACTACTATCCTATTAGGCAGGATTGGTGTTAAACCACTAAACATCACATGATCACTATCTCATACTAGCACATAATTGTTATTAAACAATTCAAAACAAAGCAAAACTCTCCATATAGTAGTGCCATCTTGTGCTAACAAGAGCAATCAATGGATGCCAGAAGGCTTGTGCATAAAATCCCTATCTAGTGCCTACTCATCCAATATCCCCAGACTAGTTTCTGGCTTGTGGCCTTCATCAGTGAGGAGCCTTCGTTCTGAGAGCACTGCACCTAGATCTTAGGATCTAATGCAACCCTCCAGCACCCACCTTTAACTCTATTTAATTACAAACTATGAGAATGAAATTTGAAAACGCAATTAATATTTTCAATCCAAGCTCAATAGCTTATGGCTCTTTAACAACCATAGCCACCACTATCCTATTAGGCAGGATTGGTGTTAAACTTCTAAACATCACATGATCACTATTTCATACTAGCACATAATTATTATTAAACAATTCAAAACAAAGCAAAACTCTCCATATAACAGTGCCATCTTGTGCTAACAAGAGCAATCAATCCTGCCTAATAGGATAGTGGTGGCTATGGTTGTTAAAGAGCCAAAGACACCAAAATGTATGGGTGCTGAATTGAGTTCAGACCCATATGACTATATAAGCTATTGAGCTTGGATTGAAAATATTAATTGCATTTTAAATTTCATTTTCATAGTTTTGTAGTTAAATAGAGTTAAAAGGTGGGTGCTGGAGGGTTGCATTAGATCCTAAGATCTAGGTGCAGTGCTCTCAGATCCAAGGCTCCTCACTGATGAAGGCCACACGCCAGAAACTAGTCTGGGGATATTGGATAAGTAGGCACTAGATAGGGATTTTATGCACAAGCCTTCTGGCATCCATTGATTGCTCTTGTTAGCACAAGATGGCACTACTATATGGAGAGTTTTGCTTTGTTTTGAATTGTTTAATAACAATTATGTGCTAGTATGAGATAGTGATCATGTGATGTTTAGTGGTTTAACACCAATCCTGCCTAATAGGATAGTGGTGGCTATGGTTGTTAAAGAGCCAAAGACACCAAAATGTATGCTGGATTGAGTTCAGACCCATATGACTATATAAGCTATTGAGCTTGGATTGAAAATATTAATTGCATTTTCAATTTCATTTTCATAGTTTTGTAGTTAAATAGAGTTAAAAGGTGGGTGCTGGAGGGTTGCATTAGATCCTAAGATCTAGGTGCAGTGCTCTCAGATCCAAGGCTCCTCTCTGATGAAGGCCACAAGCCAGAAACTGGTCTGGGGATATTGGATGAGTAGGCACTAGATAGGGATTTTATGCACAAGCCTTCTGGCATCCATTTATTGCTCTTGTTAGCACAAGATGGCACTACTATATGGAAAGTTTTGCTTTGTTTTGAATTGTTTAATAACAATTATGTGCTAGTATGAGATAGTGATCACGTGATGTTTAGTGGTTTAAAAGTAATTAATGTTAGAGAGATGGGAAGATTTACTGATTTTATATAAGTTCTTATTGTTTTCTAAAATATATTTTTTAATTATTTTCTAAATTAAGCCAACATCACATGATCACCATTTCTTGTGTTTGCTTATAACTTATTAAAACAGGTATATTGGCACACACTATACGTATTGCATTAGATCCTAAGATCTAGGTGCAGTGCTCTCAGATCTAAGGCTCCTTACTAGCCATAAACTAGTCTGAGGATATTGGATGAGTAGGCAGTAGATGGGGATTTTATGCACAAGCCTTCTGGCATCCACTGATTACTCTAGCTTGTAGTGTGTGGCAATACGTGTAGTGAGTTTTGCCTGTATTATTTTCTAAATTCCAAAGTGTTATCTTTTTTTAGAAAAAATTCAATAACCAATGTATGTAAATAGTTTTTTTATCAGATACTGTAAATTTGTAGCGTTAATTACTAAAAGGATTTTTTTTAATTATTACTAAAATACTGTACAAATTTGAATATCCATTTCTTTGTATAGTATGTAGCTAATTATACATGAAAGTATATGCATAGATAAAGATCTAAAGCCCAAAAGCTATTGCATAATAGTGAAATGTTTATAACTCGAGTGTTCGTAACTAGGGGACTGCCCATATTAGATAATATTCCGATCAAGAAAAAGTAGTTAGTCAAAATGTTGGTTAATTGTCTAATATTCATTTAAAAAATAGTAACAATTATTATTTTTGAAATGAATATTAGATATTAAACCAACATACCTTCTAAAACAAAATAAAATCTTAAACTGATTTTTTTTAGGCATGGGGAAGGACAAACAAGTATATACCCATAAGGTGTATATATTCACGTGGCGGCATATTTTTAAAGTCTTCCTGATAGAAAAGATTGCTGTAAAAGAAATTAAGACAGGCACCTCAAAATGTCAAATAGACAGAATAATACCCTGTAGGGTTTAATACAGTATTGGAGTATATATTCTATAATATTAGTTCCTGGAATCAATTCCAGTTCCAGTGTTTGAACTCTTTAAGAACTCTCGAGCAATTCAGCCATTTGATTTTGTTTTTAATAGACTATTGGATTAGTATGTTCTATATGATGATGTACATGTGGTTCACGAATTAATTATGTAATCATGGCAAAACTCTTTCCTCCCTCTTCAAATTAAAATGACCATATTTGCAAGTGGCAGCTGTTGCTAATAAGACTATGCATAATAATTAATAATTTTATTAATTATCCATTAGACTAAAGATTATTCACTTACTGAATAATATTTCTGTTAGTATCATTTTCACTACACTACACTTATGCAAAGTCAGAACTGATTAAAATACCCTGTGGAAACATGTGAATCATAATCACATGACCAAAGATGTATGATCCTCAAGATACATATTTTGTGCAGAATTGGCACTCATCGGTTGGGCCAGGTCATTTTCTCTTACACATATCTTCACCAGTGTTCAGTATATATAGAGAAATTACTACAGTTTAATTGATGTGTCAAACTCACTGCCCTCACAACTTTGACACAAATGACTTAATGGAAGTATATTATTCATTAATATGATGCATATATACAATGGAGTTTTTAATTTTGCGATATGAAACCAATTGAAAGATAATCAGATAAGTAAGAATGCCAAATAACATAGAAATGGCAATCAATGCTGAAAAACAAGGAGCCTGGATTTGAAACCTTAAAAATTTTGTAAAATTTTACATTATTTGCTTGAATAGTAGGAGTGGATAAAATCCTGGACATCAGGGGTTGTCTCTCCTCTGGAGACTTTACAGTTATCAGGTTATCTGTCTTCCTGACATACGCTTTTTGGTACACAAGATGCAGGTCAAAGTTCACACAACCAACACCGGACCCCAATGCTATATTTTGTGATAAGCTCAAAGCTCTTCAAAACAAGGATAAGATATTATCCTCCAGATTTTTATTTATTAATAAATGGAGACTACTAGTATGGCCCACAGTCTCTACATGAATATTGGACCTGTCATTAATGAAGTAGTCTTTGATGCAACATGCTGGATTCTACTAGAGAGGCATTGATTTCACACTACATGTATTCCAGCTGATAAGTTAGCATTATTGGGCCAACCTTAAAAGGGGTGGTCTATACCAACAAAATGGAATGTATGTAATCATTTATCAATCTGCTAGTGCAGAGAATGGCTCTGGTATACATCTACCAGACCAATGTCAGCAATGGATGAGTCAACATTAACAAAGTGCTTTTTTTTTATTCATCTGTACAATTTTATTATATCAATAAATATATTTTAAAATAGTAGGAGTAAAAGGTGGTTTATGTATTTGTTCCAACTGACACATGCTCTCATCTGAACATCACAGTTTGTAACCTTATATTTCAATAATAAAGTTTCTTTAAAATAAAAAAAAATACTAGTCTTCAGTGACTGAAGTCAAAATTCATAAAGCAATCAATCAGTCCAGAGATGGGAATCTCATAGCACTATACATACAATCTGGTGTCCATTGATTTCTCAAGCTTAGGGCAAATAAAACTTAGAAGATAATCTTTTGGAAGCATATGAGAGATCAAGTATTGATGGTGTTAATTTATATACCAAAACTGGAATTCTTAAGATCCCTTTTCCAGATTTAGACAAGGAAAATTAACAGTGAATGCCTGGGGGGACCCTTTACCAATATTCAATAACCATTAACAAAATTACAAAAACATTTTCAAAGCCTACATATTAACTATAGGAAAAAAAACAGGTATAAAATTTTAAAAAAATAATAAAATAGAATAAGGAGTCTTTTCTGAAGAATTTATGTAATTAAAAATGATAATAACTACGTAAATGCAAATCTTATTAATGAAATAAGAAAAAGAGTGGAAAGACATTTAGTTAGTCCTTCTATAAAGAACAGATAAAACAATGATTTTTTGAAAAGCTGACTTGTATTATATGAAGTGTAATACAAATCATTCTAAGAATATATTTCTTTAGTATTTACATTCTATTAATCACACTAAACTTTTGAATATGCAATTAAATATCATAGAAATATTATTGTTACACTCAAGTACATTCTCTAGCAGTCACTATTTATTCTTTCACATACTTCATCAAAATATCATCTTTTTGCCTTGCAGAAAATGCATACAATTTTAACGACTTTTTTAGACCAACCTCAGTATGATATCAAAGATAGTGAAGTATCATCATCATCATCGTTTTCAATTATTATTGGTCCTCTGCAGAATGAAGTTTCTCCAATTTAATCCAACCTCTCTGATTTTTAGCTACTCTTCTCCACAACACATCATAAACTTTTACTTCATCCATCCATCTTACATGCGGTCTCCTTCTAGATCATTAACAATCTAATTCTCTGATTTTTGGCTACTCTTCTCGACAACACATTACAAACTTTTACTTCATCATCCATCTCACATGTGGTCTTCTTCTAGATCATTAACAATCTAATTCTCTCCTTCTAGATCATTAACAATTTAATTCTCTGATTTTTAGCTACTCTTCTCCACAACACAGCACAAACTTTTACTCATGCGGTCTCCTTCTAGATTATTAACAATCTAATTCTCTTATTTTTAGCTACTCTTCTCCACATCACAAACTTTTACTCATGCGATCTTTTTCTAGAATCTAATTCTTTGATTTTTAGCTACTCTTCTCCACAACACATCATAAACTTTTACTTCATCCATCCATCTCACATGTGGTCTCCTCAACACATCATAAACTTTTACTTCATCCATCCATCTCACACGTGGTCTCCTTCTAGATCATTAACAATCTAATTCTCTCCTTCTAGATCATTAACAATCTAATTCTCTGATTTTTAGCTACTCTTCTCCATAACACATCACAAACTTTTACTTCATCCATCCATCTCACATGCGGTCTCTTTCTAGATCATTAACAATCTAATTCTCTGATTTTTAGCTACTCTTCTCCACAACACATCACAAACTTTTATTTCATCCATCCATCTCACATGCGATCTCCTTCTAGATCATTAACAATCTAATTGTAATTTGGCTAGCTGCTTTAATTAAACTTTGGTTATATCCACTTTAATTATATACATTTAGCTCATAATATAATGAATTAATTAATACCTATTAATGTTTTATATGGTTCTTTATGACTATGCTTTAGGCCATTTCTCTGTAACATTTAAGCATTTAATATAGCAAAAGGATGTCATAATTATTTCATACTTTAAAATCTGATTGGGTTTTGAGCTCAGTATTCCTAAAAAGCTTCTTACATTGTGTTGGAATACTAGTAGCGGTCTTGTGGTTCATAACATCAACTAATGCTGTTCAACAAATTGTGTTTTTTTTTCCTCATTACATTTACGCCACCTATTGTAAGTTTTATTAATCAATCCAGTTCTGTCCTGTCTAATATCTTCAGACTCGTTTCTAGCTTTAATTAGTGAGCGAGTTTTGAATCTTGGGAGTAATGTAACTGGATCTTTTGGAGCCAGTATACATTTTCTCTAGCAGATATCTTTATCTTCTTTGTTTTACTATCAAGTATGAATCCAAATTTAAAAACACATTAATGTTTTCAACCTAAGCCAACATGCTTGTATGGTTATGTAGATCTGAATCCAGTTCATTACCTATACATTATAAAGTCCTTAGTTTTTTAATAATTATGAGCACCTCCATTCCCTGGCCAGAATTGGTATAAAAACAATTATATGTCACATGACATTAAATGGCAAATTTTAATAATTCAATAGATGTCAGATGGTAGTTCTTGATGCATCCCTATCCAGTGCTATCCTATCCAACATCAACATATGGTGTCGATAGATTATTAACCGCCTGGTGTCGATTGATTGTTAAAACTTATAAAAGATGCCATAAATGTGATGAGTTGTTGAACAGCATTGTATAAGTTTGACATCATGTGATGTTTAATTGGTTTTACATCAATCCGAGCCAAAAAAAAATAGAGGTGGCTATAGTTGTCAAAAAATTAAGGACACCTATATATGTAGACATTGAACTGGTTTCAGATCTTTACAATTACCTAAGCAAGTTGGCTTAGATTGAAAACATTAACTTGTTTTTAAATTTAGGCTAGTTGTAAAACAAACAGGTAAAAGATGACTTCAGTTGAAAAATATCTTATATCTAAAATATCCGGGTGCATTGTTCCAAGATCTAAAACTCCTCATTCATAAAGGCTATAAATTAATCTAAGAATATTGCATAGGGCAATACAGTGAACATGGATTTATAAAGCACCACTATCTGGCATCTACTGATTACTAAAACTTACTACAGATGGCATAATATAGCAAAACAAAAAAGAATTTGCTGGTAGACATATTAACAATACTGATGCCATGACACAAATCTCTAAGAGAACTGATTAGCTGGTTATTTCAGTATAATGCCAAAGATATTAAGGGTATATTACTGGTGATTTGATTGGCTATCTTGTTTACACTCTACTTGAGTACTTAGTTAATCTGTGTCTTATTCCTAGTTCATAGTAGATTAATTAATATAGAATGAATATTTAAAGATGGTAATATAATATGTAATTACTTTTCAACTCAGCCTTGAGCTAGTTAACATTTGCATGATTAGGACATGATTGTTTCACAATTTAAAGTCTGATCAAGATTGAATTTAATATTTGCATGAAAAGGAGGTAGTTCATTAAGTTGGAAGATTAATAGTCAGCTTACAACAAGCTGACATGTTACCTGAGATTTGATTGGCTGAACATTACTAGAACAGAAATGTGAGCTTCTTCACAATGATCCATTCCATTAATGTCAATCTAACAAAACCATTAGATGTTGGTGGATTTGAACTTGCCCTGGACTATTTTAGACCAAAAAAAAAGGATAGCTTACTTTTAGACATTTCTAAAAACTTAGGACATAAAGATGAATTATGGTGGACAATATTATTCGTGCAGAAATGTGAGCTTCTTCACAATGATCCATTCCATTAATGTCAATCTAACAAAACCATTAGATGTTGGTGGATTTGAACTTGCCCTGGACTATTTTAGACCAAAAAAAAAGATAGCTTACTTTTAGACATTTCTAAAAACTTAGGACATAAAGATGAATTATGGTGGACAATATTATTCGTGCAGAAACTAGTGCAAAATTGGCATAAAACCAAAACTATAAGTCTTAAAAAAAAATGAAATAATTCCATCAATAATTCAAAACTTTATTGCGGATTTGAACTTGCCCTGGACTATTTTAGACCAAAAAAAAAGATAGCTTACTTTTAGACATTTCTAAAAACTTAGGACATAAAGATGAATTATGGTGGACAATATTATTAGTGCAAAATTGGCATAAAACCAAAACTATAAGTCTTAAAAAAAAATGAAATAATTCCATCAATAATTCAAAACTTTATTGCTTAATATCATTATTATGTCTTTTCTGCAAGTGTCATGAAAGAACCATATTAACAAGAATTTCATAAATAATTGAGTCATTCCTATAAAGCAATAGAGCACTTCGATTTAAGACATGACGAAACTGCTGTGACCAAATTTTATCTTTAACCATTCACATTGGAAAAGACTTTCACAATAAATTAAAAGTCAGTGCCACATTCATTGATCTAACCTCAGCTTATGATTCTGTTTGGGAACATCATCATCTAAAAGTCTCTAAAATTTTTAACGGCAGGAAAACTATTAATTTATCACATGATCACCATTTCACATGCTTACACATGCTGTTAATAAGAGTACAAAACTCTCCATATAGTAGTGCCATCAAGTGCAAACCTTAGTAAATAAATCAAGATGCAAGAAGGCTTGTGCAGAAAATCCCTATCTAGTGTCTACTCATCCAACATCATCAAATTAATTTCTAGCTTGTGACTTTCATCACTGAAGAGCCCTGAATTGAGAGCACTTCACCTAGATTTTAGGATCTATTGCAACCTTCTGGCATCCACATTTTACGTATTTGGTTAACTATAAAGCTTGGAGCCCGAATTAATGTTTCCAATCCAAGCTCATTCACGTGACATAAATGTATAGATGCTGAACTGAGTTCAGATATATATGACTGTACAAGTAAATGACCTTGGGTTGGAAACCTGATGTTTTCATCTTGAGCTCCAAGCTTTATGGTTAACCAAATAGGTAAAAGATGGGTGCTGGAAGGTTGCATTACATCCTAAGATCTAGATGAAGTGCTCTCAATTCAAGCTCCTCAATGATGAAAGCCACAAGCTAGAACCTAGTCTGTTGATATTGGATGAATATACCAAATAGGGATTTTATGCACAAACCTTCCTGCATCCATTGATTACAAATTCTTGCACTTGGTGGCGCTACTGTATGGAGAGTTTGGAACTATTAATTTATTTGACAAAATACTCTCCAATAGAACAATTCAAGGGACATGCTAACTGATAATCACAGAAGATGTGAAATCTTATAGAACAACCTACATCAGGGTTCGGTTCTTTTGCATAATTTTCTTCAATGATCTTTCAGAAACAGAATGGTGGAAATTCAATCTTACTGATGATATTGCTTTTATATTCATAAATAATAATCTTTTTTTCCTGAATTAAAAAGTCAATAAGAATATGAAAATATTAGAAATCTTATTCCTAATCTAATAAATACAGTATGTTCAATTTTTCATTTAAACAACAGGAAATGATCTCACAATTTGATCCTAATCTAGTAATTTTTCATTTAAACAACAGGAAATGATCTCACAATTTGATCATAATCTAGTAGACTGATACACAATCATATCTCATGCTTCTGTATTTTGAATCATACACTAAAGATTAGAATAAAATTAATTTCTAGGAATAATTTCCTTAGAAAGCAAGATCTCACATCTTGGGGATTATAATGCAAATATTTTACAAACAGCTTTGAGAGTACAACACATTCAAGAGATGACTATTGGACCCCTGTTTGAAGAAAGTTCTCACAAATAAACTTATGGGTTCTCAATTATTAGAATAAAATTAATTTCTAGGAATAATTTCCTTAGAAAGCAAGATCTCACATCTTGGGGATTATAATGCAAATATTTTACAAACAGCTTTGAGAGTACAACACCTTCAAGAGGTGACTATTGGGCCCCTGTTTGAAGAAAGTTCTCACAAATAAACTTATGGGTTCTCAATTAAACATTCCCACAGGAAATGTTACTGGCACGTTCAAGTAAACTTCTTTGCAGTAGTTTCATGTTCTTCTGCCATATCAGAAAAAAGATTGCCTCACACAAAAAAATAATTTAAGATGTAGTTTAACCACCTAAGATTCACCTAAAACCAAGATCATCCTTTTTTGGGTGTTTGACCACGAATCTCCAAATGAAGAACTAATAGCATAAAAAATGAATTACTTTGAGACACATTTATTTTTTCAGATAAAGAGCACTGGATTTGATCTTCCTAAACATAACCGGAGTCTCATGATCAGATTCAGGATAATTCATGGTTAGTATACTCAACTGCTTCATAAACATAATTTGAACCCTAAATATCATATGCACTGGATGGTGGCACTGGGTTGTCACTGTTTTAACAGCTTGTGTAAGCATAGGAAATAGTGATTATGTGACATTTAGTGGTTTAATACAATTCCTGCTCATGGGATCATGGTAACTATGGTTGTTAAAGAACTAAAGACTCCAGAATCTACAGATACTGAACTAGGTTCAGATCTGCTTTATGGCTATACAAACAAATGAGCTTGGTTGAAAACATTATTATGATTTCATTTTAGACTCATAGTTTTATTGTTAACTAAAATGATAATATGGCTGCTTGAAGCTTATATTAGATCCCAAGATCTAAGTGCAGTGGTCTCAGATCTAAGGCTCGTCACTGATGAAAGCACAAGTTCGAAACTAATCTGGGGATACTGCATCAGTAGGTACTAGATAGGGATTTTATGCACCAACCTTCTAGCATCCATTGATTGCCATGGCTTGTACTATGGAGACTTGGTCATTGTGTTTAAGTAGAATTTAACAACAACTGATCCATACAAATATGGACAAACACAAACCGTAACAACTGCCAAATCTATGGTTATAGTGGCAGAATTGAAGGTCTTAATAATGCCACTGGTGAATCCGTCTCCAGGTATATGAAACAACAGCTTTTGCTAATAATAATAATACTAATTGAATGCTCTGTTGCTTAGGAACTCATAAGAAGTTTTAGCACCCAAGTAACGGAAGTGGAGCTGTGAAACATGAACATTGACGCTTAAGGTTTTCCCACTCTATCATTATATTAAAGTACTTGGGGCCATTAATAACTTTTATTAGGCTAGAGATTATCCAACAATATTACTGTAGTTTAATTTTCTCCAGACAACTCTTATGCAAGGTAAGGACTAGTTTCTATGCATTTTTAACACTCTCCACAAGGTTTAAAAATGGATAAAAACCAGTCCCTACTTTGCATGAAAATGAGGTAGTGAAAATTTATGCTTGATTTATATACTCCAATGCTTTAGCTGATAATGATGCAATGTATACTTTCATTATCAAACGTTCCTTTTCTTGTTTATTTACAAAATTTACAACTGTGCATAGTTTCAATAAATTTTATTTTGCCTGACAGTGAATTTTCTTTATTACATTTCAAGGAAGCTTATTGTTCAATATAGTATATAGTTATGCAAATCACTTTGTACTCAACCAAATAATAAAAAAAGGAGTAGCATATGACTCACTAATTTAATTTGACTAAAATTACATTCTACTACACATAGCAAGTTGATCTTAAGCAAAAATTTCTTTCAATCTATGATTGTTATTCAACTTAATTTATTGACCTCAACAATGACTCCCAATGCCATAGTCATTGTCAGAAAACACTTTTTTGTCCTACCAATATCTCTGATGTTCTCTGATGCAAGGATAAAGTAATCAAGTCATATGTCTTGTGACTTAACTTAATAAGCTTGTACTACTAATAGTTATATAATGACCTTTAACAACTTTTAACAGGCCTTTCTGAATATCCCTATCCCCAGACTGGTTTCTAGCTTTTGGCTTTCCTCAGTGAGGTGCTAGGATATTCAGACATTAGATCTAAAAATACCAGCTCAAGTCCATCTAAGTTAACTATTAAGTAGAAAATCTAAAATTTTCAGACATCTATATGTCTTCCAATCCAGCTATCTATCTAACTTAAATAGCCTTATGGGACTGAGCTAAGTTCAGATTTACCATGTATTAACAGCCTTAGCAATATAACATTGCCAAAGCCTCAAGAGCAAAACTATAATTGCAAAGAAATCAAGTCATATATCATGTGACTTAACTTAATAGCTTGTATTACACATATTATATAATGAGCTTTAATAGCTCTTAATAAGCTTTTCTGAATATCCCTAATCCCCAGACCAGTTTCTAGCTCCTCACTGAGGAAAACCAAAAGCTAGAAACCGGTCTAGGAAAAGGGATATTTGAAAAACTTTGTTAAGAGCTATTAAAGCTCACTATATAACTGATGGAAAGAGTCTAATATTACACTAGTTAATTATCTTTGTGTCATGTGGTCACATAAATTTTATTTATCTACCATTGCTGGCATACCGTATAATTTACAAGGATGCTGTTTTTTCCTTTTTAAATATTACAGCATTAAATAAATTTTGTTTTTGATATATTATATAAATATTTATCAAATAATAATTTTACTAAATTATTAGATGATTTTTTTTATCTCCTTTTTTAAAAAAAAGATGCTCCAATCAGCTGTCATTTGTTTGATGATTTGTTGAGTAAACTGAAAAAAATAAAAGTAGATCAGCAAAATGCCTCTTCAATAGCCCCTTTGCGATGAAATAGTTATATAGAAGGTACTGTTCACCTTCACAGACAGATAAGGGTTAGACAATCTTCCATTGCTCAAACTCTCACTAATTACTAGATATCCATTTACTGCCCAATACTGAATTGTTATCCAGGTTGACAATGATCTGAATACATGAAAGAATGATTCTTAGCCAGATAAAATGTGAAAGCATTTTCAAGTTCAACCTGATTGGATTCAAATTCAGGCTGTAGACGTGGCAGTAAGATGCACTATGAGGTCTTTCTCATAGTTAAGCCATGTTGGCATTGATAGAAAACTTATTTTTGTGAAAAAAAAAAAAGATGAAGCTACTGCTACAAAAGAGATGACATAAAATGTATATCAAGAATTATATAGCAACAAAGAACAAAAAAAAGTATCTCCTATAACTACTATATCTTCTGAATTGCTCAGGATTTTAAATGGAGAAAATGCAATTAAATCTATGAAGAAGGGGGAAAATTCCAGGTAATGGTGAAATTATAATTGATATTTTAAAAGAAAGGAGAGAAGAAAGAGAAAAATTTGGGGGGCAAAGTTGCTAAATGTCTAAATGATAAAGATGTATCAAATGATTGGAAGAATGCAGAATTAATATTTAAAAAAAGATGATAAAGAAGATATTAGAAATTACAGACCAATTAGTCTTTTATCAATTCTATACAAAATTTTTACCAAGATAATTACAACTCATCTACATCAAACTTTGGGTTTTAATCAACCAAAGAACAAATTGGATTTAAGTGGTTTTAGTACAGTGGATTATATCCAAGTATTGTGAGAAGTTATAGAAAGGACCAATGACTATGAATTGCCATTATGCTTTGGATTTGTAGATTATGAAAAGGCATTCGATGTATGTTAGAAGTAACAAGAAGAGATTGAAAATGAAATACATGAGTAAGATAATAAACAGGTTACTGCCATTATTGAAAGAATTAAGAGACTGGAGTGGAGATGAGCCGGACATAGTACTAAAAGAAATGATATTGAAATCTTAAACTGGATTCCGACCGATCGTAAAAGACCTAGAAATAAACCACATGTGAGATAATAGATGAAATAAAGACATGTGCTAGGGTGGTGTAGAGAAGAGAAGCTGGAGATTGGAGAACTAGTTTAAACTTGGAGAGACCTTCATACTGCAGTGTTTGAAAATAATGATGATAATATAGACTTTTAATCAGAATTTTATGAGGAAAATAATGTAACTGCTGTTAAAAATTCAATTTTAAACTTATTTGACAAAATTCAGAATTTATACCACTGTAAGCTAATATTTTTAAAAACAATTAAATACTTTTAATTTTTTTAAACAATAGCGATATTTTCTCAGCTTGAATATCTATCTTTCTTGGTATTCTAACTATCTGGCAAAATATAATAATTTATCTTTACATAAAATAAAGTAGAAGAAAAATTATATCTTAATGAAATCAATTCTGTAAAACTTCGATATGGTAAATTAATAATTTTTATTAGTCATTCGTTAGACATGAGGTATTATTCTTCAACGTGGTAATTTTATTAGCCAATCATAACATCGTCTCTCTCTATCGACAATTTCCGAATCAGAAATTTCGGTCACATGATTTAATATACATATTACGGTACTGTACATAAAAAAAAAACAAAAACAGAAATTAATGAAATAATAATAATTTCCTACAATTTTAACTTTTTTTAGTTAACGATGTATCTACAGTATGTATCCTCCACCTATATGTACCTGTGTGTTTCACACGTTTTTTGACATATGCACATTTCTGTCAATATTATCTATCAATTTTGGAATTTGCCACCAACAAGGCTTGAAATCAAATATCGCAGATGTTATGATTGCTACCTTAATTATAAAATAATGTCACAGATAAAAAAAAATTATTATTTTTTTTTTTTAAAGTACTATAAATAAAATTATCTTAAAATCTCTGGCAATCTATGGAAAATCATGATATAATTAATATATATATATACAGCAAATTTAAAAATAAAATTTAACTTTACAAAAGTTATGCGTGCAATACCTGAAAAATAGCATAATAGCTTGTCCTCATAAAGAACTTTGTACTGATATATATATATATATGTGTGTGTACAGATGGGCTTGCATGAACATATATACCTTAGAACAAGAAAAAGTCAACAAATAACTACATATAGTTACACAAAGTAAAACAAGTAAGATATGAATCTAAAAAAGGGCATTCACTGATATTGTTATATTCTCATCCTATCAGTTTAACTGTCCCCCAAAACTAGCCATTTTTTTACATCTCAGCTATTTAGATACATTTCAATTTTAATGGAGAAGAAGGCAAAACTCATTCGATCTGCCAAACAACATGCGGAAAAAGCTTTTAGCATTTATCATTCTTATTGTTTAGTCAATAAAACTTATCTATCCATTTTCCAATCATTATTAAATATCTAGGCTGGGGAGGGGAGCTATCTTGGGTGGGACGTTATTCGAAATCTGAAAAAATTTCCAAGTTTTAACTTGTCCTGAATTCAAACTCCCATTTATAAGCACAGCAGGCACACATGTAATCACTATACCATGAAATCCTTATTAGCTTGACATATATATATATTCATACAATGATTAATTAAAATGACTACCACTTATTTTAAATTTATATTTCTTTTTCTAAGGCTTATAACCTGTAATTAAATCTATATTTGTTTGGAACCTGAAAAAAAATTCCAAATTTTATCTAGACCGGATTCAAATCCTCATTTTATAGACATGGCAAGAGGCTGTATTAATCATCAGCTTATGATATAATAGTTAATACATCCCCTTATACGTCATATATATATACACACACATAACACATGTATTATTTGAAATAACTATTGTTTTTTGTTTTTTTAATTTATACTTGTTTGTCTAAGACTTATAATCTGTAATTGAACCTACTTAAAGGATAGGCCGAAACACCTACTTTTCCTGTTTTCAAAAAAAATCCTTAAGTATAGGTCAAATCCAAAGACAAAAAAAATACAAATTATAACAAACAAATGAAAATTTGTACATTTTATATATTTCTAAAAAATCTGATAACTATATATATAATTAATTTTTATTTATATAGGGGGTATCTGTAAAAATCTGATTGGATTTGCATTGTGATGGGATCATGAAAATATGAGAGATTTAATTAGTCAAAACATTTTTTGTTCGCCACCAATAAAAGAAACCGCCAATATAGTAATTGTGTCCAAACTTACTGAGCAAAATAAAATTTCAGTCAGTTATCAGCTACTCAAATAAATATTTAATGTTTAAATCCGTGAGAAGTAGATTCCTAGAAATCAAAATAGATTTATGGTTTCTACAAAGAAACGTCTTAGTCAAGCGTTGATGGCCTAATGGTTAGCATAGCTGCCTTCCATGCTGGCCCGGGTTCGCTTTCCGGTCAACGCATTTGACACATGAAAAAAAAAAAGAAACGTCTTAGGTAAAGAGATTAGTGATATAGTCTGTTAAGCGTGTGATTCTGTTTTAAATTAAATTAACATTTTTTTATCTCGTGCAATTTTGGAATTCTCGCAGTCTTAAAATGATTTCAAGTGGGTGGTTCGAACTAATTCTTTGATATCTAACAATAAACTGATATTTAGCTATTCATAGTGGAAAAAATTTATAAGGCTTAGAGTAATTGGGTGATTAGAAATGTCTGTAAAAAACACATGATCATAATATAACACAGACTTCTACTCACTGATAAGGTTAAACAAGCTAAACCCTGATAGAATACTCTGTTTAGACAATACCATCTGGAAAATATTAATTATTCGCACCCTGTTGCCAAAATAACAGACTGACTCACAGTCTATATTTACTATTACATTTACATAAATAGACAGCATTTATTTTGTGGGTTTTTTAAATAGATTTTTCTTAAGGTTTAATTTAAAATGTTCAACAAACGCTTCCACATGGGAGATGAGGACATTCAAAATATACTGGAGAATATAATAATCCAATAGACAAAAAAGTACTTTAGTAGTGAACAAAAAATGACTTCCACTGACTCATTATATTCCTTTATCTATCAATGAAATTTATAGTCATAATAAATTAATAATAATTCATAAGATTTACATTGCTTTTGAGAATACAAGAAGTAATAAACTATAAATACTTGCTCAGAATATTAATATAGATGAAAATTCATCACAAAATTAAACTTGCACCGAGTGCTTCTAATTGAATATTAAAAAGAAATATGCCTAGATAGTTGAAGTTAAAAGATTTTTAATAAACATATTTTACCAGGGCTTGCTTATGAACAAAAGAATTAAACACTTGACAGAAAATGAATGGAGAGACAACAGAAGCACAAACCAAAGTAAATAAAAAAGAAGATGTCTTTGGGGATTAACAAGAAAGGATTGAACATAGAGAGAACAACAGACAACACTGACATTAATGAAAGAATTAAATTCTGAAATAAAAGTTGAATTGAAGATGTTGTTGGAAGACATAATAAGAGATGGATAGTTAAGGTTTTGTACTGGATTTTAAAAATTATGTAAAAATATCTAGAAAGAGGCCCTGAGTGAGATGGATGATTATGGAAATTTGTTGAAATAAGGCAGAGAATAGAATCTGGTTCAAAGAAAATGGATTTTATCTTGCAATGGATTTGTAATGACTGAAAATGATAACGAGTGGCATAAAATCCTACAGCATTAGTTTTCAAAACAATCAATCTTATAATCAATCCAAGGTAGAGCATTCAAGGCAGAATTATATTATTAATCAGTGGATTCTTCCTTAAAGCAAAACTGAAGCAAGATTCTGTGCACCAAAACAACTTGCTGCTTTTAATGTTGATAGAGCAGGGGTGGCAAATAGTGATCCGCGGGCCACATATGGCCCAATAAGTTTTTTGTAGCCTGCCAAGACAGCCAGAAAAACCTACCTTGAACCGAGATTCCTCCCTGTGTACGACTGAAGATTCATCTTGTATTTTCCACTAGGATGGCCGTGTCAATACGCATGTGCAGTATAGATACGACGTGCAGTGCTTTTCTAGTTGATTTGGTTAATTTTCATTTTGTCTTTGCAACAGTAATATATAAATTTCCAACTTTAGTGAAACCATGAACCCTCTGAAAAAATGTAAAATCGTTGATGAATGTCATGTGTTTAATGAAGAATTGACAAATAAATATTTCTTTGGTAATACAGGGAATGAAGCAGTGTATTTTTTGTGTCATGAAAAGATTGCCGTATTTAAGAGGTACAATCGGAAACGACAGCATGAAATAAAACATAGTGAATTTGGCTGCAAACTTTCCAAGGAAGAACGCAAAATAAAAGCTGTGGGGTGTGTGAAAAGGCTGAAGAAGCAACAAACATTATTTACAAAGCAATCAACACTTCAAAACAGCATTACAGAAGCAAGTCTCATGGTAGCCTATGACTTTGCTAAACGGAATAAGCCTTTTTCGGATGGCAAGTTTTTTAAGCAGGGTATTCAGAGTGTGCAAGTGAATTGTGTCCTGATGTGAGAAGCAAATCTGAAAGCATTTCATTGTCAAGGACTATAATGCAACGCATTGACTCAATTAGTGATGAACTCATAGAACATCTGGAGACTGCAAGCAAAGATTTTGTTTGGGTTTTATTTGGCAATGGATGGGAGTACAGATAATGAAGACACTGCACAATTACTCATTTTTATCTGTGGAATTAATGAAAAATTTTATCATCACAGAAAAATTACTTGTCCTAAAATCAATGAAAGATAGAAGCCCAGGTCAGGAATTGCTTGGGTGTGTGGTGAATTGTATGGAGAGAGGGGCTTGTCTTGGAACAAAATGGCAAGCATTACAACAGATGGGACCAGAGCTTTCAGAGGAAAAATGTAAGTATGGTTAAGCTTTTAAAAAATAAGTTACAAGCACAAGACACAGACAGTGATATCTTGTCTTTTCATTGCATTTTGCATCAGGGGAGCCTTTGTAAAGCTGCACTGGACTTAAAGCATGTGATAGACCTTACTGTTAGTGTGGTGAACACAATCAGAGCAAGGGCACTCCATCATCAACTTTTCTTGATGTGGAAGCAGAGTTTAAAGATGTAATTTACCACTACAGAGTGAGGTGGGGTCGAACCTGGGCAAAGTGATAAAAAGAGTCTGGGCATTGTAGAATGAAATCTTATTTCTGGACACAAAAGAGGTATATCATGATTTCATTACAAAAATAGGATATGAGGAGTGGAGATATGAGATGATGTTTGCAGCTGATGTATTTGAGAAATTGAATGAACTGAATGTGACATTGCAGGTAAAGGGGTTGTTTGTGCATGAAATGTGGAAGCATGTAAAATCATTCAAAATTATCATTTCCCTTTATTAGGAAAGTGTTTCTGCTAAGATTATGGATCATCTGCAGAGTTTGAGAACGAGGTCACAAGAAGATTTCAGGCCCTTTATTAGGAAAGTGTTTCTGCTAAGATTATGGATCATCTGCAGAGTTTGAGAACGAGGTCATAAAAAGGTTTCAGGAAAATTGAACCTAAATTCAATTTGTTCTCTTGTCCCATCACTGCTGATATTGGCACAGCACCTGAAAACCAGCAGCTGAATTTATTGACATGCAGTCGGATCACACTGTGAAAGAAATGTTTAATGCTGCGACATTAGTTGACTTTTACAAATCTTTGTCTGCTGAAAAATTTCCATGTATGGAGAAATTTGCAGGGAAAATGTTGTCTATATTTTTGTGAGCAAAGTTTTTCTTGCTTGAAGATCAACAAGAATAAATATAGATGCTCTTTGACAGACATTAACCTGTAGGCTGTGGTGAGAATCACAACAAGCAATCTCACTCCTGATTTCAATTGTAGAAAAGTGTGATAGAGTACATTTGTCTCATTACACTGATTCTAAAATTAAATGTGCTTGTAGCTATAGATAAATAAATTGAATAAAACTGCCACTATTTTATTTAATTTATATTTATTGATTTTTATGGCACCATTCAAACCTTTTTTGAAATACAAAATTAACTAATGAATGCAATCATTTTAAAAAGTGTGATCCTCCACTAACTGATCCTCCACTAACCGGGCCAAAACAATCTCCCACCCCAGTGATAGAGGAATCATGACATTTACGAATGAAGATTAAGAACAGTTTTATTGTCAGCTTGAAGAAGAATTTTTCACTAGTTGTTAAATCTCTGGATTTTAACAAGGCATTTTGGATTCTTCCAAATTGACAGACTTGATCTGGTTGATTGACTACAGCTTCTGTCCTACTGGGCGCTATTATGAAGATGATGGTGATGATTGTTATGATTAGCATTAGAAGTTGTAATTTATACCATTTTTCCATGGCAAAGCCAGATGGTAATCCATCATCCAGAATTCCAAACTCAGTTCTGTCTATTGCCCTTTGTCAATAAATAATAATGAATCAAATGGTTTTATTGCTTGGGAATTCATAAGAAACTTAGTTGCTGGAAGTGGCAGAGCTGGGCTGTATCCAAAGGTCTTGAGTTCAAAGGTCACCAATCTACGAACTGCACCATATGACATTACACCTTTCACCAATGGGAATTAAAATGAGAGCAATAATCGAAATCTAATCTGAGAATTAGAATGCGGTGCTAACATCTGCTGTCCGCTGATCAATCAAGCTTATAATAGAAGACACTGAAATAAATAAAGTGAATGTTGAAATGTAGATATTAAAAATAAACAGAGAAAGATTGTGACGCTATTAAAATTCATGTTTAATTTTATTATCATTAGCGGCAATACTGGTTACAATTATAGATAAAGTCTTTTTCTTCTTCGTAAGTATAGCTATTTGTAATTCGATTTTGGTGCCAGATTTAACATGGTAATTATATTTGAGTGAGAAATTGTTAAAATAATTTAAATCATTTTGTCACTTTTTGATAAAATTTAGCAAGAAAAAGCAAAGGAGGGGAAAAGAGAGTAGCTCTTCATTCAAAGTGAAATAAAAAAAAAAGAAACCGAAGTGACTCTGGTTTTTTGAAAATTTAGGGTTATATTATTGAAATCCTCTCAATCTGAAAATTATCGTTTAGGGTTACATAAAAAGCTCATTTGGTTCTATGATTTATTTTATTTTTCAATTTTACTTAACAATTTTATCAAAATATCTTGTCTTCAGTGGTATTCTAATTGCTCCTAGAAAAAAGGAAATATATCCCTATCAATCGAAATACCTCTATTGAACATTAAAATGACATGTGACATCAATCGCATTTGTAGCAGGCTGAAATTCTACAAATTTAATAAAAGTGTCCCAAAAAAAGTATGATATGTGATAATTTTATGAGAAATGTCATCTAGTTGTCTCTGAAAAAATACTGAAACTAAGACAAATCTCTATAGTTTTGAAAACAATTTTTCGATTCAGAAATATCACCAAAACATCATGATTCTCCTAATTTGCATTTTCCAATTTTGTTTTCAATCTGCATCATTCTACATCTAGATTCTCTACACATGCATGAGTAACAAACTAACACTAGGTGGCAGTATCAACCAAATCCCCTAACTAATTCTTAACTTTTAGCCTTCATCAGTGAGATATTAGAATAAATTGAGTTGAAAGTGAAGGCAATAACTACCGTTGGTGATGACCAAACATATGGCAAGGGTAATCTACTGTCTCCTTTCAAGCAGATAGCTTACGTATACAAAAAACTTAAAAAATAAAAAAAATGTTATTTGCGAACAACTCTGATCCAATAAATTAGAACTTATTTAGAGTGATTTTGAGGTTCAGGATATAAAAAAAAAAGATCTAAATTATTTGCACCACATTGTCTCTAAAATTAAATTCCTATAAATAAATAAATAATGATATGGTTTTATTGCTCCAAGTTCATCAGAAGTTCAAGCTCTGGACGTATTAGTATTGGAATTGATTTGAGGATCTTACACTCTGGGGCAGAGATTGGGAACCTTTTTTCTGCTAAGGACCATTTGAATATTTGTAAGAGCATTCGCAGGCCATACAAAATTATCTCCTTAAAAATTAATCTGCAGTAGTAGTGAATCCCTAATGCAATGGTTGAAACGGCTTCTTTTTGGTCAGGTATGTGATGCTAACTAGTATTGTTGATTGCTAGCTTGTAACTGCTTTCCCAGGTTTGTGTCCGTCAATCTGAAGCATAATTGACTCTTTGTGATGCTAAATTTTGAGAATAAAAACTGCTCACAGCAGTAATTTTTCCAAACACAGATGATATTTCAATGCACGTTTTCTCAATGAGCAAAATTTGCCACTGCTTATAGGAATGACATTTACAGAACTCAAGCAGTGTCGTCGGTGACGAGTGTTTGTCAATAATAGCATTATTTTCTTTTACAGTCGCTATTTATAGAATGTAGTACCACTTAAGATTTAATAAAAACATCCAGTGTGTATCACCAGAGATGAGATTATTTTGCTTTGTCTCGGTAGTTGAAAAAGATTACATTGCTTTGTAATCATCCTTTGTTGAATGTCACACCTCTTAGGATTTAATAATTATCCAAAGCATATCAGCAGAGATGAGATTATTTTGCTTTGTAGGATGTTACACAGTTTAAGTTTAATGGTTATCCAGTGGTATAGTGAGCAACAGATTGTTTTACTTTGATCGCTGTTCTAATCCTGTATTCTGAATTTGGAGGGTATTCCACATTTGTATGCAGATTCTTTATTTTCTGTAGCTTGCATCGGTCATATACTGTATTAAAAAAAGCTACTAGATTTATGAATTCCAAATTCTGCCTGTGGTTGTCTTGGCACACTGGCCAGAGGGTCGGACATTCCCCAACCCTGCTCTAGAGTATGATGATGCTTCACCATTACACAAAACCATGCCATGATTTTTAAACATTTTGTCAAAAAACTCTGCAAGAATAGATTTTTTTATATATATATAAATTACACAGACAAAAACAGAGTGCTAAATTCCATTATTTATTTGTTAATTTTAAAAGTTTTTTTTTAAGTAAAATATTTATAGCAAAACGAAATGCACTCTTATATAGTTATAAATATAACTTATGGCAGTTAAATTTGTGACTTTCTAATTATGAGGAGGAAGAAGAAAAAGAGATGGAGGAGGGGGGAATTTAATGAATTAAAGCGATTAAATTACCTTGTCAAATTTTCTTATTATTATTAGATGACAGTTTTAAAAAAAAAAATACTATGTTAAATATTATATTTCCTTATAACAGAAGCTAGTTTTTTCAATATATATATATATTACATTTCCTGAACATTACCCCCCCCCCCTCATCTTTTTAAAAATACAAAATAAAAACCTGAAAACTATTTAAACAAATAATAACCAAGACTTTTACTTTTGAAGAAAATGACAATCTACTTTTTAGTTAATATTTATTTAGAGTTGATAATATAAAAATAACATTAAAACACTCCTTTTAAGTAGAAGAGAAAAGCTGCTGTATAGCCAAAAGTGTCAACTGAACTGGAAAATGTAAATAAAGTATTGTATTGCACTGAATACATAAGAATAAGCTTTAATATTAATATAACCAATGCAGAAAAGTTAATGAAAGATTTTTAAGTAGAAGAAAACAACAGCTCTGAGGAAGGCTGCTGTATAGTCGAAACTGTCAGCTGGATTGGAAAGCTTAAATAAAATATATTACAGTGTACTGAATACATAAATGTGTTTTAAATATTAATATAACTAATGCAGAAAAGTTCATGGAAAATTTCTAAATAGAAGGGAACAGCTCTGAGGAACTGGTTTGGAAAACATAAAATGTTGTATTGCACTGTATCGAATAGGTAAGAGCACTTTAATATTAACATACCCAATGCAGTAAAGTGAATGAAAGATTTGTAAATAGAAGGGAACAACTCTGAGGAAGGCTGCTGTATAGTCAAAACTGTCAGTCAGATTAGAAAAAAAAATAAAAATTGTATTGCATTAGTGCATAAAAAAAGTTTTACTGTCATATTACTATAAAAAAAAGTTAATCAAAGAAAGCAAGATATTTAATATCAGAATTGTTAAATGAATACTGTTTAGTGCAGTGATACACTTAAAAACAAAAGTCTCGTAAATCAAACTTTAACCTGTAACTTTTGCGATTTAATGTCATATAACTTCCTGAGCAACCAATTTTTTTTTAATGGAATCGTTTTGTTAAAACTTAAGATGTGCTTAACATATCTATTAATATTATCATAAGATGACAGTGAAAGAACTGGTTCCTAATTATAATTATCAACTCCTACTTGAGATAAATTAGACCACAATAGTGCTGAACTCAGGGCAGGCAATTATGAGTTCACAATTAATACATAGTAGCATGAGCTTCAGATATATGATTTAAGTAGAAAAAATCAACAAGCAGAAGCCAACAACCTTTTTCATCTCAGTTCTATCTCCCATTTATCTCTCAATTTTCTTATTTTTTTATTATCTTACTGTATCCAGTCACTTAAATTAGTATAGGGCTCTTCTTTCTGTATTAATTAAACAATGATATTGTAGGTTTATACAATGGCATCCCATCCTTTTCTCAGTCTTTTCTTTTCATTCCTTTTGCCATTCTCTTTCCAAATAGAATCTAATAAATCAATCAATAAATATGTCTTCCAATGTTTTTGCCAATTTATTCATGGAAGAAATTGAAATACAAGCTTTAAACTCAGCATTACACAAAGTGTCATCTGTTATTTGGTCACATGGAGAAAAAAAACGAACTGACTTCTTTACTCATATTAACAGCCTACACTCACAAATTAAATTTTCTGTGAAAATACAAAAAAATAAATAAAATGAGCATGCGAATCGCTCTAAACAAACATTTCCGATCAATGCCACAAGAGAAAGCATTCAAAAATCTCTAACTAGAATTATCCCCAAATCAGTTTCAAGTTACTGGCTCTCCTCAGTGAGATGCCAGGATATTCAGATGCTAGATCTAAAATATCACCTCAAGCTCAAGTAGAAAATCTGAAATTTTCAGACACCTATATGTCATCGAATCCAGCTATCTAATTTAAATACACCTTTACCCTGCTTAGCGATGGCAATTGATCCTCCAAAACTCATCGTTAAGCAAGAATATCGTATACAAAATATGTAATTATAATGGGGGTCTATGGGAAAAAAATTGGTCGGTTCCAGTGACGTAAAATATCCACATTGATTTCCAAGCTTTCTTGATTTTTTTCATGACAATGATGACTAAATATGGGATCTAAAAAAAAGTTTTATATCACTAGGAAAAAAAATGCATATTTTCACTTTAAAAAGTACAGAACAGCAAAAAGAAAGAGAAAGTGAAACTAAATTTGAATTTAAAAGTTTTTATATTCTTCCGCTGAAGTTTTTCATCGTAATGAAAAAAAATCTATACTGAAGTGCTTTTTTTTAAAAATTGTATTACAGTATATATTACTACTATACATTTATTTTATTACTTATGTGAAATTATTCAAATTAAAAAACAATTTTTAATTATTAATTATTTAATTGAACATATAGAAAAAAAAATCAACTTATTTTAAAAGTAAAAAATCTAACTTCTAATTTTCTAAAACATACAGCTAGGTTTATTTTTCTTACTGTATATTTTTAGTAATGTAATAATGCCCCCCCTCCCCGTTCGAGTAGAAAGATTATTAATTAAATGCAATCTGTTTTTTTTTTTTTTAACTTTTCTACATTTGTGATTTGAAACATCTTGAGTGTAAGCAACATGTTTATTAACGAAGTTACAAAATCAATAACTATTTTTACATAATTATCCAGGTGTTCTAAAAATAATATATTGTATTTAAGAAACACACACATGCAGTTTAATATTCATATTTAGTGTTTTCCTGAAAGTTTGTGATGATGGTATTTTATTTGTCTTGTACTGTATTTATATATTGGAGTATTTGTATACAGTATTATCAACAAATTAAAAATCCTCCTTTTTCTTTTCAAAAACTATTTTCTTATCTCAATACTGAACATATATAGTGTGCCATTACAATTTAATCATTAGCTAAATTTGTAGTAATGTGCATGAGAGAAAATGAACAAAAATCATCATCACATTTTATATAGTAAATGAAGCTGTAGGGCATCCAAGTTCAAACCCTACAAGATCAAGTTCTAAAAGCTTTAGACAGAAAGAGAGTGGGCCAACAATTATATTCTTTATTTGTTTGTGTGTTGATAGAAAGGTAATACACACATTTGAACTATTCAATATTTTTCTGTTAAAAAGCAAAGTTATAATGCATATGTATAGGCAGTGTGTGTTATAAAAGCTATTTAGTTAGCCACTTTTAAATTTCAGATATTAAACTTTCTTTAAAACTAACCTATGCTTGATCAATTCTAATATCTTATTCTATACTTCTATTTTTGCTTTTCTATAATTGTAATTGGGATTTAAAAGCTAAGGATTTAATTTTAAATATTAGGGTTATAATTTCTAAACTAGCATTCATATTATTTTGATGGACAGTTTATGAATGATTTGAAATGATAAAAGTATGTGTGTACATTACATACAGAAATTTACATTTATTATATATTGAAAGGAAGAAGGGTTAAATCTGTCAAATTATTTTTTTTTACAATTTTGTGTTAAGGGAGAAAATCTGTTGAATCAGATATATATTTTTGTAGCAATTTTGTTTTTATAAATGATTGTTTGTCATTTTGGAGCTTAAGCTTGGTGGGAACTCTAATTTTGAAATTGTCTCATCTTAAGATCAAAAGAAAGAAGCTCCAATTTTAGATATTACAGATATACGTGAGGAGAAAGGGATTAAGACTATTTTTTTTTCCCTTCGAAACAAAAGATTGTCTGACAACCCGGTGTGTGATTTTTTTTTAATGTTCCTAAAAAAGATTGCACTTTCCAACTAAAAACGAATGGGTCAAAAATAGCAAGTCACACTATCACTCTAATTGGGTGAATTGACTCAAAAATTGGATATAAAAGCAGTCTGGAAAATCAATTGAGCTAGTATTATTATATTATTGTGATAGAGACTTTTTAAAAATTATTGAAACTAAAGCAGTCAAACATTTTTAATTCTGCTAGATAACCTTTTTTTTTTTTTTAAAATCATTTTTTTTATATCAAGTTTTGAATGTTGAAAATATAAGGATGGCGGGGTAAGAAAAATTAATATATGTTCCGTCTGTCTACCAGACTCATCATCAACTAGCACATCATATAGGAAAAAAAAGATGCCTTGTCTGAAAAATAATATTCTACACCTTTCAACTGACAGAGAAATAAGATGTTTTTAAATAGAAAGAAGAAAATATTCACCTGCATTTAAAATCATAAGAAAAGAGTAATCTACTGATAAATATTAAATCATCAAGTCCAATTAATTGTTCCAATAACTGAGTTTAAACCCAGAAAGTTTATAAACATGAAAACAACTGCTGTACATCATCCACTAAAAGAATCATGCTTGACAGGAAGGGAAAAAAAGTTAATATAATGATTTCCAAATTGTCCACTAAAGCAAATAACCTCAATAGGATCATCATCATCAAACAATTATATACCTCAAGAAAGAGATTGTTCCAACGTAAAACGGAAATGGTAGCCGCAGAAATATAGACATTATACAAGATAAGTTTGAGCCCTTGGAAGTTCGCCACAAAACAAAGGATCGGTAATATGACTTTTTATATCTATTTTCTTTATGATATCAGTCTTAATAAACTTTTAGCAATAAAGTGGTATATTTTATTTAAAGAACTTTTAAAGACAATTCAGATCGATTAAAACCAATAATTTCTTACTAATAATAACCTTGAGCTTCATAAATGATTCTGAATGTATCAAAATTGTTTGTTTATTAATTTACAGTTATGAAATATTAATGTGTAAAATAATTTTTTGTATTATTATTTTGGTTTTAAATAATATTTTGGTTTTTACGGGGATAAAAACACACACATACACAATAATATAATACTTGTTGCATATATGTAATTGTGTGTGAATGTAAAAAAAAAATAGGCGGTATTAAAAATATTAGATTTTGTTTCAAGTTAAAGTATAGCATTTCAGAGGTAGAAGAGAGGGGGAGAAAATAATTTAAAACTTGTTTCTAAAACTTGCTCTTTCCAATTTTACTAACATTTATTTTCATTCATTCTGCTTACATGTTAGATTATAAGGTATATGAGTGAATATTTTTTTTTATGAAATACTTTTCTTGTGGATGGAACATTTTAACAAATCGGTTACCCAATTTAATACAATATACATTTGATGGGAAAGGGAGGAGAACTTGAAATTAATCGGAAGATTGCAATAGAGTCAATTATTATTATTATTATTCATATAAATTTTCATGTATGTCTAGAAATTTTATGTATATGTTAGAAATGCAGTAATAAACATTAGTTTGTGTTATTAAATGAGGTGTATATATTTCATTAAGAGTAGTCTTTATTAAGTGTGATCATTCATCATCAAGGTGAATATTAGCTATTTAAGTTCCAATTAGATCTACTAAAATTAAGCAATGATTATGAATTTCTTTATAAAATTAGGTTTATGATTAGGCTTAGTCCTAAAGCTGTGGTTGAAACCATTATCATTATCGTTGTCATTATCATCATCATCACACTGTAATTAATGAGCTGTTTAAATGTTTAAAGGCCATAAATAAATATTGATTTCATAGTATTTAGTGATTTCTTAGTAATATTATAACCACCATCCCATCACCTATTTCATGCAAGGATGAGTGAATTGCCATCCTAAGTTAATAGTAATCTGAGCTAGTAAAACTTATAAAAAAATATTGAGACGCATTTATTATGTTAAGATCTGGGAAATGATTTATGTCTAATGAATTTTATATACTCCACTTTGGTTTAAAGATGTTTTATGTTTACCTAAATATTAGTGCATATAGTGATATGGCTCTAAAAGCAAAATCTCCCATTTTTATTAGAAATAAAGTACCAAAAAGGGATTCAAACCCGGTACATGTGAAAAGGCTATTAGATATAACTGTGTCTAGATTCAGATAATCTAGTGGTGCCCTGCTAGACCATATTCACTTGGTATTTGTTTATATATGCACTTAACATCAAACCAAGAAATGAAAGTGGATAAAATCTATAGTTGAATATATTGAGAGATATTTGAATGAGTTACCAGTGTACTCACTCACTTGATTGCCATATACTTGAGTTATAGTAGTTCGTTCTTAATAATTTGTTTATAATTATTGATATTGTGATATCTTGAGAAATCTAATTATAGAAATGTGTTTCATTTAATCCAATGACCCTTAATACGATTGATGACTCAGTCTGATCTTTTGTTAAATAGCTTATGCTCATGTTAATATAAGTTTAAATAAATTCTGATCAGTTTCATTAAGTTTATTTACAACTTGTTTGAATTAATATTTTAAAGACTACTTATTGAACACGTTTATTTACTTACAATGTTGATTTCGGCTATTTGTTTAATAGCTTATGCTCAGCAAGTTACAATGTTTAATTCTTTTCTCTTTGATGTAAAATTTTTATTACAATTCTTTTTCGTTTATTAAGCCAAATATTTATATTTGAATCTTTTCTTAATTATTTAATATATTTGGATCGTTTGATCATCTTTATTAAGTTACAATGAATATAATATTTGAGATTTTAATAATATTTGGATTTTTGACAAATCCAATGATATTGTAATATACAATTGAATTTCCCTTTGATCACTTTATCTATGTGACAATATATATATACTGTATATACAGTATTTATATAATACAAAACTCCATTTCAACTGTTTATCTTCATACAGTCATTTTCAAGGATATCTCTCTCCCACTGCTATATTTTATTACTCTTTCTTTTACATTATTTAATTACAAATCAACGTTGAAACGTTGGAGTTTTTGTATTATATATATATACTGTATATGTTCAGTATTGAGATAAGAAAATAAAGTTTTTGAAAAGAAAAAGAAGGATTTTTAATTTGTTGATATGTATTTTAAAAGAAAAAGTGAATGAACATTTGCTGTGTTATTTATTATATATGATGTATACAGTATTATAGATTCAGTAATTATAGATATTTTAAGTGTTTTATGAATAAAATATTGTATGTGTATACAATTACAGCAAAGTCATTACCTGTATACATATTACAATAATACACTTTTGCTTTTGGGTAAAATGAATTTAATATAGCTATCTCTGACGTCATCAGTGACACAAAATTCATGATGGCTGCAAATTTTTTTTTTTAATTTTTCCCGATCGTTATAGCGAATAATCGATTGTATATCAAAGTAGTGGGTACAAACTGATGATGATCGCTATTGCGAAATATCGCTAATTAGACAATCGCTAAGTGGGGTAAAGGTGTAGTTATATGGGCCTCAACAAACTTCATCTATAAAATATATTAATAGCCTTAGCAATATAATATCACCAAAGCCTCAAAAGCCAAACTATAATAGTAAAAAAAATCTAAGTCATACATCAAGTAGATTTGGCAATGTTATATTGCTAAGACTACTAATATATGATGTAGCTGAAGTTTGTTCAGGTAATATAGCCATTTAAGTTAGATAACTGGATTTGAAGACATATAGATGTCTGAAAATTTCATATTTTCTACTTAATAGTTAAGTATGAAATAAATGCTGGTTTGAGTTGGTATTTTAGATGTAATGTCTGAAATATTCTAGTGCCTCACTGAGGATAGCCAGTAGCTTGAAACCGGTTTGGGGATAAGGATAATTCCAGATAGAGATTTTTATACGCTTTCTCTTGTGGCATTTATGGGAAAAACTTGTTTAGGACTATTAACATGCTCACGTAATTTTTTTTATTGTTATAGAAAAAGACAGAAAACTCCCTTTTTTGGTATTCTTGCATCTAAAACAATACCTTATCATCCTCTATACAGAAAAAATCTACACATAACACACAGACAGATATCGAAAAATATCATCACATCACCATCCAATCCAAATCTTCTCCGTAGCTACACCACTTTTTACAAATACATCTGAATTTAAAAAAAAAATCAAACATATATATAAAGTCTTATTAATGAACGGTTACAATACAACCATTATAATTAAAGCAATGCGTAAAAACAACCCCCACTAAAAGAAAAAAAGAACAAAAAAAAAAACCCCAAATAATTCTAATAGAATAAGCATTCCTTATATAAAAGGTACTACAGATAAAATTGGAAAGGTATTAAAACACTATGACATAAAAACAACATTCTCTACTGAATTAATAATATTCTAATCAAACCTAAGGATATAATCCCTCTAAAAAGCCCAAAGAGTCTATGAATTACCATGTGCCATGTGACTAACTACATACATAGGGAGAAATAATCGACGTATAAATGCTAGAGGACATGAACATATTAATGCAGTAAAATATTTCTCAACATCTTCAGCACTTGCTTTACATGTTTTACATACCGACCCCAAATCATATCCACATGCAAGAATGATGATGAAAGTGTATTTAGAGGGTGATAAGAAATTTTTAAAAACAAAAACTGTCTTAATAACCGTGATGAAACAATAAAATTACTATTTGTTTCTTAACACAAATAAATATAAAAAAATGCTGCTAAATATAAAGCAGACTATTCAACAGCCACATAATATAACATCCATGTGAAACAATTCTATATACTATACCTATGTAATTAATTATTATTACTTTTTTTCACTCAGTTGAGGTTAACTGTTATATTATCGAAATGTTGGTAATAAAATTATTTTATTTTACTAAACACAGTTACTCCCGAAAACATGCTTCATGAAATATATATATATACACATAAATAATTAAATAAACAACAGTGCAAAAAAAAATATGCAAATAAATTGAACTGATCCAAGGTCCAATCTCAATGTCAGAAGCATTCTTTCTTTGATTGCTATATTACATAAAAAATTGACCCATCATTGCAGAATATATATATTTCAGGAGGAATATTCCTCATCATCTGTCCAGAGTGTTGCCAATCGTCCACGCAAATATAGCATTTTTTTCAATTCTTAATCCTTTACACATTGATCCTGCATATTCATATTTCATTTAATACATTTTTCTTAATTCAATTTTTTCAACACAGTAAATTTTATTTATTCCTTGATAGTACTTCTTTAGCATTTTGGCTAGCCGGCAGTCTTCATCAGAATTTTGATTTATTTCTTGATAATATTTCCTTACAGTATTGAACAATTAGTAGTCATCAGCAGAGCTTGTAAATTCTGGTGAAGACTGCTGAATGGTCGAAATTGTAAGGACATATTACACTTTTCTTAATTCACTTTTTACAATGCAGTAAATTTTATTTATTCCTTGACAGTACTTCCTTAGTGTTTTGACTAGCCAGCAGTCTTCATCAGAATTTGATTTATTCCTTGATAATATTTCCATACAGTTTTGAACGATTAGCAGTCTTCAGCAGAGCTTGTAAGTTCAGTTTTGAACGATTAGCAGTCTTCAGCAGAGCTTGTAAGTTCTGATGAAGACTGCTGAACGGTCGAAATTGTAAGAACCTATTACCAAGAAGTAAATAAAATTGATTGCATTGCAAAAACTGAATTAAAAAAAAGTGTATTATATGATATGCTATACAGTCAACTCTCTTGATATTAAAGTATCAACAATAAACACAAGTCTTCTATGAATTAACCTATTTCAACAAGATTGAACAACAAGCAAGATAAAACTGTAAAAAACTCATTTCATTATTCAAACATTGTGTGCCAAATCAGTATCTAAATAATTAATCAAATAAATGTAACGATTTGTGAAAATAAATAAGTCATCTAGATTTTGCAGATGATGTAATTATTTTTTACAAATAATGTTTTAGAACTTCAGGAAATGTTGCAAGTTATCAGATAAAGGAAGAAAGTAGGAGTAAAGGTAAATGTTAAAAAGACTGAAGAAATAATGGATTTTCTCAAAAGGAAAAAATAATAAAAATGATAGAGTTAAAACAGGCAAAACTCTCCAAACAGTAGTGCCACTCAGTGCAAGCAAAAGTAATCAATGGATGCCAGAGGGCTTGTGCATAAAATCCCTATCTAGTGCCTACTCATCCAATATCCCCGACTAGTTTCTAGCTTGTGGCTTTCGTCAGCGAGGAGCCTGGGATCTTAGAGCACAGCACCCAGATCTTAGGATGATTGCCGGTTTTAATAACAGTTATGATCAAGCATAAGAAATGGTGATTATATGACGTTTAATGTGAGTTAGAAGTTAATAATAATGGATGAAATTAATCATAGAATTAAACTTGGTTGGAGTAATTTTGGTAAAAATAATTTTTAAAAAATATATATATATGTGTTTGAAAAAGGAAGGCTTTTAATAAATATGTTTTATCAGTTTTTACTTAAGGATTTGAGACTGGGACACTTAATAGAAGATCAACATAGTCAGCAAAGTATGGAGAGATGTATGTTAAGAGTAACAAGAACAGATCGAAAAAAAGAAATACATGCATGAGAGAACAAACGGTTGTTACTGACAATATTGAAGCAATTAAAAGACTGAAGTGGAATTGGACTGGATATGTGCTTGAAGAAATGATAATAGATGGCCAGTTGAAATCTTAATTTGGATTCCAAAAGATTGTAAAAGACCTAGAAAGAGACCACATGTGAGATGAATGGATGAAATAAGGAAGCGTACTGGGGTGATGTGGAGAAGAGAGTTTAGAGCTCAAAGAAGATAGATTGAATTTGGATTGGCAATGGTTCAAAATGCTGATGATATATGAAAATATATTAGAATTGTTTATTTTGATGTTTATGTTGAAAGCCTCTAATCACAGTTTTGGAAAAAATATTTGTTTGACATTTATATTAAGTAAAAGAGTGACCAATCAGCTTGCAGGATGTGTACATTTGGGACGAACACTCCATATCAGATATCTAGAAAATCATCAACCATATAAGGAAATATAGCAATTCTCATATTATTAGGATAAGGATGATCAATGTGATATTTAAATATCAATAACTTATAAATCAGCTTATTTGAACAGGTCAAACAACATAGGAGGAAAAAACAATTTTATTATGCTTCATAAACCAATGACTAAATATGTAATTAAATTAACAATAGTACATTAGTAAATAGATATGTCAATATAAGCCCCAATCATCATACTATCATCATCATCAATAACAATTATCAATCCACTGCAGGATGAAGGTCTCTCCATGATCAATCCATCTTCTCCGAACTTTAGCTTCTCTTCTCCACATTACCCCTGCACACTTTCTTATTTCATGCATCCATCTCACATGTGGTCTCTTTCTGGGTCTTTTACAATCTCTTGGAATCTGGTTTAAGATTTCATTGTCCATCTATTATCATCTCTTCTAACAATATGTCCAGCCCAACTTCATCTCAGTCTTTTAATTTTTTCAATGATATCGGTAACACCTGTTTGTTCTCTTACCCATATATTGCATTTTCGATTTCTTCTTATTACTCCCAACATGCATTTCTCCATTACTGTTTTGAGTGGTCTGAGTCTCTGTATTGCTCTTCTATTAAGTGTCAAAGTCTCAGATCCATAAGTAAGAACTGGTAAAACACATTTATTAAAACCTTCCTTTTCAAACACCATACTATATATTTATATAAATAAAAACCTAAAAACAGCCTTTAAATGGTCCACTGGAAAAAAACACATTTATTAAAACCTTCCTTTTCAAACACCATACTATATATTTAATAAATAAAAACCTAAAAACAGCCTTTAAACGGTCCACTGGAAATTTAAAGACTTCTGATAGAGGCCCAGTAAACAAAAAGACATAACCCAGTAAGAGGTAGGGATTGAGCAATTTCCATTTTTGTATAAATCCTACAGTTCAGAATAGTCAAATACTGACTAATATCAGATAGCTAACTGGGCTTGTTAGGGCTAGTTATATAAAAGAAAAATCCCAAGTGTGATTATAGTTGGAATACCCAGATCAGATTTGAACCCCAAGTGACATCACTAGTAATAATTGCTATATTCAGGGCTTTCACATGATATATAAAAGTTTATAATTTGTACTATATATTCTGAAACAAATATCAGAGCTCACATTCGAACCGTAGACCATGGCATGATGGTCAATAACCATTATGTCATTAGGATTATCATGTTATATAAAAAATTACAGTTGCCCATAATTTCCATCTTTTACTCAATTTAAAGTTGTGGTACAGTAGGCAGGTAACTGCTGCTCAGTCAGAGCTTTTATAATATATAAAAACACAGTTGCCCATTATTACTATGCAAATGACAAAAGGAAAAAAAACGTTTTACCTAGCTCATATTCAAACCCCAGCTAGTAAAATGGTAGGCAGAAACCATTATATCTCAACGATTTTCCAAAATATATGTGTACAAACATACTGCTAACCATTTACGCTAACAATCTGAAAAAAATATCCATTATATCCAGTCTACATTTGAATTCCGGATTGCTGGCGTAGTTGGCGAGTACTTCAAAGACTACATAACGGCTGCCGCAATACTGTATATATATATAAGCATAAATATGTCCATTTACAAAATTTCAATTTAATAACCCTCTATTATAAGCTTAAACAGTCAAGAGATGCTTTAATTATACGCCTACGCTTTAAAATGATGTCAGTTTTATTTATATCAAAGATACTTAAAAATAAAAAACTCATATATAAATCCAATTTCCCTGCATGCTTTAGTACAGTAATAGTGTGTCAGACTCTTAAACGTTAGAACGTCAGATTGATATTTCAGTATTGGCACTTCCGGCGCCAGAACTTTTTTTTATGAACTCTCGAGCAATAGCGTCATTCGATTATTTATTTATTTAACTAATAAAAAAAAGAAAAGAAAATCCATGACTCATGCTTCGCTCATAATAATTAAAAAGTTATCCCTCAAGAGAATGCAATTAACTACGATCGTGCAATTTAATAATTTAACGGTCGAAAAAAGCCTAATTCTTTTAGACTTCTTTACAAAAACCTATTTTATATCTATTGGTTAAAAAGAAATAAAATCAAACTTCTAAATGAATTTTATTTGAAACTATTATATAGTGTAAATAATGACAACAAATCAGTCCAGGTCCATTCTGCTTATATAATACGATAACGCATGTGATGTGATCCACTGTCACTTCTCCTTAAACAGAGTCACCTACTGTAAATCTGAATCTACAGATAAGGATTTTTAAAAATGCATCTGGTAATCTTGATTACGCTCAAGTTTACAATAGATGGGGTTAGGATAGAGAATTTATCCTTGTTTGCTATATGATGCACACATGTCACAACATTATGATTCAAAGATAAATTTTTAAAATAGCAGGTTATTAAGACAACCCCCCCCCCCTCCAACTTCTATCAAAGTGAATAAACAATTCCCTATCTATCTGGAGCCAGATTGCAAAAGCTATCCAAACTTCTGAAGATTTTGCACTATTCTTCAAAAACCAAGCTGAAATGTCAATGATCCTATAAATATCACATGATCACCACCTCTTATGCTTGTGTATAACTGTTGTTAAAACAGGCAAAACTCACTATACATATTGCCACACACAGCAAGCTAGAGTAATCAATGGATGCCAGAAGGCATGTGCATAAAATCCCCATCTAGTGCCTACTCATCCAATATCCCCAGACTAGTTTCTAGCTTGTGGCCTTCATCAGTGAGGAGCCTTGGATCGGAGAGCACTGCCAGGTGATGCTAAGATCTAGGTGCAGTGCTCTCCGATCCAAGGCTCCTCACTGACGAAGGCCACAAGCCAGAAACTAGTCTGGGATATTGGATGAGTAGGCACTAGATGGGGGGGGTATGCACAAGCCTTCTGGCATCCATTGATTATTCTAGCTTGCTGTATGTGGCAGTACGTATAGTGAGTTTTGCCAGTTTTAACTTAAGGATCCTACTCAGATTGATACATTTTGCCTGATATATATCTCTATTCCTATCATTAGATATCTTTAAGGTACTATAGGCTTCTAGAAACTTAAACAAATATTAAACACAGTCAAAAACTATAAGAGCAGTTCTTCTCATCCTATTCTAAAGCCATCTATTGTAAACTCAAGTAAGCAAGATGGTATAATATTCTCAATGGTCAAACCATTACGTCCCCCCCCATTTCAAGATATTCACTTGAATAGTGCAAATGAATAAGCATGTTAGTTCAAGCTTCAAAATCTAGTCTTCACTGGCAAAGACAAAAACTGATATGGGAATGTATTACTATGCCATCTGGTATTCAATGATGCTCAAGTTTACGCTAGACCTCTGTAGAATAGGGTGAAAAGAACTGCTCCTGCATGCATGTAAGTAAGCATATGATAGTTATTGGTAATAACTGTTAGTTTTAATACATACATGCTTGTCCTCTCTCTAACCTCATCACAAACCAATCATTATAGCACTATTCCGATAAAGAAGCTTATTCTTGTAACTTTTTTCTTACCATTTATTCAGATGAAAATTTAAAACATTTAACAAAAGATATAAAATGTTTTTTGATTGTTAAAGTGGTTTAGCACAGTAGTTGAATAGTGGACTCTGGAGATCAAGATCCTTAAATCGCAGCTCCACTCTATTACCTTAACTTCTGAGCAAAAAACTATTAGACTATTATTAATTATCTTATATATAAAATCCGTACATTCATTGTTATCTGATTGGTAAATGTATTAATGTTTGTCCGATGTTACATATCAAATTCACAACAAGTTATTTTTCAACAAAAAAAATTATTAGTTCCAACATTAAACTGTAATAACTCTGTCAAATGCATGAATGGTAGTGGGGTGGTCATTATTTTGGCATTTGCCTGGCTTCAGCGAGCATGTTTGGTGGCTCCTGGTAGGGTACCCAGAACCCCTGATACCAAGTAAGCTAGCTTGACTATTGTTTATATATTTCAGAGTAAAGGTGGCCAGCCAGCTGCAGAAACATCAACCAATGCCGATTTGTACTTCGGCATTAAGGCAATCCCATGCTTTCACGGCTTGTCAATCCCTTAATATAGTTCAAGTGAACAACATACTCAGCAATGTTTAATAAATAAAAATTTAATATTTTTTTTAATTAGTTGCTTTAATATATATATTTAATGTAAATATTTTTTAAAAATTTTACAAAAGTGACTAGTGTTTTTGTAATCCGACATTAACAAATGGTAACTATTAATAAAGCTAAAAAAAACTATTACGCTATCAAAAAAAGATTACAATTTTTTATTCGGAGGCTACTTCAGTAAATATATATTTGCACCTTAACATCGTTAAATATAACAGGTGTATTTAAAAATGTAAATTTTAATTTAGTTTTATTAAAATTTGGAAATTTATTTATTTTATTTTATTTATATTAAATCTTTAATATACAAAATTAACAAAGCGTATGACACACTTGAATGTGAAGCTATCAAGATACACAGAAATTATTACATGCTAAGCGCTTTCGAGGCCTTTTGCCTCATATTCATCGCGGTACTGTGAGCTGTAGTTCTTCGTTCTGCAGCTCACAGTACCACTATGAATATGAGGCAAAAGGCCTCGAAAGTGCTTAGCGTGTAATAATTTCTGTGTATCTTGATAGCTTCACATTCAAGTGTGTCATACGCTTTGTTAATTTTGTATATTAAATTATCGAATGAGAAGTCTTAAAATCTTTAATATCAAAAAAAGATTACAATTTTTTATTCAGAGGCCACTTCAGTAAATATATATTTGCACCTTAACATCGTTAAATACAACAGGTGTATTTAAAAATGTAAATTTTAATTTAGTTTTATTAAAATTTGGAAATTTATTTATTTTATTTTATTTACATTAAATCTTTAATATACAAAATTAACAAAGCGTATGACACACTTGAATGTGAAGCTATCAAGATACACAGAAATTATTACACGCTAAGCGCTTTCGAGGCCTTTTGCCTCATATTCATCGCGGTACTGTGAGCTGTAGTTCTTCGTTCTGCAGCTCACAGTACCACTATGAATATGAGGCAAAAGGCCTCGAAAGCGCTTAGCGTGTAATAATTTCTGTGTATCTTGATAGCTTCACATTCAAGTGTGTCATATGCTTTGTTAATTTTGTATATTAAATTATCGAATGAGAAGTCTTAAAATCTTTAATATTAAATCTTTAAAAAAAATTTGTTAAAGCAGCCAATTATTACAAAATGACAGGCTAAAAATCCAGAGTTTTTGTATTCTGCCATAACAATAGTCTTTATAGAAACTATTCTTACTTCCTCAATGTAATACTATATTTAATGTAAGTTTTATTTTGATCACTAATAACTATTATCATAATCTAAAATTCAAAATTGATTATATTTTAGAATAAGCATTATAGTGAGTAATAAATTTTGGGTTATAAATAGACAACCCATTCACGATAATATTTGCATATAGGATAGACATAAAGGCCAGGTGCAGGGATCCTGTATTTGCAATGCTTATGACCTGAAATTCAAGCCTATGCCAAATAAAATTTATTTTCAAAAGGCTTAGAATTTTATCTCAAGTAAATGATTCATAACTAACCTAGCCGACCATCCAATAATGATCAGCAAAGGGGTATCTGGATACCTTCAACTAAATCAGGGGTGGAGAACATTTTTTTCTGACAAGGGCTATTTGGATATTTATAATCTCATTCATGGATTGCACAAAATTATTGACTTTAAAATTAGCCTACTATATTTGATCAAAAAGTTTAATTAATTTATCTCCAAACATTAACACTGGACAACCTATTTAACTAGTAGGCCAATTTCAGCATTCTCCTTTTAAATGAGGGCCATAATTTTTTGTTTGTGAACTAAAAATATATTAACATTTATTATTATTAATGACCGTTTGATATTTGATTCTAATTTTTCCAAATTGTCTTGATCTTATCTTCCTGGCATATATTTTTCAATTTCTTTTTACGTTCTGGACAACTTAATTCTACAGCTGTTAGGATGCAGACTTGTAAATTCCCCTTCAAAAATGGTTTCGAATTTTCTGCTTTTTTTAAAAAAATAATTTGCTCTCACAGAATTTTCAGATTTGTTTATACTTTTAATGTCAGCTACTTCATGAAGCTCCTTTTCAAGTTTTCTATTTTAATATTTCTGTCTTCCCCAATTATTTTGTTGTCATCAGAATGTTTGATAAGTAGTATTTCTTAATATCATGTTCCTTATTAACTGAAAAGCTTTGCAGACATATCATGCACAGTGATTTACTATTTCTTTCTATAAAAATAAAAAAATGCATTGGTCCATTTTTTTCCAAATGCGTGATTTTCTATGTCAATTTTTCTTATCTTGTAGCCATTGTAATAAAAAAAAAATTAAATGCAAAATAATAATAATAATAATAAAATGAAATAAAATTAAGAGTTTCATTTTTGCTAGTTGTAAGTTCGACTGCGAAAATCACTATAAAAAAAACAAACAAAATGCTCTCAGCATCAGTAGATTAAATCTGTAGTAAGATAGACCACACTATATAGATAATTTGTCAGAACACTGCAACTGTGATCGAATGAAGTAGAATTATTATAAAGATTGGAGAAGAAAAAAAAGGATGTAGTTGAGAAAATAAATATTTTATTTTATTTATTCAACGTTTGCACTACTCTATGTGCATGTTTAAATAGAAGTTTTATACAGGTCCATTTTATATACTATGTGAAAATGTGTGAGGCCAGAATGAGAACTTTCGAGGACCAGACATGGCCTATGAGCTGGAGATTACCTATTCCTGAACTAGATAATAAATGAGAATGGAAAAATCCTCACCACTCAACAATGGGCAAGTTCAGTGTCTTCTCTTTCATCATTTCTAAAAAAGGAAAGGTGTCAAGCGTTGGTGGCCGAGTGGTTAACACAGCCGCCTTACAAGAAGTTGTCCAGGGTTCCCTTCTTGGCAGACGCTTTGACACATTAATAAAAAAAGAAGAGGTTTTTTGCCCTGCAAAAGGCGAATAAATAGTCCTTTTTTAAAAAATAAATCACCGTGGCTGTTTTACCATTTTTTAATCTATATGATATAAAATGGGTTATGAGTTAAAATTTTACTAAAAAGTTAATTATACGAAATCAACACATTATTCTTATGAATTAGCTTATTATTTATTTTCACACTAGTTTCTTTCTTTTAATAAATGACTGACACAGAGAAGAAAAAAAAGATAAGAAGCACAAAGAATAATTAATTCCTTTCATAAATTCAATTCTCTATTGTACTATAAAATAAATTTATAAATGTATATTCTAATTATCTTTAAAAACATTAAGCAAATATACATCATAATATAAATGAATTACAATCTAAGATTTATTTATTTCAAGGATATAGCTACATATGCAATTAGTTCCACTTCTATGCATTTAACATTTATTTGCAGGATATGAGTAGATATTTCACAAGCATATATAATTTATATTTATACCAATTATACGTCAAGAATGTTGATATTTCATTTGATTGTATGAATAAAGAAAAGATCACATCTACTCGATCATATACAGCAATATGCACAAAATATCAATAAAATAGATTAGATAATTTGAGAAATTCTCCACTTCAAACAAATCATAGTTAGACCACCTAGTAAACTTAAAAATAGTATATCTGATATTAGACCAAAACTAATTTTAATTTTTTTGGTTTTTGAAGTTATCTTTAAAAGGTCCTCTCACAGAACTTTCACATACAAAGCTTATTGTGAAAGTAAAAAAAAAAAAAAATGAAAACACTACGATTATGCGATTGTTATAGATATATCAAAAGCATGCTCCACATACTATGTTAAGAGTATAAGAATTCCATTTCAAGAAGCTCTTATTTCTCACTTTGTATAAGAATTCAATTTCAAGTTTTTCTTAGTTCAAGTTTCCAAGCATTTAATCTGAATTACAATTTTGCATAAGAAAAGATAAATGTATAATTGGAAAAAAAAGTATATTAGTAAAAAACCATAATACTTCTCAATTGGTAGTTAATTAGCTTGATGATAATATCTCTGATATCTCACCACTTGTGATGAAATGGTAGAAAAGTCCAATCCCCCAGAAGGTAAATTACGAAAGTTACTTTGAAGTCAAAAGCAATTCTTAATTAAAACAAATGATTAGAGCATTAGCCAAGACTGTTATAAGGTTATTAAACTGAAATTTTGTAATAAATCTGTTTTAGAATTTAATCGGCCTTAAGGTTACTAAGAACTTTTTTTTAAAAAAATGTACATAATATTTAAAAAAAGTTGACTGAACATTTTATTATTATGATTCTCATTAAAAATGTATTGTATGACGTAAATAATTAAAATTTAATTTCTAAAAATTGTAAATAACATCAAAATATGCTTTCGGATGTTATGCATTTTGACCAGGTCACTTCAGTCGAGCCAAGTCAAACATAGTGTTCCAAATGTTATTTATCAGTGGTTTGGGTTTATTGAAAGCAATATAAAAAAGAAAGTTAATTAATTAAAACGTGCATGAAAATAGGAATAAATTAAGGCCTGGCTGATGAAGTCAAAACGTGTACGGAATTAGAAGCAACAGTGGCTTTATGTAATATATCAGTATAAGATTTAACCAACAAAAAAATTGATCAATGAAAATGATTTAAAACAAATGTTTAAGCATTAATAATAATAAAAAAAATAAGTTCAAGATGCCAGACATATTGTTAATATTGTTGGCCTTTAGAATCAAAGAATTTTAAAATAAAATTCTAACAACATCTCAGATTTGAAGTGAAAATGATAAAGAGTGGTAGTAATCCAGTCTCATTTTTATAGGGGGGGGGTCGTCTCTAAATATATATAAAATGGCAATGCAAACTGAAAAAAATGTCAATAATACAAAAAAAATTAAAAAAACAAAACTTTTATTTACATAAATGTACTAAAAACTAAAAAAATTAATTTTTTTCCAACATTCATAAATAAAAGCATGGCGTGAAGAATTCTTTACATAAACTTGCATATAATGCTTGTTATATGAGCATTAATACAAGAAAGTGGCACTATTTGCAAATTTATTTAAATAATTCAGTACTGTTCTATTAGCCGGGAACGGTCACTTGATGGTGTTGTTGCTATGAAAAAACACAGAAATATAACGTTACCAGGCCAGCCATGTTTTTATTTATTTAGGATCTACTAATACAAGATAGTGGCCACATAAATGGTACATTTCAATGTTTTTGCATAGCAACAACACCATCAAGTGGCCGACCCCAGCTAATAGAACAATACCATTTAGTTTTTAGCACATTTTTAGAATAAAAACATTTCAAATTTTTTTATTTTTCTACTTTTTACTTTTATGTAATACTAAATTATTGAAAACAATTTTTAATAAATCATTCCATTTTAAATTACAAAGAATATTGTTCGATATAGCTAGCGTCAACATTGCATATAAAATTAAAAATTTTTAATTATTCACAAATTTTTGGCTAAAATTGTTCCTAAATTTAAAAAATATATATTGATATTAGAAAGACATGTGTGCAAAAATTCAAGTGGATTGGAAAGAGTGAAAATTTGAGTTTCAAGATTTTATCCAACTAAAGTAAAAGCATGAGTAAGTTAAATGAAAGCGTATAATAAATAAATAAAACAGAAAGCTAATTTGAATCAGTAATTTTATTTTTATTGACTGTAGATATTATAATGAATTGAGAAATATAATCTCATAAACTTCCTTAAAAAAAAAAAAATACGGGATAACTTTGATTCCATTGACTTATCTCAAAGCCAGTGTCAAATATTGCAGCAGTCAATTTCTTTCATTGATGGAATATGGATGAGAACAGGAGCAGCAATTGGAAAAAGCAGAAAGAAAAGTTGCAGCAGAAGAGCTGTAACTGAACTGTTGGTGACTTGGGAGATTGTCTGAAGTTCAAACACCAAAAGCAAAAGGAATTTACCAATCTTTAACTTTCTGGTCATTCGTTCCACCACTAATCAGAAGAGTTGTCAAAAAACAGATCAAATAAACATACAAATACACTAGTGTGAGATACATGCAAAGGTATTTGTAATTCATGGAATAGTCTATATCAGTGTTCTTCAACCCTTGGTCCGCAGCCTGGCACCGGGCCGCGGAACTTTTCTGCAGGTCCACGTGCTAGACGGGCAGTAAAAAGTTTGTAATAATAAATAATAAGAGTTTAAATTTTTAATTAATATAGCCAATTTTTATTTATTTTTTCATCTCATTTTTACCCGATTAAAAAAAAAAGAAAACAGAACGAAAACGAGATCTAATCAATCGTTCATAAATTAATTTGTTTTTCTAGTTATCACAGATGTTTATGGGGAGGAGGGGGGTAGAATTAAATTTTTTATTACTTTTCTAAAAAAATTTAAAAAAAAAGTTTTTTATTATATAAACTCCATATATATATATATATAAAACTTTATATTATATATTTAAAATTGTTGTTTTGATCAGTTATAACAATTATGCTTATCTTTAAGAAAATTTATCTATAGACTTCTGCCGGTCTGCGAAATCTTATCGTTATCTTTGCTGGTCCGCGGAACCTTATCCTTATTTTTACCGGTCCACTGGTCTACATAATCATCACAAAATTGTTCTTTGTTATCTTTCGCCCTTTTTTTTTTCCTGAAAATGGAATGACAAACTCATTTACAAATAGCAGATAACAAAAGTATGATTGAACTGTTTGTGTAAACCTTATTTAAAAGCTGCCTAGGGCATCTGTTACCCAAAAGCAAAATAAAATAAATAAACCCAACACATTCTAAGTGCAATTCCAATAGACACTAATCATCACTATCATTTTCACCCATTAATGATCCACTGCAGAATGAAGGGTTCTCCGAGTTGAATCCAGTTTCTCCCATCCATAGTCTCTCTTCTCTGCATTACACGAGCAAACTTCCTTATTTCATCTATAACATCTCACATGTGATCTTTTGTTAGTTTTTTACAATCTCTTGGGATTCAGTATAAAACTGCAATTATCCATCTATCATCATCTCTTCTAACAATATGTTCAGTTCAACTCTAGTTTCTTAATTTTTTCAATATATGCAATCTCACATGTGGTCTCTTTCTGGGTCTTTTACAATCCCTTGGAATCCAGTTTAAGCATTCAACTATCCATCTATTATCATCTCTTCTAGTAATATGTCCAGTCCAACTCCACTTCAGTTTCTTAATTCTTTCAGTGATGTCATTTTCATATACACAATGTGCAACCTCATGTGGTCTCTTTCTGGGTCTTTTGCAATGTCTTGAAATCCGGTTTAAGATTTCACCTGTCCATCTATTATCATCTTTTCTAGCAACATGTCCAGCACAAATCCACTTCAGTTTCTTAATTTTTTCAATGATATCAGTAATACCCACTTGTTTCCCATCTATGTATCTCATTTTCAATCTCTTCTCATTACACTTAATGTACATCTTTTCTTACTTTCATTGAATAGTCTGAAGTCCCCACACTACTCTTCTTTTAAATGTTCAAGTCTCAAATCTTTAAACAAAAACTGTTAAAACACATACGTTAAAAAACTTCCTTGGAATATTATTTCCTTTCAATTCTAAAGTTATTTCTACCAAAAGCACTTCATCCAATTTTAATTCTGTAATTAATTTCATCTATAGTATTTCCATCTGGTATTAATAATCTGATCAAGATATTTGTAATTGCGAACTTCTAATTCACCATTGTCAATCATTATTTTCTTCTTTCTGAAAAAAATCTACTGAACATTACTTTAGTCTTTTTAGCACTTATTTTTAATCCTACTATTATCCTATAACACTCGCAACATTTTCTGAAGCTCTGAAACATTATTTGCAAAAGCAACCACATCATCTCCAAATGAAGGTGGACTTAATTATTTTATTACTTTAACTTGCCATTTTTAGTAAACAAAACAGCTGCCTTACAAGTAGTTGTCCTGAGTTAGCAGGTTCACTTCCCAGATGATGCTATAACACATGAGGAAAAAAAAATGGTTCTTGAAAAACTATTGTGATGTAATGTAATGTGGCTATTTCTTTATTAAAGTCAGGAATCTCTCAGCCAATATGCCCAAGAAAAACCTGTTAGCCACCCAATTTTCCCTTTCAACTCCTGCCTTGCTCTATCCCATTTCCACATCATCTTTGTCCACTCTATGACGTTTGTATCTATACTTCCCTATATTTTTCCAACCCCAGCATGAAGACCACCTGACCCCCTTTTGTATAATCGCTTGGCCTATATTTATTCTCCCACAACTTCCCTATTCTCTTTCTGTTAGTAAGTATTTACATTCCATAAGAAAATGTCTAATATTTTCCATGCCTTCTTTACATAACTTGCAGACTAAATCCCCCACATTTCTCCATTTATGTGTATATTCCCTTGCTGCTAACGATTCTGTTCGAGCCTTAAACAGTAAATTACTGTTCTTGCTATTATCGTGATGTGACGCACTGTGACTTCTAGACTGAGTCAGACATCTCTCAGCAACTATGCCCAGAGAAATCTGTTAGCCACATTAACTTTCCTTTCCATTCCCCATCCTAAGTTTTCCTATATTCTTCTTTATCCTGCTCCATCCCATTTCCACAACATAATCTTTATCAACTCTATGGCTTTTATATCTAAACCCCTCTTATCTTTTCCCAAACTCAGCATAAAAACCAATAACTCAGTTCTTATATAATAATAAATAAAAAAAACTCAGTTCTTATATAATCACTTTGTTTACATTTATCTGATGTGATGTGATGTGATGTATTTGGCTTCTCCTTAAACGAAGTCAAGAATATCTCAGCAATTATGCCTAGATAAACCTGTTAGCCTTCGGTGGCTATATTAGCGCAACGCCCCCTAGTGTCAACGCTGATCTCCTTAACATTAATACAACAAATAAATAGAAATTTGGGTGGTTTTGTGGCTCCAATTATATTATTACTTATATTCTAGCGCTGTTTCAATTACAATCTTAAATTAATTATATACATATTTAATTTACGGTACTTTCATAAATTAGACTATATAAATGCAATCTCTATAATTACAAGTATTGAAATTATTTATCCAAGATAAATTATATGAAAAATTTATCATTTTATTAAAAATACTTTTTGAGAGTTCAAATCGAATTTTATATTTAAATAAAAAATTTTTAACTTTTTTTCTAAAGCCGCAATTCCTTTCAGTTCGCTTTCAGATAATCAAGACTCTTACATTTCATAACAATTTTTAATCAATAACAATGCATGTTAAGATATATTCAAATAAGAAACTGTATGATTAAAGGTTTTCGGATAAAGGAAAACCATTGGAACTGCTTCATAAAAATGTAATCAATAATTCATTTAAATATAAATACACAACTAATTATTCTAATTTTTATTATTTTATTCCTGATGAAAATAATAATCTCAAAAGAGTTATTATAAAATCAATGTAAGACAACTTTTACAATTACCTTACGTAAAAAAAAAAAAAGAAAGGAAGAGGTCATCACATGAATAACTAATTATGCCATGTTTCAAACACAGTTTCAGTCAAAATCAATAATAATGAACTGACACACACACAAAAAGCAAAATTTAGTTAATTTCACTTAAAAGTACTTCTTAAGACATACTCATAGATCCAAAGTATTGCTACAAAGCTTTATCACATTTGCGCAGATTAAATAAAAATGTTAGAATTCATGGGGGGGGGGTGTCTTGCATTGGTGATCGAGAGGCCAGCGCGACTGCCTTGCACTTGCAGGCAGTTGCCCGGGTTGCGGGTTCGCGTCCCGGCCGATGCTATGACATTTTAAAAAAAAAAAAATCATGGGGGGAGTTCCTTGGCCCAAGAATGAAAATATCTGATTGTTGTAACAGTTTTACCTTAAGCCCAAATTATCTTTATGAGATTTTCCAATTACATAAGGTATCTTTTATTGGCATGATAATTTAATTTTTTTTAAAAATCCACATATTTTCATAAGTGCACATTAATTACAAAATAATCCAGTAAAGCTATAAAAAAAAAACAACTTTTTTTTTTTTAAATTAATAAGAACATTTATTCCTTGAGTGTTAATAAAAAGATTAAGTATTAGAAGTGATGGAGACGACTGCCACTCCACCACAATATAAAATCATACAAGGCAAAATAACTGAACAGTTTGTTACTTAGGAGCTCATATCACGTTCGAGCACAGGAAATGACGGGGCTGAAGTCTGCCATGCAGAGCAAAATAAATGAACTGTTTAGTTATTGCTTTGAAGTTCATAAGGGATTCGAGTATAAGTGATGGAGCTGCTGTGATCCCCAGATCCTCGAACTGCAAATTACAAACACACACACCCTCCCCCCACTACTACATTAAGGCAAAATAATAGAACGGTTTATTGCTTAGAAGTTTGTATGAGCTCAAATACAGGAAGTCATGGAGCTGAAATCCATCATTCCACCATAGCATTAAACCATGCACAGCAAAATAAAGGCATGTTTTATTTATTGCCTAATTGCTTAGAAGTTCACAAGAGATAAATCTACAAAAAAAAAAATCTTTGGATTAATAAGAACGTTTATTCTTTGAGTTGACAGAGATGGAATGATCCATTAACTTTGAGCTCTCTGCCATTTGACCACAACATTAAGCCATACAAGGCAAAATAACTGAACAGCTTATTGCTTAGAAGTTCATAATAGTTCGAGCACAGGAAGTGATAGGACTGAAGTATGCCATTCCACCATAGCATTAAACCATGCAGAGCAAATGAACTGTTTATTTATTGCTTAGAAGTTCTTAAGGAACTCAAGTGCAGGAAGTGATGAAGTTGGAGCTGCTGTGATCCACTGATTGTCGAATTGCAGAGTCCACCACTGCATTAAAGCAAAATAACAATGGTTTATTCTCTAGAAGTTCGTAAGAAGTTTGGGTACTGGAAGCAATGTAGTTGGAGCCACATGCTGCGTAAACACACACGCATATATAAACAGAAGATTATTAGTGTTTATAAACTTTTTTCCTGCAGATATTACATCATGCCAAATCTATATGGAATTTAATGTAAAAGTTCTAACGATGGCATCATTCCATGGGAGATTCAAATGAAAATCCAACAGACATTTAGCATTTGCCTTTAGAAGCAGTAATTAGCCCTATTTAAATAACTCTAATCTGGAGTCATCTATTGTGAGTTTGAATAATCAATGGAAGCCAGATAGAACCCCCAAGATTAGTTTCAGGTATTTGACTTTCATCAGCGAGAAGCTTAGGACTATTTGAACCAACAAATCTAGCAGCCATCACTAATACTTTTATACTAATTAAACAGTACTTATGTACTAGATCTGTTGCCTGTGTTTGTGAAAGCAAATGCCATAGTATGCTCCAGTGGGGGGGGAGGGTGTTTGTGACAGCAGAATGCCATAGTTATGACTTTTTAATACAATATTCTGTCATTGCAACTCCCTCCCCCCACTGGAGAAAGGAATGGCATTCTATCATTGTAAACTTGGGCAGCAGGTCTAATATGTAAGTACCAATCAAACTAATAACTTCAAATTCAGAAGCACCTCGTGGTTTTGAAATCAAAACAACTTGCTGATTTAATTGAATAGATCTGATACTAGGCCTATAACAATATATTTTAGTGCCCTCAGTTCTCCATTAGCTGCAGACATGTTTCACCCTTTAACAAAGACAGTATAAATATAGGGAAAAAACATGCACAGCATTCTTCGCTTTGGAGTAAATAAAATGAATTCCAGTTTCTTAAAGTGGATGCTGAATGTAAGCAGAATACTTGGTGTAAAGTTTTGTTGAAATGACATTATATATATATACGGTTATACATATATATTTTTATAAGCTTTTAAATACTGTATTTTTAAATATTTATTTATAAAATTTGCATATATATATATATTCACTGATTGCAGAATAATTTCTTATATTTATTGTTTTATAAATATAATATTTCCATATATGCATAATATCAGAAGTTTACAAAGTAAAATATTATGTAGCGATGAATTCTTTAAAGGGCCTATATAAATAGCATGCAAAATCTCACAGCATCAACTTCTAACCGCTAAGATATTAAATATGAATCATACTCATATAGGTAGCTAATCCAAACAATGCGAACTGTAGATCATGCAACTGAAAATGGCCCAAATTCCCATTCTCAAGGCAAAGTGAATCTCTAAGTATTCATTTTAACATCCTAGTAAAAAGACTAACATTATCATTAATACATAATATTAAAAAATATTGCAGAATATACTATATGAGGATTGGCTATCTTAATATATATCTGAGCACTTAAAGCATATATGTGTAGAGATGGTAATCTGGACCAACTGAGGATTGCTGGTTTAGCGTGAAATACGTATATTGGTGATTATTTATCTTTTCAACATATATGTGTTCGAGTGTCTCAGTGTTATGAGATAGAATGGAGAGTGGTGGGTCATGTGAAAATCTGTGCTTATATACCCTATATATTATATATATAAACACAGGTATTTAAAATGAAGAAGTGAGACATGCAATTAAATGTATGAAGAAAGGAAAGGCTCCAGGTAATGATGGAATTATAATTGATATATTAAAAGAAGCAGGTGAAGAAATAGAAATTTTTTTAGCAAAGTTATATACCAAATGTCTAAATGATAAAGATGTACCGGATGATTGGAAGAATGCAGTAATAATATTAATATTTAAAAAAGGTGATAAAGAAGATATTAGAAATTACAGACCTATCAGCCTTTTATCAGTTTTATATAAAATTTTTACCAAGATAATTATTACTCGTCTACCGAGAACATTGGATTTCCACCAACCAAGAGAACAAGCTGGATTTAAAAGTGGTTTTAGTACAGTAGATCATATCCAGGTATTGAGAGAAGTTATAGAAAGGACAAATGAATATGAGTTGCCATTATGCTTAGGATTTGTAGATTATGAAAAGGCGTTTGATTCTATAAACATTTCTTCAGTGATTAAAGCATTGGATCATCAAGGTATAGATCCAGGATATTGTCATATTTTAAAGAATATTTATAAAAATGCAACAGCAACAATTAGATTACATAATGATACTGGGAAAGTCAACATTGAGAAAGGTGTAAGACAAGGTGACTCCATATCTCCAAAACTTTTTACAGCAGTGCTGCATGAAGTATTTTGTGGATTAAAATGGGAAACTAAAGGAGTGAAAGTAAATGGTGATTATTTAAGTCATTTAGATTTCGCAGATGATGTAGTTGTTTTTGCAAATAATGCTCCAGATCTGCAGGAAATGTTGCAGGAATTATCAGATGAAAGTAGGAAAGTAGGACTAAAGATAAATGTTAAAAAGACTAAAGTAATGGTTAATCGATTTGCTCAAAATATGAAAATAAAGATTGATTATGATGAATTAAAAGAAGTTAACAGTTATAAATACCTTGGTCAGATTATTAATACAGATGGAAACATAATGGAGGAAATTAATCATAGAATTAAACTTGGTTGGAGTGCTTTTGGTAGAAATAACTTGATACTAAAAGGAAATATGCCTATGTGTTTGAAAAGGAAGGTTTTTAACAAATGTGTTTTACCAGTTCTTACTTATGGATCTGAGACTTGGACACTTAATAGAAGAGCAATTTAGAGACTTCAGACCACTCAAAGAAGTATGGAGAGATGTATGTTGGGAGTAACAAGAAGAGATCGTAAATGCAATGTATGGGTAAGAGAACAAACAGGTGTTACTGACCTCATTGAAAAAATTAAAAGATTGAAGTGGAGTTGGGCTGGACATATTGTTAGAAGAGATGATAATAGATGGACAATTGAAATTTTAAACTGGATTCCAAGAGAGTGTAAAAGACCCAGAAAGAGACCACATGTGAGATGGATGGATGAAATAAGAAAGTGTGCAGGGGTGATGTGGAGAAGAGAAGCTAAAGATCGGAGAAGATGGATTAAACTTGGAGAGACCTTCATCCTGCAGTGGATTGATAATGGTTGATAATGATGATGATGATATAATAAGCCTGTGTGTTTCAGTTATTATATAGTGGAGATGTCTGCCCATCCCTCCTTGTATTAAATGGATTATGTCCTGTATATGAGGGGTCAGATTGAGCTTAGATCAACATGGGTGTGACAAGAATCTCGGCCTTAGGGTGGCCTTTGAGATTCCATCATCAGATTTTCAAATGGATGGAGAGTTGGAGTGCGGAGTAGATTGAAACCTGTCCATTAAAGTATGAGGATTGGCTATCTTAATATATATATCTGAGCGCTTATAGCATATATGTGTGGAGATGATAATCTGGACCAACTGATGATTGCTGGTTTAGCATGAAATACATATATTAGTGATTATTTATCTTTTCAACATATATGTGTTCGAGTGTATCAGGGTGATGAGATAGTGTGGAGAGTGGTGTGAAAGTCTGTGCTCATATACCCTATATATTACATAACATTGTAAATTTCAGTATTTAATTAGTCCAGTGGCGATGAAAGTTTTCAGCACAAAGAAATGTGTATGTGAAGACTAAATAAAACACATTTATAATTTTCTAAAAAAGAAATGAATTAATTTTGTAAATGGATGGAATTGTGCGGTTTATATGTATATTATTATTTTTTTTTGGTTTGGTTACTACTTGTAGTAAATGTGGATTGTTGAGAGTTTACTTGATGGAAAATAATTTCTCTCAAAAAAATGTAAATGCATGTTTATTTCATTTCCACTAAATAAAATGAGTAAAAATCAGTCATATGTCACATGACCTCTATAGCTTGTATTACCAATATGTAATATATAAAGAGCGTGCTAATAGCTCCAAACAAGCTTATTTATTTTATTTTAAAATTATAGGTGATCATTTTTCACAATAAAAAAATCTTTATAAGTTTAGAAAGTGGAAGATAATTTCTCACAAAAAACATAATGTTTGTAGACGTTTGTATCATTTCCAGTAAATAAAATTGTAGGTCGTCATTTTTCCAGATAAATCTTTAATCCATCGATGAAGTTTGTCAGATGCCCCCATGTAGATGTTATTTTCTGAGATAGCAAGGTTTGGAAAATTATGGCCTGACTAATATGTATGTGAAATTGCACCACCAGACCAAAACCTACATATTAAAGATGAGATAAGTCTTTTGCAAGGTTATTAAAACAAGAACTTAAAGACTCTGGCTTGAAAATATGAATTCGGATGAATTTTGATTAAATGAACTACAATGAATAGAACTTTATTCTCATGGTTATCTCTATATTTGCTTCCTGTATGGGCCTCCGGCAAAATGATTAATTTTTGTCAGCTTAGTGTTTACATCGGCTCAGATTTTTCCTCAAATCATTTTACAGATTAAAAAACTAAAACATTATCAAAATAAAAATTCCCATTGCAGATAAAAATATGTTCTAAAAATTCAGATTTAAATCTATCCATAGAAAAAAAATAATTTTTTTATACAAAACTTCAAGTTCATGAATTTCTTTTTTTAATATACACTTTGACGCACCAATATAACTGGACTCAAACCAGCACAACACTTTATATATGTTACATTTGTTGATTTTATCAATAACCTCCTTTCCATTAATAACTAATGTGCCTTGACAAATTTTAAGATATATGTATGTGTGTAACGTATATGCAATACATTATATAAATTTTACAATAGTCAATAATAGGTTTAAAAATACATATATACAAGCAACAAAGATTACAAATTATAAAATTAACATAGAAAAGCCTTTTTCGGCAAATTATGTTTTTTGCCCTTTTCAATATGTCTCCAGAATTCCATGATTTAAAGTACATACAGCAACATCTATATCAATACATGAGAGAAGACAGATAAACAAATGGATATCTGACACATAATAGATCTTTTTTTTTTCATTCCTACTACAAAATTACCGTTATATATATTGAATGGATATATATCCACATATCCATTCTTTATCCATTAATCACTTATTATTCAACTTAATGGACGTTTTGTATACTATTCATACAGTTGTTTTTATTATACATGCTATAGTTTGTTTCATATATTTTACGTCTATTAACATTTTTAATATAATCTAGAATACTTATATTATCAATACAATTTATTTTATTATATAAATTTTGTTTACTTTAAATGTAGGGCTATGTAAACATCAAATCTCATTTTAGGATGTTTTCATTTACTGCAAATTTTAAACTTAATAAAATTTATGCGACATATTGTAATGCTAGCAAGATATATGTTATAAAACTCACATATATCTACATTACATATTTCATAATTTAAAAATATATGATCAAATCTTAAAATAGTTAAAGAAATAATTAGTTAAGTAAATTTTAAAATGCAATTTTGTAAAATAAAAAGATTGTGTTATATAGCTCTTTTAAAATAGAATAAAATTATTTATTAAAACATCACATAATCACTAGCCCTTATACTAGCACATAATTGTTAATAAATAAGGCAAAACTCTCCATACAGTAGTGCCACCCTGTGGCAACCAGAGTAATCAATGGATGCCAGAAGGCTTGTGTATAAAATCCCTATTTAGTGCCTACTCATCCAATATCCCCAGACTAGTTTCTGGCTTGTGGTCCTCATCAGTGAGGAGCCTTGGATCTGAGAGCACTGTACCTAGATCTTAGGATCTAATGCAACCCTCCAGCAACCACCTTTTAACTCTACTTAACTACAAAACTATGAGAAATGAAAACACAATATTACCAATCTAAGCTCAATAGCTTATATAGTCATATGGGTCTGAACTCAGTTCAGCACCCATATATTTTGGTGTCTTTGGCTCTTTAACAACCATAGCCACCACTATCCTATTAGGCAAGATTGGTATTAAACCACTAAACACCACATGATCACTATCTCCTATACTAGCACATAATTGCTAATAAACAAGGCAAAACTCTCCGTACAGTAGTGCCACCTTGTGCCAACCAGAATAATCAATATAAGCTACTGAGCTTAGATTAAAAATATTATTGTGTTTCCAATTACATATCCTTTTGCACATCAAAGCTTACCAATATGTCAGTTTTACAAAGTGCTTAGAATCCCTGTCCTGGGATTCTAAGCACTTTGTAGAATTAGTCAGGAACATGAAAATGGAAAGAACTGACATATTGCTAAGCTTTGATGTGGAAAGTTTGTTCACAAATATACCATGTGATGAGACATTGCCTATAGTAAGGAAAAGGTTACGTAATGATAATAGTCTACAAACTAGAACAGCTCTACCTATTGATAGTATAATGGAATTATTGGCATTCTGTGTAACAACAACATACTTTCAAATAGAATTATTCCAACAAAATCAAGGGATGGCCATGGGATTATCACTGTTACCCTTGCTCAGCAACATTTACATGGAAGAAATTGAAACCACAGTCATAAATACTACTCCATGTTCACCTAAAGTGTGGCTTCGATATGTTGATGATACATTTGTGGTATGGCCACATGGTGAGGTAAAATTACAGTCATTCTGGATGCACATTAACAACATATCTCCTACAATTAAATTCACAATGGTATCAGAACAAGAACAAAAATTGGCATTCTTGGATGTTCTCATGACAAGACTCCCTCAGGGCAAAGTAAAAACAACAGTGTATAGAAACTCAACAAACACTGGCAAATACTTGGCATATATATCCAATCATACAAGAAACCCTAAACAAGGAATTATACTATCACTATGGAACAAAGCAAAGGAGGTTTGTTCAGAAACCAGTGATTTAGAAAAAAAAAAGATTCACATAGAACAAATGCTTATGAAGAATGGTTATCCATCAGCAGTCATCAGAAAAACCTACAATAGAAAACCCAAAATAATACCAAAAGAGAAAACAGTATGGTAGTGTATCCATACATACCAGGAATGATGGACAAATTAAAAAAAATCTGCAGTCAATATAACATTAGAACTGCTTTCCAAAGCCATACCACACTTTGAGGTATGCTTACTTCTACTAAGCCTAAACTGGAAATGCTGAAGAACAAAAACTGCATCTATGAAATACCATGTGAATGTGGAAGGAAATACATTGGTGAGACCTGTCACCCTGTTGAACAGCAATTGAAGGACTAATGGTTAAAAAAAGAAAAAACAGATGTGTCTACCATAGCAGATCATGTATGTACTAATGACCATATGCTTAAGTGGGAAAATACAAAGATATTGGATAAAGAGGAAAAAATGCATAGAAGAAAATTCAAGGAAGCTATGACAATGGTAAATAATCCTATAAGTTAATGCCAGTGTGGCAATACACAATGTATGGAATCCTCTAATTAATCTTGCTCTTAGAAAAAAATAAAATAAATAAAAATAATAATAATTAGCCTCATTAAAAAACAAAAAAAAAAATTGAAGGACTCAGGAGGATTTGAACCAACCCTCATATATAAATATATCAAATTTCTACTATATGTTTTCTTTGACAGAATAGCTCAGTTGGTAGAGCGTTTGCCTTAAATTCGATATTCAAGAATCTAAAGGTGTGAGTTCAATTTCTAAGCGAATATAGTCATTGCAATAGGCCAGCAACACCTGAAGAAGAGTGGAGAATAATACTACTCGAAACTTTGTGTAATTACTAACCGGTATTTGTCTATTTGTGTGTTATTACTAACAAGTTGTTTGTATTTGGAAAGTTTAAATAAAGTTTAAAATTTTCTATACATTCAACATTCACTCATAAATGATGAAAATAGTCCAACATATCACATCTTGTAATAAACCTTCAGACAAATCAATTTCTGTATTAATTAAAACTACTATTGTTTTATTTTTAGGGGCCCCCCCCCCGGGGGCCTGGTTTTTATTAAAAATAGGTTGAACAACAAAAAAAAAGGGGGGGGGGAGGGTAAAAAAACACAAAAAGGAAGGGGAAGAGTTGTGTCAAACATACTATAATATGATGTGGGATGATAATTATTAGTATTTTTATTTTTATTTTTTTCAAATTTTTTTTTAAATATAGATAAAATAAAGGGGGGGGGGGGGGGGGGGGTGACATAGATCAGGGGGCGGGCAGCCCAACCCACAGCCCCACCGCGGCGAAGACCACAAAGCCAAAACTGGGGGGGGGGTGGGGGGGGGGAGGGGTAGAGAGGGATTTAATACCCACCCCCTCCCCCACCCATTGATTGCTTTGTAGCAAAAGAGGCACCACTATAGGGGGGTTTTGCTGTATTTTGAATTGTTTATTACTATTGTTTTATTATGAATATCTTTATACATGTTTGTATGTATAATTTAGGCATGTCAAATTTTCATCATAAATGTAAAAAGGTTCATAAGCGTAAAAAGGTTCACACGACTGCTCTAAAATAATTGCCAAGATGTCTAAAACAAAAGAAATTCAAGAAGTGGTGCACTTTGAATTTTATGAGTTGGTTCATGAAGATTATCATAGGTGGCAGAACATGTCTGTATAGCCTATTAATACAAAACTTGATTTAATTAGTACACGGAACTGGAATATTCACCGGATTGAAAATAGATGCTGACATTATTTACTGTAGATATCAGATCCGTACTCAATTTTAATTTCTCAAAAATGCTTTTATATATAGGTAATCCAAGCTATTAATTACATTTTTTCCTAACATAAATATTAAATATTTAATTTTTAAAAAAAAGTTGAGTAAAATAAACCACCATTAAAAATACTACATTAGAAATCATCATAGAGAATGAGAATACAATAAAAAAATCAACGAGTTTTAGCGAACATTATTTATTAGAATTTTTATAAAATTAATTCTACATTGTTAAATTTTAATAATTTTAAATTACATTGAGAAAGAACATTTTCTTTGTCCAGAATTATTAAATAACTAAATTTTTCAAAGTTGAGTGGAGAAACATAGCTTTTTATAAGCCTTACAACAATTAAAAATATTGCATCGGGAACCTAGTTCTATTTTCTAATTAATACAAATCTAATAACACCTAGAATAACAGAATTATAAAGAAGAAGCTAGATTGCACAGTTTTACATGTGGCATATCTTTTCTATCATTCTGTTATTACATATAACTTAACACGTTCACTCGATCGTCACATGTTAAACAAAACAAGACTGACAACACATTGCTTATTTCCTCCAATGCTGTTCTATTAAATATTCATTCTTTCTGCACTGTGCTTGTGTGTAATACAATAACGTATTCTTCTTTGCACTTTTATAATGTGTTTTAATATTAATCCCTGCTACTTACAGTCTTCTTCAGGAGACTTGAAACTCTGAAGAAAACGCTAAATAGTCAAAACTAGAATAATGGTAATCATTAGACATTCTCATTATATAAACCCACCTGTACCGTTATTTCCAAGAAAATAATTAGTTTCACTCTATCAGAGACCTTTATAAAATCAATGCCTTTCTAAATCTAACTGCACTGCAGATATAAATATCTAATCTACTATAAATACATCAATATTTTCAAAGATAACCAAAAAATAGAGAAGAGTATTCCATTCATTTATTTGCAAATAAAGAACTATGTCAATAAATTTAGAAGAATAAATAATCAAATGGTTTTACTGCTCAAGAGTTCATAAGCAGTTCGAGTACCGGAAGTATTAGAACAGGAATCGATCCAAAGACCTTAGATTCAGTGTCTAATACTCTACTATGGCATTAAACACACATGGCAATAAATTTAGATAAATGATTTCAAAAGGAGTAATATTTTACTGCATTCGAAATTAAACTTATTGCTTTAAACCTCAACATTTTATATTATAAATTACCCACTGATTCTTTCAACCTGCTTCTCCTGCTATCTTTGAAAAAATTCTGCTTCAGTGATATAACTTTTACAATCTCGTTCTCCGTTACTGGACAGCTTATTTATATTTTTATCTGCCTCAATCTCTTTTAATTCACACCAGATAGTTTGTTTTTCCTGTCATACAAATGCAGCCAATCTTATTTATTTTCAATACATCTTTTATGTGATTAAAAAGGATTTGAAGACAAAATCTCATGCTCCCTTCAGTACCATCTTAAATAACCGATACACAAGATCAAATACATATTTCCAATAAATATATTTGATGCTGAACCAGCACTCATCAGTTCGTCCAGATCATCATCTTCCACACATGAAATATGTATATTTGAGATCATTTATCTTTTTCACATGTATATGATCTCGTGTATCAGTTATTTAAGATTGAGTGACGAGCTGAAGTTTGAAAGTCTGTGTTCAAATCCCCTTTAATTACATCTAAGGATCAGCATATTTCAATATGTTTGTATTTAAATAATATGTCTTTTAATATCTTTATTAATATCTTCACAATTGCTGTTTAATTTTTCAAACTCTGCATTTCACATGCAATATCTTTTATGTCACTTAGTTTTTCTTTGCAATTCTTCTATCTCACTTTACTCCTCATTTAACTAGAATTCTTTAGATTTGCATGTCACATGACTCAATTCATATGTGACATGCTATTATATAAACACCATTTTTTTATTGAATTGTGGTCCGAAATCAAACCTTATTAACTTTATACCTAAGAGAATTTGGATCTGTTTTAATAACCAGTAAATTTTTCAAGTTTTTTGTTTGGAGAGCATTTGAAATAGGATTATAAATTTATGGGAAGTAACTACTGGTTAGAGATGATATTTATTCAAATTGTTTGATAAACTTGTGTATTTCAAATTATTATAGTTATCTAAACTTAATACAAAAGATGGACAACTCATGTTAAGTTTTTCAAGATTAATTTCTTACCATTATACTCTACGTATGACAACAAAAGAAAGCTTAGGATATTGACAGCAATATCGCATGACTTTCTCATATGCTTCCATGAGCAGTTAGTTATCTTCAACCTATTCTAGAGTCACCTACTGTAAGTTTGAGTAATCAATGGACATTAGATGATATAGTACTATAAAATGTCCATCTCTAGGCTGATTGGTTTCAGACGTTTTGCCTTCCTTGGGGAAGAATCACATTCAAAGCTGAAACTAATGTATTTGAATGCATGACAGACATCTTTTATTTCTTTGTCCTAGTCAAACTAGTATTCTGAAATTCAAAAAAATCTGTGGGTTTGAACCCGGGGTAAACTCACTCGGTAGTTACACAGATGTCATATCAAATCAGTTTGCATATATTTTATAAACATCTGTTTTATGGCACTGTTGGTCCCCATCTATCTTTTGGCCAGGAAGATTAATCCCCAGCCATAATCTTTGTATAATCTTGGAATGTTTAGATTTATTTAAGTCAGGTTCACATAAACAGAGGATTACCTATTTGTCTGAAAGTTTGGAGTGATGGTCTTTTATGTATAATCACATTGGACTATTTTCTTCACCATAGTATTGCCTCAAATTTAGTACTAAAAATTATTAAAAATCCAGGTTCAATCCCCATACTAATACTGTCACTAGTCAGGTAATACATAGAGAAAATAATAATACCACTCGATATATTGTACTATATATTAGCATTTGTGCTATTACTAACACTCAAATATATTTGAAAATTGAAATAAAAGTTTTTTCTAAAGACATTTAATAATTAATTTCAAGTGATAGAACCAGTTCAACTAATAGAACTAGTTCAACACATAATTCCAAGAGGAGTGCCCTCATCATCTAAATCATTAAATGCTTTTATTTAATTTAGAATTTCCATTGGTTGGTTATAATTGAAAGTTTGCTAGTCTTTCACTTGCGCAATTGTCTCTCAGACAGCCAATCAGATTTTAAACAGCTGTCTTAAAAATGATCAGGCTTCGACACATGACAGAGATTTTGATAAGAAAAAGATGATACAAGCTTTTCTCAACTTAACTTGTTATATAAATAAGCCAGTCTTAAGCATCTTGGCCTGAAAGCTTGAATATATAAACATATACACTTATTATTCATTGTGTTATTAATTTAAGATATTACGGCGCGAAATCTCAGATTTACTACACCGATATTTTCTAGATGTTAATATAATTTATCAGCAATGTATGTAAATAATATTTGTCTAAATCGCATGTTGTTAATAAATTGATAATAATTGAAAGTTTGCTAGTCTTTCACATGCGTGATTGTCTCTCAGACAGCCAATCAGATTTTAAACAGCCTGATCATTCTTAAGACAGCTGTTTAAAATCTGATTGGCTGTCTGAGAGACAATCACGCATGTGAAAGACTAGCAAACTTTCAATTATTACCAATTTATTAACAACATGCGATTTAGACAAATATTATTTACATTGGTTGGTTAGTTTATTTGATCAAATCTTTTAACCGATTTTTAATGCGAGTCTAATGAACAGACTTTCTTCAAATTCTGTACATTAGCTATCAATGACAATGTGATATTTTAGGGTTGCCCAGTCTTAACAGTGTTGGTGGGCTAAACTTCAAACCATGTTGATATTGGTTCAGTAAGTTTTCACTTATGTGGCAACAGATGGTAGATCGCTTACATTAAATTTTATGACTTAATTCACTAAAAAGCATATGCAGTAATTAAAATAGAAATAAAAAGAAATGAAGGACGAAATCTTAATTTTTTCTTAATTATTTGATGAGAAGTTGATTTTTTTAAAATGCTGTCTTCGTAAACAAAAAAAATCTTGTAAAATTTTTGAACACATGCAAATTTCATTTCGAATACTAAACATGCGGCAACATTGTTTACATTCTCAGTTTTTAAATTTGAATACGAAAAGTTATAGAAAATCCATTGCAAAATATCTGAATACTAAAAAATAAAAATTAATACTTATAGCAAATATTTTACAAAAAAAAAAAATATTTTTTATTTAATTTGATGAGTAATTTACTAAAGAGCAAATATATATATATTTTTTTTTCAACAACAATCTTAGTTGTTATACTTAATTTAAATGAAAGTATCGGGCATCCATAAATTTATTATTTCAATTATTAGGTTTAAATCTAGTGATTGAATTAATTAATTAACCACATTTACATTTCAACTTACATATAACAATCACTGTGGTTGAAGAAAAAAAATATTTTTAGCTTTTTAATGCATTACTCATTAAATTAAATAAAAGCGTTTTTTTTTTTGTAAAATATTTTATTATACATTATTTTTCTACATAAATTACCACCGCTATTGAAGTATCTTTCAAACTAAAGAAGAAGTTTTTGCACTCCTTTTTAAACACAAATCTTCATTATAAATCCATTTAAATTAATTCATTAATCATTGCTTTCTTTTAATCCCAACTTTCTGTGAATCCTTTATCCATAACATTTCTTTAGTTGCACAAAGATCACTAAACACGTACAGACTATATAAAGGATAGTTTAAAACTTTCCAGGTCACTCAAACTGCAAAGAACGTACAAATTGGAAAGTTTTTAATTATCCTTCCATGATCCATACCTGGTATCGTATAATTTCATTATTTTGCGCATTGGAAAAAATTTAGCCAGAAGAAAGACATTAGCAAAGAAGTGAAAATGATAGTGAAAAAGACATACAAGAACTCAAACTTAATATTCCTTGATAAGTTTGAGCTTGCTACCAATGAATATGAGGAAAGATAATTAAACTATATTGCAATCATGTGATAAAAGTTATTATTGTTAATCTATTTTTTTTATAAACAATACTGAAGTCCTACTTTCTAAATAATCTTAAAAATATAAAAACTATGTTAAAGTGTTTAATAAAAATATTAATATATTAAATAATTATAAATAAACATGCTAAAGAAGGGAAAAATTGTTTACCTGATTAGAAACTTCTGTTTTCCCGCTAACTAATTTTCTCACTGAAGATTTTTTTTTTTTACGAGCTTTTTTTTCTTGCATTTTTTTTTCTTTGGCGGCCATAGCTAACCTCTGAGCTTTTTTTTCTTCTAGTAACCTTCGAAAGGCGATATCTGATTCCTGCCTATAAGCGATCTGACGTCGATACCAACGTTGAATTTTAACAGCCGCCATATTAACTGTCCGAATATAATCTTCAGCTATGTTCCGGGACATAGTGTAAGGAGATCGCAACTGGTTGACAGGGGTTTTAGAAGTTAGGTTCTGGTGAGAATTTGCTAGACTACCTAAAGAAGCTCTCAAAGCCTTTTGATGTGGTCGATTATTACTTTTATTAGTTAAATTGCTCGCATTGTTTAAAGTAGGGGTTTTACAAGACAACTGATCTTTTAGACAGTTTAATGCATCGCCATCGCCTGAATGAATATTTGGTGCAGAATGAGAGGATTTGACTGAAGCTCCTGAATTGAGATGAAGTGAGTTCCAAAATTCAGCATCAGAAATTCCATCTGGAGAAGTACCAGGAGGCAAAGACAGATTAGACTTCACAGAACTATTGTCATCTTTGGAATTTTTTAAGAGTGGAGCTTCAAGAAGATGTCCTGTGGGAGATGAAATAATCTGGGAATCATTGGAAAGAGGCTTAAAAACAACAACAAAAAAAAAGACACATATTTTTAATATATAAACAAAAAGGCATTTTTCACAAAAAAAAAAAAAAATAGAAAAATTACATATTGTTACAAACTGATATCAATTTATTTATTCATTCGAGCAATTCCACAACTAATTAGCAAAATATCGATTAACATCGTTCTTATTACCTGCCTGAATTAGACTGTTTTAACAACCAGAGTTTCAAAAACTCAAACCAATAAATAAGTCAATCAATAGTAATCTATCCTATAGACAGTTCTAGCTAATTCATCCAATTTTCCATTCGGTTCTGTTTATGCCCATACTTTCAATTCTATCTATCACTTTCCACCTCTTATATCATTCAGCAAAGTCAATCTTCTCCATCCTTTCTTTTTGTTTTTATTAACCATTTCTTTCAAACCATCTTTCAATAAACTATTCTTTTTTCTTAGAATATGTCCTATCAAGTTTCTCTTTCTATCACTAATTTCTTCAATTAATCTTTTTTTGTTTATTCTTTCTAAAAACTTCACTTATTATTTATTCATGTAATTTTCTTAATTTTTCTCCACATCCACATTTAAAATGGCCTCCAACCTGTTTCTAACGTTTTTATCCACTGTCCATGTTTCACAACCATGCAATAATTTCCTCCACACATAACAATTAATCATTTTCCTTAATTTTAAAAGGTTCCATAAACATTTTTTATCTCTTAATAACTACTCCTCTATCAATGCTACTCTTCTTTTAGCTTCATCTTCATTTCTTCCATTCTCACTCCACCAATCCCAAATATCTAAATCCATTCGCATGTTGGGCTATGTTATCAAGAATACCAACTTAATTCAATAGTAGAAGAAAATATTAGTTTGCAGAACGGGATGGTGTTCAACTTACAATTGCATATCTTCACTGGATTGCACAGTTGAAGCAGATCAAATATATTTTAAACCAACTTTAGCAGAGTTTTTGTGGGGAAGGAGGAGAAAGAGAACTTGTTACATTATACGATACTCTTAATAAGGGCAATATTAAATACATTCAGTGAGAGAATACAGGTACTGAAAGAGCCACTGTACTCTTTCAATACAAGTACTCTCTCTCACTGCAATTACATATGGTGTTGGAAAATTTTTTCAGGGAGTACAAAGACTGCCACAGAACAAATTAAAAGGTAGCATCACAACATATCAACTAAATGAACCAAAGGACTGATAAGGTATATGGATAGATTTGTGATTCATGTATTAGTTTGTAGAAACATCACAAAATTCAAAAAAAGGGTTTTTGCTACTATTGGCACAGAAGCTGTTCCGGGCTATGCAGAATCGCTAGCTAGAGATTTCAGAAATATAATTTGAGCAATCCTGAGCTGTTAGTTGCCATTCGCTCTGACACCCATAAAAAAAAAAAAAAAAAAAAACATCCTAAATTTTCATACTTTGTCTCTGACTCATTTCTTATTCTATTTCCTGGAATTATGAATGCATTAAGAAATTGCTATTGGGAATACAAATAAATTTTAAAAAATTCAAAGACTGGGTTTGAAATACATGCAAAAAAAAAAAATTGCTGTGACTCTAGCATGCAATAACAGGACAATAAAATGTTATGTTCAAGCTACATTTGATCATTATTTCCAATAGCTGGCCATCATTTGCCATTTTTCAAACACAGTTTAATTTATCACCTCAATTTTAGAAAGGCATTGTATACTTTAATGAAGTCCTGTGAATGAGATGAAGAGAAAACTGAATGCCATGTAATTCAAAACATTAAATATTTATATCACATAATTCATAATATCGTCTTTCTTGGAAGTGTACTCCATATATTATTATAGAAAACAGAATATAAGATTACATTCGGGGGGGGGGGGCAAAGCGCACCTTATAAAGCCAGTCTCTTTTGCAATAGGCAATGTCAGCCATCATCTTAAACAAAAAGAATCTTTTAACAATGCTTTTATAAAAAGTACATCTGGGATTTTTATGGCAAATGCTACTATTCTCGTGTAATTGTCGAGTTCCAATCCGCAAATAATCACTTACCAGCCAACAGTTGCAACATATCAGCAAATAATTATATGTGGGTTGGTGTGTAGCTTTAAATCTTAAAACAGATAAAAAATTCAAGGGTGAATTAATTTAGACAATCCAAAGCTCAGTCCCTGTAGAAATCTGGCACCGTAGCATGAATAGTGAAAGTCTCATCAAACTACGATTTAATTTTTTTATTTTCAGTTAATATATTAACACTTGCCTGACTACAACCCAGATTAAACCAGGATCATTATCACCTATCTAAGAATAGCTTAGTACCCAATTGCTGACTATTGAATGATTACCTAACTATGAGTCATTTACTTGCAAAGAAAAATCCTAAATCAAAGCTCATTCGGTTGAAGATTATAAAATGCTAAAATAAAACGAAAGAGGGGGGGGGGACAACAATTTCGACTTGTGATATTGTGAAAGAAGACGGAAATAACAATTGCGACTTGGATAAAAAATAATACTTGGTCAGAGATTGGGGAATCCATCAGGGCCATTTAACTTTTGAATATGGCGCTTTTGCCTCCGGTGGATCTAAGAGATAACGCTCGACAACACCCGGAGAATGCTTTTGAGAGAAAACCTATACAATATATAACAAAAAATTGAAATCAAGTGGCGCAATTTAACTGAATCTGATAAATTTAAATCAGTTAAATTTATTTCACAGAACAAATTTTAAAAGTCTGCAATTACATAATTATTTCGTTTTATAACATTAATGAAAATCAGATTAAAACAAACAACAGGAATTAAAGAGAGATGAAGATTAAATCTAATAGAAGCAGAAAACATTTCATTTTTCCATTGATTCACCTATTTTTAAAAAAAAAAAACAGTGGGAGACATACGATTATTTCTGAATGGAAAAAGAGAAACGGTTAACTGGGTCAATGTTGAATGACTCATAATATCAAATGGATGGCAAATAAACCGCTCACATTTTTCAAGTGCTGACTTGGCAAACCTTCCATTCTCTTTAATATTTTATTATTATCGAAATTACAACTTTTAATTAAACAAATAATAAAAAAAAATCTCACCACATTCGGCAATGCAAAGTTCATGTTTATGGGAGACGTTCTCATTGATGACATCTTCATCATAGAGCTGGGATTTTTCAACATCGATAGCAATTCGTCCGGACTATTTATGAAAAAAAAAAAGTCATAAATGAAAATTTGGTATTTACTCCAGAATAAATTAACTAGGCGTAGTTGGGTGCAGTGATAGAATGACAAATTAAGAGCTCAAGGCCCATGGATCGCCGCCCATTTAGGTCCCCGAACTTTTTACGAATTCTCTAACAATTTTTTTTTTTAAAAAAATAATAATAATAGTCTTAAAACTAGTTGACTAACAAGAACGCCATAGAAAATTTTTACAGCACTTTAATTATAACTGTAGTTTGCAAAATGCTAAAAATAAAACGCATATCCTGTCAGATAATTAAAATGTAAGAAGTGATTTTCGTTCATTCGTTTTCAACCATTACCGATCCATTGCAGGGGAGATTTCTCCAAGTTCAATCCAATTTCTGCAATCTCCGGCCTAACTTCACTACCTAACAGCAAACTTCCTTCCACCTTACATATGATCTCTTTCTAGGTCTTTTTTAATTTCTTGGGACCCAGTGTAAGACTTCAATTATTCATCTATTATCATCTCTTCTAGTAGTATGTCCTTCAAGCTCCATTTCATTTTCTTAATTAGTCTGAAATCTCTGATTTGTTTTTCTATTAGTTGTCCAAGTTTCAGATCCATAAGTAAGATGGTAAAACACATATGTTAAAAACCTTACTTCTCAAACACAGGCATATTTCCTTTTTTCGTATTAAAGTTATTTCTTCCAATAGCACTCCATTCAAATTTAATTCTATGGTTAATTTCAGCCTTTATGTTTTCATCTGTACTAATAATCTCACCAAGGTATTTGTAGTTTTTTTTTTCCTAATTCATGGTTATCAATCTTTATTTTATTCTGAACGCCCCCCCCCCCCATTGAACATTACTTTAATCTTTTTAACAATCATTTTTAGTGACACTTTCTTACTTTCCCCTGATCATCTTTGCAACATTTCCTGAAGATTTTATTTGCAAAAACAATTTCATCATCTGCAAAATTTAACTGTTTGACACAAAAATAACTGAATTTTTTTTTTTTCATATGTCATAGCATTGGCCAGGAAGTGAACCCGCAACAACAGTCTGCTACCAACCAACGGTTTACTTGCAAGGCGGCTGCGCTGACCTCTCGGCTAACAATGCTTGACGAAAATAACTGGAATTTTGTAATAAAAAATGGTGTATTGTTACAAATTCAATCCCTTTCAAAGTACAGTCCATTTAATGCAATGCACCAATCTAACCATGTTTTTATTTTATTTTCTGAAACAGTCCAGATGATTGAGCAAACATGTCTAACGGATAAACTGAATCATTCTGAAATTGTTTACACTCAAGGCTTTGTGTCTGGCACATTATCATGGTAAAGCTTGCCCTCTCCATTAAACAAAACTCAGGCATTTCATTTTATCACATCATGCAAACTTTTCAGAACTTGTAGATTGGTTTGCTTTAACAATGCGGACATTAGTTGAGTAAAGGTTTATTCTGCATGTTAATTTGGTTAACTGTAGCCGAGAGCATTGTTAAATGCCTAATTATTACAAACAAATTCTGTAGTAAATAATGCCATTTGCATCAAAAAAAAATCAGCCTTGTTTTGACATTGGACTTCACTCACCATACCTTTCTGGGATATAGCGAATTTGATACTTCCGTTAAACCCATCATAAACTTGTGTTTTCCCCAGAGCAGCTTGCTTCTCTTCCAAAAACTGATTCAAGCATTACGGCTGAACTCTTTGTCATTTTCCCTAACAGAAAACAGAATGTCACATTGTTTACATTTTTATATTGACAAATAAACAAGCCACGCTTAACAAAAATATTTATTACACTGTAGCACGACTTATCTCAATGATAATTGCTGGTAGATTGTAGCAGGTCAGATCCCTTATCTAGTAGCAGGAGCAGGTACTACAATGTGCTCACTTTTCAGAGAAAGATTCTGGTTATTTTTGCATACGCCCTCGTATTTTTCTTCCCTAAGCTTCCCGTTTTAATCCGTAAAGTACTATTTGTAAAACTGTTGTAAAAAGTATTGGAGATACAGCATCACCCTGTCATATACCCTTCTCAAAATTATAATCTTTGTATATTATTATACAATCTAATCATTACTGCTGCATTCTGGTAAATATTCTTTAGAATACGATGATATCCTCAGTCTATATCACGATAAAACTGCTTATAGTATCAAATGTCTTTTCTTAATAACTTATATTCATTGAACTTTTCTACAACTTTTTTCAGCACTTGGATATCATCAATTACGCTTCAATCACTTTTAAATTCGGCTTGCTCTTTTGGTTGTTTAAAATCTAAAGCTGTAGTAGACAAGTAGTAAATTATCTTTGTAAAAATTTTGCGAAGAATTAATAATAAGACTGATAGGTCTGTAATTTCTAAATCTTCTTTATCATCCTTCTTAGACATAGATATCATTATCGCATTCTTCCAGTCATTTGTTTCGTGTTAATCTTTCCACTCTGTCTGATATAGTATCAATCTTCATAATGCTGATATTATACTTTTTATTTCTAATAAATCTCACACGACTGTGTTTCCATGTATTTGTATTTTTCTAAAGTATATTCCTATTTTTTAAATCAACTGTCGCTTCAATTTTTCTTCTAATTTCATAAAGCCCAACAATGTCCTATTTAATATGAGACAATTACTTTTCCAATTTCTTACAATCTTCCTTCACTTGGAAAGTGATTTGAAATTGTAAATACCTAAATAACAGGTCATTATCGAATGGCGGTTCCATAATCAGAAGATTCGTAGCCCTCTGTTTCAGCCACTAACTGTGCTTATTCGACTTGTAACTTTTTTGTCTGCATGAGTTTAATATTTAATTAAAAAAAAAAAAATTACTCACATTCATTCTTTCCAAAAAAAATTTCAGTTAATATTTCAATAAGAGACAATCGAGAAGAAAGACTATGATGTTATTTGATCTTAAATTCAAAAAGTCAAAACACTCACCACAATGACTGGTGAGGAACCCATCCTTGTTCATTTCCAACATGAGTAATCATATAGTAATAATAGCTGCAATGACTTGGACATATGGAGTAGACATTAGGAATTTTCCCCTGTTCAATCCCTTTAAAGCCTCAAAGAAGAATCAAAGGGTCTTCTTTCAGCTACCAGCAAATTCCATAAAGCCAAAAAAAATATGGTCTTTATTTAAAAAAAAAAAAATCATAAAAGAATATAATTTCAAAGATTATTAGTTTTATGTTAGTTCTTATAAGATTTGATAAATATAATCTAAAACTGAACTTTCAGTGACAGTATTAATTCGTTTTTCTGTCCAAATGTTTATAAAATGGCTTTCATAAAACCGATGGAAACATCATGGATGAAAGTAATCTTAAAATTAAACTTGTTATGGAATGCTTTTGGAATGCAGAGATTTCAAATTATCCAACAAAGTACAGAGATATATATGTTGAGAATAATAAGGGAGGCATTAAAAATCTAATACTTTGATGAGTAAACAAATATAATAGGCAAAACTCTCTCCATAGAGTAGTGCCACTCTAAGCAAGACGGAGTAATCAATGGATGCCAGAAGGCTTGTGCATAAAATCCCTATCTAGTACCTACTCATTCTATATCCCCAAACTAGTTTCTGGCTTACGGCCTTCATCAGTGAGGAGCCTTGGATCTGAGAGCAGTGCACCTAGATCTTAGGATCTAATGCAACCCTCCAGCAGCCACCTTTTAACTCTACATAACTACTAAACTATGAGAATAAAATTGAAAACACACAGATTTTTCAATCTAAGCTCAATAGTTCAAATAGTCATATGGGTCTGAACTCAGTTCAGCACCCATACATTTTGGCTGCTGGAGGGTTGTATTAGATCCTAAGATCTAGGTGCAGTGCTCTCAGATCCAAGGCTCCTCACTGACGAAGGCCATAAGCCAGAAACTAGTTTGGGGATATAGGATGAGTAGGCACTAGATAGGGATTTTATGCACAAGCCTTCTGGCATCCACTGATTACTCTGTCTTGCTTAGAGTGGCACACTGTATGGAGAGAGTTTTGCCTATTATAACAACAGTTATGAGCAAGCATGGAAGATAGTGATCATGTGATGTTTTAAGGTGTAATGAGCAAACAAATATATATCATTGGCACCAAGTTTGGGACATATTACTGGAAGATATTATAAAAGGATAATTGAAGTCTTAAACAGGATCAGAAAAAAAATCTAAAAAAACTTAGTAAGAGGCCACATGAGATGGATAGATAAAGTAAGAACTTTTGTTGGTGCAATGTGGAAAGAGAAGCTATAGATCAAAGAAACTGGATTAAACTTGGAAAGACTTTCATCTTGCAGAGAATTGATAATAAATAAAAATAATAATGATGAATACGATTTACCCCACAAAAATTTGGCCTTAAGAAAAATTGAAAATAAAAGTTCCAGTATACATCCCCTCCCCCCATAAACATAAAAAAAAACGACTGTAGTTTTAAAAAAAACCTGAATATTTATTTTAAATTCCAAAAAGAAGAACAGAAAGAACCATAAACTGAAAGCTTATTAAAGAGTAAATAAAATGACAAAAAGCACAAAAGTAGCCGTAACAACTTTTCGCCAATGACAAAAAAAAAATCCCAAATTTCTTGTATATATGTAAAAAAAATTTAGACAGTCTTGCAATCAAATAATTAAGTAATAGGTAAGGAAAAGAACATTAGGACAGAAATAAATGTCTACATGGCTTGTATTAAGATACGAATTATTAAGTAATTGTAATAATGATAATCATATAGTTTGTCATTTGGAAATTCATATAAAGTTTTGTATGAAATTCGAGCACCGGAAGTGACAAAGCTTAGCTACCTTCGATGGATTTTTAAATTTTACATTCCGTCATTTTACCACTGCTCCAAATCATGTAAGGCTAATAATTGCAATAATATCACATAAATGGAAATAAATTATGTATTATCATCATTAACAATGTTGCATGTTTTTTTTTATGTGCTTACCTTAAAAACAATGCCGTAATATAAACTGAGATGCTATTGCCATACTATTTATTGAACGATACTTATATAAAATTATTCACGGGTTGCTTTCAAAAAAAAAGATATAGTAGCTTATGATGCAATAGGGTATTGGACAGAATCTATTACCACAGCAAAATTTAAATAATAAGCATTAAATTACATAATAAATAAGTTAACGTATCTTGAATTAGTTGTGAACAAATTCGAAAAATGTACATTTTTTACTATAAAAAAAAAAATCCCAGTGCACATCGTTAGCTGAAAATACAATTAAATTTTGCTGTAATAGTAGATTATGAAAAAAAAAAACCTAACATTTGGGAAGGTTAGTTGAATATTTTTTATTATGGCTGCATTACTAGAAGAAAAAATTGACAAATATCAGCAAATGAAGAAAGTTATTATTGAATGCATGTGATACTGCAAAACAATTTATCCTTTTTTTTTTTTCATCTTTATGGCAACCATAAAAAAATATATATATATTATAAACCTATTCATAAAATAAATAGCTCAGAATATCATTAACAGAGAGGCAAAACTCTCCATAAAGTAGCTCCACTGGATACAGGAAGGCTTGTGCATAAAATCCCTATCTGCCTCCTCATCCAATATCCCCAGGGCTAGTTTCTAGCTTGTGGCTTTCACCAATGAGAAACTTTGGATCTGAGAGCACTGCACCTCGATCTTAGGATTTAATGCGACCCTCACTGATGAAAGCCACAGGCTAGAAACTAGTCTGGGGATATTGGATGAGTAGGCAGATAGGGATTTTATGCACAAATCTTCCTCCATCCATTGATTTTTGTGGTTTGCACTGAAATGCGCTACTTGCATGGAGAGTTTTGCCTCTGTTTTAACAGCTTGCGTAAGCATAAAGAATGGTCATCACATGATGTTTAGTGGTTAATCAGAATACATTACAAAAATAATTCACAAGTTAGATCCCTAAAAAATCATTTAAATGAATTAGTATGTGATATCCACTTTTGTTACATTAATGCCAATCTATTTTGACATAACAAAGCATTATTCACAAGTTCATTTAAACGATTCTTTAAAAATCTAGCTAAAGAATTATCTAAGTAAATTGTTTATTCTGTGAATATGTTTATATTCTTATATACCTATTTCATAAGCCATAAAATTATTTACATGCTCGTATTTATTGTTAAGTGGTCATATTTAATATATATATATATTACTGTTCTTTTAAAAAAGAAAAAAATTATGCAAAACTCAATTATAGTATCTACTTGCTATTCATTATTATTTTTTTGTATACATGTTATAAGATAAATAAATGGAATTTATGGTCGATTTATGAATTTTTTAAAACTTAACAACTATCAACATTTGGTAAAATAAAACTGAAAAAAAAAAATTGTACTCCTTGAACAACTACTGAATATATTTATTTTTCTTAATTAACAAGTTCAAATAACTCATTAATATATACGATGTCATATTTTATGTTCCATTTCCCTGAATGATACCATCCTACAAAATAATGTGTAGCAGATCTTCGTTCATCAAGATCCCTGCTCAAAAAAAATCTTACGATGAATAAATTTGTGATATGTCAAAATACCCGTAGAAGTAAGGTTAATAATATTTGATTGGATGGATTCACAGAACACCTAAAACTGTTGCTTTGACTTTTAACTTCATGTCTTGAAATTAAAAATGCATTTTGGGGTGCAATTGCTCGCAGCAATCAGAAATTTATTTCACCAACAAATCCATATTATACCTTTCCTTTGAATTTCTTGAATTTTAAATGCTGTCTTTACTGTTAATCAATCTTTTATTTCTTTTGCAAGACCTAATGGTGATCTTTCAAATGACAGATGATATCTACATTTGGTTTACCTTTGATAAGACCTAATTTCACATTTACACTGTTGAAATAGCACCTTTAAAATGGATCTTTATTTCTTTTGCAAGACCTAATGGTGATCTTTCAAATGGTAGATGATATCTACATTTGGTTTACCTTTGATAAGACCTAATTTCACATTTACACTGTTGAAATAGCACCTTTAAAATGGATCTTTATTTCTTTTGCAAGACCTAATGGTGATCTTTCAAATGGTAGATGATATCTACATTTGGTTTACCTTTGATAAGACCTAATTTCACATTTACACTGTTGAAATAGCACCTTTAAAATCGATCTTTATGTCTTTTGCAAGACCTAATGGTGATCTTTCAAATGGCAGATGATATCTACATTTTGTTTACTTTGATAAGACCTAATTTCACATTTACACTGTCAAAATAGTGTCTTTAAAGTTTAGAAATACTAGTGTTTTACTGAAATTATAAAAAAAGCACTAGGATAATGGTATACAAATATCCAGTAAGATAGTACTGAGGATAATTGTTGCAATTCAAATCACTTATTTTTCTTATTTTTTTTTGAGTTTGTACCCTGTGAAAAAATTTTACTCCGAGTTTTAAAACTATCAAGCAAGGAAGTCTTTCAGGACACTATTTTATAAATAAACAAATGTGATTATGTGAAATCATGTGGAATGAAAACATGTTCAACAAAATGTGTTTAATGAAGATAGGTTATATATTCTTTTCTCTTTTTTTTTTTTTTTTGCCTAATTTTTAAGTTACTAATTATGTCATCAATTTCTGTATAAATTAATAAACATTAAAAACAAAAACTATATTGCTACATTTAATTTTACCTTCTAACAAGAACAACAACAATAATAATAGCAACAATAATAATAATATGTAAATAGAGGGATTTGAACTCAAGGATTTTTCAGTCTATTCAGCCTCTATTCCATCTCAAGCAACTGATAAACATGACCACACATATGGGAAAAGGATATATGATCCACAATATATGTATTTCATACAGAACCAGCACTCATCAGTTGGTCCAAATCATAATCTCCCACACATATATACAATCAGTACTTGGTTTATATTAAAATAGCAATTCCCTTAACTTTAATGGACAAGCTTCAATCTTCTCACCCTTCCAATTATTCAACTATTTAATGAAATGGATGGTCAAATAGTTGGGAGAGTGACAAGATTGAAGTCTGTCCATTAAAGTTTGAGGAATAGCTATCTTAATATAAACCGAGCACTGATTGTATATATTTGTCAAATTCAAACATTACTTTCAATATGCCAAAAAAGTGTAATGATCGTACCACAATTGATTGTATCCCCTTTAATCCACTAATCATTTTAAGTCTCAGCACTTGACGACCTTTGGACGTTATACATTCCTAAAGTGCTTGCAAAGCTCCAATTTAATTTTTACCATTCTTCCCAAATATCATATTTACCTCAATCATTCCAAGAGCTCAAGATTCTTCATTTTAATGCCCCCCACTCCACTTCCTGAAACTTTTCTGTTATCTTCAATAAACTACTTAAAAGGTTTCTACGTCTCAATACATGCAAATTTGAACAACCACATCGACAATGCCTGTTCTTAACAGTTGCTGCAACTTAGCCTGAGTATTAATTACTTCTAATAAAACAAAAATCAAATTTCCTACCAACATGTGTGGAACAGAATCTATTTCTTAAAGAAAATACCCTAACTTTGGAGCAACCTAATGTAAAAATTTCTAAACAATCTGCTTTTTCATAAGTACCCATGCAATAACGACTTCCAAATCCGTATGTTTTGAAAGTTTTGAGAATGAATGCATTCGAGTTTTTTCACAGCTAATTTTTTTGCGTAAACAAATTGACTGTGAGGATCAATCTGTCATCTGCTGTGAAAAAATTCACCAACAACATATTATTTAAGTTCACAGAATTAATACAATTATTTTTATAAATATAATTTATCCACTACTTTGAACACTTTTTAGCAAAAAGTTTTTATTGACCTATATTTATACATTTCGACTATCCTGCAATCTTCTTCAGAGCCATTTTAATTTTTTTAAAAGTAAAAAAAATAAAGTGGCTCTGTAGAAGACTGCAGAATAGTTGAAACTTATGTACATAGGTCAATAAAAGATTTTTGCTAAAAAATGTTCAAAGTAAAGGAAGTGATGAATTTGGGACTATTATTTTTACTAATTTTGAATCCTACCAATTTATACTTAAAGGCTTTCTGAATGTATCAGTGAAAGAAAAGAACTTAGAAAATGGATATAAGTATTACTGGACAACATAATTTTTAACATCACTTGTCTTTACTTGATACGTCTAAAAAATTACAAGAATGAACAATATTAAATTAGACTTAGCTGCCAATCCAATTTCATGCAGTCTCTTTGATTATCTAACCTTCTTTTTCTACAAAACATGTATCACTATGAGGAGCTATCTTGTTATGGTCTTAAACCTCAAACAAGTCATTGGTTACAAAATACCAACTTATATTTATAAGTTGAAAAGAATATATCAAGCAAAGTTCAAAACATTGTATGTACAGTATTTATATTTTTAAAAAAAAATGGAAATACTTTACCTTTATTACTATTTTTAAAAAAAATGGAAATACTTTACCTTTATTACTATTGTTACCGATGCCATCATTATTAATATAGCTGTTTATTCAACTATTTCATTGAATAATCAGCAGGGCTTAGGGATTTAGAGAGATTTTGTGAGAACATTATTTTTACACCTTTTTTTCCTAGACTACATCTGTAAGGAACAGAGACATCCCTAAACAAAGATTGTATAAGCACACAATCATTTAATTAGAAATGTTTTTTTCCTGTACCCAGATCCAATGTTAGTCAATATGGATTGTATTAATGAGTATACCATCAAATCTGTTTCAAAGGTTACTCTTTCAAACATTGATACTCACTTGACAAACTAACAATAAAATAGAGGAAAAAAAACAAACCTAGATGATCTTGGATTTCGATTTACTGGTTCCACATGTACTGGTAGATCTGTGACATCATCAAAACCTTGACTATTGCCTAAAAGAAAAAACATATTTTTTATGTAATATTCTAGTTACTTATTGAGCGAACAGGCAATATACAATTAGAAAGAGAAAGGGTTTAATTTTTTCCACATGCATCTTAAAATAATAGCCAAATGATGTAGTTTTTGACTATAGAGGGTCTCCCAAACCTTGACACAAGATATGAACTTTATAAAGATAAGAACAACCATCTTATCTTTAACCTAAATTCACATTTATATAGGCCAACCTGAAGCACCTTGATTTCAGAGCGTGAAGATATTATTCTCTTCTTATTTAAATCCACTATTTCCTTTCACAAATTAACTTACTCGAAATCTTGAGATTTGCACTGAGTTAATATTAAGATCTTTTTAATGGAAATATAGAGACTAATGTAACATTCTAGTTATTTATCAAGTGTAAATTGCAAGATTTCGTGTAAGTTAATTTGTGACAGGAAATAGTGGATTTAAATGTGAAGAGAGTAATATCTTCAAGCTCTAAAATCAAGATGTTTCAGATTGGACTATATAAATAAAAATTTAGGTTAAAGATAAAACGGCTGCTCTTATCTTTATAAAGTCCCTATCTTGTGTTGAGGTTTTAGAAGTCTTTCTATAGTCAAAAACTACATCGTTTGACTATTATACAATCGTTTAAGGTGCATGTGGAAAAAGGTTAAAGCCATTCTCTTTCTAATTATATATTTTTTATATACATATCAGTGAAATTATATTTAAAATATATAAATTGGTAATGCTTTCAAATCATAAATTGTAAAACTTGCCACTGAAAAGATTATCAGTAATCTTATAGACTGTTTACTGATACACTTTTTGTGTATTTAAATAAAAAGAGATTTAACATTATTAAGTTCTTTTTTAAAAAAAAAAAAAAGCAATTTGCAATTACATTAATTTAAAAAAATATTTTTTTACTTATACTGAGCATATTTTAAATGTATGATAAGTAGTAATAATTTGTCATGGGTGCAGCCTAAAATATAGCATTAGGAACATAGTCAAATCTAAACAGATTTTAAAACATTAACTGAAGTATTTTAAAAAAAAATTTAAACATTTTAAAATTTATTATATTATTCCAGATAATTTTTTGTATCCTATTATTATTTTTTTATTCTATTAAGATTTTGCAAACTATCTATCATTAACTTTCATATTAACATTCCAATTCAAAAACCCCCTTTCTTTCCCTACCTTTTTTTTTTTATTTTGCCAATTTTTTACCTTATATATCATTTGTTAACAATGACAATTTGTTAAATTAATTCACTGAAAAAAAAAACTAACATAAATTAATGCTAATTATTTAATTAGTAAATTTTACTGTCTAAATGTCGTTCTCATGTTATCAAGCACACAGATTCAGTATGTAATTAGAAAGGCTTTAAACCTTTTTCCACATGTGCCTTAAAGTCCTTATCTTGTTTTGAGGTTTTAGAGATCCCTCTATAGTCAAAAACCACATTGTTTGGCTATTATACAAACATTTAAGGCAAATGTGGAAAAAGGTTAAAGCCTTTCTGTGTCTAAATATTAGTAAAAACAAATTTCTTTTTGTTATACAACCATTACAAATGTTTATCTTAGATTCATAAAAGTATTCTTTATTTCACCATATTTATGCCACCTAGTGCAATCTGTAGTAATTAATAGATGCCAGAAAGTAGGGTTTAATAAATCTCTGTCCAATACAACCCTATCCCCAGATTGGCTTCTAGTTTATGGCTGTCATCAATGGGGAACTTTGGATTTTGGAGCTGTAATTTACCACTGATAGTCAGTTTAGTGTAAGCAAAGTGCCATGTGATATTTTATTGGTTATATATATATATTGTACAAGATGGCTTACAACCAACCTTCATACCTGTCCCAATTTCTTTCACAATGTTTGAATCCAGACCAAGTGGTAGGCAAATAATTTATCCTACATATCTACTTATACACATGTAGTATATACATATATAAACCTACATATAAACTGATATGTTTGAGAAATTAATTCTTTTTTTTTATCTATTGTGACAAAGCAAACAAATTCATTATACACAGAAAGTATATACATATATAAACTAATATGTCTGTCTCTTTGTAGAAGTTAATTGTTTTTCTTTTATTTGTTTAATATCATTAACTAAAATAATTACTTGACTTATTGCTAAGAGATGGAATTTGGAATAATGAAGATTAAATAAAAAATGATAATAATAATGTTTTATAATTTTTTATTAAGTTGTAACAATAGGTTTTAGCTAGCATGAGACAAAGTAGCATTCTTCACTTAAAAACCAACAATTGAACTGACAGCAGATAAGTAAAGTTTTTATTTTCTTTTAAAAAAAAAAAAAAGAAAAAATGTTTTGGTGTCTAAAAACAGTAAAATTGTAATATCTGTAGTTTCAATATAATATAAAATCTTTATTTTGGATAGAAGGAAACTGGAAAGTTAAACTTCAATTTATAATTAGCAGGAATGAACTAATAATAATTTATTCTGCAAGCTAAAATTCATTATTATGAAAATGATGAAAAAAAAATGAAACTACTAAAAATTAACTGTTTCTTTAGTCTAGTTCAATATATATATATTGAAGCATTGTTACAAATAACAGTTTATAATAAATAAATCATTATAATGTGTGTGGGGCAAAGAAACCAGTACTGTAGGACGTTCCAAAGCTAGCTTCAAGGTCATTATAAAATTATAAAATTTTCCATCAAGATGTCTATTTAGAGAATGCCAGTGTACATCAATCTTCCACGGATTTATATACATTCAGGAGAGCTAATTGGTATGTGTTTGTTTTAACCAAGCAGCATGAAAAATGTAAATATTAACAGAGTTGGTGAACAGGAACGCTATGCATGGAGATTGATATTTAAATCTATAAACTCTTAGCTGGAGATAAAATGCTTGCTTTTCTTAGGATAAATATATTTGGTTTCAATTCACGTGATTATTTTTTTTTTTGCTTTTGTTATTGCTATTTGAAAGTTTATGTATTGTAATTTATTTATTTTTATTGTGTATTCAAGATTAATTTTTCAAATTCGATCACCTGCAATTTAAAAATGGAAACAGTGGATGGATAAATATTATATGTTGTTGTAAATTAAAAAAGGAATCATAATCAATTAATATGTATTATTTTTAATAAAAGTGAATTAACAGATTCTTCTGGAAATTCAACATTGTTCCATCAAGGCGACCTCAAGTAAGATTTTTATATATTTAACATTGAGGGCAAACTTTAGGATAAACAAAACTATTTGGTTTACTAATAAGTTTTGATAATATTTACTTGTAATTTTGTTTTATTTCTGAGTGCACAATTAACCCACTTGAATAAATGTTTTTCTGTTTCGTATCTATCATTAATTTACTAGGACTTACACACACATATAGATGGGAGTGGGGCTATATATATATTTTTAAATAAAAAAAAATAGTTATAAATATATTTACCCTAGCCTAAAAATATCATTCTAATAATTACATTAATGGGGTAGTTTTAGAATTAATGAACTCTCATTTTGGTTTTCTTTTTTTTTTGTTGTTTTATGTATATATTTAATAAATTATATAATATAATTTTGTATATAATGTACTTCAAATTATTTTGTTACTGTTGTGTGAAACCATCAATGTGATAGGAACCATTCTTAATAACCGAATATTTATTTATTTTATTATTTTTTGTTCGTAAATATTTATTATATATGTTGTTAATAAAAGTATTAAGTTTTCTTAAACCAATATGATCTCTGTTTGATCATAACCATTATCATTATGCATTTGCATCACTGGATGTTTGATCATCACAAGCATCATTATGCATTGATATCATTAAAAGTTTCATCACATTATGAATTTATACCACTAGATGTTTGGTGATCGTCATCATTATTATGTATTGCTCTTATAAATAATTGATCATCATCAGTATTTTCCTATATCTATGCTTATATATAGGCATATTTGATTAATAATTGAGTAAGTCCATCCCTGAAGAGAGCTGACTGCAAGAACTCCCTGAGTTTGAATTCCATGGTGTAATGGGCCCAAAAAGGGAGATGTAATGAATATGCACTAGTCTCGGTTACATTAAAATATTTTAAGTAAATTATTAAGTTAATATATTGAAAGTAATGTGATTTGGAACTAGGCATTTCATTGTGACATCTTTAGCATCCTATTCGAAGGCCTAGGTCTGACAGTAGTGAGATGCACTCCCTTTGTTATATGCCATTCTTGATTCAGTAAAATCTGACACACCCAAATGTGCCATTGAATCATAAATTCTGGATATGATTTATTGTGAGTTGGTTGACACATTGTATTCAAATCATCCAACTACTGAATCATATTCACATCATCGTATGGTGTACCCCACGGTTCCGTTATAATATATATATATACAGCATTATAAATAAACATTATTCATGTTGAAAAAACAATATATTATACACAAATGATATACATTTATTTGATTGTTCAATATTTCAGAGGATTTAAAATAACATTAAAAATAGAAATTAATGAAGCTTTTTTCCATATAAATTATAAAATAATAATAATGATGATGATGATTTAATAATAATAGGTTAAATGTTAAAAGAGATGTCTAACATTTGAAAAGGACATAAAACCATGTGATGAAAAAGGCTTTTTATGTATATCTATTTATATAAAAATTAAATCCTAATGTTATACTAGTAATTATAAATAAAATTAAAAATCCATATAAGATTACAATACTAGCCAAAAAAACCCTAAATTTTATTCAAATTCCTCCACAACCATGGTTTCATCTATTAACAAATAACCTTTTCAAGTAAAATTCAACTAAACATATCACAATTATATATACCAAACAAAATAACCTTCCCATCATTCACTTCATTATTCAATTTACTTTAACATCAAAGGAAGTCGTCATGAGATTGATGACCTCAGATTTAAAATCTTTTATCATCAAAGTTTCTATTACTCTTTTTTTCAATTCACTTTTTTCATAAAAGATAACCTCTGCCTTGTCAAATAATATTTTATGACCAGCATTGAGTTCATAAATATACAAAGATGAATTGTTATATTTATTTGTAAGTCTATTCTTATGAATTTTAACTCTTTAATTAAGAATTAATTTTCTCTGACCTATATAAATTTTATGACAATTGCAAGGAATCTTACAAAATACTCCAGGAATAGATTTCCAAACAATTAACTATTTTGAATCATTTAGTAATGAATTTATATTCAGGTCTAGATGTTTTATTATACAGGCAAAACTCTCCATACGGTAGTGCCATCCCTATCTAGTGCCTACTCAACCAATATCCCCAGACTAGTTTCTGGCCTTCATCAGTGAGGAGCCTTAGATCTGAAAGCACTGCAACTAATGCAACCCTCCTGCAGCCAACCAGAATACTCAATGGATGCACAGGGTGGCACTACTGTATAAAGTTTTGCCTGTTTAATAACAGGTATGTGCTAGTATAAGAGATGGTGATCATGTGATGTTTAATGGTTTAACACCAATCCTGCTAATAGGATAGTGGTGGCTATGGTTGTTAAAGAACCAAAGACACCAAAATGTATGGGTGCTAAACTGAGTTCAGATCCATATGATTATAAAAGCTATTGAGCTTAGATTGAAAACATTAATGTTTTCAATTTCATTCTTAATTTTGTAGTTAAGTAGCGATAAAAGGTGGCTGCAGGAGGGTTGCACATTTAAAGTAATAGCGCATTATCGGAGTTCGACTTCCATTTAATAATTTCAATATTTTCAGTACTTTATAATAGTACTGTAATAGATTTTATGTAATAAAGAAGTTCATAATTCACTTAAAATCAGAATTTCCTCATTTTATATACATTAAATTTTACAAGACTATAATGTAAATCTGTTCAAACATTATAGATGAAAAATACTGTTTGTTGTTGTTTTTGCATTTTAAATCACTTTCTATTTTTGCTTTTTATAAAAAGAGTACGTAATTAATTAATCATTTAGTGTCCACAAGTAATAAATTTTACAAGATTATAATGTAAATTCATTCAAACGTTATAGATGCCTATACGATGTATGTTGTTGTTTTTGTATTTTAAATCATGTTCAATTTTTGCTTTTTATAAAACGAGTACGTAATCAATTAATCATTTAGTGTCTCCAAGTTTATTTTTAAAAGGTGAGTAACACAGGGGGCACAATTAAATTTGACAATTAAAATCTGATCTTTAATTGTAATTAACAATTTAAAAATTACGTAACAAGGTGATGTGAAACGATGAAATTTGATTTTTAAACGGAATTGAAAATTAAAAAATTAAAGACAAAAATAAGAATTTAATTTTTAATTGTTAGTTTTAATTAAATTTTGCCCAACAGTGGTCAGTCGGTGTCTTTTTATTATCGTAAGTCTAAGTTCTAATTTTGATTTTAAACTTTTAGTTTACTCTAACGGAGAGAAAAAAAACACCCAAGAAAATGAATTTCTTTGGAAACAAAATTTTCAATTTTAGATCGCTTAGCGAAATAGGAAGGATCAACAGCGATTGGAAAACGTTTTAGTTGTATTTCCTCTTGACTTCGTTTATGGAGAAGCTACAGTACCTCACATCACATCACATCATGACGAATCTGATGTCTCAAAGAGCGATAATAATTAAAATACCGTACAAGTATGAAAAAAATTTAAATTACGCATAAAAATATATTGTTTTGAATAAAATTAAATACTGTAGTTAATAAAAAAAAGTTTGTCTTGTATCAATTTTTTTCAAATTTGAAATTTTTTATTAGTCATATTTTATTTATTTTTTTTAAAGCAAATTTTAAAGTAATTTTACGTTGTTGCTTTGCTTATATGCGATTTTTGGAAAATTACAGTATCCCCCATTTTTCAAGGTAAGTTAAGTCTATTTTTGTGCGATTTCTTTTGTGCGCATTTTCTGAGGAACCTATCTACTGCATAAAAAAAGACCCAGGTGTATATGTATCTTGGCAACAAATATAAATGTGTAAATTAACCATTATTTAAAAGTTAAAATACATAGCATAATTAAAAAGTAAAACTATAAAGGAGGTAGATATTCTGACTGAAACTAATTATCATAATCATCAATCATTATCAATCCATTGCAGAATGAAGGTCTCTCCCAAGTTCAATCCATCTTCTCCAATCTTTAGCTTCTGTTTTCCACCTCATCCCTGCACACTTTCTTATTTCATCCATTGATCTCTTGTGATCTCTTTCTGGGTCTTTTACAATCTCTTGGAATCCAGTTTAAGATTTCAATTGTCCATCTATTATCATCTCTTCTAGCAATATGTCCAGCCCAACTCCACTTCAGCCTTTTAATTTTTTCAATGAGGTCAGTAACACCTGTTTGTTCTCTTATCCATAGATTGTGTTTTAGACCTTTTCTTGTTACCAACATGCATCTCTCCATACTTTTTTGAGTGGTCTGAAGTTCCTGCATTGCTCTTCTATTAAGTGTTCAAGTCTCAGATCCATAAATAAGAACTGGTAAAACACATTTATTAAAAACCTTCCTTTTAAACAGGAAAAACTTTCCATACAATAGCGCCACTCAGTGCAAGCCAGAGTGATCAATGGATGCCAGAAGGCTTGTGCATAAAATCCCTATCTAGTGCCTACTCATCCAATATCTCCAGACTAATTTCTCACTTGTGACTTTCATCAGTGAGGAGCCTTGGATCTGAGAGCACTGCACCTAGATCTTAGGATCAAATGCAACCCTCCTACAGCCACCTTTTATCTCTACTTAACTACAAAACTATGAGAATATATTCTCAAACAATATTTTCAATCCAAGCTCATGAGCTTATATAGTCATATAATCACATAGTTTTGTACTTAAGTAGAGATAAAAGATGGCTTCTGGAGGGTTGCATTACATCCTAAGATATAGGTGCTGTGCTCTCAGATCCAAGGTTCCTCACTGACGAAAGCCACAAGCTAGACACTAGTCTCGGGCTATTGGATGAGTAGAAACTAGACCAGAATTTTGTACACAAGCCTTCTGGCATCCGTTGATTACTCTGGCTTGCACTGAGTGGCACTACTATGTAGAGAGTTTTGCCTGTTTTAATAAAAGTTATGAGCAAGCATAAGGAATGGTGATCCTGTGATGTTTAATGGTTTAAAACCTTCCTTTTCAAACCCATAGGCATATTTCCTGTTAGTATCCAGCTATTTCTACCAAAAGCACTCCAACCAAGTTTAATTCTATGATTAATTTCATCCATTATGTTTCGATCTGTATTAGTAAACTGACCAAGGTATTTGTAGCTGTTAACTTCTTCTAACTCATCATAATCAAATCTTTATTAATATTTATTTTCATATTTTGAGATAATCCATTGTGACATTACTAACATTTATCTTGAAACAGTAAGATTCGAATTCAAATCTTAAGTTTCACCTTTTTCTGTCGTCTCTCACTGCCCGGTCTATCCCGCCCAAATTTAAACTTTTGATATCGAGTTGTGTGTGTAACAATATTAAAAATGTATAAATATATGTAGAATTCAGCATAAACACGCACACATTTCGATCTCAAATTAAACGCAATAAATAGGGATAAAATAATATAATTTAGATTTCTTTTAGTTATATAATTTTGTATAATTTTAATCATTTATTTTGGATTATAAAGTTCGTATTTATTGCTTTGTTTAAATTTCATTTAATAATAATTCTAAAAATATCTGATGTAATATTTAATTAAAAGTTAAAATAATCTTATGTTCCCTTTTTGTTTTTGAAATTTAAAAGCATCGGTCAGTGATAGATAATAGATTAATTAAAGAAAAATTCCCCAAAATTAATTAGTAAATGTAAAATGTAAACAATAGAATGGCAGCTTTCTTTAATTAAAAACCAACTAAATGCATTGATTATCCTCAGGGCAGATTAAATAGAACCTAAAAATATCTTAACAAAAATGTGAAAGATCAAGATAAAAAAAAGAGGCCATCTTAGACTTGCTGGAGACATTCACTTAAAACTTTAGCTTTGCTCTCGATCACTGAGAGTCTCCAAAAATATAAAAATAATTTGTTCCTGCCAAGGTATGACTGAGTAAAGCACCTAGATTATTCTCCATCGGGAGATGGCCCATCGGATGCTGCCTGAAATGAATTGAGAAAGCTGCTGCTGACATGAAATTAAATGAATATCTAAATACAAAAAAGACTTGCCACTCGTGAACTTTTTGCTGCTAAATTAATGGAATCAGAAAACTTCCTGTAAAACAGGTACCTGTCTGTGTTCAAACTCTAGAGTACTCTAATAATATGCTATAGCTTTTCTTCATATTATTTATCTAAATTTATAAAATGTAAAAACTATCATTTGTATAACTAAAATTGAATAATTAATTTAATATGTGAATTTCTCTAATAATCTAGCTTACCTCACTCTATCTTGGGTGCGTATTTCTCAAATCTACATTCTATCTGTAGTTATTGTCTCAATTTTCAAAGTTTAAATCTATGATCGTTTAAAACAATGAATGCGTGTCAAATTTTCATTAATATTTACTTTCTTTAATAACTTAACTTTCATATAAATCGACACGCATTCAATGCTTCATTTATTGTAATGCAGGGGTCTACTACTTCGCAAATGGCTGATGTATTAGTTATAATAATTCCCAAGTTATATATGTTTTGTATTTATTAAATAATCAGTGAATAATTCCAGAAAATTACATTTCTTTGAGAGTCACCAACGTTCTTTAGTAAATGTTGATAATGTAGAGCCGAATTAGAAATCTATTTAAATCTCATCATAATCAATTATCAGTATACACGTGTTACGTTTTAGAGACGCAATGACCCATTCCGCCGTGAAATTTCCGGATTCTTCAGGGTTGAAATTAACCCCAGTCGTCCTACACAAGCGGGCATAATGGGTGCTCCTGTAGGATTTGACAATGTCATGCAGCCAGCCGGCAAATCGCGCCACGTACCGCTTGTCCCTGGTTATGCTTATGTGACACCTTACTTCGTCGGACCGAGGCAGAGACCAGTCTGATATTCTTATAAACCCATTCGCGGCATTGCAGTTTCGATATACTGCCATTCCATATCGCCTTTCTAAAGCGTACCACGTGTTCCTTTGCTCAATTCTATTATTCTATATATCACTCCGCCTCTGCATTATCTTCATAATTCACTCTCAAATAAATGTTTGCCCTTAGTTATAAATAAATATTTTAATTAAATAAATATATGTCTGCCATTACTCTTATAACCCATACTTTAGACTCTTGCATTGCAAAGGTATAAATCCCTCCATGCATGCATTAGAAATACTCACTCGAGAATTTTAGGTAGCTAGATTACGCCTTCAAATAAATGTATTCCTTTTGTAAACATTACAGTATCGGAAATACCGCTACTGAAATCCTCAATATAAAATAATGTCTAAATAAATAAATGTATTCTTTAAAATATAATCATGTCGCAAATCCCGCTACTGAAGCTGTGAGTCCATAAAATATTATTAGATTGTGTTATTAAAATGTATTAATAAATAATTTTAAACTATACGTCTGCAGTTACGTTTCATTTATTCGATACCCATTCTATATAATATTTCCTCGATTATGTAAATATGAATGTTTAATTAATATTAGTTTGGTGATTGGCTAACTCGAGAAAATCATGAGTATCTTGCATATCCCTGACCACCGTGCCTAAGGAAATATTTACTAATGTCGCATCAGATGCGTTGTTTCGTGGATTGTATTGTGGAACCGATAAACTATGTTCGAACTCAGTATCACGGGTGGCTTCGCTACTCGATGGTGCTGCTGTTCTGTATGGTGGTCGAATTCTGCACTATGTTTACAAGTCACACGTTTTCTGACCGTTACAATCTTTAGTCCTACTTTCATCTAATAACTCCTGCAACATTTCCTGCAGCTCTAAAGCATTATTTGCAAAACAACCACATCATCTGTAAAATCTAAATAACTTAAATAATCTCCATTTCTTTCACTCCTTTATCTTCTCATTTTAATCCACAAAATACTTCTTGCAGCACTGCTGTAAAAATTTTTGGAAATATGGAGTTACCCTGTCTTACACCCTTCTTAATGTTGACTTTCCTAATATCATTATGTAATCTAATTGTTGCTGTTGCATTTTTATAAATATTCTTTAAAATATGACAATATCCGGGATCTATACCTTGATGATCCAAAGCTTCAATTACTGAAGAAATACAAATCCAAAGCATAATGGCAACTCATATTCATTTGTGCAATACCTGGATATGATCTACTGTACTAAAACCACTTTTAAATCCAGCTTGTACTCTTGGTTGGTGGAAATCCAATGTTCTCTGTAGACGAGTTGTAATTATCTTGGTAAAAAATTTGTATTCTTCCAATCATCTGGTACATTTTCATTTAGACATTTGGTATATAACTATATTTGAAATTTGACATTAACGCTGACCAATCACATGACTTGTTTAGCTTACTTTTAACTATGCTTTCTCTTCACTCTATTCCACAGCCATTTTATCTATGCTTGCTAATCAACAAATGTCAGTTGGTAGGGGTATTTTGTCCACATTTTAGAGTTTTTGCCTTTGAAAGTAATGTAGGTCGAAAAAAATCATATGATGCTTTGTTAATGTTGCCCATCAATAATGTAGAGATAGAAAGGGCTTATAATTAGCATAGAGTTACTAAATTATATACAGTGAAACTGCAATATACACTGTATTAATATATACCTGTTCAAATAAACAAAAAATTTATATATAAATAAACAAAAAGCAAAAACATTAAAATGAGTAAAATTTCCTATCTCAGTGCCTTATATGCAATCATTTTTATTGCCTTAAAACTGAAAACATCCACTAGAAAAAAAAAAGTTATTTAAGAAAAAGAATATCATCCAGAGTGAAAATTTGATATTTATTTTATTTGAAAAAATAAAGATTATGGTAATTTGTTTGTTGTTTTTTTTTTTTTTTGAATGAACACGAATAGGTGAATACAGATATAGTAATATATGAAAATGTGCTATCTCAATTCATTATTAAGAATTACATTATTATCATGTCTGGATTTTGTTTATACTATAATATTAATTTTATATGCATACCATCCTCATAGAAAAGCATATACATTATTAGTGTGTGTGTTGTAACGTAATGTACATATGTATTTCAGTAAACAAAACATTCTATTTTAATCGAAGCTTATCAACAAGATTATGAGCTATGATACATATACAATATAAACGGGGAAAGGGTTGGTATGTAAAAAGTGAATTTCATAGCTTCCCTGTTATTGCTAATGTGGTGTCATATTTATACAACTATGCAAGCAAGTTAGTTTAGGATCAATCAGCGATTAGATTAATAGTCTAAAAGAAATAAAAATAGCTGTTAGACTAATAAGTGCATTAGTGCCAGATTTGAATCCTAAGTTTTTCTTGAGAAAAGCATAAGTCAACAATCATCGATATAGAGAAATGTGCCAAGTGATTATTGCAGCTTATAAGAGATCATTCTGGAGTAAAATTAAAAGAACTGCTCTTGAAAACTAGCTTTAAAGAAAAAATTTAACATTACTATATAGTAAATTTAATTAGTAATAGTAAAGGATTTGCTGTATGTATTGTCAGTTCGTATGTTATATAAGAAGCATGTTATGCAACTTTTTTGCTTATGCAAGACTTTCCTTCAGGTGAACATTTCATTTACCATTAGCTATGGACTAAAATCATGACTCATTTTTTAATAAGTGAAAATAAGCATTTTAACATATCACAAAAGATTCATGCAGCATAAGACAAGACGATTGCAGGCTGTGCGTACTTGCACATAACATTTTGAGTGTTTTGAGCTTTATACATGGTGGAAATATTTTTACCTAAACATGAGTTTAATATGTCAGAATTAATCTATATTAAGAAGTGTCTGTAATTTGTTATTTATATATCACATGATCACCATCTCTAAACTAGCACATAATTGTTGTTAACAAAGGCAAAAGTCTCCATACAGTAGAGCCACCCTGTGCCAAACAGAATAATCAATGGATGCCAAAAGGCTTGTGCATAAAATCCTTATCTAGTGCATACTCATCCAATATCCCCAGGCTAGTTTCATGTGATGTTTAGTGGTTTAACACCTATCCTGCCTAATAGAATAGTGGTGGCTATGGTTGTTTAAGAGCCAAAGATGCCAAAATGTATGGGTGCTGAATTGAGTTCAGACCCATATGACTATATAAGCTATTGAGCTTAGATTGAAAATATTGTGTTTTCAATTTCATTCTCATAGTTTTGTAGTAAAGTAGAGTTAAAAGATGGCTGCTGGAAGGTTGCATTAGATTCTAAGATCTAGGTGCAGTGCTCTCAGATCCAAGGTTCCTCACTGATGATGGCCATAAGCCAGAAATTAGTCTGGGGATATTGGATGAGTAGACACTAGATAGGGATTTTATGCACAAGCCTTCTGGCATCCATTGATTACTCTGTTTGGCACAGGGTGACTCTACTGTATGGAAAGTTTTGCCTTTGTTTACAACAATTATGTGCTAGTATAGAAATGGTGATCATGTGATATTAAGTGGTTTAACACCAATCCTGCCTAATAGAATAGTGGTGGCTATGGTTGTTTAAGAGCCAATGACACCAAAATGTATGGGTGCTGAATTGAGTTCAGACCCATATGACTATATAAGCTATTGAGTTTAGATTGAAAATGTTATTGTGTTTTCAATTTCATTCTCATAGTTTTGTAGTAAAGTAGAGTTAAAAGGTGGCTGCTGGGGGGTTGCATTAGATCCCAAGATCTAGGTGATGCTCTCAGATCCAAGGCTACTCATTGATGATGGCTACAAGCCAGAAACTAGTCTGGGGATATTGGATGAGTAGGCACTAGATAGGGATTTTATGCACAAGCCTTCTGGCATCCATTGATTATTCTGTTTGGCACAGGGTGGCACTACTGCATGGAGAGTTTTGCCTTTGTTATTTATATACATGGAATATCACAGTAAGCAATATATCGCAACGAAATCACGAGATGTTATCAACTTCTCTAAAACATTTCAGTAAAAACTTATTCATTAGCATCACCTACCTGATTATTTGGCAATGTGATATATTCGTATGTGTGTGCATATGTAAATTGCAGACCAAGAATTAGCGAACAATAAAGATAGCTATTTATATTTGCAGTCCAAAATCACCAATTCTCAACTTAGATTCTTAATATTCAGTCGAGAGCTCTTTCAACAGTTTTAAAAAATCGTATGAAAATATCAAAAGAGTGCTCCAAACCAAACGGAGAAACAGAGATTCTTAATAATATATTAGAAATGGAAGTCTTTACCTTCCTACAGCGATAATTAGTTATCTCCATTATTCACTAATCTTCTTAGACTACCTTACAAACATCCATAAAACAGGGTTTAAAATTTATATAAGTCTGAAATATACTCAAAATAATAAAAATGAACAAAGATTTCGCAACAGGATGTTACAATTAAACTCGTATCAAGAACTAATTTTTGTGAATGTATTTCCCTTTTATAAATTATTCGAAATATTATCAAAGATTTCCAATATTATTTTCCTAGAATTTTAATGGTTAAATTTAAAAATGTGAACCCATTAAATAAGTATGTTCACATATAACGCCCGAATATAAGTCCTGCTTTACTAAATACAGTACTGATTAAAATAAATAGGTAAAACGATAAACGCATATTCCCGTATAATTCACAAGATATACGTGAACTTATGAAAAATCTTTTATTAGAAATATTTTTACTAACTTCACATTAAAATAAATAAATATATATAAAAAAAGGGAAAATATCGCAACCACTTTAAGCTGTACAATATAAATGGCGGTATATTTAATAAAAAACGATTTGATATATATATGCATTATTTTTTTAATCATGCGGTCAATTACTGGATAAAAGAAACCGGGTACCACAAGAGCGCTTCATTCAAATGGCCAAAGTGGGCTCTGATCTAAGAATCTTTAACTCATGATTCTCTGCTGATCACACAAGGTTTTATTTTCTTAAACATAATTAAAACAACAAAATAAAAGATGTCAAATTTAAATTTAGATCTAAAACTGTTTGCTAAAACATACTTTCTTATTAAACTTGATTTACTTCCTAAAATTAAAAAATAAAACCTGAATCATTACTTTTTTTAGAAAACGCAAATGCGACATTATTAAACAAAAAAAAAAAACACATTACATTAATAATTTTTATTACTCATTCATTAGAGATTACCTAATAAGGAATAAAATTTTTGTAGTGTAATTTTCACTACACCACTCTCACGCAAGTTAGAGGGGACTGTTTTTTATCTGCTTTTACACCTTGTGGAGGGATGTAATCACAAACATATGACCAAAGACATGAAAAAGATGAATGATCCCCAAGATGTACATTTCATGCTGAATCAGCACTCATCAGTTGACCCAGACCTCAATATCACTGTTTGTGGATTAAAATGGGAAGCTATGAGATTTAAAGAAAATGAAGATTATTTAAGTTATCTATATTTTTACAGATAATGCTGTAGAGTTTTAAGAACTGTTGCAATAATTATAAGATGAAAGTAAAGAAAGTACGACCAAAGATAATTGGTATAAAGTCCAAAACAATGTTCACCGGATTTATCACAAGATGTAGCCAGTTACTACAGTTTAATCGATAAGTGCCAAACTTACTGACCTCACAACTTTGACACAAATCACTTAATGAAAATATATTAATAAATTTTTATTAGTCATTCATTAGACAAGAGATTATCCAATAATGAATAATATTGCTGTAGTGTAATTTTCACTACACCACTCTCAAGCAAGATATGTGTAAAAGAATATGATTTGTGTCAATAGATGCTTCTGGGTTCAGCATGAAATGTGCATCCTGGGGATCATATATCTGTTTCACATGTCTTTGGTGATATGCATATGTTTACATCCAACCACAAGATGTTAAAAATGGATAGAAACTAGTCCCTATCTGGCATGAGAAAGATGTAGTAAAAATTACATTACATAAATAGTATTCGTTATTGAATAATCTCTAGTCTAATGAATGACTAATAAAAATTATTCATATGCTTTCATTAAATGATTTGTGTCAAAGTTAGGATGGCAGCGTATTTGACACTTATAAATCAAACTGTAGTAATTTTCTATCTATACATATACTGAACAATGATATGTGTAAGAGATTGTGGTCTGGGCCAACTGAAGAATGCTGGTTCAGCATGAAATATCTATCTTGGGAATCATATATCTGTTTCACATGTCTTTAGTCATATATTCCCAATTACATCCATCCACAAAGTGTTGAAAGTAGATAGAAACCAGTCCATCCCTTGCATGAGAGTGGTGTAGTGAAAATTCCACTAGCAGAAATATTATTAAAAAATATCACATTTCTTACCCCTCTCCCCAAATATTTCTGACCATTTACTACAATCTTTTTTAAAGAATTTAAACACTAATAAAACATTACTACAAATGTCATCCATCCCCGTACCCTCAAATTAGGTATTTATATATACATATTGGATCATACATATTTATCTTTTTATTCATTTTTAAGACATTTTACAGAATATCTGTATTAATTTTTTTTTTTATTGTTTAAAACTTTTCTAAAAGACTATAGAAAAAGACTTGAAACATTTGCAAACAAGATATTTGATGATAATGGCTTCATTGTGCCAGAATTGATCCTGTGACCTCGTCCATGTTGGACGCTCTATCAGCTACACCAAGCCCTACATGGTTTAGCTCAGGAGGTCCCATGATCGATTCGGGTGCAACAAAGCCATTAAAAATATTTGATGTTTAATTTTAATAATGTTTTTAATTTAGTAAGCAATAAATAAGATTGACAGTTTTTAAAGATAATGGTGGTTGGAACATTTTCCTTTAATAAGTTTGCTTCATTTTTATCTGAGTATGAAATTTTATAAACATTTATTTTGGATTTTCAAGGATATATAAATTCTTGCAGCTTATATAATGTTATTTAATAAAGACTTAATGCAAAAATTATATTCATTTTGGACTTTACATTAAAACATTCAATGTCAACAAATGCACTTCTTCCAAAAAATGTGTCGAGAAGTCACTAAACATGATATAGGTTTCAATATTTTAAATGAAGTTCGGAACACGAAATACTAAAATTATACTAAGAGAATGATAACATTGGCACCAACAATTATCACCTGGCTAATAAAAACATTCTATTTTCAGTATAATTGAACCTGTCTGAAGCTAAAATATTTCTTTTAAGAAGCCCAGGCCATAAAAAACATGAGTAGGTATTTAGTATCGATCAATAAATGGATATCTAATTTATTATTAGTCAACAACATCCCAGATTAATATGGTTTATTAAAATGAATGTTGAAGCACTGAAAGTAAAAACAAAAACACGATTACATTCGATATGGTCTTGGCATATTGAATAAGTAGCAATCATCTGATTTATATTTCGCTGAGTGCATATAAAAGTCCAAGAACAATAAATATTTAAATATTAATACATCACTTCATTCTTTCAATTTATCATAATATAAATGAGAAATATTTTCTAAGATTGTAGTGCCATCTATTGCAAGCTCAAATAATCAATGGCTACCTGATAGTAGGCAATTTATTAATCCTTATTCTCAGGCCACATTGTTGGTCTTTATCAATGAGAACTTGGATCCCAAATATGGAACCAATGCAGTTACACATTTGGAAGCTACTATTAACTCCATTTTCACTGAAAAAATAACTGTCTGACATTCAAAAAATCCCTATGATTTTGAACCTTAACCAACATACTTGAATACACCATCATTATCTAAATATGTTTTCCCCTCATCAAAGGGGGTAAAAGGTATCTACAATTATTAAAGAATGGAGGTTAATAAAGTAACTAGTTACTGATATGATTATCAGATCTGTATAACAATACAAGCAGATTGAACTGGTTTCAAACCCTTAAGTTAAAGACAGCTACTATATGCATAGCTGCAATGATTCAAGCTTTAAATTCCATGTCCTTATTGATAATGGTAAAAACATGATTTAACATAGTGGTAGAATAGTGGAGTCCAGAATACACGGTTCATAGATCGCGCTCCACTAACAACTTCTGATGCTCAATTTTTTTATGAATTCCCAAGCAATAATCTATTCATTTAATTATTAAGGCAACAAACAAAAACCAATCTGGGAATGGAGATTAATAAATTGTAATACCATCTGGTTAATACTGATTGTTCAAGCTTACGATAGAGGGTGTTACAGCAATAGAGAAGATTTAGAGAGAATTTTAAATAGATATGTAATGAATATAGAAAAGATGTTAGATGTGAAGAATAGAGTGATAGAAAACATGAAAGTATATAGTAATGGGAATATTAGGTTTTCAGAAAATGAATTGAATGAGGTAGAAAAGAAATTGAAAAGTGGAAAGGCAAGAGGTTTAGATGGATGGGCAGCAGAGATGGTAATGAATTTAGGATATAGAGCAAAAGTAAAGTTATTATCTTGTTTGAATAAGATGGCACAGAATAGAGTTTTTCCAAGTAGTTGGAGTAATACAAGAGTAAGATTATTATTTAAAGGAAAGGGTAAGGATCATAGAAAGTTAAATAATTATAGACCGATAGTGGTAACATCAGTTTTATATAAAAAAATTTCATATATGGTGGCTAGAAGAGTTGTAAAATGGATGGAAGAGAATAATGTAGTGGGGAAAATTCAAGATTTTAGATTAGATAGGTTTATAGGAGATAGTTTATTTGTAGTTACACAACTTATGGATATAAGTAGGAATTCAGGTAAACAATTATATATGAGTTTTATAGATATAGAGAAGGCATATGATAGAGTAAATAGAAATAGATTATGGATAAGTTTAGTAAATTTGGGAATGGATGGAGCTTTAGTAGATATTATAAAGAAATTATATGAAAATAATTATTATATATACCAATTAGGGAATATAGAATCAATTAAAGTTAAAAATGGGGGGGGGGGACTAAGGTAAGGATGTCCTTTGTCACCTATTTTGTTTGTATTGTATTTGAGTGAAATGGAAAGAGCAATAGAAAGATTAGGAAGAGGGATAGAGATACCGTTAATTGGTAGTAAGGGAGTATATATTTTGTCAGGTCTTTTTTTTTTGCAGATGATATTTTTTTGTGTGCAGAAAGAAGAGAAGATATGGAAGTTATGTTGAGAACATGTGCAAGGGTGGGTAAAGAGATGGGGATTAAATTTAGTGAAGAAAAATCCAAATATAATGATGGTTAATACTGGGGAAAGAGAAGATGTAGAATTTTTGTTGGGGGATATTAAGTTAAGTGTAATGAATAGATATAGTTATTTGAGAATTATTTTAAGTAATCAGAAAAATTATTTGGATGAATGGGAGAAAAAAATGATAAATGAAGCAAAGAAAAGAAAGGGATTGATAAAAAAATTAACAGTGTTTTCATATAATAAATATGATGTAGCTAGAATTATATGGAAAGGAGTCGCAGTAGCAGAGTTAACATATGGTAATGATGCATTATATGTTAGTAATAGGGTATTAAATTACTTAGAAAGAAGTTCAAAGGGAAGTAGGAAGACATGCATTGGATGCAGATGTATGGACAGCAAGGGAGGCAATTCAAGGAGAAATGGGATGGTCAAGTTTTCATATGAGAGATGCAAAAAGTAAAATGAAAATGTTTGGTAGACTGCAGTTTATGGATAATAAAAGAATAGCTAAAATAGTATTTAATTGGGTTATGAGTAACAAGATGGGTGAGAAAGATAATACGGTATGCAAAAGATTTAGATATAGAATTTATATCTGTATATTTGTATAAAAGATGGGATGATTGTGTTAGGAGGATAGTTGAGTGTTATAGTGGTAAGGAATGGGATAAAAGAATACATTTACTAATAAAGAATAGGGAATTAGAGAGATGGAGAACTAGTATGGAGAGTAAAAAGATTTTATATATATAAATAAACAGAATATTAGGTATGAGTTAATTTATGATAATAGTATGGAAAGTAGTTTATTGTTTAAGGTTCAAACCGGATCTTTAGCAACAAGAAAATATACACGTAAATGGAAAAATATGGGTGATTTAGTTTGTAAATTATGTAAGGAAGGAATAGAAAATATTAGGCATTTGTTAATTGAATGTAAATGCTTGAAAACAGAAAGGGCACATATAATGAAGTTATGGGAAAATAAATATGAAAAAAGTGATTATACAGAAAGTAGATTATTGGTTTTTATGTTGGGTTTGGAAAAAGATAAGGGGGATTTAGATATAAAGGCTGTAGAGTTGACAAAGATTATGTTGTGGAAATGGGATGGAGTAGAATATGGGAAAAATTAGAATGGGGAATGTAAAATTAAGTAGCTAACAAGTTTTTCTTGGTATATTTGCTGAGAGATTCTTGACTTCGTTTAAGGAGTAGCTACAGTACATCACATCACATCTTTTTTTGATAAACATTTTACAACTACTGTCACAAATATTTACTTAAAAATAAATAAAATTATATATTAGCAAAATATTTTCATATTGGGGACTAAGCAGACAGATGGACCACAATATATCTGATGGATACCAAATATACACCATTTCACATGAGCATACGGCCTGGGCACAAAAAGTTCTGCTAAGGATAAGAAATTTTACATCACAGACTTGTTGAGTAGTTTGACAGTAAACTTGTAACAATTAAGCATATTCATGCTTGCATTATTAAGAATGTTTATGTATGTTCGCTATTATTTTTATCTTTTTCATTTAGTGTTTAAAATTACACTATTACTGTTTATATAATATATCGAATGTACTAAAACAAAGTATAGTATTAAACAATTAATATAAAAAACAAGAGAACTATTATTATATACCAGGGGTCGACAATCCAGGGCATGCGTGCCAAGTGTGGCACATTGAATTGAAATAGTAAAAAATATATATTTTAATTACAATGCAAGCGTTTGCCTCATCATCTGCATTTTGCATACAAGACTCACACATAAATGGAAACCACGATTTAATTTAATTTATTAATTATTTTGTATAATAAACATACACTGGATCTTTGCTATTTTCAATAAAGATAAAAGAGCTACGTGGGATGAAAATATATTTCGTCCCCAGGGAGGATTAATTTTGCCTGGAATTTTTTTTTTTGTTTTGACGGTCAATTGACCTTTGATATTTTTGTACGCACATGCGTGTTTAAAGTAATTTTATATTCAAGCATAATATTATATCGATTAATTCATTTAAAAAACTTCTATTTGTAATTATATAATAATACGTTTTGTTTTGGCACCTTTACTTGAAGAAAAAAAGTTTATAGTTAGTGATAATCTGTGTAATTAAAACAAATTTCTCATAGAGAAAAATTCCAAATGTCCATAGTTTTAAATAAAAGAATATATAAAAAATTTCCAATTTAGAGTTGAACTTTTGGTGGTGGTTTAGTTCGTGCTCATGGTCATTTTGAAATTTGAAGACCAACTAAAACTACCACTGACACATCTAACCGATAAATGACATAAACATCGAATAAAAGCATTTTAAATTCATATTTTAGAAATTATAAGCATATAGTATAATTCGTATTTTAGAAGTTATAATCTTTTAGTATTTGGAAATTATAAGCTTGGTTTGATCAGACTTCTGTATCTTTTGGATACTTCATATCGGCCAAACCATACTTTCCCTTTCCTGCATACTCCGGTGCTTTGCGCTATCATATTTCAAATATTTTATGAAGGTAAATTTAAAATAAAAAAAATCCCTAATAAAATAAAACATTATTTTTACTAGCAATATTAATTTAAAGTACTTTTATTCAATATTTGTCATTTATTGGTTGGATGGGTCAGCAATGATTTTTAGATTTCAAAATGGTCCTAAGCACAAACTAAATTGACACCAGATTTTTTGTATCACAAAAATGAATAACTCTTTTTGTCTACAGCGCCCTTATCAGCCCCTGTTCAGAAGTTTAGAGTTTGCAGAATCAGTATATCGTACACATATGGGTCTTAGACTATTCATTCCGCCATTCTGTTATGATTAAAAAGAAGCGTGTATTTTTTTTCTATGATGAAATTTGAATTTTTTACAATTTTTTTTCTAAAATACAATTTTAAAATTTTTTTTCTCATTTTTTTTAGATTTACTAACAGTAAAGCTTTTTTAGGATTGAATTGCGTTCTCTTACTGCTTGATATGGATATGAAATTGGCGATGCATGTGTTTGTAAGTCTTTTTTTTCTAGAAGCTCATTTTCGTGACAGTTCATATTTGGAAGCTGCAATGTTAAAAAAAAAAAAAGGATTTGGAAGCTGCAATGTCAAAAAAAAAAAAAAAGGATTGGAGTCATCTTTTATCTGCAAGGATAACTGTGGTAACCACACCTAGCCTTCACGACTGGATTCAAATTTGAAATGGATGATAATGTTTAGCCAGGACTCAATGAGTATTCAATTAGTTTTATTACTTATTTTTTTATATAATTAAATATGTGTAGAAAACAATAAATATGCTATAGAATTTTAGGCAATTTACATTGCAATGATATAAAAACATACACATTCAGACTCAAACATACACCTATATTTAGTGCAATCGGCAAGATATATTATGATTTTATTTCTATGATTGTTTATATGCTCATTCAATTATTGCATGCTTACAGTAAGTAGTGTTGTATTCGTTTGTTACAATTTTGTAATAATCTCTTGAACACAGACTTTCAAGCACCCTCGGACATTCACTCTCAAACATCATAATCAGTGCTCATAATAAAAAAAATTATTTTGTTGTTTATTATATTTTTTCATAAATTACAATTTACTAAAGTTCTCTTTGCATAATATCTCATGCACTGTTCTTACTCTTATTTATTTATTGTGCCCTCACTAAAACCAAACATTTCTAACAGATCTCCTGCCAGGAAGGACTAGCAAATACCCTGCATGGAAGGACAAGATCTGAGTCGGCTAGTAAAAATGAAAGTCACCAATCACATAGTTTTTATGATTTTTACTATAAAAAATTATCTCAGGTAAGACAAGTTATATATCAATTTTTTCAGCATTTTATGACAAATATGATGAAGCTATCTATGAAATTGTCATTTTACCATTTAACTTTAAAATTTGGAATTTGTGCACCAATGTAAAAATAAATATGTTTAAAAGTATTAAACATCTCTTTTTTTTTTTTTGAGGTAATGACTATTTTGTCGGCTTTATTATTCTTTCATATTTGCTAGTTCTAACAATGTATATATTTTTATATTTACTGTATTCAAACAGAAGATATGTTATAAATTATATTTGTTGTAATTTTTTTAAAAATTAAAGATGGCAGCTTAGGGATCATAGGAGTTTAAAACATTTTTGATGAATGCTCGAAAAATACTTGATTTTTGTTAGAGTTCATTAATCAGCTTATTAAATTGAACCATTGAAAGTTAAAGGCGTTTTGTAAACAATACACATTTTTTAAAGCACCAACAATATGAATTTTCTCCACACTGAAGAAAATTTTAAGAATGTCTTTTGAATGCAATATAATTTAACAAAACTTATGTTTCACAAATGATCCTATGTATTTTAAAATATTTAATGACCAATAATATAAGATCCGGTTATAATGAGCTTCAGAAGTATATAATATATAATTTTGAAGCTCATTATAATCAGATCAATTTTTATACAATATATAATAAGATTAATAAAATCATGTTGGCATGTGGAATAACATTATAACATAGATTTGGCAGGATACCATTAAAAGTTTGCCAACTCCTGCTATATACTATAGGTTAAAAAAAATAAAAAACAATGATAGAGAAATCAACACTTGATGAGCTAGACAAATATTGGAACCAAGAGTGTATAATTTTCCTTTCTTGCTTCTCCTCTAGTTAAAATTAAATTTCCATTTTTGCCAAATAAATGTGTAATTACACATTATTGTATAATATCTCATTGGTCTGTGATTTGGTATATAAAAATAAAGAGCTTTGTGCATAACACTGAGATTCTATTATGTAGCCATGTAACCGCCTGAAGAACGGTGCTTGTAAGCAATAAAATTATCATCCTGAAAGAGTTTATAAATTAGTATGTTTATGTGGTATCAAAGTTAGTAAGAAGTTTGTTACTTGTGAATTTATTGGCTGATATATGTTTAATTGTAATAAATTTAATTCATTTAATGGTACAGAACATTATAGAAAATAAACAACAGAATTTTCTAGAATCATGTACACCTGGGTCTCATTTTATGCGGATTATTTTAATGCAATTTTGAAGTTATGCGATTCATGTTTCTTCTTAATATCTTTCATATTTCACTATATTTATTAGATATCAAGAAATTTAAATTATTAATAACTTATTTTCACTTGAAATACTTTTTTTTTTTTCAAAAATATAATGTTATATTAGCAGCTAACGTGAATATGGACTGAAGCTGTATTTAGAATTTTAGCTTCTATGTAAATAACCTATTTATACTAATGAGTAAATAATAATAATAGATTTATACTTACATATAAAAATATCGCAATAAATATTCAAAAAAAATAAACTTTTAAAACGTATATTTTGTTATATATAACAGAAATAAATAATCTTTTAGATTTTTAAAATAAAAAACGAAGATTTTATAAACTGAAAATAATCTTTCTAATGATAATGTATAATCTTTTTGTTTTGATTTCGATCTCATTTTTTTAATATAGAAACAGAAAACCATTAACACAGCATAAGACTGAAAGTGGCGCTAGTTGTACATCACATCACGAATAAAAATAAAGTGGCTAACAGGTTTCTCTGGGCATAATTGCTGAGAGATTCTTGACTTTGTTTAAGGAGAAGCTACAATACATCACATCGAATCTGATTTCTTTCCAGTTTACAAATGAACGCTAGCGGTAATGATTAAAATATGTATGAAAAATGTAAAATTAAATATTGTAGTTAATAAAAAAAGTAAAAAAAGTTTGTCTTGTATTAATTTTTTTCAAATATTTGAAATTTTTTATTAGTCATACTTTATTTGCTTATTTTTTTTTAATGCAAATTTTAAAGTAATTTTTCTTTGTTACTTTGCTTTTATGCGAATTCTAAAAATTACAGACCCTATCCCACATTTTTCAAGGTAAGTTAAGTCTATTTTTGTGCAATTTTTTTTAATGCGGGTTTTCTGTGGAACCTATCTACAGCATAAAACAAGACCTAGGTGTATAGTAAGTTGTGGAAACAGCATTAGAAGCAATAATCCATTTCATGCTCCATTCTAGTGACAACCAAATCCTCAAACTGGTTTTTCACTATTGGCCTTCAACTGTAACAATCCAGAAACTAAACTGGATGGCACTAGTATTCAATGACTATCTAGACATAAAACAGATGGTTCTAAAGTAGAGCAATAGATTGGATTAATGCAATTATATCCATCTAGGGAGTTATGTTATGTATTGTTAAGGATATACAAAAGAAGCGGAAACTTCAGCAATTTTAAATGCTAAGGAATAATTGTAATAAATTAGTCTCTTCATATATAAACAAAGTACCTCTCAGTTATCTTATAACCCAGGAATTAACAGATCAATCCTGATGGATTTTGTTTTTAAGGTGGAGCACAATTCTGAACAATTGTTTAAATTTATTTAACTTTCTTGCTATATGGTATGAAGCTTCTAGGGTCAGAATATGTATTTGAAGAGAACAATACATAGAAAATTTGAACACAGGATCATTTATACAGCTTTGATTAAATTCAACCCAATAGATATATGACTGTGGATAGTAAAATTTGCACTTTAATATATCTATGATAATTAAGGCAGATCTAAATTTAACCAACAATATTTAAAAGGCAAAAACTCATTATATGTATTACCACACTGTAAGCTATACGTATAGTGAGTTTTAGCCTATTTTAATAACAGTTATAAGTAAGTATAAGAAATGGTGATCATGTGATGTAATATTTAAAAGAGATAGGGCAGTGAAATTTGGTATAACAAAGCATTATAGAGTAAAAATATAGTAAAAAATTTTTTTCCAAAATTAAGATTTACATAACAGAACAGCAGCCAGCTTTTTCATTTGACATTTAAGTCACCAACTGAATTCTTTTAGCTACTTATTTGTTTTTAGCAGTGAAAATATATTGCACTCAATAGTTTTTTATTTATTCTGCTATAAACATATAATAATTTGAGCCATAAACCTGAAAATCTGAGTTACAAAATGGAGTAACATTGTTATGAGAAAAAAAATTAAATAAAAAGCTCTAAAACTATCAATGAACAAAAATGCGACAATGAGCATCATTGGTTGACATTAGTCGTGTGCACAAGATGTTTTATACATCATAAAAAAAAGTTTTTTTCAAACATAAAAGAGTTTTTTTTTTTTAATCAGACTAAATTTATTTTTAGTTTTAGATCGTAATAAAAACTAAGAGGCAGGAAAAAGTATTAGAATTTGGTGTCAGGAAAAAATTAAATTTCAAATGAAAAGGCTTATAAAACTGACTTTTAACAAAAATATTATGAATAACATAAGCAGTAAACATACAAGTGCATGCGCAAAATATTTTGTGACCTTTCTGAAAAGTTGCATTAGTAAGCTGAATATCACCATCAAAAAAATTCCCAAATAAGAAAGTGAAATGCATTTTTATTAGCATAAGCTTGTTTTAAACACTGAACAAAAAAGCTGTAAAACTGTCTTTTAAGTTAAATACTATGGCCCACATCATTGACTGACTAGAAAAACATATGATCTTTCAAAATTTTCCTACAAAGCTGACTTCATAAGTTGATTACGGCTGTGAACCCCCCCCCCCCAAGGTGATTTTTATATTAGCACAAGTTCATTTGTTTTTACTTTTAAAAAATTGTTTTAACTTTCTACTAAGAGGCAGAAAGCAGACTTAGAATATAGCATTAATTAAAAGAAATTAAATTCCACGCCAGAAAGTGTGACTACTACGAGATGGCTAAATGCCATTCTGTGAAGTTCTATTAGGGCAGATTTGTTTACATTTTTATCTTACACTTTTAAAAGTGTTATTCTAGTTTTCATTCACACTGACCTGTACAATATGTGTACCAATTATTTTTTTATGTAGTTTTACATGTATAGATATATTTTCTGCTTAAATGTTTGATTTGAATGGTAACGTTGGTCTAGGCTGTGGGTGTCAAACGGATTACCCCTAAATACATATACTTCGATGTAAGGTGTAATAAAAAAGATATTACAAAAGATGTTGCAAAATCGATTAATTTGATATATAATATCTCACCTGTACATCAGTCATTCTAATACAAATTTTAAACATATGTGAATTGCAGTTAAACATTGATCAACTTATGGTATACAACTTTCCCAGTGTGTCTGTGAGAATGGGGAAAAAATATTTTAAATTAATTTGTTGTTGGCAGACATTTAATCAGAAGATTGAAAGGTTATTGCAGAGTCTCATCGGATATAAAAGCAACCATAACAGCGAATGACTATGATAATTAACAAGGCCACAAGAATAAAGTTTACAGAATTGTTTTTTTTTCCCATGAATAGCCATATAAAACATGCTCCCCAATCAACTGGTTCAGCAATATTCTCTATGCATATATGCACAATATAACCAGAAAAAAAAAAGCTTTTATTACAGTACAAGTACCTAACATATAATAGCTTATCATCATTCTAACTCGAATGCTTATTAATTATTCGTAATATATTTAACTTAAAATTTGATTCTTAATATAAAACTGTTCTTCGCAAAAACCAGATTCGTCAAATAGTAAAAAAAAAAAAAAAGAAGTTTTATTAATAATTTTATGATGTAAAAATAATTTTTTAGCAATTAAATTATATTTTATTACAGTTTTAAGAGCAATAAATTATGTACTGCCTACTCATATGTCTACATACTTCCATAAAAATTTTGATTTTTATAATTAGTAACACCTTTCTCGTGTTAATAATCAATGCATAAAGGATCAAAGAGAATAAAGAATAATAATAAATTCGTTTCTTGAGTAGATTTACAAACTTCTAAGTAATACATTAGTTCAATGGAAAAATCTATGTCTTTCATGCTTATTAGAAATGTCAGTAAGATGTAAATTTAGAATCCTCTCTTTAGCAAGCATTGATGTCTTTAAAAAAACAAATCTTAGCTTCTAATCTAATGAAACATAACAGCAATATGGCTCTCATTATATTCAATCTTCTGATATACTTCTAGTAAATTAATTATTCTAAAATGGATGTGCAAAAAAAAAAAATTCTCATCCTATAATTAAAACCAATGACCTTGTACAATGGCACTTCCATGCCAATCATATTGTAATGCGCCAAAATCAGCTCTTTATATATTTCTTTAATTCAAGAATACTGCATTGCTCTTTAAATTAAATAATTACAAGACAAGAAATGTGATGTGACGGTGCAAAATTTACGATCCAATATAAACACGGAGATACTCCTTTATTTTGCTAAGTATAAAACACAAATTCATCAAATTCTATATAATAATGAATTACCTAAAATATAACCCATGAAATCCAAAGAATACTTTTTTCAGCAAACCTTTTCTCTTTGTCTGCCACACTCCTTAGAATCATCGAACGCAGTGCAGAAAATTGATGGAACCTTACTTACGTAAAGCAGATTTTAATTGCTTTACATAAAAATATGAAGATGTTAACCCACAAGCAGATATTTGCAGAAGAGGAGGAAGCCACTCTTATTTTATCATATGTTATGTGAGCTGGGAAATTAAGTGATTTGTTATCATTTACAAATATATTACGGACAGCTAGAAATTTAATTATCTCTGCTTCATATAAATTTATCAGATGCATATATAATGGTTAAAGTATTTTACTTGAAGTAAAAAGATGATATGCACATACAAATATGTAATAATTAGGTAGAATTTTAATTAACTCCATTTTCTATACATTTACTAGACGTTTACATGTATATATTTACAGTATGTTCTTAGTAAAAAAAAAAAAAATTACTGGTTCTCTCTTCAAGTTGCCTGCAGTGCCATCTACAAATCAATTCATATGTTACTTAGATACATAGTTTAGATATTTGCCACAAAGTATCTGAATCATGAATTGCAACATGAAATACGACGGTGTCATACCTTCGTCAATTGTCTTCAATGCTTGCCTGCCAACATGAAATGTTGCAAATCCCTTGAAAATGTCTCTGCAACTCATGGCTTCACTGCCATCTATAGTATGAAACATTTCAAATGCTTCAGTAGGAGTTTTGCCCAATTTAATGTTAGATCCATTGCGGGCTAAGGTACAAACCACACTGTCACATTTCACATTGTAATTCATGATCCGAACATATTAGCACTTTAACAGTTTTGTGATGGATAGCTAAACTACATCACTATATATTGAACCAGATTGATTTCCGATTCAGTGGTTTTATTACTAATGTTAAAATTTCTTATTATTATTTAATAAAAACATACATGTATTAAAACATATACTCGGTTATATTTAAATAGGACATTTTAATTTTTGTTTATTGAATTGATTTATTTTAAAATAGTTTACTTTCACTGCCTGTTTTAATCAATTTGATTAAAAACAGGCAAGTTTGCTAATTATATATTCCTGTTGCTTTTATTTTAATCATATTTTAAAAGTTAATTCTAAAAAAGCGGAGATTTAATTGTGTTGTCGTTTTTGTTTCAATAATCCCTGGTTGGAATTCTTAAATTAGATTGAGTGGGAAATTAATATTTGCTCTGCCTGAGATATAGAATTAGGACTAATGAAAGTTTTTCGTGGGAAATGTAGCGAGAGAAGGATAGCCCACCAATTTTGGAGGAGAGGAGATTCAGTATTCAAGGAGACAGTTGGATTATCGCCTGCTGAGAGTTAGACTGTTTTGGGTAGCAGTTCGGACATTTAATTCCTGCTAAAAACTTAAACAATTATTGACAAACTTCGTTACCATGCAGGATGTCAAAATCTACCACTATGAGTTTTGCCATCATCAGAATGTCTTCCTAATTTAAACAAAGGATGGACCCACGCCTGCCAGCTCTCCTCCAGTCATGCCATGAACCTCTAAAATAAACACTGCCTCTACCTTGCCGCTGTCAAAGGACCTGAAAATGGACTAAAGATAAACGTGCGCACTCTATGCGAACTGTGCTTTATTGTAAGATGAAATTTTCTTTTATTCTTTCCGGTAAATTTCTTTTCATTAAATCTCCGCTCAATCTAATTATAAATCTGTATTCATAAATTAATATTTAACTTCATATTGATTAGCTATATTTATTCTCTTTTATTGTACTTTGCCGTGTGTTTTGGGATCTTAGTTTTAAGATTCCAGGTTTGCTTTCAGTTATTGTTTATTGGAGAGTGACATGTGAGTTTTTCTATTTTTATGCCTAACTTTTACTAAATGCTTTGGCAGTCGTGTATATTTTGAATGCTTACCTGTAATTATTTTAGTAGCCCGAATTAATTTTAAATACTGTGTTTGCGCTTTTGCAAACCACCAAATCTTTTGGCTGGTGACTTCATTTTCATAATCTTCGTTTCTTATATCTTTGAAAGCAGAAACTATAATTGTTTTTGCTTTGTAATTTTTTAAGCCACCAGCAGGAAGACAATATTTATCCCTTTTGTAAATTACAGGTGAGAGAGACTTTCGCTGCTAAAGTATTTATAGCTTTCATATTTTCGTACTCATGTGCACTCTCCGATAGATTTTATTGTGTATTTACTTGTATAGCTGAAAATTTATCAGAGCGTGTACTCACAACTTGTGTCATAAATTTATTTTTTAATTATAATTATTGGTAATTCATTTTCTTTAAATGCTGGGGCAGATGTAACTGATTTTCTAATGATTTACTTGTCTCCTACTGAGATTTTTAATTCTTAGGTTAGTTTTCGCCAATCGTTTGGTTGGGGATTCGCCGGTCTTAATTGTTTGTTTTCTTTTCATTTTCAATCATATTTTGCGGTTGTTCTTGAGGCAAATCAATCACCTTTATCTTAAACGTAATAATAGATGCAGCTTCTACCGACAGATGACATTCGTGGGCCGACACATTTTGCGGACCCCGGAAAGCTCGCCGGCGCTGGTTTCGTTGATTTGTTTTGGGAATGTATTGTTTAAGTACCTGAAAGTGAAAACCAATGTTTTGGTGAATTTTCTGCTGAATGAAATTGCTTCCTCCCTGTAGAATTCGTTATTAGAGAGTCAGTAAGTCTGCCAGAGCAATGTGTTTAGTCTTTCTAGTACACGCCTGAGATAACCCTATTAGTTTTCATGTAAATTTTTTCTTAAAAGTTATTTTGCTCTTAAATAAAAGTTTAAAATTTGTTTAAATTTAATATGGCTGACGTTTATCTTTGTCCTTTGCTTTCTCAATTGTCTCAACAATATTTAAGATATCTTGTTTCTCCCTGAGTTTAGTCCGGCGCATTTTGGTTGCATATCCTGTCCACCCTTAAAATAAATGTCTAGTTCCGATTTTCGGACTAGTGGCGCCCTCATGGTCAATATATGCGAATCTCAAAGATCTTTCGTCCGTCACAATATATTTGTAATGATTCAGAGATGGCACTGCAGGAAGTTTTTTGAGACAGTCGGTCATCGATCCTATTTTCACTGTGATCTACTGCGCATTATATACAGGTAAGGTATTCTAATTAATTTCATTATATGAACTTTACTAATTCCGCCAGCTATGTATTTGCCCCGAGTGATTTGGAGCGATATGAAGTGGCAAACCCTGGATTCTTGAACTTTCCTATGAATTCCTGAAGCAATAAAGCCCTCTGATTATTATTTATATAACTGTGTAATTATGTAATTAATTAGTAGTATTATAATTCTTAAACTACAAATGCAATAAGGGTACAGAGTTGTCCTTTATATGGCTAATCTTAAAATTAAGACTCATCTGAATATATTTATATACACTTTGTTTATAATGAAGGCTAATGTATTTAATAAAGTGTGTAGGGATATTTTTCGCATTTCTAAAGAAATTTTTTTATATATGTTTTTTTTATTAACTTGCCGTTGTCTGTGTGTTTGTCTGTATGTGCACATTTTTGAAATTTGCTCGGACTGAGATTTTTTTTTTTAGTTTTAACAAAATAATATGTAAAAAAAAAATTTTTTTAAATAATACTTTTATATAAACAATACTAGCCGACTAAAAAGTAAAAAAATAAAGTAATCTGACTAAAAAATAGGGAAAAAATGAATCTCAGTTAATTTGATGTTCTTGGAAAATATCAGAGATCTTAAGAATCTAGACTTCTTATAAAACACTTGGAAGTTGCAGGAATATTGCCATCTCATAAAAGCATTTGTGGTCTTTTTGACATGACAATATTCCTGCAATGTCCAATTATTTTATAACAAGCTTAGATTTTTAAAAACTCTCAATATTTTCCAAGAATCGCAAATTAACTGAGATCCATTGTGATCATAATGTTGGACTATTTCCATTGTCTATCATTAAATGTTGAATGTATAAAAAAAAAAATTAAACTTTATTTAAACTTTTCAAATACAAACAACTTGTTAGTAATAACAGACATAGACAAAATAGGTTTGTATTTGAAAGGTTTAAAAAATGTTTAAATTTTTTTTATAAATTCAACATTTAATGATAGATGGTGGAAATAGTCCAATATATTACCACATCTAATATATCATCAAAAATTTTCACACAAATAATAGAGATTCAGTTTTTTTTCTACTTTTTGGTCAAATGACTTTGTTATTTGTCTACTTTTTAGTCGGCTAATACTGTTTACATAAAGGCTTTATTTTTAAAAAAAGTTTTTTTACATATTATTTTAAGAAATTTCAATATTTTTTGCCTTTATGACTGATTTTATGTGTGGGATGTGAAGCTAAGAAGATTTTTCTGGCATAAAATACTATGTCCCTCAGATTTGATTGTTTATTTTTTGAGAATTTACCTACTCCATATTGCGGCACAAATTTTAATATCATAATTAGCTAAACAGAGAGCATATCTTTCTTTACATCCTGTATTTGTATTTTAATAGTTGTCTGTCTATAATGATAATTTATAATTGACTATATTACATTCAAAATTAATACAATTAGTCGTTTATAAAAGAAAATTAATAAAATTTCCACTTTGCCTTTCACTATATATATATCGATAATTTGTTTATTAAAATGTAAAAAAAACCAGCATATTTGATGATTATTTATACTGGTTTGGTATATATAACTTAAAATGGTTAATTAAATTTGATTCTCAGTAAAATATATTGGTATATGTGCTTGTTCATAATTAATGAATGTGTGTATAGCATTTTGCTCACCAATTGTAAATAAAATAATTAACATATTTTACATAAATATGATTATACTAATTACGAATTGTGATTAATGACTTAAAAGGTAAGACAGTGAAGAGATTATTTTAAATGCAATTCTGAATTCCTAAAATTCCACAGGTTATTTTCCTAATGAGCTATTACGCAAACTTTAATTTCATATTTAGCTGAACTAATGTGTAAATATACGACAGACATGCTTTTATCATATATTTGCACATTTTCCCATAAACTATATAAGTTTGTAATACATTTAAATTCAGCCTGTCAAGCTATTGTGGATGCGCTTTTTACGAGTGTTAATAATAAATGAATACTTTCATTCCCAACACAAGATATAGTATTCATGAAAGAATAAAATAAATCCACTTATTCTTTCCAACCCAAATGCTTATATATGGGCAAATCTTAAGTACAGGAAATGGAAGCGTGAGGATAGACCACTCACTTTAAATTACTGTTTACGATATCTGAATGAATGACGTCAACAAAATTAGTAAATTCTAGATAATTTCATCGTCATTCATTCAGATATCATAAACAGTAATTTAAAGTGAGTGGTCTATCCTCACGCTTCCATTTCCAGTACTTAAGATTTGCCCATATATAAGCATTTGGGTTGGAAAGAATAAGTGGATTCATTTTATTCTTTCATAAGTACTATATCTTGTGTTGGGAATGAAAGTATTCATTTATTATTAACACTCGTAAAAAGCGCATGCACAATAGCTTGACAGGCTGAATTTAAATGTACTACAATTATAAACATAGCGCTATATAAAATAAATGCTTATTTATATATGTTTGTATATATGTTAAATACCCCCCCCCTACGCGCACACATACCACACACGCACATAATGAAAAAATGTATTTTTTAAATCAATTTTATACCTTGCTATTACAAACATATTTTCATATTGATATATAAGTATAATGTATAGCCTTTCATGTTATTATTGTTAATCCTTAACCTAGATGTAATTATAGGGGATTTGAACCCAGATTTTCAAGCTCTCTATAGTCATCCACTCTATCCAATATAATCGATACATATGACCACATACATGTGAAAAAGATAAATGATCTCAATATACATACTTCTTGCTGAACCAGCACTCATCAAGTGAACTGGATTACTGATATGGATGGCTAACTGACTAAAGACTGGAGAGGATTGAAACCTGTCCATTAAAGCGTGTTTATTATCTTAATATAAACTGAGCACTGATTTTATATATATGGGTGAGAGATATGATCTGGATCAACTGATGAGTACTGGTTCAGCATAAAATACATATATTGGAGATCACTTAGCTTTTTCTCATGTATGTGATCGTGTGTATCAGTTATAATGGATAGAGTGGATAAATATATTTTCAGTAACTATTTTTTACTCACTTAGTATATAATAAAATATAGCATTTGCATAAAGATAAATATACAGAAGTGTATATCGGTATTGTATGTATATTTTTCTAAATAGGCTTTTTTAAAAATACATCATAGAATTAAATTTCATTTAGTTAATTTTCTTGTGCTTTTAATATTATAATTTGACTTATATATATATATACACATTGCTATTTTCAATTTTTTTTTTTTTTTAATATGCATATTCTGTTGTAAGGCAATTTGCATAACTAACAACCAACTTACCTAAAACAATACTGTCGTTTTTTTTTATATATATATAACTTGTGATAAAAGAATTATTTATGTCTGGAAAAATTAGAGTGTAGTGAAATCAAATTATTATTATTATTTTTTAAATAGAGAACTTGGAAACTTAAGCATTTTTTGGATTATTCATATTTTATCCAAGTGGGTGTCCAAAAACTTCGAGGAATAACTTAACAGTTATTATTTTCCATTGTTAAAAAATAAAGGAGTTATTATTACATTATGCACAGCTAATAATAAATGCTAATAATAAATAATAACAAGCCAATAAACGTTCAAAACATTAGCTAAATTTATACAATGACAATTACTTTGATATTAGAGATCTTTATAGCATATCAGCATACGTATCTGCCCTGTGATTGGTTGCTTTAGCAAATTTCATTTATGCATAATATTACCGTGGAACTGTGAACTTCGTAACATCAAAAAAAGTACACAAAACTAAATGTAAATAGTCAAGCGTTGGTGGCCGAGTGGTTAGCACAGCAGCCTTACAAGCAGTTATCCCGGAATTCGCTTCCCAGCCGATGCTTTGACACATTTAAAAAAAAAAACTAAATGTAAATATGGTACTATAGCATCTACCCCCCCCCCCCCATTAAATATCACAATTGAAAAAATGATTACAGTTTATTAATGGCAGAATAAATAATAATTTTTTCCCTTGAAAACTATGCATCTAACTAAGAAACGTTTAACTTGAATATCACATGATAGCATTACTGACATTTAGGAATGTTAAATATAAATAGCTAGAGGTTTGGAAGCTTATGAATCTAATTAACTTTATTATCAGATATATAGTGTTCTAATAATTTCTAAAGATAAATGTTAAAAAGACTAACGTAATGTTTAATAGATTTTCTCAAAATATGAAAATAAAGATAGCTTATGATGAGTTAGAAGAAGTTAACAGTTACAAATACCTTGGTCAGATTATTAATACAGATGGAAATATAATGGATGAAATTAATCATAGAATTAAATTTGGTTGGAGTGCTTTTGGTAGAAATAACTTGATACTAAAAGGAAATATGCCTATGTGTTTGAAAAGGAAGGTTTTTAATAAATGTGTGTTGCCAGTTCTTACTTATGGATCTGAGACTTGGACACTTAATAGAAAAGCAATACAGAGACTTCAGACTACTCAAAAAAGTATGGAGAGATGCATGTTGGGAGTAACAAGAAGAGATCGAAAACGCAATGTATGGGTAAGAGAACAAACAGGTGTTACCGACTCATTGAAAAAATTAAAAGACCAAAGTGGAGTTGGGCTGGACATATTGCTAGAAGAGATGATAATAGATGGACAATTGAAATTTTGAACTGGATTCCAAGAGATTGTAAAATACCCAGAAAGAGATCACATGGGAGATGGATGGATGAAATAAGAAAGTGTGCAGGGGTGATGTGGAGAAGAGAAACTAAAGATAGGAAAAGATGGATTGAACTTGGAGAGACCCTCATCCTGCAGTGGATTGATAATAGTTGATGATGATGATGAATAATTTCTTTTAATCATATAATCATATATACTTTTTAAAACAGGAAACAACTACCACACAAATGAATCCAACCATCATCGATCCAATTGCAAAATGAAAGTTTCTCCCAAGTATAATCCAGTTTCTCTGAGCTCTAGGCCTCTCTTCTCCACATCAGACTAGCAAACATTCCTTATTTCATCCATCTGTTTCAGATGTAGTCTCTTTAGGTCTTTTACAATCTCTTGGAACCCAACTTAAAACTTCAAGTATTTATTTATTATCACCTTTTCTAGAAATATGTCCAGCCCAACTCCAATTCAGTCTCTTAACTCTTTCAGTGATATCAATAATACCTGTTTAATCTCTTACCAATGCATTCCAACAATTTTCTTCCATTTATTTATATAAGAAATGGGGTGAGCACAAAGGTATTACAGTTCCATAATTTTGAGGAGTGTGAAAAAGGGACAAATAAACTGACTAGAGAGAAAGAAAGTTACAGAAATTGAATAAAAAATAGTTTGGAATATTAAACTATATATACATATAAATACCCAAAGAGAGTTTAGTGTTATTTAATGCAAAGGCAAGAGTTTTAAATAATAGAGAAAGAAGATAAAAAAATGGAATAGAATTTGGATTGCAGATGTAATTTATTTGGAATGGTGAGAAATATTTAGACATTTTTATGTTAGAAGTGTAGGATGTTGAAATAATATAAAGACAAATTGTATGGAGAGTGTGGAGAAATTTTAAAATAAAGAGAATGAAAGAGGAAAAGATTTTATGATTTTTTTTTGTTTAGATCTTTATAGTGAAATCTAGAGAATGTAAAGATAGGAAAGCGGAATTAAAAAAACAGCTTTTATTAAAATGGGATAGAAGGAAGAAAAAATGAAGCAGATCTGGAAAAAAAAAAGCATAATAAGTAGTATATAAAGGTTTTGAAAAGAAAGAGAAGATTTACCATGGCCTACATGTTTGGTCATTTAGTCTACAAATCCTTTTATTCTCCCTATGTTTCGGCATCTTGCAAAGATTTAGTATTCAACAGATGCTAGATGATAATGCTTAATAAGTCCTTCTCCAATGCTGTCTATCCTATTCAAATATCCCCAGACTAGTTTCTAGCTTATGGCTTATTTTGAACAGTATACTTGGGCATTTTGGATCTAATTTATTTTTCCTCTAGCAGCCTTTTTTTTTTTTTTGTATTTTTTGTTATAGTATTAAGATACAAGCCTAAATTGAAAACCTTTTGATTTTTTTTTTAAATCCAAGTCGGTTTGCTTACATAATTACATAAATTTGAAACTGGATCTGTTTCTATAGTTTTTGTTATAACCTTTGTCATCTTTATCTTTTAGTAACAATTGATACAAAACCAATTTTTCTCCTTTTACTTTCTTTGCATTTCTTCATATATTCATATATATTGCTTACAATAACTCCCCTCATATACACTTTAATGCAAAAAAATTTTAAAAGGTAGAGAAGATTGAGATCGCTCTGATGAAGACTGCAGGACAGTCGAAACTGTCAGGAAAATAAAGGAGTCATTAAAAAAATATTTGCATTAAAGTGTATATGAGGGGAATTATTATAAACAAAACCAATAATGTATCATATGACCTATGAAACATCACATGATCTTAACTACATATATTGTTATTCATTAGCAAATTCTTATATTTGGCCTACTCTTGTGCCATCTTGGGTAAGCTTTAGTAAACAATAGATCCTAGATGGTAGTGATTATTATCCAGTCCTGACCTATCAAAAATATATTGCTAATGAATAGCAGCAATTCATGCAAACTAAGATCATGTGATGTTTTTGTTTGTCATATAACCTACATTCAGAAACTTCAGACTTTGTTTAAACTGGTTTTTACATCATATCACATCAATCATATAGTCATAAAAAATTGGAAAGTAAAGCAGTTCTATGCAATTATGACATCAATTGTAACACCACATATTCTAAATGAAATAGAGAACATGTAATCACATCACTGGAAAATGGTAAAGTTCCAAAAATAATGCCTATTGGATACTTTAAAAGAAGCAGATGGAAAAAAAAGAAAAGAAACCGTTGGCAAAGATATTCACAAAACATCTCATTTATTCATTGACAGAGCCCTGCATGGTTTAAGGCAGTGGACTCTAGATATAGGATCATCAGATCAATTCCAGTTCTAGCACTTCTGGCACTCAAACTCATGAACTCTTGAGCTATATACCCATTTGGGGTTGATATTTTTTTTTTTTTAAATTCATTGGCAACCACTCGTAAATGCATGTGCACATGGCCATTCTAACTCTATGAATAAAGATGGAAAGAGAGAGGGGGAAAAAAGACGGGAATCAGAAATGTTGTAAGAGTAATCAAAAAATGAAAATGTAGCTTCACAAACCCACAGTTATCACTATTAATCCTGAGCGATGACTAGTGGCAAGAAGTGCTCAGGATGATGGTCAAGCCCTAAACTAAGTGACTGAAGAAAGTCAGATTCAAGAAGGGGAAAAAAATAAGAAAATACTGTCCCCCTCTGAAATAATAGCTAGTGTTTGATGGCCAAACATTTTATCATCCAAGATAGCAGATGGATGATCAATGTTCATTGTTTATTCATAGTTAACCCTCTTATCCGAAAATCATTTTAGTATCCAAACTAAGAGAGTAAGCAGGTATTACACAAAACTTCATAAACACAGTAACACAAAAAAATTACATTTCAGTGACAAGTTATGTGATAAAAGAGGAGCAGAATCAATGGATCCAAGAAGGTTTGTGCATAAAATCCCTATCTATTGCCTACTCATCCATCACATGTTTTGATGAGTTCATAAGACGTTTAAACACCAGAATCGATCCTGAGACCTCTCGATCCTAAACCGAACGTTCTGCCAACTATATCAAATCGCATAGGATATGGAGACAATGAAGACTTGGAGTAAGATAATAGCTAATCTTAGTTAACTAACATTTTGCTGCACAACAAAATTTCAGAAATATATGCACAAAAACAAGAATATATAAATTCGCTTGTTAAATATTTAAATTAAAAAATGTTTTTCTTAAAAAAACAAAAACTACATCAACAATAAACATGACACACTTACAAAAAAAAAAAAAAAACAACTTGTAATATTTGGTTATTGGAGTAGTGGAAATATTTTCATTCACAAAATTCTTGGCTCACTTTGAAAACTATCTTATATACCTCTCCCTCCCCCACTTTCATAACAGAAACCAAAGGTAATCCTTGAATGAGATATGCAACCATTCATTATTATTTTATATATATTACAGTTTCCTTTCCCACAATGATGAAAATTTAAATTATGCAAGCAAGCCAAGATTTTTTTTTTTTTTTGTAAAAAAAAAAAACAACTCGTTCATTTATAGATATATGTCAAAACAATGAGCATCTAACCGAGACTTATAAATATTTAGGATTTCTCTACAAATTTAAATATGAAATGATTTGATATAAATAGATATATTCATGCAAAAACAAACAGCAATAATAATAATAACAACAACAACGACGATACAAAAATTACCTTTAGGAGATTTATTTTTGACTCCAGGTGAACCAAGATGACATGATACCTAAATACATAAACAAATGCATATGTATAGTTAGTTAATAATATAATACGCATAGATGCACGAGCACATTTATCCAAACATATATAGCAAACATACAAAATCGAATATGAATATGTTCATTAACAATATAAATACCATTTATCTTTTTCACGCCTTTGATCATACGTTTGAGTAATGTGTGATGGAAGAGAAGTTTGAAATATATTTAAATATACATTATATGAAGTTAAGTACTTCTAAAAATAATGCATAAATGAACTTAAATTGTAATATATGCCATATGGCTTATGTAAAAAATTATATATTTTAAATGTATCTATAGTGTGAGAGATTGGATGATTTCTGAGTTGATGGATGAGTGCGATCGGATTGAGGTAAGGATGAAGGATGCAATGATAAAAACAAGGATTTGCAAAATATATAGCACATATACAAAATCAAATGTAAAAATGTAAATTAACAATATAAATACATCTGTTTACAATACAGTAACAGACCTAATTATAGGGGATTTGAATCCAGATTTCAGGTTCCCTTTAGTCACCCATCTTATGCAATCGATACATATGCCCACATACATGTGAAAAAGATAAAAGAACTCCAATATACACATTTCATGCTGACCAGCTTTCAAAAGAAAAAATGCTGGTCAGCACAAAATACATATATTGGATATCATTTATTTTTTTCACAAATATGTGGTCATGTGTATCGGTTGTATAAGATGGATGACCAAAGGGCGCCTGTAAGACTGGGTTCAAATCCCTCTAATTACACCTAGTTTATGTATATTATAGATGTATTTAAATAATACAGCAATAGGCAAAATCAACTACAGATATGAAAACGTATTTACACTACAGTAATATGCAAAACAAACTAAAATAATCATTTTGAACAAAGAATGAACTAACTAGAAACCTTTTATTTAATATAATGCAGGATTGTCATTGGTCTGAAGTACGTGTGAGTACTTTGTAAAATGGAATTATATATATATGATAAACAAAACAAATTTCGTAACTTGCTTTTAGTTTGCATTTTATGATTACTAGATGGAGCTTTACCAATAGCTCCTAACAAGCTTGTTTACATAAATGCCGAGAGAGATAGAATTCAATATCTCTTTTGTTGTCTCCCACCTCCAGACCATGGTTTCGAACTAGTTGGCTCACGGCAGTGAAGGGTTGAAAGACTAGAAACTAGATCTAAATACTAACTCTAAAATCAGCATTTATCAAACACGTTTCCATCAGTTTGAAAGCATGAAATTTCTCAGGCATGTAATGTCTTCAAATCCAGCTAAACAAACTAGATAGCTATACTGATGGAAACGTGTTTGATAAATAGTTTGAAAGCATGAAATTTCTCAGGCATGTAATGTCTTCAAATCCAGCTAAACAAACTAGACCCATATAGCTATCTAGTTTGTTTAGCTGGATTTGAAGACATTATATGTCTGAGAAATCAAACTGATAGAAACATGTTTGATAAATGCTGATTTTAGAGTTAGTATTTAGATCTAGTTTCTAGTCTTCCAACCCTTCACTGACGTGAGCCAACTAGCTCGAAACCATGGACTGGAGGTGGGAGACAACGAAAGAGATATTGAATTCTATCTCTCTTGGCATTTATGTAAACAAGCTTGTTAGGAGCTATTGGTAAAGCTCCATCTAGTGATCATATATATATACATCACTTTAAAGTGTCACTCCTAATGTAAAAAGACCAAGTTTTGATGGAAAATCATATCATTTATGATTATTACTAATCATCTAATAATATAGGACTCACTGGAAACTTTTATTTAATATAGTACAAGATTATTTGGTCCAAGGAACTGTATGTACTTTGTGAGCTGGAATTATATGTATATCATTTGTAAAGTGTTCCTAATGTAAAAAGACCAAGTTTTGATGCAAAATCATATCATCATTATTCATGATTATTACTAATCCACTAGTAATATAGGACTCGCTGAATTCAGTTAAGTTTCTTACATCAATAGCTACGTCACTATATCATTCCAGAAAACTTCATTATCTGATCCATCCATTTCACATGTAATCCCTTTCTACACAATGCAGGATAATGATCTTTATTTGTTTTAGAATAGCCCATTTTAAATATCAATAATATTTAAATCAAGTGTTCGAGGAGATTATAAAAATTTACATTATCCTCATTTCCTCAAATCAAAATGTGATGTGTGGGTTGGCAATATTGTCTAAACAGAATGAAGTCTTGAAACACCGATAAAACAACCAAATGAATAAGGTCTCAAAATAATCAATAAGTGTAGCTGTGATATACCCACACAAAATAACAGCTATGCCAGAAAATACCATGATATAATTGCACAAATCAAAACATTGTTGCTCAGACATTTGAAAACATATAAGTGATAGACTTGTGAAATGCAAATAATTGACAGTTGAAGAAAGAATAAGACTATTTTTCTGGCCATATATGTTTTAATTCAAGCACTGTAGTCATTCTTATGTTCAAGACACTATTTTAGTATTGCAACAGAGTGCACTGGTTTGAAAATGATCACTGATTCGTAAGTGATTGTGAAGCTAGTGTGTCTTGACGTCTGCAGTGATTTATTCAGATGAGGTTTACATTTCCAATGACTAAGCACTCACTTTGGAATACACAAGGTTCACTGCATGTACCCACTCTTATCCTTAAGATTGCCTATCCTGAAATGCGATAAAAACAAACAGTATTTTTGGGTGCTGATAGTTCAGGTAATCAGGTACTAATAGTTTATGTCATTATTATCCCTCCTCCTCCATTATTATTATTTTATTTCTATTCTTTGACATGTTTTGTTTTATTACTACGCGAAGTGGTAGTACGGTAGAACAATATTGGTGGTAGCAAAACATTAAATTCAAATTGTCTGGTCAATTAAGCTAATCTCATATATTTGGTTAATCATCATCATTTTCAATCATTACTGGTCTGCTACAGAATGGTCTTTCCAAGTTTAATCCAGTTTCTTCTTCACAACACACTAGCAATCTTTCTTATTTTATCCATCCATCTCACATGTGACTACTTTCTAGATTTTTTACAATTTCTTCGGATCTGATTTTAAACTTCAAATGTCCATCTATTATCATTTCTTATAGCAATATTTATATGTAGTGCAGTGCCCCATCACTCTTTTAATTCTTTCAATGATGTCTATTTATTCTCTCGCCCATATATTTCATTTTTTGATATTTTCTTGTAACATCTAAAACATACATTTCTTGGAATTCAAATCCAGGTTAAGTAAAAATCTTTTCAAGAGGTAGGAGTGGATTTTTCTTTCAGGTAGCTGGCCCATAGTTAATTCAGCTAACTATCTAGCACTGGTTGGTGAATGGGTATCTAGCTATTCTTAGCTAGCAGGTAAAACAGAAATGGAAAAATATTTTTAACTCTCACCATCTGACAATCGAAACATCATACCTTTATAGTTAACTAAAAAGGTAAGAGGTGGCTGCTGGAGGGTTACATTAGATCCAAAGATCTATGCGCCATGCTCTCAGATCCAAGGCTCTTCACTGATGAAGGTCCCAAGCTAGGCACTAGCTAGGAGTTTTGATGCACAACCCATCTTGCATATACTAATTACTATGAATTGCACTGGGTGGCACTGTTCTTTGGTGAAAGTTAATACGTTCTTTGGTGAAAGTTGATACCCTGGGCATAGTTGCTGAGAGATTCCCGGCTTCGTTTAAGGAGAACTCACAGTGCATCACATCACAATACTGTTTCATCTGAATTGACAAGTCAAATGGGCACTGTTTTTCGCTCTCCGTTCTTTTATGAGAGGCACTGCTTATTAAAAATTATTTTATTTTTTACTATCATAAATGAAAAACACTACTGAGTTGTTTTTTTTTTATATATGTCAAATGCGTTGACCGGGAAGCGAACCCGGGCCGGCTGCTAGGAAGGTAGCTATGCTAACCACTAGGCCACCGCGCTTTTCAAACATTGCTTTATACATTTTTCTCAATGCATATTAAAATTAAAAATAATTAATTATAAAATTCCATTTCCTAGGAGTAAATAAGTTTAATAATATCCACCAACCCTGCCAAACTCATAAATATTTTTTTCATTAGTGACGAACTAAAGAAAGAACGAAACCCTGTACGATTTGAGCAAGCCGACCTATAGGTCACGTGACAAATTTTTTAAATCACTTCCGAAGATATACTCGTTTCTTATCACAGTTAAAACCTCAACATTAATAAATGGTACAAGAGAACATTATTAGCCAATAAATTGTCATCTAAATCTGTATATTATTTATACAATTTTCTAAAATTATATTTTGAACATATGGCATAAATTTACTCCGATTTTTAAAGAGAATTTTACAAAGACACGCAGCTAAAAAAGAAAAAAAAAGGTAATTATAAGGTTACTATTTTAGATTTAATTATATATATAAAAGAACGACTGCGTCTTCTTGTAAACATTAACATTTATTTACTCTGGCACTTACAGATTACGAGATCCAGATTGGAAAGGTTAAAAATACTGTATGAAAACCCTTTCAAACTTATCGCTTAAAACTGAAGATAAATATATTCATTATCTGAAAAATTTGAGCCTTTATTGTCGAATATCAGCATATCTCTTTATACTTTGTTATTAAATTCAGTTGTAATCTCTTTACAATTTATATATCCCGAGTTGTGACAATTTAATTCCCGGAATGCATCTTTTTAAAAAATTTAAATGTGGAAGTATACACTAGTGGTTATTATCACTTTCAAAGTAATCCCTTTGTACATCTAGATATTGATTAAAATGGGGTTCCCATTTCTGGAAGCAGACCTGGAACTCATTTCCAGGATTGTCTGATTTTCTTTTGGATATCAGTTATAGTTGAAAATCTTCGTCCTTTCAGCATAGTTTTTAATTTTGAACACCACAGGAAGCTCAGGCAGGTGAATATGCAGAGTTGTGTAATTGATTTTTTGGACAAATGGTCTCTTGAGATGAGCGCATTATGACTTAGAGCATTGTCATGATGAATGATCCACTTGTTAGGCATTTTTCTTGCACCCAGTTCTTTATTTAAAATTAGTCTGTTTCTCTATTAAATATGCAATTCTTCAGCTATCAATCTCATACTTGATCGTCCGTTGGACCATAGTGCTCTCTCACTTTGTTAATATTAACATCAATTATTGTTGTTCTTGGCTGTCTGCTTATGGGATCATCCTCTACATCTTTAAACCTCATGCCTTTCAAATACCCTCAATTTCTTCATAACATTTTCACCATATGCAACTTACAACAATTGCAATGTTTCAGTAGCACGCTGATTTCACACCAAATTTTATATGTTGTTCAAAATTTTCATCACCCCATTTTTATGCCAAAGTGTACACATGGGTATTTATTATCTTCTCAATAGCTAACTAACAACTAGCTCTCTAACAGCTTAAAATTTACATATGTTAGCTTAAACGTGTGTAACACAAGACACTTTTAATCTTTGGCCAGAATTGGCGCAAGAGCATCAAGACATCATATAAACAACTAGACATCACATGACCTTTGCTTACATATTGCTATTCACTAGCAAATTCTTCTGTTATCATTACTTTTATGCTATTAAAACAGGCAAAAACTCACTACACATATTGACACACAGAAAGCTAGAGTAATCAATGGATGCCAGAAGGCTTGTGCATAAAATCCCCATCTAGTGCCTACCCATCCAATATCCCCAGACTAGTTTCTGGCTTGTGGTCTTCGTCAGTGAGAAGCCTTGTATCTGAGACCACATATAGTGAGATTTTGCCTGTTTTAATAACAGTTAGAGGCATGCATAAGAAATGGTGATCATGTGATACTTTTATGCTATTTAGTGTAAAGATTTAGCAATCAATAAACGCCAGATGATAGAGCTTGGAAGTGAAGAATTTTTTTAATTTAAGCTGATAGCTTGATAATATAACAAAAAGTACAAAAATAACTAAATAGTATTCCATGCCAAAAAGATCCAAGTCTATTGTTCAAAAAAACCCAAGAAGCTCCTCGTTGATGAAAGCTGTAAACTAAAAACTAATCTGGAGAAATTTGGATAGGATAACACTAGTGCTACCATCTGGCATCCGATGATTACTAAAACTTACACAAGATGATATAAAAGTAGTGGAAATAAAAGAAATTAAGCATAGGTCATGTGATGTTTTAACTTAAAAACATAATAATAAAAACTTAGATGTGTTATGTGTTTTCCTGAAGGTTTGTGATGATGGTATTTTAGTTGTATTTTTATACTGGACTATTTCCATCATCTAATATGAACGTTGAATGTCTTTAGAAAAATTTAACTTTATTTAAATATTCCAAATACATTCAACTGTTAGTACTAACTTGTTTGATGTGCTATTACTAACAGATGAATGTATTTGGAATATTTAAATAAAGTTAAATTTTTCTAAAGACATTCAATACTTATATTAGATGATGAAAATAGTCCAATGTAAAAATACAACTAGAACACCATCATCACAAACCTTCAGGAAAGCACTAAGTATTTGTATGGACCTGATACTATATCAAACTCTCTGCATTTATCCCTGAATTGTTGATGTCCGAAAGCAAAACCTCTATTAACATATACTTTTTCACAAATCCCACATTCATGTATACCTTTTCCAACCAAAGTTTTAAACAATACGTTCTGTTTACTGATATTTGTCTCATTAGATATTTTTAAATGTTTGCATGTATTCATAATCTTGAATGGAAGCTGATAAAATCTAACTCTCTGCATTCATCCCTGAATTGCTGATGTCTGAAAGTAAAGCCTCTATTAACATATACCTTTTTCACAAATCCCACTTTCACATATACCTTTTCTAACCAAGGTTTTAAAGAATACGTTCGGTTTACTGATATCTGTTTCGTTAGATATTTTTAATTGTATGCATGGACATATATACTGTTTTGATCTTTAATAAATTACTCCACTAAGACAGGATTCTATTAATCTGGTCATTCCAATTAATAGCTTCTTATATTTAAGACAAAGTGAAAGAATTCAAGTATAAAGTAATATCTACTAGTTTATTATAGTCACTGTTAATCGGCACAGTTATTATTTTGAAGAGTATATGGAAATATTATTTATCCCAATATAAATCACTTTCTTAGATAGTGAAGCTACAAAAAGGGCAGAATTCTTTGTGAAAAAAAATCTGATGTATTTTTTTTTTGGTTGGTTGTTTTTTTTTTTTCTTTTATAAAAATATTTACGTTCATGGACTTTACGCCCTGCATGATTTAGTATAGTCATTGTGTGAAACTCTGGAAGCATAGGATTCTACTATAGATTTTAGTCTCGGCACTTCTGCACTTGAACTTCTTATTAACTCCCAAGTAATAAAGCCATTCGATTATTTATTTTAACAGACCATGTTTCACTTATCGTAATTGATAAAATTGTTTCTCGATACTTTTCCTAATTATTTTGAGATTTTTGTGATTCCAAAGATTTTTTTTTACTTCTGCTGATCTATAGTGATATCAGAAATGAAGCTACCAGCAAACATTAAATGTAAACTTTTAGAAGCAATAGAATAATTCACTGTAGCTTTCCAGAGTCATCTGTTGCATTGGACTTAAGATTATCTTATGGATGTGAATATAACTGCCATCTAGTATCTATTAATTACTCAACTTACACTAGAAAGCTCTGGAATAGAATAGAATGAATGTTTGCACATAGGAGAAACATAACTATGAAAAGTCACATCACATCATAAATAGGAATTAGTTCTTCTATTTTTAACACTAATATACGTTTCAATGTAAACTCTCATATAATGATCACTTATTCCTTTTGAAAATTATCACACTATCTTTAGAAAAATCTTCATTCAACTCAATTAACTGGCGAGAAAAGTTCATCATATTGATCAACAAGTAGTGCTTTCGAGGCTAGACTTTTTCTAAAAAAAATATTGGCAAGAGGCTTTTAAACCTATTTTCAAATGGGCCTTTTAAAAAACTCCAGGTTCATCTTGCTCGTACCTAAACCAAAACATATGATGCTTTGAAGTAAATAATTAAATGGCTTATTGCCTGGAAATTCATAAGAAGTGTGAGCACCAGAAATGACAATTTGGTTTCGATTCAGCAACCTTGAGCTCTAGAAGCTATTACACCACCGCTGCACTAAACCACATGTCACATTTTGAATCATTAATGTGAAAAACAATTCAGAGACAATTTTGTGCCGTAAATATTCCAATGCGACATCTTTACGAGATTTTGATAATTCACCTAATGATGGATATATTTATTTTTACATAGAAATATAGGACCTTAATAGGTTGTTGTATTAAGAAAAATTGTAGAAAAGTATCAACAAATACAACTTTTCATTTCATACCAAATCTTTAGATTATAAATAGGGATCTGCCTCTATCCCATTTCTGTGTTAATAAAAGTTTTATAACATCAAAATTTACATCCAGGTTCTTGTCAAATTTCAAAAAAATATCTATTTATCAAATGTGGTAACAAACAATAAAATATATTAAAACCTTAAGATTAACACACTGATAAAGAGTGACTCCATATTTCCAAAACTTCTTACAGCAGCTTTATAGGAAGTATTTTGTGATTAGAAAAGCTAAGAGAACAAAAATAAGTGGAGAATAGTTAAATTTTCTAGATCAGGTGTATCAACCTTTTGCATCCTTTGACTGACATTGGAAAAATAAAAGGTGTCTAGAGCCACATGTTAATTACAAAAAAATTTATCTAAAATTAATAAGCAAAAAAAAAAATATGTCTGCATATAATTTTCACGATATCCACCATCACATGGAACCAAAAAAGACCTCACATAATATTCCCAATTGTGTGGTGGCCTATTTGAAGAGTCTTTTAAAATCGTCGAAATCGTCGAGATTTCAAGTTTGTGATCACTAATGTAGAAAATGTAAATATCTAAGAAATAAAACATGGTTTGATGTTTTCTTTATATTTTTTTTATTATAAAAGGGGAGAAAGGGGCAACATAGAACTAGTGGGATATTTGACATTATATTTAAGAACGTATTTAAGTTTATGTCACATTGCAACACATAATCATTATAAAAATCTCATAATGTTTTAAGTAAGTTTACAATTTTGTGTTGGGCCACATTCAACAGCCATCCTGGGCTTATGCGGGCCACAGATCGGATATCTTTGATCTAGGTGATTTGAATACTTTAGCGAATAGCACTTGAGAAATGTTACAGAATGTATCAGATGAAAGTGAAAGATAAAGGTTTAAAATGATTAATGTTGAATGGTTCTTAAAAAAAAAAAAATCATTATGATTAATTAGAAGTTAAAAATATAAATAACTTAGGCAGTTCTTAATACAAAAGGAAATACACAGAGTAAGTTAATCACTGAATTAATCTTAGATAGTGATTTAAATAAAACTTGGACATTTAAAATCAGAAGTTACTTCGGATCAGAGAATGAGGTGAGATACAGATTGGGATTAACAATGGAATCAAAAGTGAAATACACAATTGAAAGAACAAACAGGAATTAATGGCACTATTGAAAAAATAGATAAAATGAAGGTAGACTGGACTTGACGTATTTCAATTGGATTCCACGAAAATGTAAAAGATCTGTAAAAAGAGCATATGACAAATGGACAAATGAACTAAGTTAAACATGGATTGGAACCAGGAATGAAAATAAATGTTAAACACGTGAAAGTGATGATGATGGAGAATGGTTTTTCTTTGATAAACACCAGCATAGAAGAAACAAATTCTACAACAGATGAAGAAATTTTGTTATCTGAGTCAACATGAAACAGAGGATGGTTATAATATAAAAGAAATTGGAGTATAAACAATTTTTCAAGGATTTCTTATTTTCCAAAAGTATGACAAAAAAAAAAAAAAATCTGGATTAAGTTTAGAAAATACAATAATTCAATGCAACTTTTTTTTAAACCAAATTTAACACGTTACATGTTTTGTGCAAAGAGATATACATACCTGCATGCATAGCAAAACAGCTGTGACAGAAGCATCTTTTATTACCTGTAAGTTTATAAACTCACAAAAGTTTGGTAACTTTATTTGGTATTTTTTTATTTTTTCTGCAATTTTACTCATAAGATTTTTATATTGTGATTTATTTATTTTTTAATAAATTTGAAAAAAAAATTGTTTTATTTTGCTAATTGCTATAAAAGATGCAACTTTCGGATAAGTTCTTTTTTATATATACTTATATGATAGCCATGCAAATTACTTATGTTAAATTTCAAAGTCAAATTATATATATATACTTTTTTCCCCGGTAGAATATTGGGAGGAGGGGGGGACTCAATATTGCAGTTTAGTACATCATCATTTTTGATTATTATAAATCAACTGCAGGTTGAAAGTTACTCCAAGTTTAATCCAACTTCCCTGATTTGTAATCTCTCTTCATATCATTCCAGAAAACTTAATCATCTCATCCATCCATCTCACTCATAGTCTCTTTTTATGTCTTTTATAATCTCTTGTGATCCCATTTAAAACTTGAACCGACCATCTAATTGTTATTTCTCATATCAGCACCACTGCAGCTTATTAATTCTTCCAATGATACCTGCTTGTTCTCTCACCCATGTACCTTACTTTTGATCCAGCTTTGTTCCCCCTAATATAAACTTTTCCATATTTCATCATGGGCCTGAAGATTTTGTACTACTCTTCTGTTGAGCATCTCAATTTCAGATCCAAATCTATTAAAATACCATCCTTTTCCATAACATAGATATATTTCCTTTTTAATATTTAGTTTATTTCTACCAAAAGCACTCCATCTAAATTTATTTCTATAATAAAAATATAATTAAATGAATTATACCAGATGTGATATGATGTGACTACTTATATGGAGTCGGAAATCTCTCAGCAACTCTGTTCAGAAAAATCTGTTAACTACTTTACCTTCACTTTCCATTCCCAATCTTAATTTTCCCATATCCTGCTCCATCCCATTTCCACAACATAATCTTTGTCAACTCCATGGCCTTTATATCTAAATCCCCCTTATCCTTTCCCAAACCCAGCATAAAAACCCAAGAACTCACTTTCTGTACAATCACTTTGTTTATATGTATTCTTGCACAACTTCATTATTTGTATCTTTCTGCTTTCAGGCATTTACATTCAATTAACAGATGCCTAATATTTTCTATGCCTTCCTTACACAACTTGCAGACTCTCTGCATCACTCACATTTTTCCATTTATGTATACCTTCCCTTGTTGCTAAAGATCCTGTGCGAGCCTTAAACAGTAAACTACTTTCCTGGCTAACTCGCATTCAATATTCCCTATCTATACTAGTTCTCTATCAGAAGTGCTTAAGTACTTTGAGCACCACCTACAGTGATAGAGTAGAGCCATTATATATGGCCCTTGAGTCCCAGAGTTTGCTTTTCTATCAATGTGCAAAATTATGCAAAGCATTTATTTCTATGCCAAATTGCATCAGTTATGTCGCCAATTGTATTAAAAATTCGACAAAAACATATTTCCGAATTTTATTTTCTTCTTTTGTTAGCACATTATATAATTCATAAACAATTTAGTAATATTTATAACAGTAATAATAATAATACATCCATATATTAATTTTATATTATCAACAAAATTTGCTTTTAACAACTAAATAGTCCTGTTCAAAACAAAGACCGTGACATAAACTCTTTACAGAGAATAATGGAAAAAATTATATTTCTAGCCCAATCGATTTATTTATATTTTTCCTTTCTTATTTCACCCTCCAGATAAAAATAACTGAATACTCATTTTTAGTCCAATGTTTGGGAAGCTAACTGGTTTGGTTGAAAGCCTCGTGGCATTTTGTTAGAGAACATGCTTGTCAGGGCCATGATCTGGAGTTAAAGTCTGGGCCAGACAAAACTTGGAAATTATTTTTGTGGCCAGAAACATGTTTGTTATTCCTCTTTAAAATAGACGGACTATGGACAACTCCATGAACCATCACATGTCTCAAATTAATTTAGGTCATTCATGTGAGTATCGATACACTCACTACAAAATTACAAATGTTATAAGATGCAGCCTTCACTAACAGCAGGAGGAGGGGGGTATTCTACTATTAAAGTTGAATCCGTGATTAACTGTTATATCTTAGCTATCTATAAAAAAAAAAAAAAATCCTAAGCTAACGGGTGATCTAAAAAAATGTCATTTCAACGGGATTCGAATCCCAGTTCAAGGCAGGTGGATGTATAAATAAATATGCTGCGAGGCGCTTTGTAAATGCATGTATTTATAAATGTTAAAAGATATTTAAATTTTTCAGATAAAATAACACAAAGGCATTAGGAAGGGGGGGGAAATCTACTGTATACGATCTTGGATTAACACCTCAAAAGAACAACCCCAAATGTTTCCATTGGTCATATTGAAACTGGCCAGATATTAACTCGAACGAGTAAACAATTATTTAATCTTATGAGTCACCTTTTCAAAGTGGACCGATCTAAGAATATATATACTACTAGTGACTCACGACAATGTCATTAATTGTCTTGGGATAATTCTAGAATTCTTCATTACAAGAAATTCAATCCTGATAGCAAATACTTTTGTGAATCATGAATTAGTTGAAAAACTATTTTTATTAATGGTTCGCAACAGCATTCAAAAATTTATTCGCAAAACAGAACAAAAAAAAATAATGTTTCTGATGTAATAAACACATTAATATTGCAGGAAATTATGTGCTTAATTTATTTAACATAAGCGCGGGAAGAAAAAATGTTTTATTTATTAATTTTTTCTTTTCCTTTCGATTTGTTTGGTGACGTATATTTGTATAAATATTTGCGCGCTTACGTACAAACATATATATATGAATGATCTTAACGAAATTAATTTTCTCAGTTGGCTGTCATTACAATTCTTAAATATTCTAAAATGGCAATAACATTACTCTGAAAGAAAAGTTTCTCTTGATTGACCATCCGTGGAAACTTTTTTAATGTTTGATTGAATAGAAGTATAATTTATATATCTGGAGTTGTGTAATTATGTAAGGGATTTGAACTCTGATTTCAAGCTACCTTCCGCTATCCAATCTATCCCCTACAATCGATACACAGGAAATAGGTATATTGGAGATCGTATCATTTACGCATGAGTGTGATCATGTATATCGTTATATAGGATAGGTTGGATAGCTGAAGGGAGCATGAAAGTCGGGGTTCAAATCCCTTATATAATTAAAAAAAAAAATTTATTCACGATAAAGAAACTGTACTAAGATTAGATGTCTCTGACCTAAGTAAAGGTCATATGAATTGGCAAAAAAAAAAACTGCGTTAGAATTTTAAGTTTAAAAACTAAAACTCGTTAATCACAAATGATTAAAAATATTAAATACGCTACGTATTTGTAACTTCGTTTTGAAAAGCAAGTTCATAATTTTTCAAGATTTTCTACTCAATAGATAACTTTTAGATAAATGCAGGCTTTGGGTTGGTATTTTTAGATCTAGTGTCTGAACCTACCCTGGCACCTCTCTGAGGAGTGCCAAAGCACGAAATCATGGTCAGAGGTTTGGGGGGGGGGGGGTCCTGACAGAGATAGTTTAAATGCTGGCTCTGGCTAAACATTGATCATAAAGCTTGTTGAGGAATTGGCAATCCTCATTGTTTACATCTTACAAGCTTAAGAGAATTGGGTCATGTGATCTATGACTCTTATTCTGACTATTGATACTCTCTATTTTGTTTGATGATTTCAAACAAGCAAAATAGCAGATGTATATGCATAAATTATTTTCTAGTATAGAGAAAGAAAAAAACCTCGCTGTTTAAGCGATAAAGTTATTTCTACTTAATATAGTGATATAAAAACATTTGTGTATATATGTACTATGTCAAAATTACCTTTTCTAAAAAATATATATTTATATGGTTTGCTATTTTTGACACATGACCTGATTAATTTTTTTTCTTCATCTGTATATAGTATGGCTTCATCAAGGGGGAATGCCACACAACACATCATTTACAAATATTGTTTTTGGTCTGCATGTCCACACTTATTAGCCACTCCTAATAAAAGTAGGATTTTCAACTTCTATCTGATAGTAGTGAAGCCAATATTATATGGCTAGCTAGGTTGAATATAGGCCAGTTACCTGGAAAAAAATCCAAGCCTGAAAAAAAAAATCCAGGTTTCATCCAGATTTGAATCTCAATTATATCATGTCGTGGCAAGTAATGGAATTACTATGCCATGATGCCTCTACTAGAATCAGTGGTGGCCCATGAAAATCATAGTGAGAAGAGAAGCATTGATTAAAAATGTAAACAAAACTGACCTGTATCTTCAAAGTAAATAGTCACATACAAGATGATTACGAACACTTGTTTTACTGTGAAGCGCTATTGTATCATTGGGCTGCAGTAACTTTTGCTCATGAGGGGAACCAAACGCAAACTAAATCAGCATGCATATACACATGAGGAAAATCACCACAGACAGATTATGAATACCTTCTTTATCTATACTGAGAAAATATGGATGAATGGATCTTTGGGCTATAATATCCTTTGCCCAGCTGACAGAGAGTGCAAATAAAAAAAGCCTGTATGTAAGCGAGACAAAAAAATCACTGCAAGTAGATTGCAGATACTTCTTTGCCTCTTTACCTAGCATTTTGGGCTGAATATCCCTGGCCCGAACCAATAAAGATAGAACACATATCAAAAGAAAGGCATCAATACAACACTCAAAGTTTATGTTCTATTTGTACATTTGTGTAAAACACAGGAATTTAATTAATATGCAAAACAAAAACATTCATTATACATTGGGGGGCTGCAGCCCCTATGGACAGGCTGCCACTGCCTAGAATGCTTAATTGATCTATTGAATATCCCTAATCAAAGTAACGATTTTTCATGTCACAAAAGATTTAAGTCAAGCTGACTAAATTTCCATTCCTAATTGTTTCGCCTTGGCCTTGAACTGTTGATTTGCATATACTATATCGTGCATCAAATGGAAAACAAACTCTATTCTAGGCAGCCACTTGCAATAAATACTGTGTGCACATGATAGGACTATCACTATCAACAATACATAATTTGTGATTATTATCCAATTATTCAGTAACCTTTGGAAAGTCTATTATCAAAAATGTCACCACTAATATTGGAAACCAAAATGATCGGTTATAAAATATTCATTGAAATGTACATACTAAATAAATCAACCCAAAATATTCAAATTCTATAACAGCATAGTTTAGCATATTGATGAGAATATTATGTGTTCTAAGAGAAAAGGGTTCCTTGATCAATTATCCAGAAGAGAAAACACCTTGGTCCTATTGGATAGAACTATTCTCATGATCAGACAGTTATTCTGGTGTTTGAACATCATTGTATTTTTCAAGCAACTGACTATATTATTATTTATTAATGATTTGAATTATATAAAATTTAGACTTTTCATCACATATTTTATACAGAAATATACATAGACTCCGAACAAAATTATACTGTACAGTTAAACATTTTCCACTTGTAATAGCAACAAAGATGTTTTATCTTGGATTGTACAAAAAAAAAAAACAAAAAAAACAATTCAATTTAAATAATAAATTTCACAGAACCAATATCAAACAACTGATGGCTTTGCTAATAAAAAATATTATTTTCAAAGAATCAACTACAAACAACAAACCCTACATTATTAATATTTCTGATTTAACTAACACACACCTTTAGTTTATTTTATGTAAATATATATCCATATATATAAAAAATAACTTGGGGGGGGGGGCACCCTGCTATATAACTGCAATGACAATATATAAGCATACATATGTTAATGCATTACAATACCTTGGTATTGGTAGAAAACTTATTTCTGCAATAAGAAAAAAAAAATGGAACTATTACTAAAAAGATAAGATGACTTAAGGAAAATGTAGAAACATTCTATCCAAAATTATATGGCAATAAAGAACAAGAAAAAGTATCTCCTACAACTACTATATTTTCTGAATTGACCAGGATTTTAAATGAAAAATTGAGACATGCAATTAAATTTATGAAGAAGGGAAAAGCTCCAGGTAATGATGGAATTATAATTGATACCTTAAAAGAAAGTGGAGAAAAAATATATAAAGAATTTTGGCAAAGTTATATATCAAATGTTAAAATGATAAAGATAAACCAAATGATTGGAAGAATGCAGTGTTAATATTAATATTTATAAAGGTGATAAAGTAGATATTAGAAATTGCAGACCTATCAGCCTTTTATCAGTTTTTAACAAAATTTGAACCAAAATAATAACAACTTGTGTACAGGGAACTTTGGATTTTAACCAAACAAAAGAACAAGGTGAATTTAAAAGTGGTTTTAGTATAGTGTATCATATCCAAATATTGAGAGAAGTTATAGAAAGGACCAATAAATATGAGTTGCCATTATCCTTTGGATTTTGTAGATTATAAAAAGGCATTTGATTCTATAAGCATTTATTTGGTGATTAAAGCAGTGAATCTCAAGGTATAAACCAGGATATTGTCACCAATATCTATAAAAATACAACAGCAACAATTAGATTATATGATAATAAAAAGATTGAAAGGGTGTATGACAGGGTGGCTCCATATCACCAAAACTTTTTAAAGCAATTTTGCAAAAGGAGAAATGACCATAGGCGCAAATAAAGGAGGCATATTTCATAAATAATGACACCCAATCAATTAATAGCAAAGACACCTGTTTCACCATTTCAAACAGATGGACAAACTAATTAAAACAATATTTAAATAAAATACTGAAACATCTAACTAATTAACATAAATTTGAATACCCCCCCCTCATCACTATCAACCGCATGCAAACTATGAGTATGAAGCCATGGAGCTTTGAAAGCGCTAAGCTTTAAACAAATCATTAATAAATATAACTTCTTTAACGAGCGTTAAAAGCGCAGAATTATTGATATATAATTTATGAGAAGTTAATAAACAAATTTTCATTACAAAAAGTATTTTGTGGATTAAAATGGTAAGCTAAGGAGATAAAAGTAAATAGAGATTATTTAAGTCATATAGATTTGTAGATGATGTTGTTTTTGCAAATAATGCTTTAGGGCTTCAGGAAATGTTGCTAGTTATCCGATGAAAGTAAGAAAATAGGATTAAAGGTAAATGCTAATAAGTTTAAATAATGTTCTATGAATTTTCTCAAAGGAAAAAAATTCAATCATGAGTTAGAAGAAATTAACGGTGAGATTATTATTATAGATGGAAACATAATGGATGAAATTAGTCATAGAATTAAACTTGATTGGAGTGCTTTTGGTAGAAATAATTTAAAAGGAAATATGTCTACATATTTGAAAAAGAAAGTTTTTAATGAATGTCTTTTATCAGTTCTTACTTATGGATTTAAGACTTGGATACTTACAGAAAAGCAATATCAGAATCTTCAGACAATTCAATGAAGTATGGAGAGGTTATGTTAGGAGTTACAAGAAGAGATTGAAAATGAAATACATGGGTGAGTGAACAAACAGGTTGGGTTGGGCATATTTCTAAAAAAGATAACAGATTGACAATTAAAATCTTAAACTGGATTTCAAGAGATTGTAAAAGACCTAAAAAGAGACCGCATGTGAGTTGAATCCATGAAATAAGAAAGGAAGATGCTGGGGTGGCATGGGAAAAAAGAAGATAGAGATCAGAGGTGGATTAAAATTGAAGAGACCTTCAAATCTGCAGGAACTCAATAGTGGTTGAAAATGATAATGATATTAATGCATTTTTTTAAACAATTATTTCAAAAATAGGATTACAATGTATGTGCTCCCAAGTCTTCATTAGGGGATCTTTGTATTCATATGGCAACAATTTACTTCAAAGGCTTTGAATTTCCTTCATACATTCATTAACAATTACCATTTCGATCTCTTTTAACCTCAGACAAATATTTATTTATTAAAAGATAGCGGCTGTCAACGTGTACATACAGGAAATGCAATGTTTGTAAAGCAGATTATTGTATTTTGTGTTATTATTATATAAAAGAAAGCAAAAGTCACAAATAAACCTTATTAGCATTGTTTTTTATGAACTGTTGTCCCTATTATTCACAACCCCACTATTTATGATCTTTGGAATCAACTGATTGTGAGCTTTTAATCAGCATTTTTTTTTTAAAAAAAAAAGTCATATAAAAGTTCATCTTTATACAGTTTACGTTAATATAAATCCATTAATTTAAAAATAAAAGAGTTATTAATAAATAGCCCATTGCAGATAAATGTCCCCCGCGCTTTATCCACTTAGCTAAGGGTAGCAGGATATTTACTGGGTTGATTATGATCCAGCTTCTTGAGCTAAAACTCACTACAACTTTACAAGGTCAAAATTCGAACCCTAGATTGTAGGCACGGCAGTTGGATACGCTGCATCTGCATCATGGGGTCCCTTCTCCAAAAGTTTAATAAATTAAAAAAAAAATCCGAAGTAAATTTACGTCAATAAGTAATTTTTATTATTTAAAAAAATAAATGAAATAAAGCAATAAGGTGAATTTGGGGTAATAACTTCAAATCAACTAAGGAAAGATAAAAACAAATGAAGTTTTTGTCTGAGAATGTGTGTTTCATAATCTTTTTTTATCAAAACGGATCACTGTATAATTAGAAAAGCTCTTGTTAAATATGGAAATTGCCTGAAGACAAAGTTCAAGTATTAAGGATAAGAAAATGGTAAAATTGTAAACAATAAGTATTAAGGCAAAAAAAGACGTCTTTTTAACGAATTTTTAAAACCAGTTTGGATTTGTTATTACGCTACTGTACATACATATTGGTGCACCTACATATTAGCTATACAGTGCTTTAATAAAATAAGATTTTATATACAGTATATATATGTCAAAGCGTTGACCGGGAAGCGAACCCGGGCCAGCTGTTTGGAAGGCAGCTATGCTAACCGCTAAGTTGGTGGCCGAGTGGTCAGCACAGCCGCCTTACAAGTAGTTGTCCCGGGTTCGCTTCCCGGCTGATGCTTTGACACATGAAAAAAAAAGTGGTTAAATTTATATTAAAAGAATGTTAAACACTAACAATGCTCTTGCTAATGATGTGTTACTTTTTTAACCATTTCTTTAATGACAGTCTTTCAGCAGATAATTTACGAGTATACTATTCCGAATTTACAGAGTATATGCATTTGTATGTAGTTTGCGTATACGAAATAAGTACATAAACACTTATGCCAATGGAGATGTATTATAAATGCAAATTTTTTTTCTCTACAATATTTCATCATTTTCAACCATTATTGATTCGTTGTAGGATGAAGATCTTTCCAAGTTCAAACCATCTTCTCTGAGCCTCTCTTCTCCACATCACCTCAGCAGACTTTCTTATTTCATCCATCCATCTCGAATGTGGTGTCTCTCTGGGTCCTTTACAATATCTTGGAATCTAGTTTAAATTTTCAATTGTCTACTTATTATCATCTCTTCTAGCAATACGTCAATATCTGCAATACTTACATAATAATACTAATTTCGAAGGCATTTATTTTTTCTACAATCATCATCAGCAACAGCAGCAACCATTATCAATCTACTGCAGGATGAAGGTCTCTTAAGTTCAATCCATCTTCTCTGATATCTAGCATCTCTTCTCCACATCACCGCTACACACCTTCTTATTTCATCCATCTCACATGTGGTCTCTTTCTGGGTCTTTTACAATCTCTTGGAATCCAGTTTAAGATTTCAATTGTCAATCTAGTATCATTTCTTCTAGAAATATGTCCAGCCCAACTCCACTTTCTGTCTTTTAATTTTTTCAATGAGGTCAGTAATACCTGTTTGTTCTCTTACCCATATATTGCATTTTTCGATCTCCTCTTGTTACTCCCAACATGCATCTTTCCATACTTCTTTGAGCGGTCTGAAGTCTCTGTATTGCTCTTCTATTAAGTTTCCAAGTCTCAGATCCATACGTAAAAACTGGTAAAATACATTTATTAAAAACTTTCCTTTTCAAACACATAAGCATATTTCCTTTTAGTATCAAGCTATTTCTACCAAAAGCACTGCAAACCAAGTTAAGTTCTATGATTATTTTCATCCATTATGTTTCCATGTGTATTAATAATCTGACCAAGGTATTTGTAACTGTTAACTTCTTCTAACTCATCATAATCAATCTTTATTTTCATATTTTATTTATTTTCATCCATTATGTTTCCATCTGTATTAATAATCTGACCAAGGTATTTGTAACTGTTAACTTTTTCTAACTCATCAGACCAAGGTATTTGTAACTGTTAACTTTTTCTAACTCATCATAATCAATCTTTATTTTCATATTTTGAAAAAATTCATTAAACATTACTTTCTTTTTAACATTTATCTTTAGTCCTACTTTCCTACTTCCATCTGATAACTCTTGCAACATTTTCTGCAACTCTAAAGCATTATTTGCAAAAATAATTACATCATCTGCAAAATCTAAATGACTTAAATAATCTCCATTTACTTTCACTCCTTTAGCTTCCCATTTTAATCCATAAAATACTTCGTGCAGCACTGCTGTAAAAAGTTTTGGAGTTATGGAGTCACCCTGTCTTACACCCTTCTCAATGTTGACTTTCCTAGTATCATTATGTAATGTAATTGTTGCTGTTACATTTTATAAATATTCTTTAAAAATATGACAATATCCTGGATCTACACCTTGATGATCCAATGCTTTAATCACTGAAGTAATGTTTACAGAATCAAATGCTTTTTCATAATCTACAAATCCAAAGCACAATGGTAACTCACACCCTTCTCAATGTTGACTTTCCTAGTATCATTATGTAATGTAATTGTTGCTGTTACATTTTATAAATATTCTTTAAAATATGACAATATCCTGGATCTACACCTTGATGATCCAATGCTTTAATCACTGAAGTAATGTTTACAGAATCAAATGCTTTTTCATAATCTACAAATCCAAAGCACAATGGTAACTCATATTCATGTCCTTTCAATAACTTCTCTCAATTTCTGGATATGATCTACTGTGCTAAAATCACTTTTAAATCCAGCTTGTTCCCTTCCTTGGTGGAAATCCAATGTTCTCTACAATATTGTTCTACAAGATTTATATACATATTCACAATTTCGGACACTTGAAAGAAAAGGAATATTGATTGTATCCGTTGTGAACGAGGATAAAATATAATGGAGAGGTATAATTAAACAAGCTGCTCACGTATTTCAGAAAGAAAAATTTGTTACCGAAGAAGTTAAAGATTTATTGCAAAATGTCAAATAAAGAGAATAATGGACCATCATGTTCTACATGCAGATTTATTTTAAGTTTCACAGATTGGTTTGGTAGCCATTGCAAAACTCATCTAGAATTTATTTTTTGGTAGCCATTGCAAAACTCATCTAGAATTTATTTTTTAGACTTCTATTTTTTTTCTTAAAACTGGAATGATCATACTTGTTTCTGTTTACTGATGGAGGTGATTAATATGGCACATCAGATAAAGTTATTGTTTATACTCTCTGGTGTAATATTCATATTTATTCTGCTGCTTAAAAGCATTTATTATTATATAGAAAGCTTGCAAATATATGACTCTTTATGTTTCACTATGGGATTCCATACCATTCAACGAAGTATAGAGAGATGTATATTAGGAATAACAAGAAGAAGAAATTTAAAATGAAATACTGTACATAAGTACATCAATAAAAATATTAAGAGATTGAACTGGAGCTGGGATGTGCATACGCTAGAAGGGGTGATAATAGGTAAAAAAAAAAAATTGAAGTTTTATAACTGGATTCCAAGGAATTGTAAAAAAGATCTAGAATGAGACCTCGTGTGAGATGGGTGGATGAAATAAGGACGTTTGATGGCGAGGGAAGCTACAGGTTGGAGAAACTAGATTAAACTTGGAGGCATCCTATAGTGGATTGATAATGATGGTGATGGGAGTGGGGTGATTTTTGGATGTGCATGAATATATTAAATACTGTAAAGGTAACATAAATGTAAAATATGCAATCCATGCGGTAGAATATTGTCGAAAATTTTGACTTGACATGATTTTTAATTTATTCTGTTTTCATGTTTTCACAAAGACCCCTTGTAGCAGACCATCTACAGATATTCTGGATACGTCATGGCAGTATCTTCACTACCGTCAGAAAGCAATGGCAATCGCCCGAAAAGGCTTGTGACATTCTAACATAGGAAAAAGCAAAATATCATCTCTTTAAGGGCATTTAGATTTCGAATGAATCACTTTTACCAACTATACCTGTGTCTATATATGTAATATATAGGGTATATGAGCACAGAGTTTCAGATGACCCATCACTCTCCACTCTATCTAATAACACTGATACACTCAAGCGCACACACGCTGAAAAGATAAATAATCACCAATACACGTATTTCATGCTAAACCAGCAATCATCAGTTGGTCCAGATTATCATCTCCCACACATATATACTATAAGTGCTCAGATATATATTAAGATAGATTGTCTATCTTAATATATATCTGAGCACTTATAGTTGTATATATGTGTGGGAGATGATAATCTGGACCAACTAATGATTGCTGGTTTAGTATAAAATACGAATATTGGTGATTATTTATCTTTTCAGCATGTGTGCGCTTGAGTGTATCAGTGTTATTAGATAGAGTGGAGAGTGATGGGTCATCTGAAAGTCTGTGCTCATATATCCTATATATAATATATAAGTCAATACACACATTTAAAATATATATTGCTCATCTGCTAGACATAAATACTTAAGTTTATATTTCAGTTTAAATAATTTATGTACTATTTATAAATTATTTTATATACTGTTATGTGTATTTATTTCATCAACAAACATGGGATATTAGCTGAAAGATGGAGCACGATTTGCAAGTAAAACAAATGAAAAATGTAAAGTTATTTAAAACTGTTTTTTTTTCCTTCAAAGTTTTATTTAATGACAAAATTGTTTTAAAATAAATCCTCCGATTTTAGTCTAACTTTTTCCTTAATTCTTTTATTTGCACCGTATTAGAGCAATCAATCTTCGGGTTCCGAGTTATTGGCTAAAATTCAAATTCTTGCAAATTAGCTGCTAATCTAAATTTAGATTCAGAATTCAGAGATTGTAATCATGAAACAGCTGGCATTTTCAAAACTAATTTTCAAGGTCATCTTCATTTACTGCCTGTTTTTCCTGTAAGATTAAAAATGGAAAGATTATATATATAAAGATAACTTCTTTTTTTTTGATAAAAAAAAAAAAGCGCAAAATGGAAACAACTACAAATAGAAATTAAATGTTAGTTATTCAATCGCTTACAACTCAAATCTTTGGACGTATGGCCTAAAATAGTAAATAATACAGACCTATGATGGATGATATTATTATTAGCCAGCGTAGTTATAAAAACGAAATAAATTATTCAAATAGCTACTGCTCGAAAGTTCATAGAAAGATCGAGTGCATACCAGTAGCACTATCGATCCTAGGACACCACATTTTAGAGACTGACCCTCTGCCAGTGCGCTAAACCGCGTGGAGTAAAAAAGTAATGAATGACTTTAATTGCTTGCGAGTTTAAAGTTCGAGCACCGGAAATGCTCGTACCCGAATCGATTTTAGGACCTATATTCCCATAGTCCGACACCCTATCACTGTGCTAAACGGCACAGAGCTGCATCAAAAATGAATTGATATCAACAATTGTTTAAACACTAACGTGAGTGAATTTTTGCTTTAAAGAATTTTCAACTCTCTCCTTCAAACATCGGAAAATTAGTGAATATCTGAGACGATGCTGAACTAGTTTCATCAGTCGGTCTTGGAACTAGTTTCATCACTCAGTCTTTATCTTCAACCCCTTTTCATCATTGTTCATTAAAAACTAGAAGACTGCCATTAAGATGGTACATTAGTCATTAATAAAGTACGATGGATAAATAATGAATGAAGACAACATTGAATATGATTTGATGATCTGGGTCAATGGATGAAGCTAGCCCAACAGAAATGCATTATGGGAATCATTAGCCTTCTGGTGTGTTTGTTCAAAAATTAATAATATTGAATAGTAAATTTATGATGTACTGTATTGAATAACACACTATGTATCCTAGTGAAAAGGTACAGGTTCTCTCTCCAAGCTGTCTGCAATGCCATCTTCCACTTAATGCACATTATGAACTGCCATAGTTTCGTTTCTTACCACAAAAGCCTTATGATAAATGCATATCTGAATCTGGAGTTATATCATGAAATTCAATATTGTCTTTATACCATCACGGATAGTCTTCAATGTTTTCTCTGCTTCACAAAATCTTTGCAAATCTCTTGGAAAACCATTATTGATTCTCATTGCCATACATAGCTTGAATAACTTTTAATGTTTCAATAGCATATCCGCCCAATTTAAAACATAATTTAAAGTTAGATCATTGTTCCATCATAGGTTAAGATATGAAACACACTATCCCATTTCAAATCATAACCTGTATCTAAAATATTAGCATCTTAAATTTTTTGTGGTAAATGGCCAAATTGTCACTATGCACTGATTTAGAGATGGTACTATAACCAATCAGTCATCTTTACATTAGGATATACACTGACAACAAATTGAGATTGTTGAATGATACTGGTATTGTTTAAGTATTGATAACTTTCATGTACTTACATTGAATACCTATCTAGCCTTGAACGTTATTAAGTTTATTATATACGAAATTATAATAATGTTATGTCTTACTGGAGTTTATAATAACTACATAGTAAGTGACCCAGCAGCAATCAATAGAAGAGAGGCCTGCTTTTCTCTGTCTCGAAAATGGTCTATGTAGCATCTTCTATGAATTTGCATAAATTTGCATTCATATTACAGTTCTCAACTAAACACAGGAAGCCGTGAATATGGGACTATAAACTGTCCTGAAAGCACTTGGCGGTAACTTTTGATAATTTTACTTACATTTAATAGCTTCATTATCTGTGCGCAGAGCACATATATTAATTGATTTCAAATGTTAATGAAGTAAAGCCTTAACTATTACAATAACAGACATATTGATCTTTAATTCAGATCTACAACTGGATTAATAATAACCTAACAATCTCTAACCTAATAGATTGATAACAATAACTGAGAAGCCCTGCTTGACTAGGACATTGTTAGAATGACAGGCTTTGGAGTCAAAGTCTAGGATTGGCTAGTTCTGCCATTTCTGGTGCTTGAACTTCTTATAAGCTCCCAGATGATAATATATTTATATTTTAATAACTAATATAAGCCCTGCGGGATTTAGTATAGCAGTAAAGTCATGGATTTAGGATCTCAAAATACTCCAAATTTATTACAAACTCCAAGCAACAGACCTTTAAATTGATTTCCTCTGCATGGTTTCTTGCAATTGTCGGTCGAATGGCAGACCCTGGATACAGGATCGTAGCCGTAATTTGTATATTTGTGGTACTCCAACGTTTTAAACTCCTGGTCGATAAATTATTCAATCTTTTTTTTTTTACTTATATATTTATTCAAAAAAGAGTAAATTATGATTACCGTAGCACAAGATTTGTACATTTGTACTTTTAGTTGCATGAAAATATTATGAACAACTAAAGAAGGAAACAAAAACATTTGAGGGAGGACTTCATAATATGAACCATCTGAAAAACTAGTCCAATGGAAATGTATCTCTGGATCATCAACCTTTTTGTGTGTGATGTCTTATCCTTTTGACTGAAGGAAAATAATATTAGGCAGCAAATTTACAAAAATATATACAGAAATAACCCTAAGTCTTCATATGTAATGTAAAATAGGAAATTGTAACTAAATGTACCTTTCTTTATAAAATATTCATTATAAAATTTTGCAATATATTCTCTATGGGTCAGCTATTTCTATACATATACATAAAGTATTCTCACCCATTCAAGGCAAATGAGTTCCAAGACATCTGTTGTTAGGCAAGCAATTGCAGTTTGAATACATTCCTTTAAATGATCTGTGTTTCAAATCTATTCCTTGTATACCACAAGTAATAGTGGAGTGGGAAAGATTGAGGGGGGAGGGGGTCTTGTAGGTTATTCCATGGTGCCATGCTGAACAATATGAGTTTGTGTCATTTTTCCTTTGAACGGAGACTTTTGGAATACTATATTTAGAAATACACCCATGAAAGAGTGGAAGTGATGCTTGGGCATAATATGATTTGGCAACAATAGCTCTATTGACTTTTAGCTGAGTTTAGATTTATTATATTGGCTACTATAATAATCTTTAGCCTAATAAATATTCATTAGTAATAGATATATTTATCCAAAAAACTGTATATGGTCATTAAAATTGAACAAGAGTTCTATATAAATTTAATGATTAAGTCACTACAAATTTTAATATAGCTATTTCAGAGAATAAAAATTAATTTGGAATAAGCTCTTATTTCTAATAAATTTATTTGATTGTATCCATAAAACAAAGAGATGCTACTTGTGGTAGTTAACATGAAAACTTCACCTGATGAGTCTGGTGAGTAAATTTATAACTTTTTTAGGAATTACAAACACTGAACGGATTTTTAAAAAAGGTATATGGCTTTATTGTTCAGGAGTTCATAGTTCAGTAGCCAGATCTGCAAGAGCCAGAATCAATCTGGATCCTCCTGATCCAATCTGGACACTCACTGTCTGTGCCAAACGATGCAGAGTGAACGAATTTAAAGAAATCTCATCAAAAAAATAGTCTCAATAGAACATTGCTTATCGATTCTTTGCAATTAACTATCGAATCCAAAAGCCATCTCACTGTTCCCCAACTGTACAGCCTGTTACAGCATAAATTGAATTGTAATTATCACTTTATATATGTACTGTATATTTTATTGTAACAGAAATTATGAGATAGACAGAGGGGTTACGTAAATATATAAGCTTGACTCTAAAATGATTTAAAAAAAAAAAATCAACTTACTTACATAATATTTGTTTACAATCTTGATCATGCAATCATTTTTTTAATACATATTTTTATAAAAAAAAATATATTTTTAAAATATTTATTTTCAAAATCAATAAGAATTACTAAAAAAAAATTTAAAAGAAAAAAATTCTCAAGTAAATAATTGATAAACAAGCACAAAAAGAAATTGGAGAAATTTACCAAATTAAATTTTGACACAGTTAACTACAATATTATATCAGTAACCAAAACCAATCAACTCATTAACAGATGCATAAAACAAAACAATATATATGCCATCATCACATGACTAAGCTTACTTAGTAATGCTTCCAAGATTCTTCACTTTACACTAGAGCCATCTACTGTAAGCTTGAGTAATCAATCAATCAAATACCAGGTAGAAATACTATTAAGATTTCTCTTTACACTAGAGACATCCACTGTAACCTTGAGTAATCAATGAATACCAGATAATACAGAGCTATGCCATCCATATGCTTCTAAGAGCAGTGCTTTTTGCCTACACTAGAGCCATCTACTGTAAGCTTGAGTAATCAGTGAATATCAGATAGAACAGAGCAACTATTAAGATTTCTTTTTACCCTACACTATAGACATCTATTGTAACCTTGAGTAATCAATGAATATCAGATAATATAGAGTTATATCATCCCTACACTTCTAAGAGCAGTTCTCTTCACCCTACACTAGTATCATCTACTGTAATTTGAGTAATCAGTGAATACCAGATAGTACAGGACTACATCATCCTTATGTTTCTAAGAGTATTTTTCTCTACTCTATAGTAGAGCCATCTACTGTAAGCTTGAGTAATCAGCAGATATCAGCCAGTACAGAATTATATCATCTGTATGCTTCTATGAGCAGTTCTCTTCATCCTATCCTAGAACCATCTGTGTAAGCTTGAGTAGTCAGTGAATAGCAGATAGAACAGAGTTGCTACTAAGATTTCTCTTCACCTTGCACTAGAGCCATCTACTGTAACCTTGAGTAATCAATGGACACCAGATAATACAGAACTATATCACCTCTACACTTCTAAGAGCAGTTCTCTTCACTCTATGCTAATATTGTCTACTGTAAGTTGAGTAATCAATGAATACCAGGTAGTACAGAACTATATCATCCTTATCTTTCTAAGATTTTTCTTTACCCTATAATAGAGCCATCTACTGTAAGCTCGTGTAATCAGTAGATATCAGCAAGTACAGAATTATATCATCTGTATGCTTCTATGAGCAGTTCTCTTCATCCTATCCCAGAGCCATCTAATGTAAGCTTGAGTAATCAATATCAGATAGTAAATTGCTGCATCACCCACATATTTCCAAGAGTTCTTTTCACCCTATTCTAGAGCCATCTACAGTTAACATGACTAATCAATGGATACCAGATAATATACTGCTATAATATCCACAGTCTGAAGAGACTAATCAATGAGAATTTAGGATTTAAAGTAGAAGCTAATGCGCTTACAGTTCGAAAAGCTAGCTTTTACTTCATTATACTATTTTTTAAGCGAAAAGTCTGAAACTCAACAAACTTCTTTTAAACCCAAGCTTTTATAAGAAAATATATATGTGAGGCATCTTTGATCAGTTGCAAAAATTAATTTGCTGTTAACTCCGTTTGATTCCTCTTCTAAGTAGCACAAATTCCTGATAGCCGTTCCATATTTTCTTCTTGATGCAGTTGTTTTTACTATGTGACCATTCATACAGTAAAAACAGGTAAGCTGCTCACCAACATGCATCAGTGAGCATAATGGATTTAATGGCATTTTAATCTTTTTTTTTTAAAAAAAAAAATAATGATTTATACAATTTTATACAATGATGATTACATGAATACCAAGCAATGTCCATAGCTAAATGAGAAGTGGATATAAACATGAATGTTGGATCAGATTGGTCCATACTTTGTCCCAGTTGAACAATTATGTATGCCTCATTGAGCATTGAAAGGCATGTCCAAATTTATAATGAGAAGTGGGCTGAAGAACACTGACAAGGTCATTGATTCACTCCCAATCCATCAGTCCGAGCCCACACATCCCGAGATCTGTCCGTCACTTTCTTATAAGTTAAGCCATTCAGTTCGTAATTAAATTTGTTACCTTATATTGTTGAGGTAGATGGTGTGATCAATCTACTAATTGGTAGTCTTTAGATAGTATGGTAGAGTTCTCATATGTATGACTGAGCTCATTTTGGTATTGCATTGATGAGGCGAGACTCATATTTGATCATAGATATCTTTGCAATAATCAGTGCACTAGCCTGGAGATGCCGGCCCAGGTTTGTTGATACAGCCAATCCGGAGCAAGCATTTTATCTCTGATGATATTACCCTTGATGAGTGTTTTAAATACTTGAAGGGTACTGGTGTTCGCATTGCCCAGAACAAAACTGCATCTCATTAGCCAGATAGCAAAGGATAGGAAAATTGCTAATCTAATGTTAGCAAGAATGTGTCTAAGTTTGTCATCAAGACTTCCCAGTTGCCTGATAATTCTAAACTGAAAAATCAATTTAATTTTCTTGAAGGCAGAAGAAATGTGTATGTTAATGATCCCCCCCCCCCTTTTTTTTATGCTTATAGATCTTTATAAATAATGACAGACAAAATTGAATTTTGGCTCTTATTCCCACAAGACTAAGAATCCTAACTGTGTATCCAGCCTGCCATTCAATGATGATCTCTGTTTTAGGTACTTATAATTGCAGATTTTCAAAAGTGAAGAAAGATTATACAATTTGGAAGAATTGTCTAATAATAAATGATCATTGTTGGATTTTGTGAAGTTAACAGAAATGGTGAAGAGAGAACCCGATTTAATAAGTGGACATATTCTTTACATCAGATTGCACAAATGGAAAGGATGGTCTATTATTAAATACACCCATCCCCAAGGTGTTCAAAGTGGTTAAAAGGTTGATAAAAACCAATCCCTACCTAGTGTGAGAGTGGTATAGTGAAAATTACACTACAGAAATATTCTTCATTATTGGATCTCTTAAGACTAAATAAAAATTTATTAATGTACTTTTTTTAAAGTGATTTGTGTCAAAATTGTGAGGGCAGTATATTTTCAAACTTCAATTAAAGTGTAATTATTTGCTTTCTATATATTGAACAGTGATAAAAATGTGTGTAAGAGATTGGGCCAACTGATAAATACTGGTTTAGCATGAAATGTGCATCTTGGGAATCATAGATTTTTTCTCTCATCCTTTGGTCATATGTTTGTGATTACATCCCTCCTCAAGATGTTAAAAGTGGATAGAAACCAGTCGATATCTTGTGTAAGTGATTAGTCAAAATTACACTATAGAAATATTACTTCAGTCCTTGTTCTATATCTCAAAAAATACATAGGTATTTCTCCCCTATTATCATCAAATCAACTTTTTTCTTTTAATTCATACGCTTATACTCTTTCCATACTAAATTCCATCAAATCTTTTTTATAAATATCTCAGTTTCTAACCACATGCCCAATCTAATTCCTCTTCCATTTTTTTTTTCCAAAAACTTCCTATTTTTAAACTTACCCTTTTCAACACTTCTATTCTAGTGTTACTTTCCAGCTTGCATTTTTCACTTCCCCCCAAATCCACACCTTCCCAAACTACAACTATCCTTTGAATGAACAATATTTTCTGTACTATAATTTTCACTTCATCACTCTCAAGCAAAGTAGGAACTGGTTTCTATCTGCTTTTAATACCTTGTGGATGAGTCTAATCATAAACATATGACCAAAGATATATGAAAAGACGTTATAATACATTGGACTATTTACATCACCTATCAGTAAATATTCAAAGTATAGAAAATTTAAACACTATTTAATCTTTTCAAATACAAGCAACTTGTTAATAATAACACAAAAATAGATAATACAGGGCAGTAATTACACACTTCAAGAAGTATTAGTCTTCATTCTTCTTCAGGGGTTGCTGATCTAACCTGTGACAGTATTAGCATAGGAGTTGAACTTACATATTTAGATTCTCAAATACTGAATTTTAAGATAAACGCTCTAACCAACTGAGCGATTCTGTCAAAAGATATATGGTCTCCAAGATGCACAGTTGGTGCCAAACTAGGCTCAGATTACAATCTCTTACACATATCTTTATCATTGTTCAGTATATAAATAGGCAGCCAATTATTACAATTCAATTGATAAGTGGCAAACTTATTGCCCTCACAACTTTGACACAAATCATTTAATGAAAGTATATTAATAAATTTTTATTAGTCATTCATTAGAGAGATTATCCACTTAATGAAATTTTCACTACACCACTCTCATGCAAGATAGGGACTGGTTTCTATTCAGCTTTTAATATCTTATGGAGGGGTGTAATCATCAACATATGACCTTGCATGAGTGATGTAATGAAAATCTCTTCATAAGGTGTTAAAAATGGATAGAAACCAGTCCTCCTACCTTATATGCAAGTAGCATAGTGAAAATCACACAGAGAAATATTCATTAAGTGAATAATCTCTAATCTAATAAATGACTAATAAAAAAATTATCAATACAATCCATCTGTCTTTCTTCCTTTTTATTTTTATAATTGCCCACATTTCTTCTCCATATAAAACTATACTCCAAACAAAACATTTAATTTATTTTTTTTAATTTCAATAATCCAGCAAAAAGGTCCTATTCTTATTAATTAATTGTCACAATTCTCAACGTAATATATTCATTCCTATTTACGCTATTGTTAATAAATTTTCGTTTAAAAACACTTTATTATTTTGGTTTCCTCAACTTCTTATAAGTTTTTCCAATCCTATAGAGTATTATTAAATGTATTTTCATTATCTGCAAATATTATAGCACCATTATTAAATTTAAAACATTAAAATCTTTTAACCCCAAGGCCAATCTTAACCTTATCAAAATAATAATCATTCAATAACTCATTTTCATAATAAAACAAAAGATAATATATCCCGCCTTATATTTCTTTCGCTTCCCACACAAAGACGATTTATATTTAGTTATTTTCTGATTTATACACGATTTTAAAAATATATATCTTTCTTTATCAATACATTCGCTAAAAAAAAAAAAAAACATTCCATCAAAAACGTTTTCAACATCCATAAAACAATATAACATGTTTTCCTCTCTCTCCCTATATATACACTACGGAAACGAGATAAAATTATATAAACTAAAGGAAATATATAAATAAAAACAATACAATTTCTTGTTTACATCTATTCAACCAAAGGATGATCTTAATCAAAATTGTAATGGGTGAACTATGTAAAAAAATAAATAATCTGTCACTGATGATGATCAAATGTTGATTAAATATATCAATGGCCACCGTTTGATACATTACTTTATATATACCTAAATATAGATGATATCGGGATAACACATTCAGTGTGTCCCAGTCAAAAGATGATTGGTTGTCTATCCAAGATGGCTGCAGAGCCATATCTAAATCACCATATGTGCTGCATAGTGACATAGTTCAACTATTCATCACAAATTTTTTTAATTGGTAGCAAGTCTAGATCATAAGTTAAACGTAAAACATGAGAGTATGTTTTATATCTTCGTATGTCTTCAATGCTCTCCCTGCCCTCATGAAATCTTGCAAACCACTTGAAAATAGCCTCACAACTCATGGTGTCATAGCTGCAAAATGATTTGAATCATCTCAAATGTTTCAGTAGCAGTTTTGCCCCATTTATATAAAAATGTAATGTTAATGTATTGCTCTAGTGTGGGTTGTTGTACAAAACATGCAGGCACATTTCATATCACAACTAGTGATCCTGATGTCCTAATAACTTAAAAATTGTGTGACTAGCTAAACTATGTGGCTATGTAACAACAGAGATGGCTCTTCAGACATCACGGACAAATTATCCTTTTCATTAGGATGCAGTGTATAACTGTGTTGAGTTGAGTGTCAATGGTAATGATATCAACCATTTACAATATGTCAAAATTATCAATAACAGCAATGATTCTAAAGTATATAAATCAATCTGGAACATGAAAATTACTAAAATTCTAACACAATTAGGGGAGTTAGTTAAATGTTGTTTTAAATATTTAAATGAACTTAAAGTTATAAATGTTATCGAGGTAAATTTACCCGAGTAAATAAAAATTCAAATATCTTATTAACAAAGTTCATCCAACATTGTAAATTTTTTGTCCATTCAAGGTCAATTTTTCATTGGTTACATGCCAGCATGATGAGAATTTTTCAGCAAGAGGAGGATACGTTAATTATGAAGCTGGATTACCAGGATTAAACAGCAAATATGTTTATATGTTTTTTTTTTCACTTAGGATGTATTATATATTAATGACACTTGTAGTCATACGATATTATAAAGGTGTTGTATCATCAATCTAAGGTATAAAGATAATTTGTTACTCCTTGATTAAACTAAATAATATATCATGTCACATACTGCAATATTGTTTATTCCCTTTTAGAAACTCATGATCATTGAAGATTGGCAAAACATTAAAACTTGGGTGTTAATATTTTATACAATTTAATAAATTACCAATACAATAGAAATTCTTCACATCATTTAATAATTACAGATGCCCAATATAATTATTTGATTATATAATAGCTCATAAAGCGTGATTACTTTATTTAAATAATAATAATCCTAGAAATCACATTTCAAATTAATTAAGTAATTCAGATTTATATTCTTTCCCTCTTTTCTGAATCCATTTTTTGTTTAATAACTAAAAGAAAAAATTTTGAAAGTTCTTAAAATAATTATTTTTTGTATAAATCATTTTTATTAACATATATACAGACTGAAATTTAAATTTTTTAATGCTTTCTTGGACAATTCTGTACTATTTCAGAACAGTGATATGAGTTAAATTTTACTATTCGTACAGCATGGCAGCCGTAGAGGATATATTGTGTATGAAAGTTGGAACTACCATCTTTCCGGATTTATTTATATGTAATTTAAGATGTGTTAACTAATTTATTACATATTTTGAGACTAGGTTTCTTGATAAAGTTTATAGACAACGGAAGTTTCTGACTTTGCCTTAACATATGGTTGCATTGAAGCGACTAATTTATAGTAAACAATTGCCGAACCAAATATTTATGCTCTGACAACAAATTGACCTACACTGCAATATGGATGGCTATTGAATTTGCATGGATAGTACACCAAGGTGGTTGATGAAGGATGTTATTTTTGAAACACATGTATATAGCAGTAATTTGTCAATTTTTTCACATAGCATGGTGACTTTAATGAAGGAATTATGCAATCATATATATATATATTGAAATTAGCTCTTATGAGTCCAATTGCATCTCTAATTTTCTAAATACAAACCAATCTTCAAAGAGGAACATATTTAACCTATTAGAAATCTTTGTCAATTCAGGACTCTTAATGCCATCTTAGCTGTGTGTAAGATTAAGCTAAATTATTTTAGAATCCTCAACAAAAAAATCTCAACCAATTTTGTTTTACATACATTTTATCTGCTTTGACTTTTTAAACCTTAAATTCAGCTCTCTCTATATAAATGATGTTATTTCCCCCCAGCTTTATCATTCTTCAAGTTATCATTTTATAACAGCAACCTTTGATAAATCAAGATGAACACATGGATTTTTTTGTTTTGTTTTAAATTTTAAAGAATGTATAATATTCTCATCTCTGTCCTTTCTTTAGAGTAAATAAAAAATCAATAATGTGTTCTCAAGAATTAGGATTCATCATGAATCAAATGTGGGCATCAATTCATTTAGAACTATTATATTAGTTTTCATGTGCATCAGTTCCATAATTAAATACTTTATTTATTTTTGTTATTATTTACAATATACTTGTTTAATCTAAACAGCAAATGAGAACTTAGCTCAAAAGACCAAACATAGTAGAGCTAGAAAATAATCTGAGAAACATCTTTAAATGATCTCAAACACGCACTGCTGACATGGATGAAGTATTCATGAAAGGAAAAGCTTTCTTTTCTATCCTCAGTACTAATGGTGGGGATCTTGTAAATGTTCTGGACTTTGAAATATCCTACTTTGAAATAAGACATGACATTTGCACATAACAAACATCAGTAAAAGATTTTTTTTTTTCTTATAAGAAGTGAATCTATTTATCGTACTAAGGGTTCTGACACCTTGCATAGGTTAGTCATCAAGAGATCCAGATTCAAATCCATTATGAAATGAAAACCATAGCATAGCAATTAATTTAGAGATGTGGGTAAGACAGTACTAAATAGTGATTTGTTAAGCATTACCATCTAGTATCTACTGACTACTCAAACTTCCACAAGATGGCAGAACAAGAATTATTAAGCACTATATATATATTGTAACGGGCGCACACGCCGTTATATTATTTATTTTAAAAATTAGACATTAAAAATAAAAGTTCGCAAATAAAAAATTTTTTAAACAATTAAAAAAGTGAAAGTTAAAAGTCATTTAAATTTTATATATATAAAATCGCATAGATGAAAAATTATTAGAAGAAAACTTTATTTAAAAAAAAAAAAAAAGTTTTAAAACTAAATATTAAAGGGAAAAAAACTAAAAAACTTGAAAGATTTAAAGATAGAAAGAATGTACAATAAATTAATTAATGCTATTGTAAAATGGAAATGATTATTTTAATTAGTTAAAAGTAAGCTAGCCCTTGGGTATTTCAAAATGTATAAGTAAAGGTCAGATAGGAGAGAAAAAACAATAGAAACTAATAACCAGTAAAAAAATCCTTCAGGAAACGGACCTCAACGAAAAGATCATCACAGTCATGATGTAATGTCCACTGGATCCAAAAGTTTACAATAAAAAGATAGAGATGTGAAAGCAGAGGTGTGCTAGAGTTGAAAGAGAAGGGATTGGAAAGATGCACTCATTCAATCCCTTCAGTTTTGCTAAAAAAAAAAGGGGGGGGGAGAAAGAAAAATGACCAATCATTTTCCTACATTGCGGACCATAGGACATTCGGAGGAATTAACGCTGGATCCCAAATTGCAAGCAACTGTAAAGGATGAACTTTTCTAAAACAGTAAGAAATATATAACTAATGAACATTTTCAAAACAGTAAGAACTTAATTCCAAAATCTTTTCAGTATTAAATAGAAATAGAATCCTATCTGGCCAACGTAAATTACTATTAATAACTAATTTTATTTGATTTTTTTTTTTTTTTTAAGTCATTTCCATTAAGTTATTTGTTTCGTTCTTTTAAGGTTTTATTATGATTTCTTTTTTTTTTGTTAAACAACTTTTAATAAATGTTAAATTTAAGTCGGGCATGAATGGCTGCATAGATTTGTAAAGTTATGTTAGTTTAAGGGAGGGTAAATCTTAGGTTATTTGTTTCGTAGTTAAATTGGATTAATCGATTGGATATATTGGTGTAATTAGTAAATGTAGTATGAGATCCGCTACGTGCAGGATCACATGATATGCCACACTTGGGCAAAATAAGTCCCATTTCGTATTGACCACCGGAAGCAGATGTATTCCCTGCTCCTTGGATCACCCCTTTAGCCTATGGAATGGGCTAGTAAGATGGTAAAAAGACCGCAATCCCTTCCTATGGAGTTTTTTTTTATTGTTCTTCTCGTCAGACAGATGTAACATTCCTGTACTGGAAGAGAGACAATGTCTTCTCTATAACCATGCTGTTCAGATGTGCATTCCTGACAGTATGGTATTGTCTGCCGTATTCATGCTGCATTGAATATATCAATGTATCAGATAGATTGACATTAGTTTGACTGCGAACTTTTGGCCTAAGGTTAAATCAGGGATACAATATTTTCTTTTCAAATGTAAACTATGTAGTCTATTCATACTCGACACCCTAATAAAATATTAAACTCATCTGTGTGAACGTATAAAATCAAAGTTAAAATTTAAATTAAATTCTAAAATCAAAGTTAAAATGTAAGTTAAATTTTAAAGTAAATGTGATACTAAAATGATTCAAAATCTTATATATGTTTAAATAAATGTTTGTGCGTGTTATTTCTGGCAGTGATTTCTTTTATTTTGAAAATATATATTTTAGTAAGAATTTATATTTTATATTATCTCTGCATCTCACTGAGCTAGTGGCATGGGCTGGTGGTCGGAATAAAATATACATGTAAAATTTGGATCTTAATGTTACATATCTGCCTACTATATAAATTTTCCAGGTTCAAATAGCCTGGTGGCACTCTGTCGGCAGATACAGTAAGACCCTATGATCACCCCGACCATTATAATATGTATGGATAGCAAAGGAGGCAATTCAAGAAGAAATAGGTTGGTTAAGTTTTCAAATGAGAGATGCAAAAAGTAAAATGAAAATGTTTGGTAGATTGCAGTTTATGGATAATAAAAGAATAGCCAAAATAGTATTTAATTGGGTTATGAGTAAAGGGCAGGTAACAAGATGGGTGAGAAAGGTAATGCAGTATGAAAAAGATTTGGATAAAGAATTTATACCAGTATATTTGTACAAAAAATGGGATGATTGTGTTAAGAGGATTGTTGAGTGTTATAGTAGTAAGGAATGGGATACAAGAATAGATTTATTAATAAAGAATAGGAAGTTAGAGAGATGAAGAAATAGTATGGAGAGTAAAAAGAGTTTAAATATATATAGAAATAAACAGAATATTAGGTGTGAGTTAATATATGATAATAGTAAGGAAAGTAGTTTATTGTTTAAGGCTCGAATGGATCTTTAGTTACAAGAGAATATACATATAAATGGAAAAATATGGGTGATTTATTTTGTAAATTATGTAAGGAAGGAATAGAAAATATTAGGCATTTGTTAATTGAATGTAAATGCTTGAAAACAGAAAGGGTACATATAATGAAGTTATGGAAGAATAAATATGAAAAAAGTGATTATACAGAAAGTGAATTATTGGTTTTTATGTTGGATTTGGGAAAAGATAAGGGGGATTTAGATATAAAGGTTACAGAGTTGACAAAGATTATGTTGTGGAAATGGGATGGAGCAGAATATGGGAAAATTTAGAGTGGGGAATGGAAAATAATGTGGCTAACAGGTTTATCTGGGCATAATCGCTGAGATATTCTTGACTTCATTTAAGGAGAAGCCACAATACATCACATCACATTACTGCCACCTAGGATTTATTCATTATTCAAGACTATACTAAAAGACATAACTGAAGTAATGAAAATAGATTTGCTACTTAAAAGTAATGCATAAGCAGAAGTAATGTGATGTTTTTGTTGGTGCTAAGATCTTCTTCCTATAAGAAAAAGTAATAAAATAAATTGCAGGAACATATATATTGTATTATAACGCCAATGATTAATAATATGGGAATTTTATATAGATATTAAAATTATGATAGGGGATGTGCTATAATAAACAATAATACAACTTACAAATGCAACATTTTTATCAATAAAAATAATGATTCTACAATGAATCCAGATTCCATATCAAAGACAGAGAAATACTATTGGTCAATGTAACGCATGCATGACAAGTCACAGTCTTCCCACTTTGATCAAAATATCAGTCATTAACTTTACTGTGTTTGTATAATCCACATCAGTTTGGATCAGTTATACGTTTATTTATGCTCTTAGTATTGAAAATATTTTTGTAGTTATCCTGCCAGATAATTTTAGTCATGAACCAAAAAGGTAAGAGAAAGATGATTAATTTAGATATCAAAGAAAACTGTTTATGCTTTCGTCCACTGGAGACTTTTTTAGGCTTTCATTGTGAAAAGTTTGATTATAGTTTTCATTAAAGAAAGATTACGTTTTCAAATTTACATATACAGTATATAAAAAATAAATTTAATTTTATTAGATGGTAAATTTATTATCAGCTCTGGGCTTATCGTACATTTCAACATATGTTTCGAACAAACATGGTATGACAACGGAATTATACAACCGATAGCATTTATTCTGGTACAGTCTTTTCTGTATGCATACATCAAATTTACATATATAGTGCATAAAAATAAATACATTAACTTTACTAGGTGGTAAATTTGATCTCGGCTGCGGGCTTGTCATATATTTCAACATACACTAGAACAAATGCATATTACAATGAAATTCTAAGACCAATTACATTTATTTCGGTACACTCTTGTATACTCACCCACACCCACACTAAAGTTACACACCCAGTACATAAAAATTAAATATACTGATTTTACTGGATGGTAAATTTGATCTCACTTGTAGGCTTGTCATATGTTTCAACATTTTCTAAAACAAACATGGTATGACAATGATATTCTAAAAGGGATTACGTTTGTTCTAGCATACACTATTATATTTAGAAACCACCAGTAACCACATAAACATTCACAATAAGGATAGTAATCAATATTTCGCACTGCTGTCAAGGCAATCTTCTCACCTTTTAATAGCAAGAATGGAAATCCATTCTTACTAATGGTACCTTGAATATATATGGACACTTAAAGATTGCAACTTGACTATAGAGTATGAAATATTGATACAATGAAGTTTAAATAAACTTCTTTAAATATGAGGTTGCCTTGACAGCAGTGAGAAATATTGATTACTATCCTTATTGTGAATATTTATGTGTTTACTGGTGTTTTCTAATGGTTACTAATTATCCCAATTTGCTTTAAGCATTATTTCACTTATTATTTAAATAATACATGAGCAATTTAAAAGTATTGCAGTTTGTAATGTTATAATTGACTATTTATTAGTCTGCATTACAGCGACATGTTTATTTCATGTTTAAAGAGGTTTATTTAAACTTCATTGTATCAATATTTCATATTGTGTAGTCAAGTTGCAATCTTTCTAAGTGTCCATATATATTCAATGGACCATTAGTAAGAATGGATTTCCATTCTTGCTATTAAAAGGTGAGAAGGTTGTCTTGACAGCAGTGAGAAATATTGATTACTATAACTTATTGTGAAAGTTTATGTAGTTACTGGTGGTTTCTAATGGTTATTAATTATCCCAATTTACTTTAAGCATTATTTCACTATTATATTTATATGCTCACATATCTAGAAAGTATGGGTGTGGAATGTTTTGAATTATAGTATCCAACTTGTGATTTAAGTTAAACAATTCTAACTTACAAGTATGTAAATGAAGTATCCTGTCGACTGCGCCATTGAAGTATCCATATGCACGTCTATATACATTAAGACACGATGTTATTAAGTAATCAGAATAGCAAACAGTCTGCAACAACTCTCTCTCTACTTTACGTAATCGCAATTCCCACACCGTTCTTTTCCAACGAATGGTCTATTTTGCAACGAATGCCTTGCTCTGCAACGAATGCTTCTACTCTGCAACTAATGCTCTGCTCTGCAACGAATGCTTCTACTCTGCAACTAATGCCCTACTCTGCAACTAATGCTCTTCTCTGCAATTAATGCTCTTCTCTGCAACTAATGCTCTTCTCTGCAACTAATGCTCTTCTCTGCAACTAATGCTCTTCTCTGCAACTAATGCTCTTCTCTGCAACTAATGCTCTTGTCTGCTGCGGTCTCTTTCAGCTACACCCGTGAACTACATTTCCACTGGGCGCTGGTCATTAACCACAAGCACTAACGCGAGATATCTCTGCTGGTGTTAAACCGACATCTACTCCAATACTGCTACTCAACTACTGTGTGACTGCTCCCTACTGGAGTTGTCCTCTAATTGCTGCCCTGCGTAGATGTTACACCGTCTTCTATTGCTTGCTGACAACTGTAGCAATTAATACACCGTCCAATAAGGTATCGTCTCTTATCCAGAAATATTTGCAATTAGCAAATATCTCTTGGAATAGTCGATCGCCATTATGTCAATGCCTTAATTAAACTCCACAGCTATCAGCGCGCGATCTAAAACAACCTCTCGAATACCTTCTAGTTTTTTCTGGAGTGCACAAACATGTCCGCCATTTTATACAAAACACTACATTAAACATAACTAGTAGTGTTTAAATTGTTTTAATTCAGTATTGTTAATTTATCAGTATCTATCCTTTATATTCTCTATAAACTTGATAGATGGGTGTTGTAATCTGTAGATATTAATTCAAAGTTTTTAATTGTTTTTTTTTTTTAAGTACATTAAATATAAATATTTATTAATATACTACTCAACTATAGTCTCCTCTCAACTAATAAAGTCGTCAAAAAAGATCAAATGATTAATATATTTATACAAAAGATTGTTATTGGGATTGTAGAAGAGTTGTACACTGATAGATTAAATTGTAATAAATAAAAATATTTAATTACAAACATTACTTTTTTATTGATAGTTTTATTTTTAAAAACAAAAACCAAGGCATATAAACATTGTTTTATCAGTAAAAAATATCTATATCAATTTTAATCTAAAAAGATAAAATATACTCCCATAATAAAAATAGATATTATCAAGTTTGAATCTTACGGTTGATTAGATTGGATTGGCTGGGGGGCTACAGATGTTTCAATTTTTTTTTCCAGGTAGTTTTTTCCCTTGATTTGTAATACTGTATTTATCCAAACACATTGTCCAGGTGACAATATTAAAAAAAAAAACAATGCCTGGACTCGTTAGTTGTTTAATTTTTACCCCCAAGATACAGAACCAGACTCTTGTTTAAATTATACGCAGATTTTTTTTTTTTTTTTCTAAACGCCTTAGCCTCTAAATAAATAAAACATCAGCTTATATACCTATATTTCCTTTGCTAATATATTAAAATTTAATAATAAGCTATTAAATAATTTTCTTCCTTTTTTTTCTTCCAGAAATTGAAATAGTTAATTTTATATGCACATGAAAACACGTTTTTCAAGAAATCTATTTCTTGAATAAAAATCACAGTATAGTAGTAATAATAATAAAAAATACTAATTAAATATTTAGTTCGGATTTCTTCACATGTGGTCAGTCAACAAATGGGTCTTCAACAAAATTAGATTAAAAGTTTTGTTTAATCAAACTCTCTGTGGATTAATAATTTGAAAGTAAATAAAAAGTAGAAGTAGTATTGAATACATTTCTAAACTGAAATTAGGAAAATATACATTACCAAAGCAATAGGTTTTTTACAAAAAAAAAGGCGGTAAAATTCCTTCTATTATTTCGAATAGTGTGGAAAAACATTTGCATTCAGCAAACAAAAAATAATTTTTTGACTATTGCTAAAATATTATTGCGCTTACTGTCCTTACTGTCCCTGTCCAACATATTTTTCAACAAAATGATTTGGAGGTTAAAGTTTTGGCAAAAAGATTGAAGAATGGGTCAAAGACATAACTTCGAAAATATGGTTACAAAAACAGGATGTAATTCATATGAAAGAATAAAAAGAATAGTTAACGACAGCCATGGCGGCAAGACATTATCTTTATAAGTTGATAATATAACCAATATAATAACAAAATGAGATAAGGTGATTATTTTTAATAATATTTCAATAAATAATTTTTCTAAGAGATAACCTTATTTTGGATATCTAATCTGAGTGCCTGGCCTTAATCTTCATTTGTTTTTTACATCATCAGCTTGGATAACATACTATGAATAAAAAAATCGAATGAACAACAGAAGTTCCTTGTCAAGAAATCCCCATTGCCTGAATAAATGATAATTTTGCAGGGGGCAATCACATATTTGCGAGCCTGATTGTATAGCTGATAATGCAAAAAAAATGTCACTGCAGTATTAGCCATATACATTTAATTGCTAATCATATGAATGATGTCAATAAGTATGCTAACATTGCTGACAAACCTAAAGATTTTAACAAATGCCATATTAAAAAATTATAAACATATAAGCTAATTTTTTTTTATTATAAATGTCATAGTATGGAGTCGCAAGTGTAATGGATTTACAGATATCATACATGCTTAACTATTATTATTATTTTGTAGTCAGCTACACTGCACCAGTTTTAAATAAATGACCTTCATCAGCAACATCAGTCTCGACAAACAACTCTAAAAGATTATAGAATAACTAACTGATCAGAAATCAGACATTTACATTTATAACTTCCTATGATCTTTGGCACATATGATACAAATATTCAGTTCATTGGCCATATGGTAATTAATCCTATGTGTTTAACTACAGAATTATAATCCTTGCTTCCCCTGTATGGTTGGTGTAGTGGTAGGATAGTAGACTCTGGAACCAAATCTCGCATCTCGTACTCAGTCATTTTCAATGTTCAAACTTCTTTTGAGCAACCAAGTAATAAGGTTGTTTGATTGTATATTTATTTATAATCCTTGCCTAAATTATTATTTAAGTTCCTATAGGCTTATCATAATTTAAGAATTGAAATCTATTTATTATGCAATATGTTTGTGTTAAATGAAAAAGAGGTTAGGATCTCAGCAAACATAATAAACCTGATGAAGACAGTACAGAAACTGGTAGGAATATTTTGTTCTCAATATTTTTCACTTTTTAATGACAGAATAATAGGAGTCTAGTTAATTATTTAATACCTATTTTAAAAACTATTTGAAACACTGTTTTGATACCATCATCACTATCAACATAATAAATTCACTTCAAAATCCATTTCTCCAACTTATGGCTTTTCTTCTCATTATTCCAATAAACCCTTAATTTTATGCATCCATCATTTTTCTTTGAGATGGATGGGTAATCTTTTACAATCTCTTGGAATTCAATTTAAAATTTCAATAATCCATCTCTGTTGTAGCAATACATCAACACCATTTCAGTCTCTCTCAGTCTCTTAATCTTTTCAATGCTATCAGTGATACCCGTTTGTTCGCTCACCAATTAACATGTATGTGTATGCATCAGATATGCATATATTTCTACTAATCATCATCATCATCATCATTATCACCATTATCAATACACTCTGCAGGATAAAGGTCTCTCAAAGTTTAATCCATCTTCTCCGATCTTTAGCTTCTCTTCTCCACATTACCCCGGCACACTTTCTTATTTCATCCATCCATCTCACATGTGGTCTCTTTCTGGGTCTTTTACAATCTCTTGGAATCCAGTTTAAAATTTCAATTGTCCATCTATTTCTACTAATATTGTTAACAAATTGTCAAATACAATACTGATACATATAAATAGTTATTCAATCAAATTTGTTTTAAGATTTTGGTAATAAATAATCATGAGATGTGGCTTTTGAACACTGGAAGTGACAGAGTTGAGCTGAAAAATCTTTAGTTCTTGAATCAGTTATTCTATCAGTGCACTACTTCATGCAATTGGTTACATTAATTTCCAATAAATTATACAAAAAATGCCAAATAATGATACATTGAGCTTCTATTGTCTGCTACAATTTTTAGTTTTGCTCTCCCATATTTTAAAAATGCTACATTGATGATAACTGACAACAGAATTTTTGACATAATTTTAACAATTCTCACTAATGAATATGATCATTCAAATTTTAAAATGTAAAAAATAATAAGACAAAAGTTAAAATACTAATACATTAAATAGGAGTTTTGTGATAAACTACAAATACATCAACATGCTGGTCCATTATTCTGTTAATTTGATATCTTGCAATACCATCTTTTAACTTCTGCAGCAAATATTTTTTCCTGAAATACTTCAACATTGTATCCAATGTAGTCTCTTCTCTGATATATCTATCCAATGAAACAATTAAGCACTTTTTTGGTATATTTAAGATAAACTTTGAGAGTCTGTCTCTCCTACAAAAACCAAACCTTGTTTAAGAAGTCTTAGGATTGTTTATTCGTTTCACATGCCCAATCCACTTAAAGATATGGTTTTACAATAGTGGACTCTATAGTGTCACAGTTAGCAAATTGATTGGCTTTATGATCTTGCCATTGTATTTTTAAAATTTTATGGAGCATCCTTAAATAAAATTTTTCTAATGCCTTTATATTATGTCAATAGGTTGTCCATGTTTCACATCCAAACAATAAATTAAATAAAACAACTTTTCAAAACCTTATATCTATAAAACCACACATTTTAGAATCTGTACTGTATAAACGATTTATGTGTAAATTTTAAGGGACAAATGGAAGTAAATTATCATCACCAGTACATTATAAAAACTATTAAAAACCTTACCAAGTCAAAAATCATCATTGCAATGAAAAATCCTCAATTCCAATACCATATTATGAAGTAAACATAGCAAATACTGTTTTTCTAAATATTCTCAGCAAGTAACAAATTATCTCATTATTAATAAAAGAAGTCTTTGGAGGATAAAATTAAGATCATATTGTTTTAGAAACTCATTTGTCCAGGAAATTGATTTCCGTAAGATGGTGAGAGAAAAGATTCATTACAAAAATAAAAAAAAAGGAACATATAAATTTCAACATTAACAATTATTTCACAAACTGACTGTTTAAGTACTATTCTAAATCAGTGTGTCCAACCTGTGGCCCGAGGGCCACAAACAACTCAGGATGCCTATGAATGCAGCCCAACACAAAATCATAAACTTATTTAAAACATTATGAGACTTTTTTGGGATTACACGTCACAATGTAATTAAAATAAACATATGTATGCACTCAAATATGATGTCAAATACCCAAGTAGTTTTACATTTTTCTTTTATAAAATATCAAATGTTTTATTATTGAGATATGTACATTTTCTATACTAGCAGTCAAACTTGGAACCTGCTAGACAATTTTAAGACTTTCCGAATAAATTGCTGCATAATTTATCTGTGGTGGTGGATATTATAAAATTATACATTGATCTTTCTTTTATTCATCAGTTGTCGGTAATGTTTCTATATATAGTGTGTGGCCCAAGATAGCCCTTCTTTTTTTCAATGTAATCCAGAGACACCAAAAGGTTAGGCATCTCTATTGTAAATCATCTCTTCTCTATTTTGGTACAGAGAAAGAATGGCAGAATCTAGAATTTAAATGTCCATTGGACATAGCACATCACTTGTCACTTTTGGAGCTCAAGCCTATTGACTCCCCTGAGTAATAAAGACATTCAATTATTATTTATTCTAAATTGTGTCACAATTACTTTAATTTTGGACATTTTAAATTACTACCTCACAAGAAGAATCACACATAAAAGTTAAAAATGCTATATGTGTTAATTCTGGAAATAGACTTAGAACTCACATGTCCACCAAAATTAATAATGTATGCAAAATCAAAGCTCTACTTTTATTTAGTACGTTTTAATGCATAACTACTGTGAAAAGCCAATAGTCGACTGTAATTACAGTTAGTTTTTATTAATTCTTTATGTATTTCTAATATTTTTTACAGTAAGCAATATTAGATTTTTGTTTTAAGAAATTCGATTATAAAATTGAAATGCTAAAATAAATCGAAACTGCAGCAAGTGATGATAAACTATTAAAGTTAATGATCAAATATTATTGTTGATCCTAATACTTTATTGCCTAATTATTTTGGTGCTTCTAAACAGAGAATTTAACACCAATATATCCACAATCCGCATTAAATATTTACTAATTACAGTTTTATACTCACTGAACCTTGAATTAAAAAAAACTTATTTTCAGTTTCATTTTCCTCAAACATTTTATTTATTAAAACTCATCATCATAGCTGATGATCATAGTTTTGGCTCAGGATCGTAATGATTTGAACTATAATATAATTAGAAAATTGATAGAAGATTATAGAAAATGGGGTCTAGAAGAGAAAAAATTCATATTGGAAGATAACAACAGAATATAATACTGGAAGTTGAACAACAGATTAGAAAGTGTGAGGAATATGAATATCTAAGAATGACACAAAAGGAAACAATCAATAAAGTTATAATGATGATAAATGGGATATTGAGATATCAGAATAAAATGACAAATATGAGCCATGATAGACAAAAGTATTATTGCATATGGAAGTGAGGTTTGATAGTTGAAAGAAATAATGAAAAAAAGAAGTAATGGCTGAAATGGATTACAGGCAAAGAATTGCAAGATGATCAAGGACAGGATGCATAAGCAATGAAAGAATTTGAGAAATAAGGACTGCTGAGCACATTTGAGTGACTAAAATCATAATAAGACAACTGGAATAGTAGACATGTACAGAGAATATCCAGGATATATTACAAAATCAAATGTTAAACTGGATAAAAGTAAAAAACAGAATATCCACATAAAAAAAAAGGGAAAAAAGGAATAGAGAAATTAGAGAGAAATGTATGAAAAGACTTGTGATGGACAGAAATCCATGGTGAATGGAAATCAGAAGACGGCAATATCACACCTAATTTACATAGCCTAAGCAGCAAACGTCCAATATTGGTGAATAAATAGATACCTAATTATTCTTAGTTAGAAGACAAAACAAAGATAGGAAAAAAACACTGAAATTCTCCCAATGTAGTAGTTTAAAAAGTCTATTAAGTTTTTAAGCCAGTAAACATCACATGATAACCATTTATTATGCTTGCTCATAACTGTTATTAAAACAGGCAAAACTCTCTATACGTATTGCCATTCAGTGCAAGCCAGAGTAATCAATGGATGCCAGAAGGCTTGTGCATAAAATCCCCACTTAGTGCCGATTCATCCAATATCCCCAGACTAGTTTCTTGCTTGTGGCTTTCATCAGTGAGGAGCCTTGGATCTGAGAGCACTGCACCTAGATCTTAGGATCTATTGCAACCCTCCAACAATCAACCTTTTATCTCTCCTTAACTACAAAACTATGAGTCTCAAATTGAAAACAACACAATATTTTCAATCCAAGCTCATTAGCTTATTTAGTCATATAAGTCTGAATGCAGTTAAGTACCTATACATTTTGGTGTCTTTGGTTCATTAATAACCATAGCCACCACTATCCTATTAGGCAGGATTGGTTTAAGCCAATAAACATTACATGATCATCATTTCTTATGCTTGCTCATAACTGTTATTAAAAGAGAACCAAGGACACCAAAATGTATAGGTACTGAACTGAGTTCAGATCTATATGACTAAATAAGCTAATGAGCTTGGATTGAAAATATTATGGTGTTTTCAATTTGAGACTCATAGTTTTGTAGTTAAGTAGTGATAAAAGGTGGCTGTAGGAGGGTTGCAATAGATCCTAAGATCTAGGTGCAGTGCTCTCAGATCCAAGGTTCCTCTGATGAAGGCCACAAGCCAGAAACTAATTTGGGGATATTGATGAGTAGGTACTAGATGAGGATTTAATGCACAAGCCCCCTGGCTTCCATTGATTACTCTGGTTTGCACTGAGTGGCAATACATATAGAGAGTTTTGCCTATTTGATAAGTTTATCTATGAACTGTTGGCCATGTACTATTTTTAAAAAAAACTTATTTTAACTTTTTACTTCCATATAAGTTTATGGTTATGCACAAATTGCCTTTTTTAAAATCTACTAATTCATTTCATTTTAAGACAACCATGAACTTACATAAGAATAAAAAGTTAAACATGCTTTTTTAAAAAATAATCCATGGAAAAGTAATGGCCTAGCCAACAGCACCACGAATAAACTTAACAAGCTTGCCAACTGCTAGGAATAAATAGATATCTATTTGACGATCAATAATGAATGGTCAACTTAACTGCATTGACTATGAGTCACTGCATGAAAGAAAAACATGTCTAAAAAATATCCAAGTTTATTCAGCCCTAATTCGAACTTGAGTTGTGGCATGACAGGCGAATATGCTAGTGTTTTACCACAGAATCCTCAAACTTGAATGACTGCTATCATTTTCAAGTTATGGATTTAAAATTTCAGCAGTTTCCTTGTAACTTTTTAAAAGAGGGAAAGGGATATTCCAATTATATAAGCGCTGGCATACTATTTTTCTAGATTTACGGTATTAAGAGATGTTTTCATTAATTCACCAAGTTAGGGCTGTTTGCTTAATTACAGACAATTGGCTCTGCTCGAGTTAGTTTTCTGGGCAAAAATTACTCTCCTTTTGAAATTTTTTAACAAGAGTCATACATATGGTAGATTTTCTTATCGGGTTATTATTTAAAGTATACTTTTTCTGACTTTTGCTGATCACATGCAAAACTGGTTATTGATAGCACATCTTTTTGAAAATATAGGATTTTTTTTTTAATAAATTAGGTTAATTGAAATGAAAGCAAATTTGCTCAACTTTGTAGTTTAATATCCTCCCCCTCAAAATATTTTGGAAAAACTATTTTTAAAACCTTGCTTAAGATTAGAAACCCCTCCCAAGATAGCGGAAGGAATAAACCACTAAAGTAACTTTGTGGTACTGCGCTGATAATTTTTAACTGATTTTTTCCCAATATTGTTACCCTTACCTAGTATCACTGAGCAGTAATCTCCAAGGATAGTCACGATATAATAGCAGATTTAAATACAGTTCAAGTATTATGGCTGAAATCAAACCTTCCAACTTTATAACTTACTGTGCTTGTTAGGCATTTTCATCCTTTTAAAATCTAAACTCATGACTTAGACATTTTAAATCTTCTACAACTGTAGTCTATCCAAAAAATCCAATGTTTTTACTTTAAATGAACATTCTGCCTGATTTAGTGTGGTGATATAGAAGGTGAGTCTAAAACTTAAGATTCATGGAACACAGCTCAACTCTGTCATTTCTAGTGCTTAAACTTCATTAGCAGTTTTTTATCATAAAAGAAAATGTGATAAGCTTAGCACCCACAAGAATATACCATCTTTCTGCCCTGGAAGGAGTGGATATTTTAGTTTTTTCCCCAATCACAACATCAATCAAGAATCATCTAACCAGGCCAGATTATTCTGAGACATCTGTCTAGGTAATTGCTGGATATTCATTTATCAACAAATGTCTAGCTAATTTGGCCATAGATATCTGGCCAAAGCCAACCCCCCTTGACGTCTAGTTTTGGTCAATATATAGGTATCCAAACCATCAAACATCATATGATCACCGTTCTTTATGCTTACCCAAGCTGTTTTTCACAGAGGCTAATGGCTTAGCTTGAAAACATTATTGTGTTTTCATTTTGGAATCAAAGCTTGTTAATTGGCAGCTGCTGGAAGGTCGCGATCTTTGGTCAATATATAGGTAACCAAACCATCAAACATCATATGATCACCGTTCTTTATGCTTACCCAAGCTGTTTTTCACAGAGGCTAATGGCTTAGCTTGAAAACATTATTGCATTTTCATTTTGGAATCAAAGCTTGTTAATTGGCAGCTGCTGGAAGGTCGCATTAAATCTTAAGATCTAGGTGCAATGTTCTCACTGATGAAAGCTGCAAGCTAGAAACCAATCTGAGAGGATATTGGATGAGTAGGCACTAGATAAAGATTTTATGCACAAATCTTCATGCATCCATTGATTACTCTGGCTTGCACTGAGTGGTGCTATTGTATGGAGAGTTTTGCCTCTGTGAATAAGATATCCAGCTATTCATATATATTGCTTATAATAACTTTTTTCATATACACTTTAATGCAAAAAAATTTTTTTATTTTCCTGACAGTTTCAACTGTCCACCAGTCTTCATCAGCTTTCTCAAACTTCTTCTGAGAAAACTCTGATGAAGACTGCTGGACAGTCGTTAAGAAAATAAAGGAAGTTTTATTTTAAAAATTTTTTGCATTAAAGTGTATATGGAAGAAGTTAATATAAGCAATATATATGAACATATGCAGAAATGCAAAGAAAGTAAAGGAGAAGAATAACAGTATATCCAGCGAGCGACACCAGTTAAATGAGTATTAATATAATGATTGTAAAAGCAACAATACGTTCATAAACTGATGGAGTCATCATCTACATATATGGCTGCTGAGTCCATAAATTTTTACCTTTTTGCGAGTGAGACTTTTCCAAGTAATTTGTTTATCATCAATTGATATGACATCATATATTTTTTATAGCAATTTATTATTCTTTTAAAATAAATATACATAAAAACTAATTTTGTTAATCATGAAAATAAAATAAAAATACATTGAGATTTCTTGATTTGTTTGAGATTTCTAAAACGGTTATGTACTTTGTTATTTATTTAGAAGACAACTTTATATGATCAAAACAATAATCAAATGGCTTTACTGCTCAGGAAGTCATAAGAAGTACCAGAAAGGAATCAATCCAAAGACCTTAGATCCAGAATCTGACACTCTACAAATGCACTAAATCATCACAAAGTTTACTTGAATGTTCCTTGAACCCATCTTATGCAAGATTAAAAATATCACAACAATTTTAAAATCTTATATATATTTTTAACACAAACAAATAAAACATATTAATCAATAAGTATTTTCTTAAAAATACTCTTATATCAAAAAAATATTAGATTATTCAATATGATTTCAAGATGTTCAACACCTCTTCCAATATTCTTGCATCACCACTTATATCAAATCTTAAAAAATCAATACTCCTCCTATGCAGCCAATTTTCATAATAGTTTATTTAATTCCCTTACAATAGTTACTCTTTAATATTGATTTAGAAAACGTGCTAAATAATTATTTAGACTGCGGAGGAGCAAATGATGATAGAATAATGAAACGTACAAGATTTGCAGTTAATACAGCTCTTGTATAGCAGAGGATGACAAGTGTCTTCAGAATATGTTTAATAAATTGGAGGAAGGATGTATGGAATATGGAATGAAGATTAATGTTGAGAAGACTTAAGTGTTTGTGGAATATGGAATGAAGATTAGTATTGAGAAAAAGACTAAATGTTTATGGATAGGGAGAAATAAAAATACTGCAAATTGAAATACATGATAACCTAATTCAGCAGATAACGGGATTTAGATATTTGGGTAGTTGGTTGAATGAGGATGGAAAAAGTGAAGAGAAGTTTAAAAAAAGAATAGCATTGGAAAAGGAGGCATTTATTAAGAGAAAGAAATGGATCTTTGAAGAGAAAATTAAGAAAAAGATTAATTAAACGCTATGTGTGGAGTAATGAAATGTGGACAACAAGTAATAAAATTGGGAATAGACTGAAAGCAGTTGAGATGTGGACATGGAAAAGAATGGAAAATATCAGTTGGCTGAACAAAACAACAAATGAAGAAGCTTTGAAAAAAGTAAATGAAAAAAGAAGATTGAGGAAATCAAAAATAGAAGAAAGAAACTGGAATGGATATATATTAAGAAGAAATTATAGTTTAATGAAAGATGTTTTGGAATGAATACTGAGTGGAAGTAAGAAGAAAGGATGGAAAAAGATTGACATTGCTGGATGTCCTAAGATATGGGAAGAGTTACGTGGAATTGAAGAGTTGGGTAATGAAGAGAATTGAATAAAAAAATGGATGAATTGTGTCCACGAGACAGAATACTGTTTTTATTCGCTTAGGTCTTCCTCAGATCTCTAAAAAAAAAAATTTTTAAAGAACTTCGAGAAAGAATGTTATAAGAGAATAAAATAAAGCAATGCAAAAATTATATTGGAGAAATTGTAGTCTTAGTCTTCAAAATATTTCTCTATATATTTTAAAAATTAATATTAAAAACAATTACTAGAGAAAAAAAAACAGTGGATTTTTATAATTAAAAAAGAAATACAGGTAATTTTCATTTAATCGCAGAATAATGTAGCGTTAGTCAGTAGAAAATCAGTTAATATTGCACGATAAAAAAAGTCCCCAATCTATTCAAGATTATTTATCGCAAAAATAAAACAATGTCAAGTTTCATTTTTTTCAAATTTGACATGCGTTTAGAATTATATGAATAAATTTTGCATTTAATCTTACTTTAAATGATAATTATAATTAAATGGAAGGTCAAGTGATTGATACTCATCAAAGAAATTATCCAGATACCCTTAGTTCTTATTTTGACTACTTTACCATTACATTAAGTCATGTAGAATATAAATTACTGTATTTTTTTAGCAGTCTTTCCAAAAAAAAAAAAATGTAAACATTTTGAGACACATTTTTGCATCTATTATTTTTTATTTCAAAAATATTCTTACAGTTTCAACTGACTTGCAATCTTTATCAGAGGAATTAAAAAATAAAAGGAATTGCTACATTTTTAATCTCACATATACGATAACTAGATTTATGCATGTAAGATTTTTTTTCTTTTAAATTATTATTATTATTATTTTTTTAATGTTTCTGAAGAAGATTGTGAGTCAGTCGAAAGTTGAAGAATATTTTAAAAATAAATGATAATAGTAAAAAAAGGTCTTCAGGTGTTTAGACAGTTTCGGAATATATAACCCAATAACAAAGATGTGAAGGTGAGAAAAAAATATATGTATCTGTTCTTAGAATTATCTGTACTTTTGGTAATCATTTTGAAAATATTCATAACTACTACAGACAGACTATCAGTAATCCAAATACCATTTAAAAATTTCTCTTATCTGGACAAAATATTTTGATTTATTGTTTTAATTACTATTATATGAAAATTTTCTAACATAATTATAAGCATATCATCATCATCATTTTCAACCATTATCGATCCACTGCAGATTGAAAGTCTCTATTACAAGTTCAATCCGTCTTTTCCAATCTCCAGTCTCTCTTATCCACCTCACTCCAGCATATCTCTTTATTTCATCCATCTCACATGTGGTCTCTTTCTAGGTCTTTTACAATCTTTTGAAATGCTGTCTAAGATTTCAACTCCCCATCTATTATCATCTCTTCTACCAATAGGTCCAGTCCAACTCCACTTCAGTCTTGTAATTCTTTCAATGATATCAATAACACTTGTTTGTTCCCTCAACCATGTATTTCATTTTTGATCCCTTTTTGTTACTCCTAACATACATCTTTCCATTCTTCATTGAAGGGTCTGAGTCTCTGTAAATTTCTTTTGTTTAGTGTCCAAGTCTCAGACCTGTAAGCGAGAACTGATAAAACACATTTATTAATAACTTTCTTTTTCAAACACAATTATCATATTCCTTTTAATATTAAGTTATTTCTACCAAAAGCACTCCAGGCAAGATTAATTCTATGACTAATTTCATCCATTAGGTTTCCGTCAATAGTAATAATCTGACCAAGGTATTTGTAATTGTTAACTTCTTCTAACTCATTATTATCAATCTTTATTTTCTTCTTTAAAGAAAATCCACTGAACATTACTTTAGTCCTTTTAATACATTTTATAATGTTATATTATTACTAATAAAATAAATGTATACAGTAATCCAAGAGTATTCAAATTATGAATAGTAAAACTAATGTTTATTCTAATTTTCAACATTTGGATTTATAGAGAACAGAAAAAGATTTATTATTGAAATTCAAAAAAGGCATGGATCAACCCCCCACCCCTTAGAACCTGGAATTTCAGATTAATGGCAGTTTATCTATTAATTTTATTTATACAATACATTGGTACTTGTGAGTTTTCGGGTAAACCAAGATGGCATCCCATATTTTTGATAAATGTACAGTTTCGAGGACCTACAACATTGTTAAATTAAGACAAAATTAATAATCGATTGTTAAATTTAAAAAATGGAAAAAATTCCGATAAATTTCATTAAAAAGCTTTATTTCAAAATTTTTTTTACTTGTACTATAATGTGGAAAGTGATATAACACACTTAACATTATCGAACTTTGATACAATTCAGCATGTTTCTTTTCGTCAACAGCTTTTTTAGTAAAATTGTCAAAACAATAAAAATTTGAAACCTTCCTGTCACAGCACATAATACAGTGGACTATTTCCAAAGGTACGGAATCCTGCCCTCCTGAAAAGTCTGTGCTAATAGTCATGATATGATTGCACACCACCGACATTAATAAAGTGTAAATATTGTATTTTATTTTATTTTTCCCATTTTTCTACTAATAAGTTAATCCAAAAAAGAAAATAAACTGTGAATATTGTAATTAATTTTTCCACAATTTCTTTTTTTAAAATAAGAGTAATAGACAAATAAAATGTAATTATAAATACAACATTTCCTAGCAGGCATTTTTTTAAAAACATTTTTTACGGAACCCTGAAACTATAGGTTTATCAAAAATACGACCTGCCATCTTGGTTTACTTGAAAACTCACAAGTATCAGTATTTACTACTCTTGGAAAAAAAATTTGTTTCCTATATAATTCTTTCATATTCATTCAGAAATAATAAAAGTCATAGCTAATTTTAGAAAACAAATAAAATAATAAAAAAATTTCAATTACTTTTTATTCTTAAAATTTTTTTTTTAATTATTATGAGACAAATTTTAAATACAACAAATTAGAAATCATAAAACTTACGTAATTTTCACTGGACATTTCAATATTATTTTTCGATGCACCATTTGGTTTAGTTACAAATGTCGATAAACCTGATACCGCAAGATCGACATCTTCATTATTATTGCTTTTTCTGAAGGACATGGCTTCAGTTTGCATTATTCTGTAAATATATACACAATATATACATTACTGCAGATAAATGTACATTATATGTTTATAATCAATGTGTAAAAGTTATTTAACAAAATTATTGCCCATTGGGGGGGGGGGTCCATAAATTAATTAATTCAGTCACTAGATTTAAAAAAAAATGATTGAATAAATTAATTTGTCCATGCTTTACTTAATATTAAATAACCAAACCAAATTGTGGTTGAAGGAAAAAAATATTTTTTGCTTTTCAGCATGTTACTTTTCAAATTAAATAAGAACATTTATTAAAAAATGTATATTTCTGTAATTTTTGATTGGTCGCACTAAGATGCTCCGTTTAAATGGAGAAGTGTGTAAGTGATCAATCTAAGATTTAAAAATATTTTATTGTCTATGGTTTTTATTTTCACAGATATTTTTTCCTCTTCATAGAAATTATTATTTGTTGATGATAGCAAAATTTAAATTATTTTTATCAAATAGGGATAGCAGGTCGCACACAAGACTAAAGAAAGTTTTTTTTTTATTTTGGAAAATTAATATATAATCTCATTTAAAAATGTATTAGGAGAATGATTGCAACTATAATAATTTTACTTTCATTTTTTGAGTGTGTGAATACCGAAAATAATTATTTTGTTTTTTCATTCTGTAAATAATTTTAAAGTTTATATATTTTGACAAAAGTAGTTTTTTTTATTCTTTTGATAATCTTGTAATAAAGTATTGACAATTAGTCAGCCCCCCCCCCCCCACAAGTAGACTCCAAAGCGGATGTGTATTAGGGTGGGGTAACATGATAAAAAAAACTTAAGATATTTTTAAAAAACTGTCTTATTTGCAAATGTACTCCTTTACAATTATTATAAATCAAGAATGATTCTCTTCATTAAAATTTTTATTTATTTTGAATGAGAATTTTAAAAAAAGACAAGAAAATATAATTTTTGCATTATGTGCATCTTATTTTGTTTACTCAAAATAAAACTGCATAAATTAATACTTACAATGTATAAACAATTATTTATTTATGACTACATATAAATTATAAATATGGTTTGTGGAATTTTATTCAATAAAACAATGTGAAAAATATTTTATTTCATCGAATGTTGAATTGCAAATATATTAATAACGTTGTAATTTATTCTTTTTTGCGAATTCTGATTTACTAGATAAAATTGCTAATGAAGACAGTCAGTCATTCTTGATCAATACCGATTTCACGTTAACATGACCAGACAGAACATTGTGAAATTTTAGGCATATACATTGTACGTAGCTGAAAAATCTACAACCACATCCAGTGCTTCTAAGACTGAACTACTTCAATGCGATAGGGTCTTCCAATTACAGAATTTTGGCAGAAAAAAAAGTAAATGTAATTACATTTAGGAAGTAATGAAGTATTTTATTTTTTTGATTTCTGTAGAAAGTGTAGATCGTGCAAGCATGGGGGCCTTGATAAACGCGTGACCTAGTGCGGTCGCACTATTCATACCACCCTTGAGCCAACTCTGATTGCAGTTAATTGAAGGATGAAATCATTTGTTTTCAATAATCACCACGATGCTTTACTTAACAATTTGTTTTTAAAATTGAGCAATATATGAAGTATAGGCAGCTTTAAAAATTGGTTATCGAGTGTTCAAATTGGTTAAAAGAGAGTTTGAAATTATGTTATTTTTAACAAAGAGTGTATTAATCCAGAGTTGGTCCAGGTATTAAACCAGTAGCGTGAGTGTCATAGCCTTTTTGGGATAGAGGACAATACCTCTAAGCAAAAACGAATGTCAAAAAAATTTCTGCATTATCTGCAGTCTATGCTGAAATTATCAAGAAGGGCCTCATGTCAAATTCAGGTAACCATCTACAAAAAGAAACTAAATAATGCAGGCTATATTTCAAGTACGGAGAAAACTTCCTGATAGGGACAAAATATCCACATGTAGTTGTGCACGTTTACATTTACAACTTTTGCTAACCTACAATCCACCACATTACTAGTATTTCTGAATCTTAAACAATGGTCTGAATGGAAAGAAATTTGCAAAAACATGCTTAAACACATTAAGAGAGCATTTTTGAGGCCCCATTTTCTGTTTTAAGGATTCCATTTAAAAAAATTTATATCAGTTTTCAAAATTTACAATTCCAACTGCAAGAATAAATAGAAAAGAAAAATAACTGTTGACATGATATAAGAAATAACCTACTATATGTGCCCCGAAAAGACTGAATCCTATAACACAATCTGCTACACTTCCAATTAGTGATGGGTGCGGGCATTTTACGGCTAAGCAACACAATGTCAACTCTTGAAATACCGCTTACTATTAATTACTAGGTTGAGAGTTCATCAAATTTATATTAATAATTTACATAATAATTAATACATTTTACTAGTGCAGTGTTTAGATTGTAATTATGTAGAAGGTAATTATCTGTTCTCAGTAGCGCTATTAAACAGTCACGTAAAACTGCAAAGATGCTCTCACCCTAGATATAAGATAGAGACTTTGAAAAAACAAAATGTCTTATTTTCAAACTCAAATGCACTTATATGAGCTTAAGGTTCTAGAAGTGAAAGACTGAATATACAAATCATTCACTTTATATCCATTCCTTTTTTTAATAATCTTATTAGCACTTCTGAAATATTATAGTTTACTTTAATAAACAATGTTAAATTATGTAATAATCAATAAATTTTACTAGTGCAGTGTTTAGATTGTAATTATGTGGCGGGTAATCATCCCTTTTCATTAACACCATCAAACAGTGATGTTAAAACTGCAAGGATGTGCTCGTTCCAGAAGGGATGATTATCTTCTATATAATTACAACATAAACATTGCACTAGTAAAATTTATTGATTACATAATCAAACATGGCCAAGTGTTGTTAGCTGAGAGGTCAGCGCAGCCTTCTTGCAAGCAAGCAGTTGGTTGCTGAAGGTTCGCCTCCCGTCGTCCGATGCTATGACATATGGGGAAAAAAAACATCATCTAATATTAGATTACTAAAAAAAGAAATGGATTTAAAGTGAATGATTTATATATATTCATGCTTTGGTTCATATAAATGCATTCGAGTCTGAAAATAAGATGCACATTCTTATTTTCTCAACGTCTCTATCTTGGATCTGGAGTGAGAGTGTCCTTGCAGTTTTAACAACACTGTTTAAGCAGTGCTAGTGGTAAGGGATGATTGCCTCCTATATAACTAATAATAAATGTTAGGCTTTCACTAATATTTACAATAATATGATCCATTAAAGAGCTTTCTGTGAATAAATGCTTTATTCAGAGACCAATGATCTTATTCCTTAGTAACTGTGTCTTTCACCAAAAAACTTTTTAAGTATACGTAACATAAAATGAACCTTTTATTTATACTTTATTCAATGCAACATATAGTTTTTCCAATTAGTTTATTTTCTGACAAATTTTGACTGCCCAGCAATCTTCATCAGAACTGCAAAATATTTAAGTACATATTTTTCTTTCATTTACACTTTATTTAATGGAGAATATCATTTCTACAATTAGTTTAGGTTATTTTCTTAGTGACGACTGCCCAGGAGTTGAAACTGTAATAAAGGAAAAAGTAACTAATTGTGGAAACAATGTATTGCATCACTGGAAGTGACAGAAATGTGGCAGACTTCACGAGATATTACTGAATTGAGTTATCTACCAATAGGACTAAAAAATTGTTTCAGAATATCAAATAAGGAAGATTTTAAATGAAAGACTTTGAGGGACTTGGAAGCTATCCTTCTCTAAAGGTTTTTAATTGGGTGAATAGTACACAAAGGGCAAAACTCTCCATACAGTAGCACCACTCAGTGCAAGCCAGCATAAACTATGGAGAGTTTTGCCTCCGCGTAAACAGCTAGGGTAAGCATAAATAATGCTAATCATGTGAGGTTCTGTGAATAATATTGCTGGTTTTGCTCAGGTCATACCATACATATTTGACAACAACAATAAGACGTAGCAACTACCTCCATACAGTAGTGCTATCCAGTGGAAGCCATAATAATCAATGGATTCTAGAAGAGTTGTCATCAAAATCCCTATCTAGTGCTTACTCATCCAAAACTTCCCAAACTAATTTCTACTTTGAGGTTTTTATCAATGGAGAGCTTTGAATCTGAGAGCACTGCAGCTAGATGTTTGGATCTAATGCAACTATCTAGCAGTCTCCTCTTTACCTTTTTAGTTAACTATAACACTATGAGCCTAAAATGAAAACACAATAAACATGGACTTGAACCCAGTTCAGTACCTATATATTTTGATGTTTTTGGTTTTTTAATAACCATAGACACCAACATCTTTTGGCCAGGATTGGTGATAAACCACTAAAACATCATGCTGTTTTGGTAGTTGACCACCATAATGTTTTAGTGGTTTAATACTAACCCTAACCAAAAAATGTTACTGATATTATTAAAAAAACCAAGTATATCAGAGATCTGTAGTAGTATACAAATGAATTAACTTTGATTAAAAAGATTATTGTTTTCATTTTCAATTCATAGCTTTATAGTTAAGTAAAAACATAAAAGATGGCTGCTACAGAGAGTTATATTAAGTCCAAAGATGTAGGTGCAGTGCTCTCAAAACCATAAGCTCAAAACTAGTCCATGGATATTATAGGAATTTGATGCCTGAACCTTCTAACATCCATTGATTATTATAACTTGCACTTGGCGGCTCTACTATGGAGAGAGTTGCTACAGTTTAACAGATTGTGTAAGTATAAGAAATGGTGGCCATGCAATATTTTGGTGGTTCAAAGATTTACATTTTAAATATAAAATTTAATAACCAACTAAAGCTTATTAATATACAGCAGAATTTTTCTTACACATAATTCTCAGAGTTCTCATATATATGATGAAGTAAAAGCCGCAAACAGCACCTAAACAATTTCTCAGAAATATCAGAATGACTCGTACTTACCAAGATAAGAGCTTGAGTTTTTTTTCCATTATTTTCTCTTTCACTCAAGACTAGCTAGATATTCACTTACCAATGAATGTTGAATAAAAAGAAGCTATGGAGAGTCCAAATAAGTAAAGACCATGTCATTTTGTAACATTTGTTTTCATACTTCTAAGATATCATATTATAAATTAGTCATCTCATTACCTTTGCTTACATCTTGCTATTTATTTTCTCAATACTTTTATGCTATTTAGTGTACGTTTTAGTAATCAACCGATGCCAAATAGTAGAGCTTAAATAGTTGTCTTACCCAAATACTCCCAAGTAAATTTCTAACTTGTGACTTTCATCAGAGATGACCTTTTGGTTATCATTGATTAGCCTCCGCACACCACCTGATGTTGTTGTTGCTAGCCAAAAACCAATAGGCATAACGTTACCGGGCTGATTTACAATTTACTTTTTTTACTCTACTACATGTCAGTACATAGTGCTGGAATTTGCAGGGAGGGGGATCCGATGTCTTTGCCGATTTGAAGGATTGTGTGTCACATGCGAGACAATTTTTAAAACATTATCCATCTGAGCTCGTAGTGCTGGAATTGACAGGGAGGTGGATCCGATGGTTTTGACGTCCATCACAACATACACAACATTTTTAAAAACATAATTATTTAATAAAATCTAATATTTCCTTTTTTCAATTAACATTCGATCAAAAAAAAAAATTTTTCAACATTATTTTAATACAATTTATGAAACACAATTCGATTTGAAAATTCCCCTCTATTTCAGTCAGTTTGGGTTAGTAGCTTGATTGTACAACGAGAGAAAAAATGGATACTAGAGGAAGGATGTATTAGATAAAAAAAGTTCAAGTGTACTGTTTAAAAAAATTCAGAAAAATATTCGCTATCGAAAGCCATAAACTAGACACTAGTCTGGAGATATTTTAATAGGATAGTCCTGGTCAGGGATTTATTAAGCACTATCATCTGACATCTATTTACCAAAGCTTACATTAAAATGGTGAGAAGAGAAGATTGTGTTAGCATTTGTTTTTACGGTTTATGTATCAATACTCATGTGATCATTCCAAATATAATCTGGAATCTTTATTCTATAGTTAATGATTACTCATTTACCAAGCAATACTGGATAGTTATCTGAATTAGCTACGGAATCATTACCTGAGAGAAAAATCTTGGGCCTATTTATGATCCAAAAGCCAACTAGTAAAGACTTAAAACTTGTGACCCTGGGTCTAAAAAACAGACTGCACTAGTCATTATAACACAATGGCTAGCTGATCTAATCACAGTCTGAATGAAAAACCCATTGAGTTTTTTTTTGAAATTTACTAACTATATAAAACATTCCAGCTCTAATTCCAGATCTGAATTCCAAATCATGAGGTAAGGACTCCCATTCTAAAATGTATATTGTTTGCACAACGTTTTTTGCTAAGCGATTTTACTATTAATTAGAATTAAATCAGAAATGTTCAGAAAATAATAAACCTATCAAGAACGGATGCATTTAAATGCCCTATATTGATCAAACTAAGATATTTATATAACAGCCAAAACCTGAATTAAGAATTATAATAATATAAGCTTATAGTATACTGGTTTCAAAGAAACCTCATACACCGGTTGTGCCAAAAGCAACTTCTCTCTGACCACAGATCAGAATAGCTACATCACTAATACAATGCGAATAAGCCAAATACCTTCTGATTGTAGTTAGCGATGTTGAAGCTTGGCCTGGCTTGTGAAGGGGATTCTGTTAAAACTGAGCCTACAAGCCATGTGTTATCATAATTTACAATTTCAGAATTTGGTTGCTATAACATCTTTTATCTCAGTTAAATATTTAACTAAGAGCCTCATTACATACAATCATTCATAATATTAAGATACAGTCCTGTATGTATTAAAAAACTGGATAAATATCATATATATATATAGTATATCCTCAATTTCAGTAGTTAATAATTTTTAACAATATACCCCTCATGTGCATATAATCATTATGTTCTGCAAGGTATGACAGAACTTGATGTTTGGAAAGTACACACGTGAACAAAAATTATATTTATATCTTCCAATTTATATAAAATAAAAATTCCTAAGAACTCAATGATCCAATTTAATCGTCAGATGTAAAAGAAGAAAATATACAGCATAAGATTAAACGCATTATGTAAATCAGCTTCAGTGATCAAAATCAAGCAATCAGCTATTAAAACTTAAAATGTAAAAAACCTTCAAGAGTCATTTAAGTTAAGATATCGTGGCTTAAAACAGAATTATGCTTCAGCTTAAAATAATAAGTTGTAAAATCCTATGTGAAACAGTGAGTAATCCATTTCACCTTCCTAGTACATGTTCTTTCTCTCTTGCCAAATAGCAAATATATATTTCTTTTCCACTATCCCTCACACATTTTTATTCCCATAATGAAGTGTTATTCAAAACCTTTTATTTCAAAAAATTTCATATCTGAAAATTGCCTATGTGAAAAAGGTCTGGATATATGTTAATGAACAAAGGATTGCTTCGATATATGTGTCAAAATAACATATTGTACAACTTATTTATTTTGCGTGTTAACTTTTCGACGCAATTAGCTTAAAAGTGACATCACTATAATATATATAGTTGCTAGCCTAGTCTTAGATCTATATGTCTACTGACTGGAGGTAAAATGCAGTCTCCTTACATAGAAGTTTAGCGTTAACCACTGGGATTATTTTCATATAGAAGTTTTTGTATATTAACAATATGCCCAGGATCCTGTCCATCAAATTAAATATTAGTCTCCAAAATCATTCCATCTAATACTTCCTTCTATCACTCCTTTCCAATCTACAATCTCCAAATCATTCACCTAATAATGATGCATTTTCTCATGCTCTTTCTATTTTATATTAAAAGATTGTGCTGTTATTACTTCTAATAGCCTACTCTCTGAATTCCTATTATTGTTATAAAGATCTAAAATCAAATAATCTCAATTTTTTTCATTTTCTTGGTTATGTTTCTCTTATTACCAATTTTTTCTCATCTCAACATGTTGCATAGGGCTGGTCCCATAGATATGATAAATAGACAGCAGCAGAAAAATACTTTTTTCTGAAGAAATTTTTCATTCATGTGTACAATTTTTCCCAATAAATATAAAATTAAAATTTTAAATTAATACAAAAGGACCTAAAATCAATTAAGTGACCTAGCAATAATCTCTACAGAGAAAAGTCTAAACAATATATTATACTTACACTATTAATCTATTTGCTGCACAAATGCTTGAAAAATAATTTAAAGTTATAGATTTTTTTCTTTATAATTTTTATTATTTTATTTTTATTTATTTTATTTCATTTTTCAACTTTTTTTAGTTTATTATTATTTTTTTCCTTTAATTAATAAAACATAATTGAAATAAAATCCTTGTTTTTTACTTCACCTTTGAGTGGTAAGTTTTAAATTGTGCTTTGCATAAAGTACCACTAAACTTCGCTTAAAGTAGGCTACGAATATGGAGACTTAAGTTCTCTGAAAGTGCTCAGCCATATAATTCTTTTCTAATAATAATAAGCTTCACTTTTTGTGCAAAGCGCAATTTAAAACTTAATAAAACATACTTCTCATTAATAAACAATTTTCTTGTTATATCAATTGCTTGTTCAGTAAACTATTTTGATTAAATATTAAGAGCGTTTTCGACAATTTTAAGATGTTTTTAAGGCTTGCTTCAGAAGCTCAAATTGATCGACCAAGCTGTGATCCTACACTCCCAAAATAAATGTTCAGTCCATTCTCATCTCAATGTCAATAAGCACAAATTCTTATCCCATTTTTCCATCCTCAATGGCTTCTTTCTCGGAGTCACGAATCTCTCAGCCACTATGCCCAGAGACCTGTTAGCCACCTTCTCCCCCCTTTCCATTTCCCACACTAAGTTTTTTCCATATTCTTCTCTATCCTACTCCATTCCATTTTCTAGAGATTATCCTTCGCACTCAAATTCTTCTCTATCCTACTCCATTCCATTTTCTAGAGATTATCCTTTGCACTCAAACCCAACCTAAAAACCAAAAACCTGCTTTCTGTATAATCACTTTGTTTATATTTATTCTCCCACAACTTCATTATTTGCACCTTTTCTGCTTGTAAGCATTTACATTCAATTACTTTCCATGCCTTATTTACATAATTTGCAGACCTAAACCACCCACATTTCTCCATTTATGTGTATATTCGCTTGTTGTTAATGACCCTGTTTGAGACTTAAACAGTTAACTACTTTCCTTGTTACTATCATAAATTAACTTGCACCCAATATTCTGTTTACTTCTATATATATTTAAACTCTTTTTACTCTCCATATTAGTTCTCCATCTCTCCAACTACCTATTTTTTATCAAGACATCTATTCTTCTATCCCATTATTTGCCACCAACACTCAACAATTCTCCTAACACAATCATCCCACCTTTTGTATAAGTAAACTAACATTATTCAAATCTTCTGCATACCATACTACTTTTCTCATCCGTCTTGTTGCCTGTCCTTTACTCATAATCCAATTAAATACTATTTTGGCTATTCTCTTACTATCCATAAATTGCAATCTACCCAACATTTATATTTTACTTTTTGCATCTTTCACATAAAAACTTGACCATATCATTGCTCCTTGAATTGCCTTCTTTGCCGACCATACTTCTGCACCTAATGCATGTCTTCTTACTTCTCTTTGTATTTAAGTAATCTAACACCCTTTACTAACACAATGCATCATTATCAGAAGTTAACCCTGCTACTGTCACTCCCTTTTATACAATTCTAACTACCTCATATTTATTATATGAAAACATTGTGAATTTCTGTATCAATATCTTTCTTTTCTTCGCTTCATAAAGCAATTTCTTTGATTGCTTAAGAAGATTCCTAAATAGTTATAACTATTCACTACATTTAACATTATATCCCCCAATAAAAATTCTTTCTTGTCTCTTTCCCCATTACTTTTGATTTTACTTCACTAAATTTAATCCCCATCTCTTCACCTACCTTTGGTGCATGTCTTCAGCATAACTTCTATATCTTTGCTATTTTCTGTGCACAAGAACCTATCATCAGCAGATAAAAGACCTGATAATATATATACACTCCCTTCCCCCCAATATAACTAGAAGTCTGTCGGCAACATCTAATGGGCATGCATACATTCCTCCTAATCACTAAGATCGGTTCTGGGGTAAGGACAGAGATATTACCACAATTTGATAACTTCTAATAAGTAGAAGTTATTGTTTTTCAAATAGGAAATGAATTGCTCAAAACAATTATTTACAATTAGAGGAGTATTAAGGCTTTATAATTTTAAATCCAAACTTTTCTAAAGCTTGTTATTAGTCTGGGAATCAGCAATGCGTGAAAAAAAATTTTTAATTTATTTTTTTGTGAAAATATTTTATTAAAATCTAAAACATTACATTTATGCATGGTATTTGCTGTTAAAGAAAAAAATTAAAAATACCAAACACTCAACTAAAATATCTTAAATTACAAAATCTAAAATAAAGCCTCAGCTCAGTGCTCTAATGATCAATTAATGAACGTGATTTTCAGCCGATTTTCAGAAATATTGTTGACAACATTAAATGGTCCAATAAGCCATTAGATTAACAAATTAATTTTTAAATAGAGTATGTAATAATTTTAAAAAAGATATTTATTAGTATATGTATAATTTTATTAGTATATGTATAATTAAATAGCCCAGCTCAGCTTGTATAACAAATCTACGATAGTTTTATGTATATAAAATAAAAATAAATTGGAAATAACAATCTGGTGCAAGAGTAAAATAAGAAATTTCTTGTAGATCTATCAGATTATAATGGTGAAGTGGAATCACAACAAGGTACTGATTGAAACAGCATTTCCTACACCTTCATTAAATAAAAATTCTGTACCTTTTGCAGTTTGGCTCTTTGAATAAAAGGAATTTAAATATTCATTTTTATCATAAATGTTGACTGAAAATATTCCATATTACATTAGTAAAATAGGACAGGGGAAAAAAAAAACAAACTAAGATAACTTTGTTGAAAAATCTAAGACAAAGCTATCCAAACATAAGTAATCCAATCTGAAGGTTGCATCCAACGTAATAAATATACTATATATATATATTAAATTATTGAAGAGTCCTTCACATCAGTATCACCATCTCAACAGCTAAATAGACAAACTAAAACCGAAAAGCACTAATTGTGAAGTATTTTGCACATGTTCTTCGTGAATTCTCGGAGCATGTACATTGGATCAAAACAGTGCAAGACCGCTTCTAGGACATGTATTTTAAAAAATACATGGGTATACAAAGATATAAAAGTACCAAATAATAATATCAACATCGATATTTTAATTAGCAATAGAATTAAAATATCTAATAAGCATTTGATTCAAATTATTTTTATTTCTCCACTCAAACAAATCAAATCTTCTAGGACAACTGCAACAAACCCTCTTTGTGAGCCACAAGCAGCCAATGTTTTGGACAGCACTAATATCTAAAATGTTGTTTGCAAAAAATTCTGGAAATTATAAAAATAGTATTATTCGTGTAGTAAACAATTACATGTCTATTGAGACAAAAAAAAATTAATTACAAAATAACATTTAAATCATTTTTAAATTAACAGCTGCGGCAAATAATTTTAAAACAAACGCTATTCAGATTTTTAAGTATACAGTGGCTTATAATACGTATACACTCGTAACTTACTTAATTTGAAATTTAGACAATTCACCTAACACTTAGAATCTCATAGAAAGCTAATCAACTTTGCTCTTAGAAAAAGGTGGAGAAATCAGGAGGAACCTCATAGATAAACATATAAAATTTCTACTGCCTGTTGCCTTTAGCAGAATAGCTCAGTTGGGGAGCGTTACCTTAAAATTTCAATACTCAAGAATGTAAGGGTCCAGGTTTAATTCCCATGCTAGGCAATACCTGAAGAAAAGTGGAGAATGCTATCTCTTGAAACATTGTGCATATATTAACCTGTGTGCAATTTACTAACAGTTGAATGTATTTAGAATATTTAAATAAAGTTAAATTTTTCTAAAAAAATTCAATACTCATATTAAATAATGGAAATAGTACAACATATAAATACAACTATGATATAAACATTTGTATAATAACCCCCCCAGTATCTTATGCAAAGAAAAGTATTTTAATTCAAAAATAACAATATGTAAAGTTGTTAAAGAGTTGCAACATCTTTGACTGCTGCAATTCTTTAACCTTCCTTGAAGTAACTCATCTTCAGATTTAAATTTTTAATCTTACATGTATCCACTTTAACAAATAACCAACATATACATTGCATTTATTCTAAATGTACATATTAAATGTAACTGAAGCAAACCATCTTTCATAGTCCGTCAATGAATATCCACTCCTATATAATTTTATTAAAAACTTTAATCCATTCAATGCCTATAGTCATACTACATTGACTATACTGGTTCTCATCTAATCACTGATGTTAGGCTCGGCTAGTACTTGGATGAGTAACCAGAAAACCCTGAATGCTGCAAGTCTTGCATTTGCCCTGCACTGGTTTAGTGCAATGGTAGAGTATTGAAGTAGAGTGTGAAGTTCCCAGATTTAATTCCAATGCTTGCCCTTCTATCCTTCAAACTTCTTACGAACCTTCAAGCACTAAAGCCATTTGATTATCCCTATATAGTTTAGTGCGCAGTGGCAGAATGTCAGACTCTGGAGTAAAAGGTTCCTGGCTCGATTTCATTGTTGGTACTTCAGGTGCTCAAACTTCTTATGAACTCTTTTAGCCATTCAATTATTTTTTTGTTATCTACAGAATGACTTTGTGTTATTTTTTACATATTTTCCTTTTTCATTTGACAATAAAAAAATTAAGCCTGACAAAAGAATGATTAAGACTGGATAACACACACACACACACATAGGCACTTAATTAACTCTCTTTAAACATCACTGCTGAAACATGGCTATCAGGTATTTTCAACAATTGTACACTTACTTAGCCCACACTACAATTTCATCTATGAGAGTGAAAAATCTAGTACTTGGGCATTAAATTGTAGTAATTTGATACTGATAAATACGTGAATTAAGATATAAAAATGTTGTGATATGAACCAACCAAAGAATGCTGACTTAATCAGAAATGCATTTTTGTTATTATTTTTTGTTCTTTTTTTATCTTCTATGCATTGATTATATTAAGAAATAGAATTAATAAATCCTTACATTTATACTTTATTCAATGCAACAATTGTTTCTACAATTAGTTTTATCTCATTATAGCTTTAACTGTATTTAAATATTTTTTTTAATACTGATGAAGACTGCAGGGCAGTCGAAACTGCTAAAAAAAATCAAATAGAAACAACTGTAGAAACAAATATTACCTTGAATAAAGGGTAAATGAACAAATAGTTATTAATTATAATTAGAAATGCATCTTGTCGATCATTTGTCTTTTCCAGATAACTTTAAAATAGAAAATTTAAGTATGTCTGTACTTGGCCATATGTATTTGTAAAACATTCTGTTTTGACAATATTGCAATCTATCATTCTCATACAACGTCATTAATGAATTTACAAATAGTTGCGGACTTATTACTGTCTAATTGTTGTATAAGATTATTTCTCGGCTCTACCTTATGCAATCGGTTACGTTTATTCTCTATAGTGGCTAGTAGAGATCAGCTACTTCAAAGGTTAACTTCCATTTTTATATATTTATGGTTATAAATGAATACAAATATTCCAGCTTAGTGCTTTTGTTAATATATTTTAAAAAATCTTAAATTTTATCTATTAAAAATATAAATAGTATAATGAGTGACTTGGGAGACCTCTACAAGTTTAGTCCATTTTTCCTAATTCGTAACTTTTCCACATCATTTCAGAGAACTTATTTAAAACTTTGACTGTCCATCAATTGCTATCTTTCCTAGCAATATGTCCAGCCCAGACTCATTTAAGTTTTTCAACTTTTTCAACAGCTTCAGTAATACCTGTTTTTCTCTGGAAATCACATTTTATTTTGGATCCCTAGTTGCTACCCTCAATGTACATCCTTCTGTATTTCATTGAATGGTTCAAAGTCTGCATTACTCTTCTATAAAGTAACCAGATTAAACAAGGCAAAACTCTCTCCATACAGTAGTGCCACTCTGTGCCAATCAGAGTAATCAATGGATGCCAGAAGGATTGTGCATAAAATCCCTACCTAATGCCTACTCATCCAATATCCCCAGACTAGTTTCTGGCTTGTGCCCATCATCAGTGAGGAGCTTTGGATCTGAGAGCACTGCACCTAGATCTTAGGATCTAATGCAACCCTCCAGCAACCACCTTTTATCACCACTTAACTACAAAACTATGAGAATGAAATTGAAAACACAATATTTTCAATCTAAGCTCAATAGCTTATATAGTCATATGGGTCTGAACTCAATTCAATACCCATACATTTTGGTGGCTTTGGTTCTTTAACAACCATAGCCACCAGTATCTAGTTTGGGGATATTGGATGAGTAGGCACTAGATAGGGATTTTATGCACAAGCCTTCTGGCATCCATTAATTATTCTGATTGGCACAGGGTAGCACTACTGTATGGAGAGTTTTGCCCTGTTTAATACAATTATGTGCTAGTATGAGATGGTGATCATGTGATGTTCAGTGGTTTAACACTAATCCTGCCTAATAGGATACTGGTGGCTATGGTTATTAAAGAGCCAAAGCCACCAAAATGTATGGGTACTGAATTGAGTTCAGACCCATATGACTATATAAGCTATTGAGCTTAGATTGAAAATATTATTGTGTTTTCAAATTTCATTCTCATAGTTTTGTAGTTAAGTGGAGATAAAAGGTGGTTGCTGGAGGGTTGCATTAAATCCTAAGATCTAGGTGCAGTGCTCTCAGATCCAAGACTCCTCACTGATGATGGCCACAAGCCAGAAACTAGTCTGGGGATATTGGATGAGTAGGCACTAGATAGGGATCTTATGCACAAGCCTTCTGGCATCCATTGATTACTCTGATTGGCACTACTGTATGGAGAGAGTTTTGCCTTGTTTAATAACAATTATGTGCTAGTATGAGATGGTGATCATGTGATGTTTAGTGGTTTAAGTAACCAGATCTCAGAATTGTATGCAAGAACTGATAAAATAATGTCCCATTAAAAATCTTTCTTTTTCAAACACATATTTCCTTTCTAATATCAGCTTATTTCTATCAAATAATACCAAAATGACAGGCTATTTACAACAGCGTTGCTTTTTATTATTTTCATCATATGGAATCAGAAACTTTTAGCTCTTGATTTTGATACTCTTACCATAACTCAAGGCAATATTTGTTATCTTGTGCTATTGAGCTTAGATTGAAAATATTATTGTGTTTTCAAATTTCATTCTCATAGTTTTGTAGTTAAGTGGAGATAAAAGGTGGTTGCTGGAGGATTGCATTAAATCCTAAGATCTAGGTGCAGTGCTCTCAGATCCAAGACTCCTCACTGATGATGGCCACAAGCCAGAAACTAGTTTGGGGATATTGGATGAGTAGGCACTAGATGGGGATCTTATGCACAAGCCTTCTGGCATCCATTGATTACTCTGATTGGCACTACTGTATGGAGAGAGTTTTGCCTTGTTTAATAATAATTATGTGCTAGTATGAGATGGTGATCATGTGATGTTTAGTGGTTTAAGTAACCAGATCTCAGAATTGTATGCAAGAACTGATAAAATAATGTCCCATTAAAAATCTTTCTTTTTCAAACACATATTTCCTTTCTAATATCAGCTTATTTCTATCAAATAATACCAAAATGACAGGCTATTTACAACAGCGTTGCTTTTTATTATTTTCATCATATGGAATCAGAAACTTTTAGCTCTTGATTTTGATACTCTTACCATAACTCAAGGCAATATTTGTTATCTTGTTTGATTAGATTAATTCTCTCAGTTGATTTGCATTAAGATAATTTGTTTTGTTCACATTTTTCTATGTTACTACATATTTTAATCAAAATAATTTTGATTCTATTGGTCTATTTTTTTTTTTTTTTGGATTTCACAATTCTCCTGCCTTCGCAAAATTGTTTCTATTGTAATCTGATTGATCTATAAATGTCTACTGACATCATATTAATTCACAAGAAAACAATTCTTTAGGTGTAAAATCTTTTTAACTATTATACTGCAACGAAGCAGAAAAAAAAAAAGGTGATTTAGCAAACAATTATAATAGTATTATATCAAGGAGATTGTCAATGCATTTGGAAAATTAAATAGAGATTCTATTAATTGAAAGAAAATTATTTAATTCTTGTTTGATACTTTAAAAGAACTGAGCATGGCAAATTCCTAATGTCCACTCCAGATCTTCTTATCACTGCTGTTGCTGTTATTATTTGATTATTCATATGGACTCACCAACATCCACTAGCCAACATGGTAAAGTTACTAGTTTTTACTTCTTAGTTTAAGATCAAAAAGCACTATGGTCTTTTTTTTCGGTTACCCCAATAGTTCCTAACTAAAGTATCAATTGAGATTTCTAGATGGTAGAAAGAATGAGTGTGAGATTTATCAAAAAATAGCAAAAAAGGTATGACTAAAAAGAAATATTAAAATGACTAAAGTAATGTACATGAATTTTCTCAAAACAAAATAAAAATTAATAATGTTAAACAACTACAAATGCCTTGGTCAGATTATTATACAAGTGGGAACATAATGGATGAAATTAATCATAGAAATAAACTTGAATGGAGGGATTTTTTCAGAAATACTATTAAAAGGAAGTATACCTATGTGTTTGAAACAAAAGTTTTTTAATTGTGTTTTCCAGTTTTTTTATTTATGGATCTAAGACTTGGACACTTACAGAAGATCAATACCAAAAATTCAGGCCACTCGATGAAGTATGAAGAGATGTATGTTAAAAATAACAAAAAGAAATCAAAAATGAAATATATGGGTGAGAGCACAAATAGATATTCTTAGCATCATCAAAAGAATTAACACACTAAAAGGAAAATAACTGGAAATATTGCTAGAAAAGAAGATAATATATGATTAGTTAAAGACCACTACTCAAAATGGGAAAAAGTTTTGAGAAAACACTTATAATTTATGTTTTTAATATTAGCTGATGTGCAAAGATTGTCACTAGTTAGCGCCATCGATCATGTTTACTTAGGAGATGTGTCAGATGATTGAATGAAATAAGAAAGTTTACCCATGAGATATGGAAAAGAGGTTAGGAGATTAAAGAAACTGAATTAAATTATCGTGCAGTGGATTGATAATGATGAAGATAATAACAAAAGTGATACATGTGCATATGAATCTGATTTTTCAAACATTTACTGAAACATATATATATATTTCCAGAAATCTATAGAAGTCTGAAAAATATAAAGAGTGAAATTTTTCGTTCATAAGTAGGCAGGGAAAATGCACTTAAATATAAACCTATTTTAAATGTCAAGTGAAATAATTAAGAGAAAAAGCAAAGGGTAAAATATTACTATGATGTTTACAATTTGAAGACTAATTCTCGAGTAAGTGATTAATAAAATAATTTGAGAAGTCTAAAAATAATGCAATATTTCTAAATGTCGATCTATTTATAAATAAGTACATTTACAAAATAAAGAGGAAATATGACTGTGTTTGAAAAGAAAGGTTTTCAATAAATGCATTTCTCCATTTTTTACTGACGAATCTGAGACTTGGACACTTGATTTCAGACCACTCAACGAAGTATAAAGAGATGTATGTTAGAAGTATCAAGAAGAGATTGAAAGATGAAATACATGGATAGAGAACATATAATTGAAAGAATTAAAAGACAGAAGTGGAGTTGGACTGGACATATTGTTAGAAGAAATGTTAATAGATTGTAGTTGGAATCTTAAACTGGACTCCAAGAGATTGTAAAAGACATAGAAAGTGACCCCATGTGAGATGGAAGGATGAAAAAGGAAGTGTGTTGGGATAATATGGAGAAGAGAGGCTAGAGATCGGAGAAGATGACTGAAATTGGAGGAACAATCCTGCAGTGGATTGATGACAATGACATAAAAACAGATGTTTATATATACAGCAAATTAAAAAGAGTATTCATAAAAAAAAAACAGTAAATAAATACAAACAATTGAAAATTTTTATCATGGTATTTTTTTTTTTAAATTTTGTTTAATCTGAATTGTTTTTCAAAGAGTTCTTCAATGCCAAATTAAATAAGCTTTTGCTAATTCCAATTTTTTTTTTTGATCTACCGTGATTATAAATTGAATAATTTTGCAGTGCACTCATATAACATTCTGTAAAGTTTAGTGCAGTGGTAGTGGGCCAAACTAGAGAAAACATTACTACGTTGATGGTATTACTTCTCATGCTCAAATATTATGATTTCATGAGCAAATAATCAATGGATTATTTTTTAATATATACATAAATATATATATATTTTCAAATTCTATTCTTATCCCAGTTCATCTTTCATTTTAGTTCAATCATATCATAACCATCCATCAGCCCAAAAATCAAACCAACCTTTCACCCTATAGATGCCATATAACACGTTACAATTTTAACTTCGTATACATGATTTTTTAAATACTTAATTTCATATTAAAAAGTTTCTGACTTCCCTGGAAGAATTAAGAAACTGAAGTGGAGTTGGGCTGGACATATTCCTAGAAGAGATATTAGATGGACAGTTGAAATCTTAAACTGAATTTCAAGAGATTGTAAAAGACTCAGAAAGAAACCACATGTGAGATTACACATTGTATGTATATATGAAAATATACAGATTGATTTATATAATGATATCACTGAAAGAATTAAGAGACTAAAATGGAGTTAGGCTGGATGTATTTCTAGAAGAGATGATAATAGATGGACTGTTGAAATATTCAACTGGTTTCCAAAAGTTTGTCAAAGACCTAAGAAGAGATTACACGTGAGATGGATGAATGAAATAAGAAGGTGTTCTGGGATGATATGGGAGAAGATGGACTGTTGAAATATTCAATGGTTTCCCAAAGTTTGTAAAAGACCTAAGAAAAGATTACATGTGAGATGGATGAATGAAATAAGAAAGTGTTCTGGGATGATATGGGAGAAGAGAGGCTAGAGATCAGAAAAGATGAATTGAACTTGGTGAGACCTTCATCTTGCAGTGAATCAATAATGGTTGAAAATGATTAGGATGATAATATATTTAAATAGATGTCAAACTTCTATTCCAACATATGTTAGGGGAACATATGATCAAAGACACATGAAAAAGATATACGATCCCCAAGATGCATTTTTCGTGTTGAACCAGCACTCATCAGTTGGCCCAGATCACAATCTCTCATACATATCTGAATCATTTGTTCAGTATATATATAGATAGCAAGTTTGTATAATTGAATTGATTTCGTGTTGCATCAGCACTCATCAGTTGGCCCAGATCACAATCTCTCATACATATCTGAATCATTTGTTCAGTATATATATAGATAGCAAGTTTGTATAGTTGAATTGATAGGTTTCAAATTTTCTGCACTCATAACTTTGACACAAACCAGCATGAGTGTATGACTATATATATATTACTACTTCTATAGAAACATTGTAGATAAATTGAAATTTCTAGTTGTGTAAGTTTTATAAGAATAAAATATACTACTATTTTTATTGTTCTATTTCAACAATATTTTATCGGCAAGCATTTTGGATTGGGAAGAAGGAGCAACATTGTTTTTAAATTATATAATTTATAGAAATGGTCATTTTCGAATATGAGAATTATTTGAGCATAGTACTGCATTTCAAAAACTTGCAAAGAGAAAGTTATATATCTTTTTATAATCTTACTCTACCAATGTTGACAAATTAACTTTGATGGTAGTAATCATTGTTTATTTTCAAAGATTTAAATTTGATACGCATATAAAAAACAATTCTTACTCTCTAATGCCATTTTATTATTTTTTTACATGTCAAAGCATTGACCGGAAAGTGAACCCGGGTTGGCTGCTTGGAAGGCAACTATGCTAACTGCTAGGCCACCAAAGGTTGACAATGCCATTTTATTTTCTCATTTAATCATTCAAAAGATTACCAGATTTTTTTTCCCCTTTGTACTTAATTCTAATATTTTGTTGTATTAATCTGTTACTAAATAAATCCTTGTTATCATCATCACTTTCTACCATCATCAATCCATTATAAAGACTTCTCTATGTTCAATCCAGTTTCTCCGTTCCAGAGCCTCTCTTTTCCACATCACACCAACAAACTTCCTTATTTCATCCATCCAACTCACAAGTGGTCACTTTCTGGATCTTAATAATCTCTTAGGATCCAGATTAAAACTTCAACTGTCCAGCTATTATCAACATGTCCAGCCCAGCACCATTTCACATTCTTAACTCTTTCAATGATATCAATGATTGCTATTTGTTCGCTCATTCAATTATCTCACTTTGGATACCTTTTTGATACACTCAACACACACATTTCCTCATAATTCATGGAGTGACCCGTAAGTTCCCCATACTGCTCTTCCATTAAATCTTCAAATTTCAAGTCCATAAATAAGAATTGATAAAACATATGTAGTAAAAATCTTATCAAATGCATATTTAACTTTTAATATATTTTAAGAAATTTATATTTGATGATAAGTTTTAATACTATCTTGCTCGTTTTGACATTTGCAGGAACATAATTTTCTCTTCACATCTCTAGGTGATTTAATGTAAGCTTTAATAATTATAGATATCTGATAATAGTGCTTAATAAATCCTTATCCAGTGTTGTCAAATCCAATATTTCCAGACTAGTTTCAGGCTTACAGTTTTTTTTTTCATTTGCGAAGCTTGGGCTCTTGGAACAGTGCATTTGGTCCTTTAGTGCACTTCTCCTCTAGCAGCTATCATTTACCTTCTTTTTTAACTATCAAGCTATCAGTCTCAATTAAAAAACATTTTCAATTCAAGCCAATTCACTTGTAAAGTAGTACAGATCTGAAACTAATTCAGTATCAATATATTTTTTATGGTATTCTTAGTTTTTTAACAACTATGGGCATCTTTACTGATTTTATATTAATTCTGGACATAGGATAAAGATGCCTATAATCATTAATTTTTAAAAAAAAATGAAGACTCAATAATACATATACTGAACTGGTTTCAGATCTATATGACTATACAAACGAGTTGACATATATTGAAAACTTATTTGTTTTTCAATGTAGGCTAATAGTTTGCTAATTAAAATGAAAAACAATGGCTGCTAGAGGGAAGGTGCATTAGCTCGTAAAGGACCAAATGCACAGTTCCAAGACCTAAATCTCCTCACTGATAAAAGCCACAAGCTTGAAACTAGCCTGGGATAATGGATAGGACAGCAATGGATAGGGATTTTTTAAGAGCTATCATCTGACATCTATTAGTTACTAAAGCTTTCAATAGGTGGCACATAAGTGTGAAAAAAAAGTACGCTGCTAAATTTCTTCAATGAGTAAGGTGAAGTCATGTGACCATTTTGCATTACCAAGTGCCTTCTCATTTTTGGATAGCTCTGAAGTAAAATGAAAAGTAGTATTATTAAAAAAAATAGCCAATATATAGTCATCTTAATGAAATAAAGTACCCATTAAAATATAATAATGTACTTCTAAATATTAAAATATGAATTAATTATACAAGAGAGAAGCAAGTGCTGATGAAGTTATTTTTTACAACCCACCATCAGACAGAAAAGTAAACATTCAGCACAACAACTTCACAAATATTATTTTTTAACTCTTATTAAAAACTCACACACACACACCCAAAAAAAACTACAAGCCATATACTGTCAATGAAATCTTGAAGTTAATAAATAATTTCAATCTTATAATTCTAATTTTTCAGGTGTTTTTTGTTTTGTTTTTTTTACACTCTTGAAATAATTGTTTAATTTAAAGTAAACTATTCAATCAAAAATACATTTTCTTCTCCCTTTCACTCTCTCACTTAATAATTGTTGTGTGAATTTCTTTTTTCTTTATATGACTACTCATAGTAAAAAGTTCATAAATATACTAGTTATCAAAACTGCTTGCTATCAATAATCTATGATTCCAGCTGTTTTAACAACTAACAAGCAAGATTATAATTTTTCTTTAGGTAGCTGATCTTCAGCACATCTAATAAATCATCCACTATTGGTCAGTAAATGGGTATTAAATTAGCTAAAAGATAAAAGCCATAGATTAAAAGGGTTTGTCAGATATGTTGACACATGGACTATGAAATGAATGTAATATGATATGATGTCATATTTCAATGAGCACTGAGCGTAAGATTTAAGTTTAATTTTTACCTTAGTACTGAAGTAAACAAACATCATAGCAAGAAAGTATGACAGAAATAGTTTATGTCAACAACTTATTTTAATAATAATTCAAAATGAAATTTCTCAGATTTTACTAAAATACAATTCAGGCAGCTAACAAACCTGTAACTCATCTAGAAATCTTTAATTCTGGAGTCTTAATCCCAAGTTTATATTTTAGCTAAATCATATCACCCCCCCCCCTTTTTTTTTTAGCCCTGTGCAGTTTAGCATACAGTAGAGAGGAGGTAGATTCAAGAGCTAAAGGTTCTTAAATGGATTCTCAGTCGAATAAAAAAAACAAAAACATCGATTAATTTATGTAATGTGTTACAATTATTTTTTATATCACTAAACACTTTTATTATGTGATATTCTATTTCTTAAAATTTAATATTTTTTTGTGCATTATCCAAAACCTAAAAAATCCAATCCTTAAGCACTCGAATTCAATGCACTTTATTACAGATTTATTTACTTACACTTTTGACAGATCTGCAGTCTTCATCAGAGCTTCTTTAAAGTTTTTTCAAAAAATGCAAGAAACTCTATAAAAATTATAGATCAGTCGCAATAATAAGCAAATAAAACTATAATAAAAAGTACTGAATTTCTTATATTTTAATTACTTTTAATGTTAATCTATCGCTTTTTATATATTTTTTAATAAAATCAATTTTTAAAATAAATAAAGTATCTGAAAAATTCACAGACTTAAAAAAATATATATACAGGAAGGAACCATCATTTGACATGATTATGTTAGACCAGGGATGGGCAATTGTTTTAGCTCAGGGGCCGCAGAGGTTGGCAGAGGACCGCATCAGGAGCCACTTCGTGAAAGCGAAGGTTAGCGGAGGGCCGCACATTTTTTTCATGACACAATAAACACACAGCTTTATTCTCTGTACTACCAAAGAAATATTTGTTTGTCCATTCTTCATTAAATGCACAACATTCATCAACAATTTTTACATTTTTTTGGAGGATTCATGGTTTCACTAAAGTTGGAAAAAAATGTATATATTTGCTAATATAAAGACAAAATTGAAATAAACCAGATCAACTGGCAGGCCGCATAAAAACTCTTAGCGGGCCACATGTGGCCCTCGGGCTGCTGTTTGCCCATCCCTGTGTTAGATAATAAGCAGTAGAATTAACATTCCCAAAATATTAGGTTCCGAAAATCAGTACAAATAATAAATTACAATAAGCAATATAAGAATCTCGTGCCAATTGTACTACAAGATTAGCACAACATATATATTTGTATAAATATGCTAAAACAGACTAATATTAAATCTATATTTTTGGAACATGAAATTAAATCTGGACATAATTTTGATCTTATTAATACTGATGTTTGTACTGAACGTAATGATCGAAAAAGAAAATATAAAAAGGCATGGTTTATAGCTAATAATATCAACGCAATAAACAAGAAAAACTCGTGCATTGCATTATCACATAAACGGCATATTTAATTTTAATGTATATATTTATTTTTATATTTTATTGTAGTTCTATGATTATGAATGACATGCTCGAAAGCAAGGTTTAGACATTATTTTTATTAAAAATTATAAACTTTCCTGAATACTATTATTATTCTATTCAAATTAAGGAAATAAAATATTTTATTAAAGTAAGGAATAATATTTTTGTATAAACCGCATATTGTTGTTAAATTAGTAATAAATTGAGAAGTTGCTAATCTCTCGCATGCGCTTTCATCTAGAAAATTACGGCGTAGTAAATCTAAGATTTCGCGCTGTACAATCGTAAATGAAGACTCAGTGAGTAATATATGAATATATTTATAGTTTCACACTTTCAAACCAAGATGCTTAAGACTGGCTTATATATATATATATAAAAGTTAAGTAAAGAGAAGGGTGGAACCATCCTTTTCTTATCAAAAACTCTGTCATGTGTTGAGGTTTGGTCACTCTTCAGACTGCTGTCTTAACATCTGATTGGCTGTCTGAGAAGCAGCAGTAAGTGCATACGAGAGACTGGCAACCTCGCAATTTATTACTAAAGTAAGAAATGTTATTTTTCAAGAATATGCATACTCTTTTTATTAATCCTAATTTAAAAATATAAAATGCTCCTCTAATCCCAATTCTAAATTAAAATATATAAATGAGGCCTTAAAAAAAAACAAAAAAAAAAAGATTTAAAATACAAAAAAATTATAATTCTAAATTAAAAATAACATCTATATTAAATTATATTAATATTAAAATGAAATTATTTAATTCCAACACAATTAAAATCACAATGTTCGATCATAACAATATCAACAACAACAAAAAAAGCAAACAACACAGTGCAACATATAAACCAAATTTGGCGGGAAATAATACCACAAAACCAACTTCTTAATCCTAATATTATTATAGGTATCTAGAAAATGTAATGTTTAGTCTACCGTTGTTTCATAACTTCTTCTTTTAAGAACAAATCCTAAAGTTCTTTTTCTATTATAATTTTTAGTTTCATCTAAGATATCCATTGTTATTCTTACACTTCTGGCAATATGTCTAATACGATTCCTCTGCTCTCTCTTAATTTACTCAATAAATTATCTTTTTTTTCTATCCCCTTTTTATAATACCTCAATATTCTAATCTTTTATTTTTTTCAAATTCATACAAGGATCATAAAAATGATCATCATCATCATTTTCAACCATCCTCTGCAGAATGAAGAACTTTCCAATTTTAATTCAGTTTCTTTAATCCATCGCCCAACAAACTTCCTTATTTGAGCTATCCATTTCACATGTGATCTCTTCAGAAGTTTATTTGCAATCTCTTGGGATCCAGTTTATGACTTCAATTGTCTATTATCACCTCTTCTAGAATATATCCAATTCTGCTCTATTTGAATCTCTTAATTCTTCAATGATGTCAATGTTGTCTGTCTGTTCTCTCACCCAAATATTTTACTTTGGACCCCTTTTTTTTATTTCCAATGTACATTTCTCCATACTCTGCTGAATGGTCTGAAATCTCTGTATTGTTCTTCAGTTAAATGTTTAACTCTCAGAGCCATGTACAAAAACTGGGAAAGTACATCTATTAAAAATTTTTTCAAATCATGTAGGCATATTTCTTTTTAAATAATAATTTATTCCTACCAAAAAAAATTTCACCCAAGTTTAATTCTATGAATTAATTTCACCCATTATCTTTCCATCTGTAATAATAATCTGGTCATGGTATTTGTAGTTGTTAATTTCTAATTCATCATAATTGATCTTTAATTTCCTTTTTCTGAGAAAATCCCTTAACATTACTCAAGTCTTTTTAGCATTGATACTTAATTTACTTTCTTATTTTTATCTGAGGAGTCTTGCAACATTTCCTGAAGCTCTGAGGCATTATTTACAAAAAAAAAAAACATCATCTGCAAGATCTAGATTTAAATAATCGCCGTGCATTTTTACTGACCACAAAATACTTTTTGTAAAACTGCTCAACCACTCTGTTGTAAACTCTTATCTAATGCTAATCTTCTTAGCATCACTATGGAACCTAATCATTGCCACTGAATTTTGATAAATATTCTTCAGGAAGAAACAGTATCCCAAGTCTATATCCTGATGAACCAAAACAAGATTCAAATCACTTCTGTTCTCTCTTAGAACTATTGAGAGTTTCTGCTTTGTATAAAATCCAATTACTTCTTTAGATACAAACAGGTATGCTAGAAATCCTTTTTTATACACAAAAAACTGCTGTAAAATCATCATAATATTACATAAAACCTTATATATATATTTTAATGTAAGATCACAATTAGTCAAAAATCTATTGGAAACTATTTTATAACTATGGAACTATTTTAAAAAGAGTAAATAATATCAATATACCTTTTCTCACACATAAATATTATCCTACTGCGAAGATTAGTATAAACTATTTCAGTTAGTCATCTTCCATTTACATAAAAAAAAAGATACAAAAACAAAATATATACCTATGTCAATTAAAATTATGGAATTAAATTTAATATCATAACAAATGATGCTATTTCCATGTAATTGATTTTTCCACTGCCTTCTTTTTCTAAACGTACTGAAAAAAATGAATAATTATTATTTTAAGTGTTATTTGTTTATTTAGAATATGGATTTAGATAGCTTAACTACTAATAAGATATCATTAAAAAGCCTGTAGAGATTCCAGCCAGGATACAGATTCACTAATGGCTTTATTAAGTTCAATTCTACTAACATAATCACAAATCCAACAGTACATTAATGACATGGGTCATAGTTTGTATTTGTCCACATTTACAAAGATAAGTGACTGATAAATTCCATTCATAAAGCAGATGAGCATATAATTATGGGTTATTCATAATCTGCTGCTAAGACTTCGATGCACTTATGAAAATCAAATCCAGCTGGTTTTATTGTCGGATATAATTTTAAAAAAAATTATTTGAAATCTCATAAAAATTCCATTTTTAAAGTCATAATTCTTCAATTGTAGATTCTTGGTTGAACATCCAAAATGGGTATCTTTGGTGAAACTATATAAAATTATTAGCAAGTTCGATTTGAGTAACAGTGTTTGAACATTTTCTGTAAGGCAATTTTTCTTCTGATATCAGGTGAAAAAATATGTAAAAAATAAAACAAGAAGCCACTGCAAAGAAATAGATATAAATGTAACCAGTAATATTTCTCATGATAAATATCTATTTGAATATCCAAAAATTGAGTGTGAGAACTTTTTCTCCATTTTAAATAGGAACACAATACTACCAGAGAAAATGTATAATTCTAAAGAAATCCATAAAATACTTGCATCTCAATATCAATTAGAGCCAGCCAGCTTTCCGAGGAGATTATTCCTAGAAATTAATTTTGATCTAACTTTAGATAATCAGAAAAACAAGTTAATCCATGATCCAAGATCACTCCCAAATAACATGGGGTAAGATCATATTTAAGACTCCTACTGGAAAGTCATGTTCAGATTACAAAATGATTTTCTGTTGTTTAAATTAAACATTGAATATATTGCCTTCACTGAATTAGGCATAAGATCCCAATCTTTGAAAAATATTTCCAATTTTTTCATATCCTTATTGAAAGACTTTTTTACTTCAAGAAATGATCTTTTGAGAAGTCAAAGGAATATCATCAGCATAGATGAATTTTCTGCCTTCAGAATATAGATCATTTTTGAAAATATTAAATAAATTGGGTGAAAATAGTGAATCTTATAGCAATCCATTCTGTAAAACTGTATATCTATTACAATGATCATTTAATGTCACTTGAATTTTTCTATTGGAGGTACTTTGACAAATAAATTGTTTTCCTATAAACAAGGCAAAACTCTCCATACAGTAGTACCACCCTGTGCCAACCGGAGTAATCAATGGATGCCAGAAAGCTTGTGCATAACATCCCTATCTAATGCCTACTCATCCAATATCCCCAGACTAGTTTCTGTCTTGTGGCTTTCGTCAGTAAGGAGCTTTGGATCTGAGAGCACCGCACCTAGATCTTAGGATCTAATGCAACCTTCCAGCAACCACCTTTTATCTCTACTTAACTATAAAACTATGAGAATAAAATTTGAAAACACAAAAATACTTTCAATCTAAGCTCAACAGCTTATATAGTCATATGGGTCTGAATTCAGTTCAGCACCCATACATTTTGGTGTCTTTGGCTCTTTAACAACCATAGCCACCACTATCCTATTAGACAGAATTGGTGTTAAACCATTAAGCAAGAGATGGTGATCATGTGATGCTTAATGTTTTCCTATAATTAAGAATTTTAAAAATATCATATGAAGATCATTCTTCCAAACAGAATCATAAATTGGGGTTAGAACAAAAAGGTAGTGCCAGTTTTTTATTTATTTTGAAAATTTTTTTCAATGTGAATTGTTAAAGATAAAATATGTGCAGAAAAGCTCAAGATAAAATATGTGCACAAAAGCTTCTTCCTGGCTTAAGACCAGCATGTTCTATAGGAAATGAACACTCTAAACTATTGGTAAAATTCTTTCAAAAAGCCTATAGGGAGCATATAATAGTGATATTTGATGATACTTTTTTGGATTATTGCTGGCTGCTTTTAAGACTGCTATAGTTTTACTTGTATGCCAATTTTTTGTAATATTTTCTCCATGAAAAATATTACTGAATAATTTGCCAATCATGCTTTAACTTTAGGTAGTAATTTTTTAAAAACTCTGGGAGTATGTTGATTTCAACAATATCCATGTTTTATCATATTATTATTATAGAAACATTGTGAAAGATATTTGCAGTTCTGCTAGAACTAATGATATTTTTCCTCTATCTACTAATCTTGGATTTAGAAGTATGATGATATATAAGATGTGATGTACTGTGGCTTCTCCTTAAACGAAGTCAAGAATCTCTCAACAATTACGCCCAGAGAAACCTATTAGCCACTTTATTTTCCAGTCCCCACTCTAAGTTTTCCCATATTCTGCTCCATCCCATTTCCACAACATAATCTTTGTCAACTCTATGGCCTTTATATCTAAATCCCCCAAACCCAGCATAAAAACCAATAATCCACTTTCTGTATAATCACTTTTTTCATATTTATTCTTCCATAACTTCATTATATGTGCCCTTTCTGTTTTCAAGCATTTACATTCAATTAACAGATGTCTAATATTTTCTATTTCTTCCTTGTACAATTTACAGACTAAATCACCCATTTACATGTACATTCTCTTGTGATATGATGTGACAGTAGCGGCTCTTTTAAGAGGTACTTTGATGTTTAACAAGCTTTTATAAAAGTGCCCATGCATTACAACCAGATGTAGTAAAATTTTGTTTCTCCATGATTTCAAAAAAAAAAACTGCTAACCAATTGAAAAAATGAAAAAAAAACATCAGTAAAAGATCATTTCAAAATAATAAAAAATGAAATCATCATCATAAATCAATATAATGATCAAATTAATATATAGTAATTAAGTAAGAGGCATTACATATTTACATTTAAATTAAATTCTAACAAGCCTGCGAACAAATAACATTTAATAATGACACTATAATACCATTTTATTAATAAACTAACTCCAATTAATAATTCAAATATCAGATCCCAATAGTCATTTTAACAAACATAACACCAACTTTCTTGTATCAATGTGAATTTATTAGAGACAAAAATGGTTGACATTGTTATATGGCAAAGGAATCATTATCAATGAGTGATTAATTTACTGTACAATAATATGGGAATTGGATAAAAGGGACCACTTTTTGATTAATGAATTACTGCTGGCCCAATAAATTTTGGGCATTATTTACAAGTTTGTTCAAATGACATTTATTGGAGTTCGACTCTGGAATTATTATCGTTTATGCATTCAAGTTATTTCTCCGTAAAATAATGTTTAGATTAATATAAAATGTAATATGAAAATCATTCTCATATACTGATAACAATATTTAGTAGTAGAAGTGGAAAAACTTTTTTTCTCCTCTCACAAAGACTCTTGTATTACCACAAATTAAATCACTTTTCCGTTTTTACCTGTTATAGTATCTACATTTTCCTCCATTAATGCAAAACCTATTTCATTCTCATTTACTTACACAGACCTGTGCGCTATTACTAACAGTTATACTTTGAAAATTTATATAAAGTTAATTTTTTCTAAACACATTCAATACTTCATATTAGATGATGAAAATAGGCCAATATATAAATACAAAACTAGTTATTTCAATTATAAAATCATTTATGCAGGTTTTCCATCTCTTCAAAACATTCACTTTTTGTACTAATAACAGTTCAATCTTCATTTCAACAGGCTATCTATCAACTTCTTTTGCCAGTTTAACTGTTTTAATCTATCATATATTAAATATATCATTCTTAGTAATTGGTAAAAAAAATACAATACATTAATAATTGAAAATTAAGTAAATATCACCTTCTTTACAGATATCATCATCATCAACCATTATCAATTCACCGCAGGATAAAGATCTCCACAAGTTCAAACCATCTCTGATTTTTAGCTTCTCTTCTCCACATCACGCCTGCACACTTTCTTATTTCATCCATCCATCTCACATGTGGTCTATTTCTGAGTCTTTTACAATCTCTTGGAAACAAGCTTAAGATTTCAATTGTCCATCTATTATCATCTCTTCTAGCAATATGTCCAGCCCAACTCCACTTCAGTCTTTTAATTTTTTTAATGAGGTCAGTAACACCTGTTTATTCTCTTACCCATATATTGCATTTTCGATCTCTTATTGTTAGACCTAACATGCATCTCTCCATACTTCTTTGAGTGGTCTGAAGTCTCTGTATTGCTCTTCTATTAAGTGTCCAAGTCTCAGATCCCTAAGTAAAAACTGGTAAAACACATTTATTAAAAACCTTTCTTTTCAAACACTTAGGAATATTTCCTTTTAGTATCAAGTTATTTCTACCAAAAGCACTACAACCAAATTTAATTCTGTGATCAATTTCATCCATTATGTTTCCATCTGTATTAATAATCTGACTAAGATATTTATAGCTCTTAACTTCTTCTAACTCATCATAATCAATCTTTATTTTCATATTTTGAGAAAATCCATTGAACATTACTTTAGTCTTTTTAACAGTTATCTTTAGTCCTACTTTCATCTGATAACTCCTGCAACATTTCCTGCAGCTTTAAACCATAATTTTCAAAAATAACTATATCATCTGCAAAATCTAAATGACTTAAATAATCTCCATTTACTTTCACTCCTTTAGCTTCCCATTTTAATCCACAAAATACTTCTTGCAGCACTGCTGTAAAAAGTTTTGGAGATATGGAGTCACCCTGTCTTACACCCCTCTCAATGTTGACTTTCCTAGTATCATTATGTAATCTAATGATTGCTGTTACATTTTTATAAATATTTTTTAAAATATGACAATATCCTGGATCTATACCTTGATAATCCAATGCTTTAATCATTGAAGAAATGTTTATAGAATCAAATGCCTTTTCATAATCAAATCCAAAGCATAATGGCAACTCATATTCATTTGTCCTTTCTATAACTTCTCTCAATACCTGGATATGATCTGCTGTACTAAAACCACTTTCAAATCCAGCTTGTTCTCTTGGTTGGTGGAAATCCAATATTCTCTATAGACGAGTTGTAATTACCTTGGTAAAAATTTTGTATAAAACTGATAAAATGCTGATAGGTCTGTAATTTCTAATATATTCTTTATCACCTTTTTTAAATACTAATATTAATACTTCATTCTTCCCATCATCTGGTACATCTTTATCATTTAGACATTTGGTATATAACTTTGCTAGTTTTTTTTCTATTTCTTCACCTGCTTCTTTTAATATATTGATTATAATTCCATCATTTTCTGGAGCCTTCCCTTTCTTCATAAATTTAATTGCATGTCTCATTTCTTCATTTAAAATTCTGGGCTATTCAGAAGAAATAATAGATATAGGAGGTACTTGTTCTTTATTACTATATAATTCTTGATAGAAGTCTTCTACCCATTTCATGATGTCATCTCTCTTTTTAATAATAATTCCATCTTTTTTCCTTATTGCAGATATAAATTTCCTACCAATACCAAAATGTTGTTTTACACTCTTGAGACTTTTATTCTCTTCTACAGCTTTCCTTGCAAGTTCATAGTTATACTTTCTTATATCATTTTCAACTCTTTTCCGTATCATTTGATAGAATTCTAGATATTCAATCCGTTTTAATGCATCATTTTTGTATATCTTCATATTCCTTCTTTTCTTCATAAATTCTCTAAGTCTCAGCAGAAATTTTATTGGTCAATTGCTGCTTTTTCCTACTAGCTATCTTTGTTGCAGTTTTTAAAAGTGTATCATTTATTTTCTTATTAATTTCATTCAAATCTGAATCATGTTCAAAGTCTACTAATACTTGAAACCACTTTACAGATATATACATATAATAATGGAAAAGTTTGTAAAAATATAAAATTCATTGTTCAATAATTTCTATCCTTCAAAATATAATTATATGTGGGCTTCTTAAGAATAAAGAGCATCATATTTAATAACTTTCACATTTTAAAATAAAACTTAAAATTTGCTTACTATAAATAAAAGATTTGCGGTTGTCTTGAAATAGCTGATAAAAAGGGTTCTCTAGAAATCAATTCTGTGAATCTCATACTATCACAGTTTAAATTCAGAATTTGGCTACTTATATCTTTCATAACTTAGTTCAACAATGAGCTAACAGAGGATACTTAAATATTCCCATTCATAATAAGGTACAGTTCTGCAATGTATTGATTGCATAATTAAAAATAATTATATTCATTGAATGGGTGATGCAGAATATGGTTCATCAAGGTTAGTTCAGCTGCAGGTCAATGAGCACAATTTAATAATCATTATTCGGCACAATTTCCTCATAATAGGTTTCGTTTAATTACAATCATAACTTTTTTGAAGTTTTATTTATCATATCATTCACATTTCTATAACTATAAAAGAGACATGATTGATCGATCATTTCTAGTAAATATACATTAACAAGCAATACCCTCCTCTCCCCTTCATCTACTTCATTTATAAACTTTCTTTCCTTCTAATCGGTATTTTTTATAAAAATAAATATTAGCTCAATCATTCCAAATGCTTTTTCTAAATTTGCAAATAATTATTCATCCCCCAAGATATAAATATATTGTAACTTTTGAAATCTTTTCCATCTATTTGTATTGAAATTGTGTTAATGGGCTAATAACATGTACATTCATAACATGACAATAAATGATTTGTTAAGAAATTCATTAAGATGTGGTAGGATTGACTAGAAAAACAATTTAAAAAAATTCAGAAAAAAAATAAACAGGTTTTAACTTCAAGCTCTAAAAGCTGACCTAGTTCAGTATTTATTAGCATTGTTGAATAGTAGTTTAGAGAACACCCACAAAAAAAAACTCAAGTGCAACTGAAGCTCAAATTGTCAATGCGCCGAAAGCCATGGAGTCACACCTTCAGCATAGAAATAGGATTTCATCTCTTTTGAATAAATCTAAAATGCGGCTGCAATTCAAAGAACAGAAGCATGAACTGTTTACAAATCACACCAAAACTGATAGTCGTCTAATTCAGGGTTATTGATTTTTGTTTGGTAATACAAACATTTTTTGGCGTGCATGAAGATGTGTGAAGCAAAAGTAAATATGATATTGCATATTAGTCAAACAAAAAATAATTTATTCCAGTCTTTGGAACCTTTTATCACTCAAAACAATAAAGAAAAATGAATTTGAACTTCAGAAATATAATGATTAAGATTTAAGAAAAAAAACAAAAAAACACATTTAGTTTTATCAAGAATTATAATAATTTTTTTTTGTAGCAATGCTAACTTGGCATTGCAGAAAACATTTTCTTGCCCAGTGCATTAAATATACTCTGCTTCAGCGGGAAATCCCTTTTAATTCTAGTGCCAAGCAAAATTATCAGGATAGTTGAAATGCAAAAATCCCATAAATCCTTCAAAAATTTAGTATAAAAGAATTCCTTGAGGTTATAACACATATTACATTTCTCTACCAATAATTACATCTTTTTCTAATGATTTTAAACAATATTTAAATATATATTACGTTTTTATAAACCTCTTCATATACACTTTAATGCAGTTTTTAGATAATTCCTCTATTTTTCTAAGTTTTGACTGTCCTGCACTCTTAATCAGAGCTATAGCATGTAAACATAGAAAAATGTAAACATATAATAATATAACCATTATGTTATATACTTAAAAATAATACACATAAAAATAATAAAATAATGGTTATATGATTATATGTTTAAATGTTGTAGCTCTGTTGAAGACTGCAGGGCAATTGAAACTGTTAGAAAAATAAAGGAGGAATTATATAAAAATTGCCTTAAACTGAATGAGATTTATAAAAAAAGTAATATATACGAAGAAAAATGCAAAAGAAGTAAAGAAGAAAAAATAAAAACAATATTTACAATAAATCTTTATACACATCAAATTACTCTGCTATTAAAATTAAAATAAATTAGAAAAAAATTATAAGACATAATCTTTACTGAAAAATTTGCTAATATTCATTTGATTTTAAAATTGAGAAAATATTGATTCACTAATTTTTTATGGTATTTAATATAATAACAATATTACAACAAATTAATGTTTTTTCTTATCAAGTCTTCATCAATAATTATATAAGAAAAAGTAATCTGAAAAATATGTTGGCAATAAACATTTTAACAATAATCAAAAAACTACTTTTTGTTTGCGAATACGAAAATCTTTTCCCATATAGGAAGCATTCGAAATGACTGACGAAATTTTATCGACCTTTTTGTAAAATCAAACGGCTTTAATAATGTGTATTTTCCTAATTGCCGTTCAGAAATGTATTCAATACTTTGTATTTACTTTAGATTACTAATTCACAGGACAGATATAATCACTAAACAATTCTCTAAAAACTATACATAACGCCGGCTTGTAGTTCGCACACAGATATAATTTTTTGGAGAATTCTCCGTAGAAATTTTTTTTATAATCAATTCATTATGTAGCTTTTTAAAAGTAAATATTGTACTACTTTAGAATCTAAATAACTTTTCAAAAATATAGTAAAACCCCTCCCTCTATACATATCTCGCTACCATGGAGATAAAGATTCACATTCAGTAAACAAAAAATTATCTACCAAGCAGGTACATTTTGTAAAAACAAAAAATGTCAAAGTGACACAACGATTTAATTCACTAGCACCGAAGAAAGTCCCTAAATAATGACTGGTCATTACGTAACTTTTACTTTTTAACTCACAACAAAGTAAAAAAATCTTGGGGAGAAAAGCTTTTGATAAAACTGGATGGGTTACTAACAAGCGCGCGCACACACACACAAACTATGCAAATCCATTAAAATGGTACATTAAATACCTACAAATAAAGAATGGGATTCGAAAAGACACCTTTTAATTTAAGACGAAAAAAAAACGCTAATATTAGCAGCATGATTATATATTTCTCCAATTAAAATATTTCATAAACATTAAAAATAACATAACACATTTAATTTCATCTAAATAAAATAATATAAATTTTAGAAAGTATTTAAAGTAAAAACAAACCAGAATCAATAGATGCATAACAACGTTGTAGAATCTTGCTATTACTCAAACTTTTCACACGCATTTCCAGGCATGAGAGTAAAAGTTAAATCCCAATAATGGAATGTTCTGTTTACATGAGTCCGCACTCTTAAAAACGTAGTCATGCAAAGTTCTTTAGCCAAATAATTATAGTAATTGCGTAATTTTATATCTTAAAAATGGTATTTAAAATGCACATAAAGATATTGCCATGAAATTAAAAAAAAATAACATTCATTGATGATGTAGCGTACTGGTGTAAAGGGCTCATTAAATTTTACGATGTGGCTTTAAATATTGATAAGTTAGAATAAATTAAGAGGATGGCAAGCAATGACAACCACTACGACGATGATCAAGTGTTATCCCTTGATCGTAGTACTCTATTGCTTAGTTACTCAACCTGCCTTCGGGCAGAGAACTTAACATACATAACATAATGAAATAAATAGATCACGTTCCATATACAGCAATTTCAGTAGAGGTTAAGCCAAGAACGAGAATGCGCAGATACTATAATATCCCATAATTTCTTGACTCCTCACTAATGTTGTAATACGCAGTAACCCCCGTTTCATTTATTTTTCATTATAAAATAAATGAAATTATAAGTTAATATTTTGTATCTCTGATTTTCTTTTAAAATATTTGTAATAATTGTCATTTAAACGGAAGACTATAAACTTAAAGAGTAAAAAGAAAATGCATAAAAATTTTAGCGTAGTGATATAGACTTTCTTACAAAAAGTAAAACGTCTTCAAAGAGGAGGCGGTAGCCATTTTGGATTTGAACAAAGATAGAAGTAAGCCACTTTGCACCCAGTGTATACAGTTTATATTTCATTATAGCTGCTCTATAGCACCGACATAATATGGTTCAAACATCCATCCTTGCATATTTATAGCTATGGCGGATAGAAGGAAATTGCAAGGTAAGAAATAAGTGTTCATTTGACACATGATGTCTGTCCAGTTTCAGATTTTCCCATAAGCACCTGCTGTAGGATGTGTCAAGTCTCTTTGTCCTGTCCGATTCTCAATTTGAATTATTTTTAAGGATTAAAAACATTAAAATTTAGGAAGAACTTAAAATTTAATTTCATTTTGAAATATGCAATAGCCGTTGATAGTGAACTAGTGGTTGTTATTAATCATAATGTTGATTGTAAACAAGGGTCAATGTGGTAGTGTAAAAATATCTATTTGGAATTTGCTAAAACTTATTTATATATCCCATTTTGGCTTCTTGGCTTTTTTTAAAAAAAGGAAAAAATACTTTTATAAATTACTTGCTACTATTGATCAATAAGTTTCAAAATAATTAATTTTATACTAGTCTTCCTTCAATTTTTTTTTTTTTTTTTTTAGCTGTGACCTAGCAAATTGACATATTTTGTTTATTTTTTTTTACACAAATTGTAAACACAAAAACTAAAATTATTTTTAATTTTTCATTTATATTTACATAAAACCATACTCTAACATTTTATTAAAAATCATAGATAATTGGTTTGAATTTTAAAATTTGATTAATTTTTATTACAATATTAATCTACAGTTTATGTTCAGTGTCTTGGGGGAAAAAATCCAAACAATAAGCATGCATATGCAGCTGGTCGTAACAGGTCAAGCTGGAATTTGAAAGTATTATGAACTGGTGACAAAAGAAATCTGCAAAGAACCATTAGTGTGTTAAACTATCAGCTGTCATACTATTATTATTTTACGTTAAATTCTTTGATTCTTCACAACAAAAAGTCTTGCTATTTATTTTAATAAATTTTTGTCTGAAATATAAAATTTATGTTTAGATTATTTAAAATAAAATAGTAGGTGTGTATATAATATATACACTGGAGAAAAAATTTGCAATATTTACAAAAATATACATACTACAACTGTCTTATTTTTATAACTGATAAATATACAATCGCTTGCTATTAACTGTATTTTTAAAATATGAAAATTTATTACTACAAAAAAGAGAAGAAAAAATATTTCACTATGATTATTGCATGCCATTATGTTACTCAATAATGTATCTTATGCAACTGATATCAAAGGTCTTCAAATCATTACATTTCTGTCAGAAAATTTAATAAATGACATTTATAAAATACTGATATTTAAACATATTTTACTTATTTGTTTTCATGCAAAGTTGGTATTTTTAATAATCTGCAGAGTATCTATTTTTTAAATATCAATGAAATGAATTTTTTCAAAACCCATAATTAAAAATGTAAAAATTAATAAAAATATGCTAATTGTTATAATTTGAAAATAACATTCAATTCAAAATGAGAATCTGGATAAAATAATCGATCATACAATATTATTTGTAACTAATAAAAATAGCTTATCAGATTTTTATCCATTAAAATATAATAAATAAATAAATGTAGTTTTTGTAAGAACTTATATTGGATATATATATATAGCAGTTTATTACTTTGCTAAAACCATTGGTTGATTATTTTGAATATTTTTCAAAAAAATTTTATATGCCTGAAAATATAACTATTTGTTTCAGATTTCATGAGTCAAAGACATTTTGAAAACACCTGAGAAATTATATATTGGGGCAAATAATAATATGATTTTTTTTTGTTAATAGGTTTAAAATCAGTGTAGGTTAATCATTTTGTATATATAATAGTATTAATTATAATTTATTTAGTTCTCATCACCATGATAATCAAAATAATTAATTCATTTTTGTGAAATGGAGACAAAAATATTTTATATTCCATTTCTTTTAATAGTGTAAATAAATTATTATGATTGGTAACATTGACACAGTGATTTGAAAAGTATTTATTTTCTTCATGCTCATCTGTTAAAAGTTTCATTTAATTTTATTTATAGTCTTATATTTCTGTCATTTTATTTAAGGCTTAACTTTACACCCTTGTTTAGATCATATTACATATTTAGATTTTTTTTTTTTTGTAAATCATTTGCTATTTAATATATATTCTAGGTGAATACAGACACAGTACTTATTTAGATTTTGGAGTATTGTAAATTAGCATTTGTAAATATTTTATGGAATTGAAATTAGTGTAACCTTTGTATTGATAGATAATAATTTTTATGTTTTGAAACTATATGATACTTAAAAAAAAAAAAAATGTTACTAATACTGCTAAAGTGAGTATATATTTTAGAGAAAGCTAATAAGAAATTTTTGTCTTCTAAATTATCATGCACTCTTCTAAAAAGTTGAATGGGCAAACTTGAAATGTTACTCATCTATCACTAGTTTTTTTTATTTTGCTAAGATGTTTTCTATGAAAGATTTTCTATTATGATTCAGTAGGAATGTAAATTTGACACAAGAATTTTAGATAATTTTTAAATTCTTATTATGTTGTTATTCATGTACAGTAGTATTCAGAAAAGAAGAATCTTTATTAAAGTCACTATTAAAGCTGAATATATATATTGATACATTTTTAGAATACTTACACATTGGTGTTTATATTTAATGTTCTTATTTACAATTTTAGAAAATACATAGACTGTTATTTCAACATATCACCACTCACAATGAAATTAGAATGAATATGATTGGGTTTTTTAATCATTGAATATATTAGAACTGCTTAAATATATTTTATACATTTATTTTCCATTTAATTTTATTTTGATTTAATAAAGTATGGTTGAACTTATTTGATATCTGTTAGAACAAGATGGTTTTCCAGCTCCTTTTATAATAGCTTATTGCTGATTTATATTCAGTTGGAATTTTACCTTTAGAAAGAATACCTAATTGGGAAATATTGTATAAGGATTCTTGCCTGAATAGAAAATTTTTTGCTATCACTGCAGTATTAATGTTATAATTGTATACTCAGTAGAAAATTTACTATAAAGAAATGTATCACTGGATTTTTATTGCTTCATATTGTTATATACTGAAGAATATTACAACTTTAAGCAATAACGCTTGATTGTTAGCAGTGGAAGTTTCCATCATCGACTAGCTCCTTAACTTTTAATACACTTTAGCATCTATTCAGAGCTCTATCGTATTTCTAATAAAGATTTTGTCATTGACATGTATTTGTGGTTTCAATGTTTAGTTAAATTTTTGATTTGATACTGTAATTTACAAGTTCTCATTTATTTATTTTACCAGAAGTGATTCTTCTTGTTTAATATTTTTTTTTTTTTAAATCAATATCACGTGACCCCATTTTACACAATTATAGTGGGAGAAAAAATTGTAAGTACTAGTTACATTATATTTAATAAATTATGAGGTTAATTTCTTTTTTTTATTATTAGTAAATATTAAAAGTAAAAAACTTTTACTTTATTTTGCATTATTACACAGAAGTCATTTTATTAAAAGATAATATTATCTTTTATTTTTGATATTTATGTTAGTATATCAGTTTAATGACTGTTTTGAATCAATTGAAATTCAATAAAAAATTGAGCTTAATATAGTTTAAGAGATAGCAATAAAAACTACAATTTACTGTTGTTGTATTTTATCATACAGTGCTGTGTTAGTGTTGCCTTGCATGAACCAATTGGTGGTTCTAGATGTATAAGAATTTTGAATGTTCTTATTAAACATGACTATACTTATTAAAATTATGATTGTTCAAACTTACAATTGCATATATTTTTAATTTGTAAAGCAACTATAATTATAAACTAGGGCAGTTTACAGTTTAGTCCACAGTTATTAACAATATTTATAGTATAATGGTATACCTGATACCATTGTTTGCTTGGGTGTTTTTTTTTTATGAATTTGTTCCAACTACAACTATTCAAAAAGCTAAAAAATATAGTTGCATTATTACTTTGAATATATCAGAGCTAATGAGAGATTAATTGGAAAGAGGAATTAATGTTGAATTGATGGGCATCAGAAAGTTTTTTTGCAAAAGTTCACTTTATTGGAATTAATTGACTGATTATAAGGAATTTTTAATTATTAAAATGATTTGATTTTTGAACTTTTTTATTTATTAATATATTATAAGTCAATAATGCTTATAGTAAATAGTTAGGTATATACATATATTTTTTATTTTTTTGAATTTCATTGACTTCTATTTTTGTTCTTAGTTAATATTAAATCATATGGCAAATAGTAATTGAGTTTTTATTATTAGTTCTAAACTACTGGTTGCATCAAGATTTCTAATACTATATAAAAAAGAAATTAATATGATATAAAACTAAGAAAGTTTCATTTGATATAATTTTTATATGTAAAACTACTTATTATAATTAAATATGGATATTATTAGTAACAATTTTCATGTTACTAATCTTAATATTTATATTATATGCTGTATTTTTATAGTGTTGAGGCATGTTTAATTTTGTAAAACTGTGATGGTATAAATGCATACATTCATAATGATCTCACCATCATAATCTAAAATTTTATTTAAGTTTAATTATTTAATTAGTAAAAACTTCTAATAATTTTTGAATTGCATTTGACAGAATTATTGTTGTGTAACAAATACTGGAAACTATTGTGTCTGATCTTAAAACTTATATGTAAATTTCTAATATGTTCTTTGATATTTTTGGTGATGTCAACTTCTTACTACATGCTTTTAAATTGAACAAGTGTAAATTTGTATGTTTGTAATATAATCTTACCTATTTCATGGTTCATTTATTTTGAGTTTTATTTTTTAAATATTTGTTTTTCTTTTTATTTCTTTTATATCTTTGAAAAATATCTCTTGACTGCTGAGAATAAAGTTTAATCAGAAAAGCATTTCTTTTTTTTTTATCTCCAGAAGGGATTTTAGTCTCAGATAAGTAAAAAATATAAAAGTATTTTCAGTGAGACCATTTTGATTTGGATGATAGTGCGAAGTTAAGAAAGCATTTTTTCGTAGAACAATCTGATCTGGTTGCAGTAATAATAGTTCATGACAGTTAATACCAACAATATTACATGACTTCATATGCTTCCAAAAGCAGTTGTCTTCACTATAATTGAGCTTTTTACTGTAAGTTTAATATGTTATAGAGCCATCGCTGATCAAGTAAAAGGGAGCATTTGGCCTGAAATGGGGATATTATAGTATCATACTGATATCCATCAATTACTTAAGATGGCTTTATAGTAAGACAAAAAGAACTGCTCTTGTTATCACAATTGCAATTTAAAGTGAGCTTTGTCAAAAAAAAAACACTTCTTTAAGCAGGTTAAAATGGAATATTGCAGACTAATTTGACAAGTATAATTATTCTGATTCCAGATATCAGTGTCCCAAAGTTTAGAAAGTTTCAAGAAAGGTGGTTCTATAAAGGGATGTCTATTAGAAGATATAATTTTTTTTCTGTACCTTTTTATGAACATTGTAGATGTGAATGGAAAAAAGAAAAAAGTTTAGTATGCAGCAATACCAATTACATTTGAGTTAAGGACATCTGAAGAACCATTTATAAATTGTGTAATTCCACGATTTCTGCTTTTGTTATAAATCCTCATTCTGATTCTAGTCTCATACTGATTTCATCACCTATGTTATTAGATCTTTATAATTTTTTCAGGGATGAGAATGCAGAAACTTTTTGAATGGTGAGATTCTGGCAAAAATGTATTATTGTTATATTTTAAATATGGTTTTTTGTACAAAGGAAAGTTATTTGTAACTTTAAATTTTTCACTAATACTTCATGCAAAAGTAAATAATTTTTAATAGTTGCTATGTTTTGAATAAAACATTTTAAAGAAATGTTTTCAGATTTCTTAATCCATTATATTTTCTAATTTAAAACTGTCAGCGCTGTAATAGTAATTAATTTTATTAAAAAGATATCGGGTAAGAATTAATTTTTATTTTATTTTAGATATTTAGTGAATATACTAGTAGATAAGAGGAAAATAAAAAATAAAAATTAAAAGTATTTCTTGTTTAAAGAATGTTGTTAGTAAATAGGATTTTTTTTATTTTGTTTTAGTTGTATAGAAAATACTTAGTAAGAGGTAAAGTTGAACTGGCAAATTAATTTCTTTGGTTTACAAAAGAAATTGCTTTATTTTATAAAATTATTTGAGATGGTAAAGAAAAATTGTTAAGAACTGGCAAGCAATTGTGTGCAAATATCACAGTGATGATAGACATTTAATTGTAATATTTTATTGACTATACATTTCAGTCTACTTTTAAATAAAGAATTTTATGTGAATCCATTTAAACAGCAAATTTTGATAAACTGATTTATATATTTCATGAATAAAAAATAGGCAAACAGTTGGCTAAATTTCTGTGAAGAGGAAAACAAAAAATTTTAGGAATTCCTATTCTGTAATAATCCTGGAAAACTTCATCAAGCTGCTAGAAACTATTACTAAATATCATGAATAAAACCTAGCTCCATAAAAAATAAACATAGGCAGAACATTGTGACATGGAATAGATAAGACCATGTCATTAAAAAAAAAAAATGTTCACACTTTACTAAGTGTTTAATTGTATTGGAAATGAGCGCACCATTTTACTTTCTCTCCCTTTTAAGATATTTTTATTGTTCAATTATAAAAATAAAATAAGTTAAAATCTGAGATAATTCATTAGAATATATCAAAGAATCTATATAATTGCAGCAATTACAAACTTCTTTCTTGGTATAGTACATCTTGAAAGACCTGATGATCTTTCAATTTGAAAATCACTTTCTGTAAAAATTATTAATTTCTTACATTTTTAATAGCTAATCACTAATCATATATGAATAAATATATAAATGAAATTTATACATGTTTTAATATTTGAAAAAGCTCTTTAAAAAAATATTGAAAACACTAATTATTAATAACTTTGTTAGGATATGTGGAAAACAATTGCAAATTTCCCTCAATCATTTTTTTTTTTTCTGTGATTACAGGATCAATTGTTATTAAAACAGGCAAAACTCTCCCTACAATATTGTCACTCAGTGCAAGCCAGAGTAATCAGTGAATGCCAGAAGGCTTGTGCATAAAATCCCCATCTAGTGCCTTCTCATCCAATATCCCCAGACTAGTTTCTGGCTTGTGGCTCGTCAGTGAGGAGCCTTGGATCTGAAAGCCCTGCCCCTAGATCTTAGGATCTAATGCAACCCTTCAGCAGCCTCTTTTTATCTCAACTTAACTACAAAACTATGAGTCTTAAATTGAAAACACAATATTTTCCAATTCAAGCTTGTTAGCTTATATAGTCATATTGGTCTGAACTCAGTTCAGTACCTATACATTTTGGTGTCTTGGGTTCTTTAATAACCATAGCCACCAATATCTTATTAGGCAGGATTGGTTTTAAGCCAATAAACATCTCATGATCATCATTTCTTATTCTTGCTTGTAACTGTTATTAAAACAGGTAAAACTCTCCATACAGTATTGCCACTCAGTGCAAACCAGAGTAATCAATGCATGCTAAGATCTAGGTGCAGTGCTCTCAGATCCAAGGCTCCTCATTGACGAAAGCCACAAGTAGGAAACTAGTCTGGGGATATTGGATGAGTAGGCACTAGATGGGCATTTTTAGGAAACTAGTCTGGGGATATTGTATGAGTAGGCACTAGATGGGCATTTTATGCACAAGCCTTCTGGCATCCATTGATTACTCTGACTTGCACTGAGTGGCAACACTACACTGTATGGAGAGTTTTGCCTGTTTTAATAACAGTTATAAATAAGCATATGAAAAGACCATGTGATGTTCATTGGCTTAGAATCAATTGTTGTTAGATGTCTTAGTATACATAGATTTATTTGAAAGATTGATTTCTTTTTAATATTTTTATGTGTTAAGGAAAATTATGAAAATTAATTTATTCTTTATATGTGAGTTAATTACATAAATAATTTTTTCATTGGCTTTATGCAATAGCTGACATGTTTGATTATATCAAGTTCAGTTTCCGTTTGTTAATTTTTTTTAAATTTGACAATTAGGATTTGTTATGGTAGAACAAAAATGTAGTTTCTTGACACATTTAAAAATATTAGAATATATTATTTATATTTTAAATTATATATAAAGCAGACAAAAAAACTGAGAAAAAAAAAAGTGCAGTGTGTGTGTTTATAAATCTTAATCAACTTTTTTTTTTTTGCTTAGTAAACAAGACTTAGTTATAAAGAAATCCTTAATATTGTTAATTTTCATTATTCTTTCACTAGATCTGTGTGAGCAGGTATCTCTATATATTTCAATATTTAAAAACAAATAGTTGTTGGGTTTAAATAATGTAGCAAATATTAATTTGAATCTGAATTATATTTAATTTAAAGGCATGCTTCTGACAATTGTAAATAAAATGAACTTAATCTAATAGCTATGCAAATACTTAGATGATTCTTAATAAAGTATTTATGTATTTAAATTAATAGGAACAATTCTATAAACCAATAATAATTGCAAAAATAATTCAGTTTTATTATTAAAAAATGTATTGATTTATTTTTAAAGTTGTAATTTCAAAAGGATTAATGCAATATTTAATTTGGCTAATGTATAGACTCCACTCTGAATTTCCAACAATGTTAGTAAAATGAAAGCTTATAAAGATTGAAAGTTGAAATAATGAGTGAATTCCCTCCATTATTTATTGTTTGCTGATATATCTGCTATTTATTCATAGCTTATGGGGAGTGTCTTCATTTCTATTTGGATTTATCTCATATTATCATGAACTTTATAATAATACTGCACATAAGTATGGTGTCTAATAATTTTTATTTTATAAAAAAAAACATTTCTTATATATATTAAGTGCTATATTTTGTGTACATAATTATGGTGTCTCACCTTTGTTAGTGGCTTAATTACAATCTATCCTAGGTTTGTAAGCTCTGATTAATCAAGACTTACACCAATAGTTGTCTTGCATTGGTGGTCGAGAGGTCAGCGCAACTGCCTTTGCACTTGTAGGCAGTTGCCCGGGTTGTGGGTTCGCGTCCCGGCCAATGCTATGACACTTAAAAAAAAGACTTACACCAATAGTTGCATTATTACTGACAATCTTTTTAGATTCAATAACTAAAGATAAATGATGGCCAAACCTGAAATTAAACAATTATGGATATGTATGGAATGCCTTTAATAGCCATAATATTGTGAAGAATTAATTAACAGCAAAGTACTTAATGAATAAAGTTATAATGAATTTACAGTTTTTATAGAACAGTGAAATCTTAATTCATTATTTTTCAAGGAGATAGAGAAAATAAACAAGTGTAGGGAAATAATAACAGAAATTGCAGGAAAATAATACCAGGAACCCATATTTATTATGAATAATAATTTAATTACTATTATTCAAAGTTTAAATACATCTAAAATACTACTAAATAGTTAGTTTTAAATGCAATCAAAGTAAAAATTTGTGTTCTATTAATTATGATGATTAGATACAATATAATATTTTTGTAGCAATTTTACTTATTAAAAAAAAGGTAATCATATTTTTATTAAATTTTACAAATAGAAATAAATTTACAACACTTAGAGGGGAGAAAAAAAAAATCATTTATTAACATTTGCTTTGTGCAAAATGTATGCTTCAATTCAAAGTCTAATTTTCAATCTGTTTAGAATTAATTCAGGACTTGGTCATTGTTGACATGATGTTTTTCAGAATTATTCTCTACTTTTCTTTTATTGGTTTAAATAATAATAGTTGATTTAATTAAAAGGCAATTATATACTAGTTTAATATAATTTCAACATTGCTATGGAAAAAAAAAATATAAGAATGGGATAAATTCATTTTGATTTTTAAAAAATGTAATTTAAACTTCAGTTTTCTACTTTCTGCCAATAAGACTCTTAATAGTCCTAAATGAGTTTCTAAATATAAAAGAAATTTGAAAATAATTTATTAACAACTAAATCATAAAAATATAATTTTGTAAATATAAATAATTCTTCATATAATTTTTTTTATATATTGTATGAATCAAATTTCTTTTCTGTATTTATATACAGTATATTGTTCTACATCCCATCCATGTTTCAACTATCTTCTACGATGATTTTCAAAATTTATTACTAGAAATATATAGATTTATATTTATATTTTGTTTCCAAAAATAATAGCCATAACAAAAAGTCATTCAAATTAATTAATATATTTTCTATAACTGAAAATAATTCACTTAATATTATTTAATTTTTTGTAATTTACCTATTTCATTTGAACATATTTTAATTTTTTTATATCCTTAAACCCTTCCAATTAGCTAATCCTAATTACCCACTCAATTTAAATGTTTGCCTTTACATTTAATTACATATGATTACCATCTTTATTTTTCCTATAATTGCCTACTCAAATCTTTACAATTAATATCAAAGTTATTTTTTGGAAAAAATTTCAAGTTTATTTTAAATACAATTTATATAATTTGATTTATTGTTTATAATTAGAATTTATGAAAATTTATCAGAATGAGCAAACTCATGTGTATGGGTATAATAGGGTTTGTATATGGTTTCAAATCAAAAAATGTATATCCATACAGGGAAATGCTACATTAGGATCTTGATATGTCGGCAGTCTTGATTATGATAAAATTATGAGCTCAATCATCTATATAAAATAACGGATTCAGCGGGGAAAAATAGTTCATTCCAGGAATTAATAAAGAAAAGCATACAAATGTATTAAGGTTTTATTAAATTAAAATTTAATCCAATATCTTTGCTTGATTGAAATTATTATTTTATTATTACTGGAATATTATTAGGAAACATTTAATCTTAAAACTAGGTTATATTTTGTCATTAAAAAAAAAAAAATGGTGATTTATTTTCCTCAATAAGAAAATTAAATATGATTTTATCTATTTCTCAGTAAGTGATTTACTTTGGTATATCTTTACCATATTGAAATAATCTCTTTGTTTAATGATATCTAATAGATCATGTTTTGTTGTTGACTTATTATTACTTATTTATTGAAGTTATGGAGAAATTATCAAATTATGCAATGAAGTAGTATTTAAATTTTGACATAGTAATCTTATATTTAATTAGTTTTTCTTCTTTTTTTTTTTTTAAACAAAATACAATTAGCTAATGTCATATGTTTTTATTAGTTTTTCAATGGGGGGGGGGGGATTATACTTATTTGTCTGCAATATAGTTTTATTTTTATTTGTGATTATATATTATATAATTAAATCATGAGAAGGTATGTAAGATGAATACCATATGTAACATTCATGTGAATGAAAAAATTATGAAAAATGATTTTTTTAAAAAAAAAAAAAAGATTTCCATATTTTGCATGCATCATTGCAACAATATTAATTTATTCTAGATAACAAATGTAATATATATTACTAGCATTGTTTTGGGTTTTTTTTTATTCTTTGCTGAATTGCTCATCTAAGTCTATTAAAATGGTAATATCACATAACAGGTTAATGGACATCTATAAACTTTAAGAAAGTGCTGCTTTTGTTTGTAATAAAGTTGTTGTTTTTTTTTTTTGTTTTTTTTTTGGGGGGGGGAGTAGAATGGTCATACTGTCTTGTGAGGAATTGATATTGATGATAAAATCTGAAACTTCTATATTCAAAGTAACAGTTTAAGGATTTAAATGAGAAGTTCCCTGATTGCTCCTATCTTATAATGTCTGGCTTTCCCTAAAGTATTTACTATTTTAATGGAAAATATTTTGCCCTATGTTATATCATAGTTAAGTATATTTAGATATAAAGAAATAGGATGTTGAATATTTGTTAAACATTTGTTGATGAAGGTCTCATTTGTGAATCAACCATAATAATTTATATGATTAGAACATTAGAATATTGCTAGGATTATATCCCACAATTATAAAACAATTACAAATTAAATATTAGATTTTTTAAAAAAAAACTATCTTCCTGTATATTATCTTGATTTAGATCACATTAGTATGTTCTAAAATAATGATCGAGTAATTGATTTGCAAAGTTTTAAGTTGTGATTGTCATTAAAATTTTATATGGTTAAAATTCATTTAACATATTCTTGTATAAGCTTGTAATTGCTAAAAAAAATTACTTCATTTTGTATGTGTTTATATATTACTAAAATTTATTCTTATTTAAATTTTAATGGAATTTATAATTTACATGTTAAAGTATTCAAATCTATCTTTATACTGCTGAAATAGTTCTTTTCACACTACTCTAGAGATTGAGTAAATGATGGTCACCAGATGCTATATTATTATAATATCCCTATCCTCAGACTAGTGTCTAGCTTTGCTATAATCATTTAGGACTAGTATTCAAAGCTCAAACTAATGCATTTATGTATTTAGCATTGTCCTTTAATTCCTTTATACTATTCAAACTATTGGCATAAATAAATAAGAAAATGAATATTCTTAATCCAGGCTAATTAACTCTTTTGCATAGTATATTTGAGACCTCAGTTTTGTGGCAATTGTAATCCTTTTTTATCCTTTGACTAGAAAAGTTAACACTAAACTTCTCATGCTTCAAAGAACAATTCTTTTCACTTTATTCTAGAGATATCTACCTGTAATATATGAGATAATCATGATGTTAGTGTTAACTTCTAGTTAAAGATTAGAAAAGATATATAGTTGTAATAAGACTAAGTTCTCCAATATACAGAATCTTGTCTGCTATCAGATCTTTATAATTATGCAAATCAGAGTGAGTTCAAAATCTTTGCATTTTTTTTTTTATTTCATGCTAATAACTTGCGTAAAGAAATAAAAGATGGTTTCTAGATATATAAGTGCATTGTTTTCATCTTTGAATTTTAGTCCTCATTGACATCAGTCTATAGCTAGAAACTAGTCTAGAGATAGTGATATTAAATCCCGTTACCATCTGATATCTATGGATTATCAAACTGGCTTAAATTGCTATATGAAGAGAAATGCTCTTGGAAGCAATTGAGAAATTTATGTGATATCACTTGTTGTGAAATTAAATGTCATAGATACTAAACAAAAATTGAGCAGATTAAAGAAAAATGTCTTATTTTATGATTTTGTGATTACTATATAGCTGTTTACCCTATGTATTTAACAGTTTTAACTATTGGGCAATAGTAGAGAATAAATTAGTGACACAAGTTATTAAATCATGATAAATAAAATAGGGATTGTGTAATCATATATAAATTTAATGATTCATTTTTTATCTAAAGACATAATGTATACAGAATGAATTAGTTTAGATTAAACTTTTAACTGTTTAACAATGTATTTTAAAATAAGCATTTTGATATATAAAAAATAGATCCCAATTATAGGTAATATTGATGTGAATTAAGATTTGGAGATATATAATAGGAAATTTCTTGACAAATCTTTATAAATATATATGGCTCTAGATTAGGCTGAACAGAGAACTGCTTTTAGAAGCATATGTGAAAATCATGAGATATAACTTGTCATGAAATTAAATGTCATGGACACCAGTCACAAATTGAACAGATGAAGAAAAGGATTAGATGTTTTTTGACAATTTTAGGATCACTATATATATATTATGACTGTTTATATTTCTGGAAAAATATATGTAAAAGTAATTAAAACCCAATGTTTTGACTATTATTTATAGTCTTTATCAAGAGTAATACATTATGTATATACACAAATTTATGTATATAATTTTTTCAGATTGATTATATTATTATGCTTGATAAAAACCATAAATAAATCATCAAAATGTTGGGGTTTTAATTATTATTTATATATTGATTCAGAAAAAATAAACAAATATTTACAAGAAGTTAGAGGAATTAATGTGTGTGTGTATATAAGGGAAATAATTTTTTTTTTTATTTTCTCCTACCAATATGTCATAATTATTTAATTTTATGGCTTCACAATGTAAAATCTTCTTTTAATCTATTCATCACACTTTGTTTTAAATTGTTAGAGAAAAATGTATACTTTTTTCTTGACTTCATTATCTTACTTTTATTTTGCTTTGTTTCTTTCTATTTATTTATTTATATTTTGTAGAATTTTATCATTATCTATTTTGAATAACAACAAAATGCCATTTTAAAATGTGGGATAAAGCAATCACTCCTATAATTATGTTGAAAATTATGAATAAATAAAATAAAGCTCTGCTTCTGAAAAATAGATCTCGTCAGAACGTATTCACACTGTTGAGGATCAATCAGTGAGAGAACTGCATCATCCAAGCCAATAGGGCTAATATGTATGCTGATGCTATATGGATGTCTGTGTAGTAATGTCATTTATATTTAAATTTTACTTTACCACCATTATTTCAATAGATATATTAACATATTGATTTAGTTATTTAATTAAGCTGAACTGAAATAATTAACTTCTTTGCTTGATTTTTTTTATATATATTTGATTTTCTTTGGTGAAAATATTCAGGAAAATGGTTATTTTCAAAGTAGCCCACTATTTTTGTTCTCTTTTTTTTTTTTATTCTCCTTAGAATCATTAAGATTTAGAATTGATGATTGATGAGCATATTCTTTTATTTTACTTTTTTGACATCACTTTCAATTTGTAACATTGCCAATGTATCTTCCTTTTTTATTTATTTTCCATTTAATTTTAAGTATTTTTAACTTGTCATGAAGTTAAATGTTATAGACACTAGTCAGACCTTAGATTAGATTAAGGAAAAGATTAGTTGTTTTTATTTTTATGATTTTGTGGATAATGTATATAGCTCATTTTTATAGGGCCACTTATATGTTATCACATTAAATGATGACAAATGGCATATTGGGTTATGTATGATTAGGTTTAATGATTCATTGCTCTATTTAAAGCTGTAAGATCTCTGAATATGAATTCGTTTAGATTAAATTATAGCTATTTAATAGTGTATTTAAAAATGAAAACTTTGATGTAGAAACACATTATATATGAATAATTTTCATTTGGAACATAACTTATGTGGTAAAAACATGCAAATGATTAAATAATGCCAGTTAAATTAGTTGTGAGACACCATATGTACATAAGGAAAATATTTTTTTCTACGAACTATGCCATTAATTATAGCAAGATTTAGAAGTTCATTTAATAATTATTTAACTTCATTACTCATGGATACTAGTTTAGCATATTCAAAGAATCATAACTAGATTTAAATCCTTTTCTTTTGATAATTATTCTTGAAAATTACTTGAAGAGGAGAAATGAAACTCTGCATAAATTAAAATTCTATAAGACAAACTTGATCACGGTCATATCAACAGCAAAACATCATTTGAAACTGCAGGAAAAAGAAGTCATAAACTGGTCCTGTTTACTACATTGAAAATCATTGTAGGAATACAGAAATATAATGAAATTATAACACTGGAAAATGGGTATTTAACATTTCTGAGAAAGACCCAATATTGCACAATGCAATATTGCCGGCTTTTAGGAAGCTGTCATAGCAAAGCTTACTAGATGCCTAGGAAAGGATATCATTACTATCGGTTTTTAGATTTAATTCAGTAACTATCAACAGATATATTAAAGTATTGGCATAATCATTTATTTTGGGTTTTTTTATATTGAAAGATTATGTAATTAAGTCAGTTATTGAAAAATTTTTCCTTAATACATTTGATCCTCTTTGATAAAGTTCTTTGTGAACTATGTTGCTGTTTATTAGAAAATCATTGGTGATTCCTTTCTTGTAATGAAAATAATCTTTAGATTGCCCGGTATTAATAATGTTCTCATTTTAAAAAGTGAAACCAAATCTTAAATCAAGATTCGAATTGTAATTTTTCCAAATTATATTTTAAGATTTTAATTAGTCTTATTATTAATTATGTAAAATTTTACTCAACATAGTTAATAATTAACCCATAAACCAAAAGTGGCATTGACCAAGGATTTGAAAGTAAATCTAGAAGAAAACTTACTACTTGACCAATTTTCAAACAGAACTATATAAATTTGAGGTGTTTGTATAAAATAATAATTAAATATGAAAATTGAAGAAATTTACAAATTTAACATCACTTTCGAACTAGGGAGTAACAAATGTGCAAATTAGGAAAATTTATTAATGCATAACCAGTATGGTAATATTTTTGTTTATCAATTATTAACATATTTGCTTACTTTAAAAAGTCATGATATTTATTAAGGAGATATTGTCAGAAAATATTAAAATAAAATTATAAATACAATGGAAGTTTTCAGATCAGAGATATAAAGATATGTTGATAACACTATTTTCAGATTGCTGAAGTTTGTTGTGTATATAAATATATATTTTAAATTTAAAAAAAAAAAATTGTAATAAAAATTTATTTTTAAAATGCCAATTGAAATCTTTGTGGCCAAAAAAAGTGGAATGTAAACAGGATCATGAATTTCCAAACTCATAAAAAAAAAAAAAAAAGTGATTTAATATTACGGAAGCCATTTTCTGTGAAAGTGAGAAAGGTAATAGAAAGTGCATTTTAATTTTATTATATAGCATTATTAGTTTTATTATATAATTAACAGTAGTTAGAAGTACTGTATTGCAGGATACATATAAATTTTAAAATTAATTAAATAAAATCATTTTAACAATCTCTAAAATCATGCCAATAAATTTATATAAATATATTTTTTGTAGTCATTAAAAGATAGTTGTCTTTTGTTTTTTTGTTTTTTTTTTAATAGAATAAGCTTTAGAGGAAAAAAAAATGTACTTGTAATAAAACCAGTTTTCATTTTTCAAAATAATGATTTGAATTTTTTATCTTCTAAGTGTAAAGACTTTTTTTTTAAAAAAAAAAAAAATTATACCACGTTGTATTATAAATACACTATTTTAAAAGTTGAAGAAAAATGTGGATATTTTACTATACGCATAAATATCAAAAAATAGATTGATGCTTTTATTGGACTATGGTCCCATATAAACATTATTAATATTATTTCTTTGGGCATTTTTGCCCATTCATTACAAATTCAGTTAATAATTTTTCTGAAAGCAGATTAACATGAGAAATAAGGTCTTTTATTATGCTTAGGCAAAGTCATCAAGCAGTACAAAAATATTTTGATTCATGATGTGTCCTTATTTTTAATAATAAAAAAAAAAAAAAGATCCATTAAAATCATCTTGTACTATATATTAAAATGTTGCAGTAAAAGTATAGCTTTTAAATGAAAATGCAATGAAAAGATCAAATAGTTTATAGACAAAGTATCTTGGAAATTGAATTAAATATTTTGATATGGCCTTATTGTCCCATTCCTTTAGCTGTCAAAATAGAAGTAAAAAGTTGTAGGAAAATATACCTTATTTTTAAAAATAAATATATTTTTTAAAAAAAGTGGCTAAGCATCTTGCACAATACAGCAGTTTCGTTAGTCATCAAAATTGGAATGATTCTTGAATGGATTCCATTAATGAAATATTAAAGCCAAACATTAAAAACATTTATTAGATACCATTTAATCTATTTACCCTGTGCATAACTGGAGCCTTAGTTCAAAATATAAATGAATTTTTTTTTGTTTTTTCTATGTGTCATAGCATCGGCCGTAAAGTGAACCCGCTAACCCGGGACAATTGCTTGTAAGGCAGCTGTGCTGACCTCTCGACCGCCAACGCTTGTTTTGTGGAGTAAAGATTGCTTTTTTGCAAATCCTTGAATTATTAGAAATTGAGTTAAATATGAAGCATTGGTAAGAGAAGTAAAAGTCTTTTTTAAAAAATAAAAAAAATACTTGAATAATATATTATTTGTAATAATAGATGAAATATATTTTTAATACTTTGAATATTTTACAAATGTGACAACATGAATTTAAAAATGAATACGAATTGAATACTACAGTTTAACAAATATCTAAATCACCTTGATTGATAAAACATTCTTGCCTATGTCTATCAAATTATGAGCTACATAATGAATGAAAATAAATACTAAATAAATTGAAACAGTAATATTTTTAAAAAAAAAAAAATATGAGAGTTACTTAAAAAAATATAATTGATCATGAAACATTGTTATTGGATTAAAGAGAAGACTATATGCAAGTTTTAACATACAATCATATCCATTCTTTAAAGAATTCTTACAGATGACTGGATTATCATTAATTTTATGCAGATTTTCAAGACGTGTATAATTTCTAAATATGTCTAATATGAATTTGTTGAAATAATTAAAATCTTCCATTTGAAGGATTGTATTGTAGAATCAGAAAATACCTTAATACAAGATTAGGACCGTTGATCTTCTGAGTTCCTTGCTTTGATAGAATTAAAGTGTGATGTAGTCTAAGTCCAGTGGCTAGGTCATGTAAGGATATGTTTTCAAGTCTTTTTAGGGTGAATGATCATCATCAAACAAATTGAATCTCAAATAAGAAATGAAATATTAACAATCTTCTTAATATGAAAAGATTTAAATGCATGGTTACATTAAGTAATAACTTTTGTGTGAAATGCTTTCTAATTTAATACTAGATATATTCTCACATGACTTGATCAGTTCAGGACAATTAAATTGTATAGAGCACATAATGAAAAACCATTATGTTGTAAAATGGTCTTTAATAAATTAAATGTAAACAAAAATTTATTCAAATATGTTTTGAATAAGAACTTAATCTTTGATAGGTTTATTATTTAATTTTTGATAGATTTATTTCTGATCCCCTCCACCCCTCCCTAATGCTTTACCTTTAAAAAAGTTTCCAGGAAAAATTAATTAAAAAAAAAATTTAAAAAAAGAAATGGACATTTAAACAAATAAGTCTAATCTTGAATTGATCCCTAATTTTTTTTTAAAAAAAAAAATTTTTTAAGAAAAATTTTTAATAGTTTGGTAAAAATGACAAAATTGAAATGACTATATTAATCTTTGATTTTAAAAAGTATTCAGATTTCAAAAGAAATAAGCTGAGCTATTTTATTGTATGAGAGAGTTTGCTTATGTTATAGAAATAGATTTTTGAAGAACAATCAATCTAATGATTAGTCAAAGAAACAGAAAAATGTAAACTGTATAAATTAATGGATCAATGAATTAGAATAGTCCTGAGCTGTTTGGCTCAGTGATAAATAATTAAATGATTTATTTGTCATTAAGAAATGTGACTTTGACATCTGATTCAAAAATCTTTAATTCATTGCTGCATCATTATCACTGTGCTGAACTTGACAGGACAACCCCATAATTAGAATGGCCGCCTCAAGAATAAAATACTGCTTGAATATCATTTGATCTTCCACACAATTGACTATATAATAAATTCAAAAATCATTTTATATTTTAGTTTCAATAATCCCATTTTAACTTTTTTATATATATTTTTATCTATTTTATCATTTTTGAAAAATTATTTTTTTTAAATAATCTCATCCCACCCTCTTTTTCCCCTTTTATATCTTTTATTATGATGACTAGTTGCCAAAAATATTTATTCTATCTTTGGTCATGTGTTTATTTTATTCCCACTATAAAAAATGCTAATATTTTTAGGTCGCAGGAAAGTATCTCAATCTATATCTAATTTTTCAAGTTTAATCGGATACATTTTGGATATCTGATAAAAATTAGTTACATTAAGCTGAACATATTTGTATATGGATATTAGACCATTCTATCTCAATGATTATTGTGGCCTACTGTGTAAACTTGGTCAGATTATTAATACAGATGGAAACATAATGGAGGAAATTAATCATAGAATTAAACTTAGTTGGAGTGCTTTTGGTAGAAATAACTTGATACTAAAAGGAAATATGCCTATGTGTTTGAAAAGGATGGTTTTTAACAAATGTGTTTTACCAGTTCTTACTTATGGATCTGAGACTTGGACACTTAATAGAAGAGCAATACAGAGACTTCAGACCACTCAAAGGAGTATGGAGAGATGTATGTTGGGAGTAACAAGAAGAGATCGAAAACGCAATGTATGGGTAAGACAACAAACAGGTGTTACTGACCTTATTGAAAAAATTAAAAGATTGAAATGGAGTTGGGCTGGACATATTGCTAGAAGAGATGATAATAGATGGACAATTGAAATTTTAAACTGGATTCCAAGAGATTGTAAAAGACCCAGAAAGAGACCACATGTGAGATGGATGGATGAAATAAGAAAATGTGCAGGGGTGTTGTGGAGAAGAGAAGCTAAAGATCGGAGAAGATGGATTAAACTTGGAGAGACCTTCATCCTGCAGTGGATTGATAATGATTGATGATGATGACTGTGTAAAATTGGTAAATTATTTTCTGCACTAAAAATTAATATTCATTAAGCTTTTAAGAAATAGACTTTCTAAAAAATACTGATAATAATTAAATTCATTACGAATATCTTATCAACAATTCAAAATAAATAAATGATTTGCCCCTTATAAGATCATGATATTTGAGCAACAGAAATGAGAGAATTAAGCTTTGAGCCTGTGATCTTTTAGCTTTTGAATACATCATTCTGATATTATCAATCAATAATTAATTGAGTGATAATGAAATCTTCATCATCAAATTTTCTTGTTTATTTAACCTCGGTTGAGTAAATTCATAATACATGTAGTATAATTTTTTTAGCATATTTTTAATATGTATATATTGAAAAATAGGAAAATAATAAATATTTCATTACAATATTTAAAAAAAATAATTCGTATTACATACCTATATCTAAAATGTTAAATTTCCAATACTCAAAAAAATTGAAATATGTATAAATATTACTTTGAGTCTCGTCTTAGCAAAATGTGTCATCTGTTATTCCAATAATGAATCCAAATCATGGAAGTTATGTATATTAAAAAGGTAAGGTCCAGTAAAAGCCTTTCTTATAGAATTGTTGAAATGTGCAAGATTTAGATATTCAAACTACTATCAAAATAATGGAATACTCACTGCATTATTAAAGTTGTGCTTTTTTTTTTTTTTTTTTTTCAAGCTTTAGTTTATGATAATTGTTTGCTTTATCCTTACATATTTTTTATTCTATTATCTATTTGTACTTGGTTTTTTAAAAAAAATAAACTGATTCACAAATTATTTTAGGCTGACATCTGTTATTATTGTTATAGTAACACAAATTGCTTTTTGTGTGTGTGTGTGTGTGTTTTAAATTAAAAAAAAAAAAATCTAAATTTATGATAAATTATGAAATCAACATTTTTGTTAGCACACATGAGACCATAATATAATGAGTGGGTCATAATATGTGGCTATTTTTTGAGCTTCCATTACTAATAAAAGTAATGTTTATTCCATTCTATATTTAAAATTTATATGGTATATAGGTAATTTTCATCTTTAAAATTATTCAAAAAATTGCTTAGAAATGATTTTTTTTTCATCACAATATCAACATATTTAAAAGTTTTGGGGTCTGTAATTTTAATTAGTGTTTTTTTTAATATTGTCTATTTAAAAAATATATATATATGCTAAGAATGAAAAAAAAGTGTGAACTGTTCAACTTTTCTTTGTAATTAATCAATTATCTTTTAGTATTATATGGTACCAGAACATCTTTTCTTGATTTTTGTTGTAAATTTATGACCTCAATATTTTATCACAATATGCTTTAATAAACAGCATTGTTGGATAATTTCTCAGATTTAGAACAACTTTCATTCCTATGGCACTTTATTCCTTAAATAAATGAAGTGTTTTGTGATCTTATGTAAGATGAATTTTTGTTTTTAGTCGGGTCCATTAAACATAGGGACCAATTGTGATTTTTTTTAAATAGAATATATTGCACAAGATGTTTGCAAAATATGTGATAATAAATAAATGCCGAGTTAACTTATATATATATTTTTTATAATTTTTTGTATTTTATATATGCCAGGAAGTATTTGTATATGTTTGGATTTATTTAAATTGATTAATATAGAGAAATGTCCTTTTTTTTAGTCGATCCTTCAAGTAACTGTGGCAACATCTATAATGACAGTATTAATTTTTTAAAAAGATCCTATTTTATGTCTAAGAATATGTTCATTACTTACAATAAAACTTAAACTTCAGTATTTCAATTCTGGACTTCTAATAGATTTATCACATGTATTAATGGTACCTGGCATAAACACATGTCTAAAGACTGAATTAAACACATTTATAATGTTGTAAAAAAGAAAATAATTACTTTTTTACATGAATATTAGATAATATTCTGATCGGAGAAAGTTGTTACTCAAAATGTTAGTTTCGCTGTTAATTTTACATTTCAAAAAAGGGATGCTTCATTTTGCTGGACATAAAAAAACTTCAGTTTGTGCCAATGATTGTAACAAACAATCATTTGCTTTTATTTTTTATTGGAAAAAATTTATATTGCTAAAAGTTAAGGGTTTTTTTTTCAGTAAATAAAGTTATAACTCGTCACCTTATGCTAAAGAAATTGATTGATGAAGTTTGTCATGCAGGCGTTATTTTACAAGATCGCAAGGTTAAAAAGTTATTGCTGGATTATTACTTATGTGATGATTCACAGCAGCTCTAATATATAAATACCTAAATAACACTTGTCATAAATATATTTTTTAACACTTTTCATAAATATATTTTTTCAAGAATGTATGAAGACTTAAACTACTACTTGTTTTATCATACCATGACTTACGATTATTGCTACTATTTTTTTAATTTTAAAAAATATTTATGAAGTATAGATTAATAAATAATCAAAGTATTGCTTAAAAATAGATTTTTCTTGTTTCAATTGACTATAGATTATCTTTTCAAAAATAATTTATTTAAACTAATGAAAAGTAAGAAAATAATACTCTTAATAATTTGTTGTTAGATATATTTTTTTTATGTATATTCCCTTAAATTTCTCTTTTGTATCTCTACTAATATGCCTATCACTGAATTAACAGTTCATAAAATGTCTTTCATAGATTTGATCTCTGATAGTATTCAAAGTATTTAACAATCATTGTGTTAATACAAATGTATGTACAATGCAGGTGTTTGAAAATAAAATAAATATATCTAATTCTTTATTTATTTATTCATGAATATTTATGTATAACAATAGTTAAGTTTTTTATATATTTTTAAAATAAACAAATTATTTTTCATTTCAAAAAGTAGTGCTTTTGTTTTGTATTTATTTTTGTATAATATCAAAAATAGATCAAAGTTGTTGAATTGTTATAGTTTGTGCCATAATCATATTTTCCCTCTTATCTAGAACTTTAGAATTTTATTTGTATGAGGTGCACAGTGTTCTAGAACTTTCCTTTTTTAAAAAAATTATTAAATGTTTTTTCATACACTAATTATTGTAACATATAATGTTCAACCATGTGTTAGAATATATTTGTAAAAAACTTTAATATTTGTGTTAATATTAAGAATATACATGCATATATAATTTGACTATATATAAATAAATAAATCAAATAAATAAATGACAAACTTTTATTGATTTCTTCTAGCGCTTCGTGAAAATGAAGGAATATTGTACTTCTTGAAAATGAAGGTTATACCCTTGAAAGCGCTAGGAGAAATCAATAAAAGTTTGCCATTTATTTATTTGATTTGATTGATTTATTTATATATAGTCGAATTATATATGCATGTGTATTCTTAATATTAACACAAATATTAAAGTTTTTACACTAATTATTATAATTTTTGCAATTGTGTGGATTTATTTCTAAATATTAACTTTCCATGTGACTGTTATCAAGAATTATATAGCAATAAAGAACAAGTACCTCCTATATCTATTACATCTTCCGAATTGCCCAGAATTTTAAATGAAGTGAGACACACAATTAAATGTATGAAGAAAGGAAAGACTCCAGGTAATGATGGAATTATAATTGATATATTAAAAGAAGCAGATGAAGAAATAGAAAATTTTTTAGCAAAGTTTTATACCAAATGTCTAAATGATAAAGATGTACCAGATGATTAAAAGAATGCAGTAATAATATTAATATTTTAAAAAGGTGACAAAGAAGATATTAGAAATTACAGACCTATCAGCCTTTTATCAGTTTTATATAAAAAAATTTTATCAAGATAATTACAACTCATCTACAGAGAACATTGAATTTCCACCAACCAAGAGAACAAGCTGGATTTAAAAATGATTTTAGTACAGTAGATCATATCCAGGTATTGAGAGAAGTTATAGAAAGGACAAATGAATATGAGGTGTCATTATGTTTTGGGTTTGTAGATTATGTAAAGGCATTTGATTCTATAAACATTTCTTCAGTGATTAAAGCATTGGATCATCAAGGTATAGATCCAGGATATTGTCATATTTAAAGAATATTTATAAAAATGCAACAGCAACAATTAGATTACATAATGATACTGGGAAAGTCAACATTGAGTAAGGTGTAAGACAAGGTGACTCCATATCTCCAAAACTTTTTACAGCAGTGCTGCAAGAAGTATTTTGTGGATTAAAATGGGAAACTAAAGGAGTGAAAGTAAATGGAGATTATTTAAGTCATTTAGATTTCACAGATGATGTAGTTGTTTTTGCAAATAATTCTTCAGAGCTGTAGGATATGTTGCAGGAATTATCAGATGAAAGTAGGACTAAAGATAAATGTTAAAAGACTAAAGTAATGTTTAATCGATTTGCTCAAAATATGAAAATAAAGATTGATTATGATGAATTAGAAGTTAACAGTTACAAATACCTTGGTCAGATTATTAACACAGATGGGAATATAATGGAGGAAATTAATCATAGAATTAAACTTGGTTGGAGTGCTTTTCATAGAAATAACTTGATATTAAAAGAAAATATGCCTATGTGTTTGAAAAGGAAGGTTTTTTAACAAATGTGTTTTACCAGTTCTTACTTATGGATCTGAGACTTGGACACTTAATAGAAGAGCAATACAGAGACTTCAGACCACTCAAAGAAGTATGGAGAGATGTATGTTGGGAGTAACAAGAGATCGAAAACGCAATGTATGGGTAAGAGAACAAATAGATGTTACTGACCTCATTGAAAAAATTAAGATTGAAGTGGAGTTGGGCTGGACATATTGCTAGAAGAGATGATAATAGATGGACAATTGAAATTTTAAACTGGATTCCAAGAGATTGTAAAAGACCCAGAAAGAGACCACATGTGAGATGGATGGATGAAATAAGAAAGTGTGCAGGGGTGATGTGGAGAAGAGAAGCTAAAGATCGGAGAAAATGGATTAAACTTGGAGAGAACTTCATCCTGCAGTGGATTGATAATGGTTGATAATGATGATGATGATGATGACTAATTGAATATTATTCCTATATTTTCTTTATTTATAAACATTTTCAATTTTTGATTTTGTGATGATTGATAATATGAATTCCAGCTTTTTTTAAAAAAAAAAAACAACTGAATCCATAAATGAATTTTCACAATTTTTGTTGCATGATTATACTATTTTTTTCATTTTGAAATACAGAAAGATGATAACAATCAATCCTTAAGCTACCAACAATCTCAACCTGTAATCAAGGCAACCTTCTTTAACAAAAAAACATATTTTAATGGGGAAAAAATTCTAAAGTCAATTCATTTACTTGAATAAAGTCAGCAATTGTTTGGAAAATATTTTTAAAAATGTTTTGATGTTGTTAAAATTAATGAATGATCCCATATTAGATGAAGAAAATTGCAGAAATGTATTTAAATGTATTTTTATTTCCATTTTTAAGAGCAAATTAAAAATATGTATAAGAATTAAAAAGAACATGGTCACTTTTTCTGTTGATATTAAAACCTGGTGAGTCATAAATCATGGAAGAAGTGGCATGACCTTTTTTAACTAATATAATTTCTTTAGTGTTAATATATTCTAATTATTTTTTAAAATCTCAAAACTGATCATTCTATTGCCTCAGTTTATACAGCTATTGTATAAGCTTCTGTATGATTCTGGAATGTTCTTTCTAAAAAGAAAAAGTTAAATTTATTTATAAAAACTTGAAAATATTTTTAAAATAAAATTTAATTAATTTAAAATGAATTAGAAACACACATTAAACTAATGTATATATGCTCATGAAATAAGAAATGGCAAATAATATTAGTAACTGTCAAAATTCTTATGTAATAAAAAGATATTAGTAAAAAACTGTAATTATAAAAATTTATTATCACATGTATTCATTCTTACAATATATTAAGACTTTAAAAAAAATCTTGCAAATATAATGTCATTTTTACCATTTAAACTTTATATATAAAGTGAGAAAAGAAATAAAAGTCAAAATTGAAAGTACATTTCTGTAATGAAAAATTCCTTGACTTAAAAGAACAATGAAACTAAAAATATCTGCAATGGAAAATGATATTTATAATTGTAAAGTGTAATACTTTTAAAAAATAATATTAAATTAAGCTAAACTATCCATAATATATAACAGTATCAGAAAGTGGAATTTGTTAAACAAGATGAATTTTTAAAAATTTCTGAATGAGCAATTTAGATTTATTACATGATTATAGTAATATAATTAAATGAATTAGATAAGGAGATAGTTCCCATGCAAAAACATGCATTTTATTTAGATCATATCCTTATTCTTTAATTATTTATTAAAATGTTATTTTTTAAAAGTACTAAATTTTAATATATTATGTTGCATGTAAATTATGTAATTTATTTTTGTTGCTTACACAGCATCATGGATTTTTTTTTTAATATATAGATAAATTGAATACTTTGTATAATAAAGTACTAATAACTTTGGATGTATGAAAATAAAAGATTGAATATCATTGGTTGGTACTGTAGTATTAAAGCTGCAATGTAGGGGAGATGGGAGGCCTTTTCACACCCGCAATAAATGTGTAATGTCGCAATGACATCAAATTGAAAGAAAGTAATCCCTGCGAGTTTAAATGAAGAAGTGAGACATGCAATTAAGATTATGAAGAAAGGAAAAGCTCCAGGTAATAATGGAATTATCATTGATATATTAAAAGAAGCAGGTGAAGAAATAGAAATTTTTTTAGCAAAGTTATATACCAAATCTCTAAATGATAAAGATGTACCAGATGATTGGAAGAATGCAGTATTAATATTTTAGAAAGGCAATAAAGAAGATATTAGAAATGACAGAACTATAAGTCTTTTATCAGTTTTATACAAAAAATTTTACCAAGATAATTACAACTTGTCTACTGAGAACATTGGATTTCCACCAACCAAAAGAACAAGCTGGTTTTAAAAATGGTTTTAGTACAGTAGATCATATCCAGGTATTGAGAGAAGTTATAGAAAGAGCAAATGAATATGAGTTGCCATTATGCTTTGGATTCTTCAGTGATTAATGCATTGGCTCATCAAGGTATAGATCCAGGATATTGTCATATTTTAAAGAATATTTATAAAAATGCAACAGTAATAATTAGGTTACATAATGATACTAGGAAAGTCAACATCTCCAAAACTTTGTATAGCAGTGCTGCAAGAAGTAATTTGTGGATTAAAATGGGAATCTTTAGGAGCGAAAGTAAATGGAGATTATTTAAGTCATTTAGATTTTCTGATGATGTAATTGTTTTTGCAAATAATGCTTTAGAGTTGCAGGAAATGTTGCAAGAGTTAATCAGATGAAAGTAGGACTAAAAATAAATGTTAAAAAGACTAAAGTAATGTTTAAGGATTTTCACAAAATATGAAAATAAAGATTGATTATGATGAGTTAGAAGAAGTTAACAGTTACAAATACCTTGGTCAGAAGATTATTAATATAGATGGAAACATAATGGATGAAATTAATCATAGAATTAAACTTGGTTAGAGTGCTTTTGGTAGAAATAACTATACTAAAAGAAAATATGCCTATGTGTTTGAAAAGGAAGGTTTTTAATAAATTTGTTTTACCAGTTCTTACTTATGGATCTGAGACTTGGACATTTAATAGAAGAGTAATATAGAGACTTCAGACCACTCAAAGAAGTATGGAGATATGCATGTTGGGAGTAACAAGAAATCGAAAACGCAATGTATGGGTAAGAGAACAAACAAGTATTACTGACATTGAAAAATTAAAAGACTGAAGTGGCGTTGGGCTGGTTGCTAGAAGAGATGATAATAGATGGACAATTGAAGTCTTAAACTGGATTCCAAGAGATTGTAAAAGACCCAGAAAGAGACCACATATGAGATGGATGGATGAGGTGGTGAAGAGATGCTAGAGATCGGAGATGGATTGAACTTGGAGAGACCGTCATCCTGCAGTGGATTGATAATGGATGATGATGTTGATACGTGAAAACGTGTTTTTTTTTTATCAATGCAATTTTTTTTTTTGTAATACTTCAGCATTTTCAGTTATTTATTGTCTACATTTTTTTTCTGACAAGAGCCAGGATAAATAAAAACTTAATAAAAGTCGAATAATTAATATGTATTTTTTTTTTTTACTTTTGGTTTAATTTCTTTATAAAAAAAAAATGACATTTGCAATTTTTTTTTTTTTTAATACTTCAACATTTTCAGTTATTGTTCTAGATTTCTTTCTGATAAGAGTCGGGATAAATAAAAACATAATAAAAGTCTAATAATTAATATGTATTTTATTTTATTTTTTGTACTTTTAGTTAAGTATCTTTATTTAAAAAAATGACGTTTATTAGCACTTCTCTGAAAATCCCAGCATATTTTGCAATATATTTTCAGAGCGAAATTTTTTTCTGTAGATCTCCATTTTCTATGGTGATAATACAGTATATGTGAAAACTGGTTGTATTTTCATCCAAATTACTTAAAAATCAAAATCATTTACTATTTGTTTATGTATATTTGAACTTTTTTTTTTGATTAATGGTGTCATTATTTTAATATCGCAAATCACATTTTATTTTAAGTGTCATTCTTAAAAGTTATTAATGTTGAAAGTCTTTTTTTTTTTTTTTTTTGAAACTTGTTAATGTTAAAAGTCGTACATATTTGTGAAAGTCGCATTTTTGGGAGGGAAAGTTGTTAATGTTGAAATTTTATTTTAAGTGTCATTCTTAAAAGTTGTTACTGTTGAAAGTCATGCATATTTATGAAAGTCACTTTTTTTTTTGAAACTTGTTAATGTTGAAAGTCATAAAAAAAATTTTTTGGGAAACTTGTTAATGTTGAAAGTCATAGATATTTGAATGCATTTGTTATTGAAAAGGTTCTATATATTTATTATGTTTTACTATTTTTTTACTAATACTTATTTTTAGTTCTGCAACACAGAGCATGTGTTAGATCTACTGTGCCTGTTCACATTCATATCAACCTCCCGATAACTTTGTAATTTTTGCCAAAATACCATGTACAAGATCCATGTACACATTCTTTTTTTGCTGAACAAAGTCATGTACAAGATACCATATACACGTTATTTTTTGTCAGATCACAAGATTACAAACTTATCAGCGGATTGATATGAATGTGAACAGGTGCAGTAGGTCTAATACATTCTCCGTGTTGCCGCTTTAATACTAAAGTACCCATTGGTTTAATTCATTGCACATTCAGATATGAAATAAATTCATTGATTAAAAATTATTATTACTATATTTTTAAAATATCAAGTTTTGAAAGGTTTAGCATCATTACCAAAACCAAATAATCTCTTCTCTAGTTTACATGCAATTGCTGCTTGTGTTCAAACTTTACAATTTTCGAAAAATTCATACTATTTTAGCAGCATATAGGAATAAAAGTGGCTGCAAGATACTCCCCTCTGAAGAAGACCACAAACTAATTATGATGTGTTTGGCACTGCCATCTAATACATTTATGTCTCATATTTACATTGGTAATTCACACATATATATGTGAAAAAGATTGTGCAAATGATTGACATTAAGAGCATGACAAAATTATAATTGGTGCTTACTTTATTCAATTTCAAGTTAAATAGACAATTTAAGAATGAGTTTTCTAAAGAAAATAATTTTGTCTGTGTGAATTAAAATGCAGTAAATTAAAAGTTTGCAGAATATACCTATAAACTGACAGTTGTGTTTTATAGTCCTCAAGAATGGCAAGTTTAAGATAAGCCCTAATTTTTCACAATTTGTATAAGAAAATAGAATTTATATTATATGTGTAAAGTTTTTACTTAAAACTGTTAAGTTTTGTAGAACTGTTTTTTTATGAACTTATAAAGTTTTTATAATTACAAAAAGTAGAAATAATTTATTATAAACTTATATTAATTGTTTCAATCTTTCAAGAAAAATATTTTTATTCACCAACAAACTAAACTTGATTAATTTAAAGTTATTAATTACAGAGCATTTGTTTTTAAAAATCTGTTTTAGTGTTTCAAATTATATGCTTTAAAATAATAAATCACATATTAAAAATAACATATGGATATAAATATGGTCATTCAAAAAGATGTGCTTTCATATGCCACAGTAATAAAAGTTTTAGAATTTTTTCGATTTCCACAATTCTACAATTAGTCAAATCTGAAACTACCTGTAGTTTAAAAGCTTTTTTTTCTTTCCTTTGTAAATTTTTTTTAAAATTAAATTATCATTTTACTCTAAATATCTAAAATCATTGCTAAAGTGAGTTAAATACTTTGTTTTGTATTTATTCATTCTTAGTGAAAATAAGCTTATAGAGTACAGAAAAAAAATTGGATATTTATTGTATTCAATTCTTAAATCTGAGCAAACTTTTAGATATAAATTTTCAGACAAGATTTCATTCCTTCTAAATTTTCACCAATAGATTGAATTATTGTTAAATTTATTGGTTATTTTACTGCTTACAACTATTCTAAAAATATGTATAAAAAACGTGAAAATTAGAAAAAAACTTTAAAAAGGAATATTTTTTTGAAAATTGTTTGACTATCTAGAAATTTAGGACACAACTCAACTGTTGGCTGCTTTATTCAAGGTACACATTAACGTTTTATTTCATATTATTTAAGTATAGTTGCTTCTTTTATATATTTATAAAGTCATGAGAAGATTAACGTTTATATATGTCAATTTTAATGAAAATTTTAACATTATGCCAATGGTTGCAGAGTAATGGTAGATTTGCAGAATTGGCCTGCATTCCGGTCATTTTTGAAAAATCTTTTGACTGCAATATTCTTTGTGCAGGCTATCCAAAGTTTTCACTGTCCACATTACCAAGTTTCTGATAATCTTTTAAGCTTGCCTTTAGCCAGGTTGAACACCTCTATCATTCTAGTTATACATTTAGAGACACACTGAAATGAATTAATATTTAAAAGATACATGTAAATATAAAATACTCATTATTTTATTTGGAATCTTACATATTGTATGTTAAATTTGATATATTATCAACTATATTGAAATTAAATTGAACTAAAAGAAGTATATGAGGAACGATCATTTTGTTTTGTATATACTCTTTTGACTTCCAATACATTAGATCTTTTTGACTCTATGTTGTTTAACTTTAGAAATAGTTTATTGTTAGTGGACATTAAAGATTAAACATATATTCTTAATTTTTGTAACTAAACTAATATAGAATAGGCATTCTCTCAAATACAATCGCAGGAACTTGCTTAATATTAGCTACTGATTTGGTCTAATTATTTAAAGTTTTATATAGCTGAAGAATTGGATTGTACATAGTACTTTCTATTTTTGAGTTCTCCTTCACTATCCCAGCATGTCTTCCCTATAGGAGTATGACATTTTCTCCACCAGCAGTGAAGACTGCATCATATTATAGTTGACCAATCTTTTATTTTTTAGCTAAAAATAGCAAGATACCTTTATAGTATTCATTACTGAATAGCTAGTAGGATTGGCTAAAGATCACCAAAGCCTATTTGTAATGTGAATTAAGTTTCACAGTGTCTTAATTCAGATTCCAGATTGTAGGCATGATATATGATATGATAATTATTGTGTTTTGAGATTCTTTAAATAGTAAAGGATGTGTTAAATTGTTTGGATTTTTTGTCTGCATTAGTTTATGTCATGCTAATTAGATAAAATGTTTAACATTTTGGTTGCATTTGCAATCATAAATAAAATTGAAGTGTACAAACTTTTTTTTTTTTATTATATCCATTTGGTTTATGTATATACATCTACATTTAATATATTTATTTGTTGATACCTAAGTTATTATGGTGATATGAGATTAATTACTGGTGATATTCATAAACAGATATCCATTTTTTTTTTAGAATTTAGTTTCAAGTCTCTTATAAGCACTCAGATTGAGCATTTAGGAATCATACATATCTCAGCCATGTCATGTTATATTTCATTCTATAGAGATTAAATTCATCATGACATTAAAAATTCAAAATAACAAGATTTGAAAAATTCTAAGCCATTGAAGGTCGTAATTACAATTAATTGAATATACTAGGCTTACTTAAAACATTCTATAGCTGATAAATCTTGTTTAAATTGTTATGTACAACTACTCCTAGCATAACTAATAATTCCCATAGAAAATCAAGATATGAAATTTACTTTATTGTTTTGTATTTGATTAATATAAATTTTTAAATTTATAATTCTAGTCTGTTCAGATGAATTGTTTGAGAATGAAGTTGTTAGTCCTATATTACTTCTGCCCATTTCAAATTGATAACAGTTTTGGGATATGTGTAATACATTAACCTTCATTTGTTGTGCAACATTGAATTAGTGTTAGATGTGATTGTAATATGTTTAAAATATCGTAGTTGATCATGTGATTAAGGATATAATAAAATAGTCTTTCATCAGAATATTAACTTTTCACAATTACTGGTCTAATCATTTAGCATTACTAATATCTTTAATTTGTGTTAATAATATATCTAGAATGTATTTTAAGAAGTGCTATTTGTTTATAAATTTGCAAAATGTCCTCCAATGTTTTATAAAGATTTTTGTTAAAGAATAAAATAGGTGTTAATTTTTGAAATAAAATGAAAGTTAGTAGCTAAAAACGATTTTTTTTTATTCAAATTAAATTCTTTTCTGTATTAAAATTTCATACTCAAAAGACTGTCTGATGGATTCTGTTTTTCATTATTTATTTTAATTTTGAAATCTTCATATCTATTATTTGTCATGATGTTACTTTTTAAAACAGGCAAAACTCTCTATACGTATTGGCACTTAGTACAAGCCAGAGTAATCAATGAATGCCAGAAGGCTTGTGCATAAAATCCCCATCTAGTGCCTACTTATCCAATATCCCCAAACTAGTTTCTGCCTTGTGGCCTTCATCAGTGAGGAGCCTTGTATCTGAGAGCACTGCACCTAGATCTTAGGATAACAGTTATGAGCAAGCATAGGGAATGGTGATCATGTGATGTTTATGTTACTTTTTGCTGTGTTAAATTTTAGTTCAACCTTGGGGGGGGGGGGGTTTACAATACCACAATTTCTTAGATTGTTGATATTTTTTATCACATTTTGCAATTTGGCCAAACTCAGCTGCTCCACAATTGATTTTGCTTATAAATTGAGATATCATAGGAACAAACAGCAATCTTCTTACAGTTTTTCTGATTTCAATTTTAGCAGTGATAACATGCATATTTTTCCCCTCTTAAACTTTCTTTATGATGCAGAAAACATGTATTTTGTAATCTTGAGTGCCTTTTTAAGTTTTTAGAAAGTAGCCTATGCTAATTTGACTTGCCTTTCTAAATTTTTCTATTTTTTGCTTTTATGTGAATTTGAGCAAAATTGTTTGTGGCATTATGATTTCTAAACTGTTATCATTTTCAACCATTTTCAGCCCACTGATTTCTTAAGAGTTCATAAGAAGTTTGAGCACTGAAAATGCTAGAATGAGTATTAATCCAAGAACCTTATGCTTTACAATAAAAAAATGTAATTCTTACTCTAATTTTAGCAATAATAACATGCATATTTTCTCCACCTAAACTTTCTTCATAATGTAGACAACATCTATTTTGTAATCTTGAGTGCCTTTTTAAGTTTTCAAAAAATAGCCTATGCCAATTTGTCTTCCTTTCTAAATTTTTCTACATTGTTTTTAAATATGAATTTCAGCAAAATTGTTTGTGGCATTAGGGATTTTGTACAATCATCATTTTCAACCATTAGCTGCTCACTGAAGATAATCGTCTGTCCAAATTTCTATAGCTTTACTTCCTTAGAGTTCATAAGAAGTTTGAATGCTCAAAGTACCGGAATTGGAATTAATCCAAGGACCTTATACTTCAAAATCTGACACTCTTATCACTGTACTAAACTATGCAAAGCATTTAATTCAGTTTCTCTGATTCATAATTTTTCTGTCATTCCACTAAATTCACCTATTTTTCTATCTCGGTATGTGATTTCTTCTAGGAGTCTGTTAAGATATCTTTTGACATCCAGCTTAACTCCGTTTTAGTCTTTAATTTTTTTTAATGATGTCTATGATATTTCCTTTTTTTTTTACTTGCTCATTTCATTTTTGATTCTTTCTTATTACTCCAATATATGTCTTTGCATAATTTCTTCTGTGATTTTAAGTTTTTATATTAGTCTTTTATTGTGTATCTAAGTCTCAGCTCCTCAAGCAAGTAAAATATATTTATTAAAAAATCTTTTTCAAATTCAGTTACATGTTTCCCTTTTAATATTGGCATTTTTCTATCCAAGTTTAATTCTGTCATTAATTTCTATTATATTTCTAATTTGACTAAAATATGTATAATTACTCATATATAGTTCCCCTTTATCAATCGTTATTTTTTTGCTTTGAAAAGCCATTAAATATTACTTTAGTTATTTTTAGCATTTATCTTTAATCCTATATATTTTCTTTTGTCTGGTAATTTTTGTAATATTTCATGAAAGTTCTGAAGTATCATATGCAAAAACAATTACATCATCTGCAGAATCTAAATACTGTGAGTAATTTTCATTTTATTTTTTTAACAACCTATTTTATTTTTTTCTATGATAAAAATTTTAAGTAATGAAATACTTGTAAAACTGCTAAGAAAACTTTTGTAGAGATGGAATCATTCTATTATATATTCTTAATGTTGCTCTTAGCATCACAAGGAATTTAATCACTGCTACTGCATATTGGTAAATATTCTTTGGAGTTTAACAATATACTGGGATCTTTATTTTAATGTTTCAAAACTTTAATTACTACTAAAATACTTAGAAAATCAATTCCACCCCCACCCCACCCCAAACAACTGTTCCAAAGCACCCTTGAAACACGTGATCTGCTATATAACAACTTTTATTTCTGGTTATTTTTTGTTTTGTTTTTATCGATTTGAGTCCAAAATTCACTATAGATGAATTATAATGATTTTATATAGAACTTGCAGACATCTAATATCTTTCTTGTCAATTTTTTTGTAATATTCTTTATCATTTAGATGTTTTGCATATAGCATTGCTCAATTATTTCTCTTTTTTTACATGATTTTAAAATATCTTATGATAATTTTTCAATTTCCTGAAGATTTTCTGTTCTTCATAGATCTAATTGCATATTTGTTCACTAACATAAAGTATTTCAGATGTTATAACTATATGGAAAAATTATTTTCATGTTCTTTATTTTTGTATACTATGGTTCTTTATAAAATTCATCCACTTACATTGTGATACCTTTTTTTTAGTAATAATGTTATTTTTATTTCTTATTCCTGAAAGGACTTTTTTATTTACAGTGTCAAAATGTTGATTTATAGTTGTATTTTTATATTGGACTATTTCCCTCATCTAATATGCGTATTGAATGTCTTTAGAAAGATTTAACTTTATTTAAATATTTCAAATACATTCAACTGTAGGTAATAACATATCATACAGTTGAATGTATTTGAAATATTTAAATAAAGTTAAATTTTTCTAAAGACATTCAATAACCATATTAGATGATGGACATAGACCAATTTAAAAATACAACTAGAACACCATCATCACAAACCTTCAGGAAAACATATTGATTTATAGTTTTTGAGACTTTTGTTCTTTTCTACAGCATTTCTTACTATTTCACAGTTAGATTTTCTTTTATCATTATTAGATAATCTGGATATTTTGTTTTTCTAAATATGTTGTTTGAATATTTTTGCATTCCTTGTTTATTTCTTTATTGCTTTGCCACAAACGAAAATTTATTGGAGAATTGCTACTTTTTTTTTTTTTTTGCATTGGCTTTTTTTTTTAACTGATTTCTCATTTAAGTCTGAGTCGACTTCAGAATCTGTTAATGTTTCAAAATGATTTGCATGTTTTTGCTTAATTTGAGTGGTAACATTTGGTAACTTGTTTCTAGTTTTGCATTAACATGTATATTACATATCACTAACTAAAGATCTCTGTGTTGATTCTATTAAGAATTTATTTGAATCTTCAAATATATATTTTTTGCTAATCGAATTTTGTTGACCTTCATTTTGATGATCCTGTGTCTTTTCCATTTTGAAATTTTTTTCAGAAATTAAATCTATATTGTATTATTAATCTTTTTTCTGCATATTTCACAATTTGCACCTTCTCTCATTTCTGTCTTCATAAGTTGTGTTTATCTACTTCACTTTCTCCTTTTAGTAACTAATATTAAAATCTTTCATGACAATTTTAAAATATTATTTTAACTGTTCAAAAACCTACTGAAAATCTATACATCTTCATCAGTTGAAAAATTAATCTTGCTTCTCTGATGTACCTCAACCACCATAATGTTGTTCTTCCATCTTTTATTTGCAAGAATTTCACTAGTGTTTTCAATATTTGTGCCTTTGTAGCAGAGTATATCCATTTTTCAAATCATTTGGAGTTTTCACATTTTCTTCTAACTACAAAATCACTTAATATTTTATTAGAAAGTTTTTCCAATTATACAGTTTTCTTTCACTTTAAAGTAATTTGCCATTGTAGATACAAAATAAAAGTTTGTCATTGAATGTTTTTTATCATCTCCATTAAAATTGGTAGACTTACAATTTCCAAGCATTTAGGGTCATATTTTAAATTGCATCCGTCATGATTATGAATATAAAAGGAAATCAATATTTACACACACATTTATTCATTCTTATTGCTTTCAAAATAAACCAACTAATGTCTCATTTAAGAAGTATTGGGCTTAATGAGATGGAAATCTATAGGATTTTTTTCTATATTAAATTCTAAGATAAAAGCCTATAAAATCAACATGCTGATTGATTTGTGTGTAAGTGAGTAATCCATTATGTTTCTTTACTATGTGAATAATCATGTGGCAATATCATCTGCAATCATGATTGTCAAAAGAAAAATTAATCTCTTCTTTGAGTTAACAAAGTTCTATTGATGAAATACTTATTAAATTGGTAAAAACCATTATTTATGCCAATAATTTGCAAAAAAAAAAATTAGACAGCAGATGTATGATAGAATGGAAAACACTCCCATTTGCTTCAATCCTTATAGAAGCTACAGATTTGTAATAGTTTTTGCAATAGTTGGAGCAAAGTTGAATGTTCTTCATTTTGAAAATATGTTTGCTTTTCTTTGTTGCTTTAATATTGTGATTGGTAATAGTTTTATCAATTCTACGGACATTGTGAGAGCTTTTCAATAGATATTAAGCTCGTATTACTAAATATTTTTTACTTGTTTCGGATACCAATTTATTTGTTGTGTTATCTAGCTGATTGTTGAGTTCTTTTCCATTTTAATTTTGTATTATTTCTTTGCAAGCTTAAAAAGGTGTTTGGACCTTCAAGTTGTTTTATTCTTTTATTGACTTATTTGACTTTCAATCATGTTTACTTCAATTTTTATCTTTGCCTTTCAGTCTTCTTTTGAAGAACTGTTTTGTCTAATGCCTATCCACAGTTATTTTAATTTTTTATTTTTATTCTGAGAAGTTTTTGTGGGTTCTCGTGACAACTATCATGGATATATATTATATTGTTTTGACAATGTTCTTTGTTTTTAACATCAAATCATTCAAATGTTTATAATGGTGAAACTTTATCTGGGTTCAGTGATAGTGTTCAACATTATTCCTTTGTTACCAACAAAAATTTCCATTCCACTGTAGAATCAATATCTGATATTTTTGTTGAAAAACAGAGCTTTTTTATTTTTTGATTGCACAAATTATAATTTCCCTCGATTACTTTACTGATGTTCAGGTTATTGGAAACCAATTGTTAATCTTTCCAAATTTATATTTGAAATTTGTGCATTTTCAAACCTTTTCCAGAAAATATTGAAGGAAAAAAAAAACAATTAGGTCATTATATCTTTCTCAAGACTTCTTTATTTATTCAAGAGTAGTATATAGATTAAATTTAAAATCTCCTTAGTCATTGGTATTTTAATCCTTTTTTTATTATTTTATTTTAATTTTTTTTTTTTTTAATGTTTAAATGCATTAATCATATTATTCTTAATTCAAGCGACTATATCCTATCTTTTCAATCTCATCTCCTTTAATATTTTATAAATTTATTTTCATACTAACTGAAATTTTTGAGTTTTAGCATACCAAATCTCTATTTGATTGGCAAATCTTTCTTCCAATTATGTTCATTTCCCTTTTCTCTCTTAAAATTTTAATTATTTAAAATGTAGAGTTTTCCTGGAAATAATAATGAATACGTATTGTCTTTAAAACAAAAATAGGATGTCATTGACTTTAAATTTTATAAATAATAGATTTCCAATTGTTTTTTGTTTTATATAAGTTTTTATGGTATTACATTATATTCTAATTAATCCGCATAATAAAAGTGAAGAAATAATGATCATGTGCGAGCAAATATATTTATAAAAAAAAAAACAATACAGCAATTGTATAATAATAAGGGCAAATTAGAATATATTAGTGGAACAAGAAAGGAGAGAAAAAAGTGAATGATACTAATATATTTTAGAAATCAGAAATGAAAAAAGGACTGCCAAAAAATTTTAAGAAGAAAATTTGATATCCTTTCAAAAAACTTAGTGAAACATTCCAACCAGTATTTTGCAATTTGTCCACGTAGTATTTCAAAATAGATTTAGTAGACAGGGTATGAGCACAGACTTTCACATGACCCCCTCTTCACACTATCTTAATAACACTGATACACCTGAACACACATATGTCGAAAAGATAAATAATCACCAATATACGTATTTCATGCTAAACCAGCAATCATCAGTTGGTCCAGATTACCATCTCTACACATATATGCTACAAGTGCTCAGATATATATTAAGATAGCAAATCCTCCTACTTTAATGGACAGGCTTCAATCTACTCCACACTCCAACTCTTCAACTGTCCATCCAATTGAAAATCTGAGTCTGTGCTCATACCCTGTTTATTACATATTTAGACACAGGTATATATAAGCCTGTGTATTTCAGCTAAAATAGATTTAGGAAAAATATTAAGAATGTGTATGTATATTCTGGGGCTGATATTAGTTTTGATCAAGTTTTACAAATAAAGTTGCATTTTAATTAGAATTTATAATAAATTCCTTCATGTATGTATATAATATCAATTATAACATTTGTGTTTATTCTTCTAATGAGGATTAAATAAATCAATCAATTTTTAACTAATAGCATGATGCATTTTTAGCACTAAAGATTCATTTTCATGTCCAAAGCACTGGAAATGCATTAGACTATTATTAAAAAAATTATAACATTTATTTTGCATTATAAACATAAATTAATATTATTGCTACAATTATATTTATTTTGATGGAATAGGAAATGAAGATTTTTAAAAAAAGACCTATAGGTGAGTTGAATTGCATTGTTTGGTCAGTTATTTGGGAGATCATGTGATTTTCAAACTCCAAAGTAATTATCATTATGGGTATCAATTTAGTAAAAACTGCCTTCATTGTTGAATATGAAGATATTGAAGATGTTAAAAAAGTAGTGCTAGACCTAGAAATTTTGCCATTACACCTTTCCTTAATGTTCCAGAATGTTAGAAAGAAATTATAAAGTTTCTATAAGAAACTGTTTTGGCTAAATGGAAAACTCTTTGTTGCATGGCATATTTAGTGATATTCAAACTCATTAAGTAATTTTCACTTGACTAATTGATTCTTTTTTTTTTTTCAATATTCTTCAACATTGGTTATGATGATATAAATCTACTAAAACAGCTAATTTTTAAGAAAAGTAGTATTTCTCTGAATATATATCATAGCCTATGGAGGTAATCATCAATTATTAGTGTTCTGCTCCATGGCTGATCATTTACCCCCCCCCCCCCAGCAATTTCTAAATAAGAGAAAAATCTGACAAATTTAACTGTAAAATTTTTCTTATTGCTTTTGTATTTATTATTTTTGGGGTTTTTTTTTTCTTTTTTACGTAAGTGATGTGTAAGCTGATATTCTTAAATATACTATGTAAGAACACTCATCAGAATTTATACTTCTGTGCAATTTTGCAGTGATAGAGTAATAGATTCAGAAATAATTTCCAATATTGATTCTTAACTGAGAAATGAAAAAAAAAAACCTCTCTTGGGTCCAAATGCTCAAACTGCTACTGGGGAGTTGAAAGTAACGTGATCATTTAATCAATTAGTTACACATTTTTTTTAAAGAATTTATATGATCAGTATATTGTTCTATTCAAATGCAAATTTTCCAATCTTAACAAAATTTACATATTTTTATTGTTTATGGTGTTAATACTGATATTTATAATCACATTAATATAATTTTTTTGTTATTTATTATATACATATTAATATAATATAATTGGATAAAAATCTCAAAAATCCAATTATAAATTGAAATATCAATAATATTTTAAACCACTTACGAGGTAAATTTTGTGATAAGGAAACAAATATCAGCAATATTGTTCTACCGCAATAATGTTATTTACTATTAATATTGAAATCCAGTGAGCTAAAAAATATTCTTATAATTTAATATAAATTTCGTAGATTGAAATATTGGAGACATTATTCTCTTAATTGAATTTCTGTTACTCAATTTGATGTTTGAAAAAAAATCTTTTGAAATATAAGCAATGGTTCTTATGCCCGATTAATACATTATAATAAAATGTAAATATTATAGAATAAGATTTATTTATTTTTCAGATTATTATGTATTTAAATAAATTTTTACTATTTTTAATGAAATATATCTAATTGTAATAATTATATCAACATAAAATATTTTATTGATTTACATTGAAGTTGATGGGAAAGTTTTATTATTATTTTTTTTTAGGTATTTTCTATTATGCAAATATTATGTATTGGTCAGAACCTGATATAATTTGAAAGGTGGATTGTCAGTGAATTACTTTTTTAAAAAAAAAAAAGTTATTTTGAAAAACTTAGTATTTTTTTTTTTTGGAAAATAAGTGATGTGGTCATATATGTATGTATTCAAGCTTTGGAAATATGTTGCTATTAATGATCATATTATTCAGAGTGTCTTAAAAATAGCTTCATTCTAAAATTTTCTTTTTTGGAATTGACTGCTCTGTAAATCTGTGACTTACTTTTAGAAAATTCAAATTCTATGTTAAATATTCAAAATATAAGTAAATGATAAGAAAAAATATCAGATTATAAAAGATTAACTGATAAATAATTATGTCAACAATATTTATAAATAGTTTGTGTATTTTAAAAAAAAGTTAATCGTACAGCGTATTTTAAACCCTCAAAAATATTAATGTATTAGAGAAGTTAAAAAGTAATATCACTGATACCATTTCATTTTACTTTATCCTTTTTATCATAATCTATGACTCTAATAATATAAATCTGTTTGGATTAATTTTTGTGACTTATATCATTTGTTATTGCTCTTTTGCCAATATTTGGTGGTGATAGTTATTTAAAAAAAAATTACAGAATATTATAGAATAAAATTTTGTTAATGTATATTGCCTTGACAACAGATTGTTTATTTTCTTACAAAACTGTTGTTTTATGTATTGTCATTATGTGATTTATAAATAATATTGTATGTGTTAATGTATCTTTAGTAAACAATCTTTAGAATTTTCTAGTGTTTATTGGTTGATTGATAAAAGTTGTTTTTATTTTTATTATTTTTGAATATCTTTTTTAGTATACCCATAATTTGAAGAGTATTTGTTTTTTTCTTATTCTATTTCTAATTCTATGTATAAGCATTTTTAAAACATTTCACCAGAAAAGATTAATTAATACACAAATTCAATGTTCTATTATAGAGAACATCTGAGTTACTGAGCACGCTTTCGGCCTGTACAGTCAGATTCATGGCATTCTTGTTCAATAACTTTATAATAGAACATTGAATTTGTGTGTTTCTGGTAAAACGTTTAAAAAATGCTTATACATTTATACCATAATTATTTATTGATCAATCATATTAAATATTTATTTTAGGCGAGATTGACCGGTGTTTAAAAAAAGTCAGTGAAGGAGTAGAAACGTTTGAGGACATCTGGCAGAAGGTAAGTTATGATAAAGTACGTTGACTGTTCATAACTACTTAATTTCTACTTCTATAGTTATTTTTTTTTATTTATATTAATTTTAAGTTTTATATTCATGTTTATAATAAATGGATATGTGAGTGTGTAGGAGTGCATGTAGGGATTCATATAAAGTGAATAGAATCAAAATGATTTGAAACTGAATCTATTTGTTTTAAAAATATGTATATATTTAAATGAAGAAAATTAAACACAAATTTAGTCTTAAAATTTCTGAAATAAATGAACATTCAAGTTCATTTTCTAAATTGAAATTTTTTTACTTGTTAAATGTATACGTATCTGTCACTGATGTTTTATAGATAGGTGCAGTTCACTTTCTAAAAAAATAGTGTGAAGGAATGTTTATATCAAATATATTTCTTGGTGATATCAAATGACCTCTTTTAGGACCAAGTATTCATTAAAATCAAATAGTTTGAATTGCATAAACTCTATTAAATTTAGAATCATACATTTCACATTAGTTGTATCTATATTTATGTAGTACATTTTTCAATGACTATACGTTACATGTGCAGATAATATTGTTTTTATACTTAATAGAAGTTGTGTTTTTTGCTAACAAATACATCTTGCAATATAGATTATTATATATATGCTGCACACACAGATAATGAGGCTAATATATATAATCAAAAGTAAATATAAAATACTATTTTAGCTAAGCGCTTTAGAGAAACTTCTTGCTCTCATATTCATAACTACTATTTTGTTAGAAAACTGCGTTATTAGAAGGAAAATTTACGCAAAATAATGCAAATTAGTTATAATTACCATTCAGGATAATGCAAAGCAGGCCTCTCTTCGTTGATGAACTTAGGATTACTTGCTATAGTAATGCTTCTCTGATCTTAGGTTTAGCATCGTGTCTTTCTGAGCAAACAAGGTTAGCAGATGTGGGGTCGAATATATGCCCACAAGCTAACTGCCTACTGCATATTATGGAGAGACCAGGACCAATATTGCCAACAGAGTAGCTCAACATAAATATCTTTACAGTAAAAGTAAAACCAAACAAAGGCTATTCCATCTTTGTTGAGCATGAAAAACAACAGGGCATATATTCAAACCCACGTCTGCTAACATTGTTTGCTCAAAACGACACGATGCTAAATGCAAGATCAGAGAAGCATTACACATAGCAAGTGATCCTAAGTCCATCAATCGAAGAGCAGCCTGCTTTGCCTTTTTCCAAAAATGGCAGTTATAATTCATTTGCATTATTTTGCATAAGTTTTCCTTCTAACAATGCAGTTTCTAACAAAATAGTAGTTATGAATATGAAAGCAAGAAGTCTTGAAAGCGCTTAGTTAGCTTAAATAGTATTTTGTATTTGCTTTTGATTATATATAGTAGCTTCATTATCTGTGCATGCAGCACATATATATAGTATTTTATAATTTAATGAAGTAAAAAATTCAATTGTTTCATAGTATAGACTATTAAAAATTAATATTGAATTCATTTATTGAAAACTAATATGGATTATTAGTTTTGAACTGGGATACTTAAAATATACACCAGAAAATCATAAATAAAATTTAAGTGATTGAGGTAACTGAAAAAAAAAAAAACAGGGTAAAATATACATAATGAAAACAATTTTCATGAGTTATCTTTTGACAAAAAAAATGAAATGACTGTAATTGCAAAAAAGATTATCTAAAATTTGGATTTTCATGAGCTAATCTATGCAGTATTTGTTATAGACGTCACAAATGATGGGATGAAACCTTTTTTTTTTTTTTTTGGACAAGATTTTTTTAAAAATTCTTAAACATTGATAAACGGAAAAAATTCATATGGGTATTTTTTAAAAGTGAAATTTGTCAAAAGCATTTATAAACCTGATAATCAAAATAATGACACAAATGTTGATCAGAGATAAGAGCTAACAAAGTTATAAATATCTTTTTCTCAAAATACTATTGTTCATTCAAAAATCATTAATAGTAAGAATGGAATTTATCCAACCAGAGCTGCTATTATGCACCAAGATTGCTAAATTTACTGATACTGCAAAATTTTAAAAATATTATATTTTTTAGAAGGAAGGTGAATAAAGAAATAGACAGTATTTATTTCACCTGGGCGCTTCAGGACTACAATGATTTTATTAAAAAAAAAAAAAAAGGTAAGAAGAAATGTAAACGAAAACAAAAACCATAATTGGTTCTTTAAAAAATATGGAGTCAAACCTTACCCTATTATCTAAATCATCATATTCTTGCATAACATACACACAGATGTTAAAAAATTTTCTATGGAGTTTAAAGATTGGCTTTTTTTTTTCAACTGTTTGATGAAATATTAAATGATCTTACTTGTAGTCAATGAAGTTCAGTAGAAAAAGGAGTGTAATTATTGACTATCAATTGAAAAAAAAAAAATGTTGAAAAATGAAACCTGGTATGAAAATGAATTTTTTTTAAATGAAATCTTTAAATTGAAAAAGTGTTTCTGTGATTAATAATAAATATCCAGGTGGTAATCTAGCTTCTTATCACAAAATAGAATTAAATGTTTAAATTATTAAGAGTTCTTGTCGGAATTTTCACATAAATATATATTTGGTTTATATTTGTCCTTTTTCGATCTTCTTCCAACAGTGCATTTGAAATTCACATATTTTTACTGTATGCAGATATTACAAGTCCATATTTTTTAGTATATTTATAAACATGATATTGTAAGTATATAAATATTGCAACGGTCAGATTCAATCCCCTCGTTGCACCTTTCAGTTTAACAACCAAACCCATCTGCGTTGGATTCAAAGCCTATTAAAATATTCATTTTAAGAAATAAACCTTACTATCGCAGCATTATATATGCATATACGAATAAACGCTGTACACACATAGACCAGTAAATGTTACAGCGAATATATGATTTAAATTTTGTATTTTATAAGGAAATGATTTATTCTATAATTTTAAATAAAAACATCAATTTAGTAAGTTTTTTTTAAATATAAATTTGTATGTGGATGTATGATTCACCTTATATGATAATATATATAGAGTGGTGTGATTTAGTTTTGTAAAAAATAGCAAAAAAGCTTTTAGTTATATTAATTAAAAATAAAATAATGAATCAAAATAGATATTATAAATTTTATAATCAGGGCAAACATATGCTAAAAATAGCATGCCAGTGGAAACTTAACAAAGGATACATTCACATTATTCAGATTTAATTAGATGGTAAAGAATTTCATTTTACTAATGGATTACTTCACCTAAGGGCATGAAGACTGTTAGATAAGAAATTAAAGATTATGTATTTTCCCGCCCTGGAAAAGATCGATCAAGCCCGGCACGGACTAGAAAGTAAAACCTCAGGACTCATACGTCATGTGCAATCGATCCGAACATTTTAGTGATAAAAAATATAAACAGTATAAAAGGACAAAATTTTTTCATTTGAGGATTATTGATCATTATTATTAAGCTTGGGTTATGGAGTCCATTATTTAGAAGAGTGTCATTACACTTAATCCACGCCAGGGTGATCTTTGAAAGGACTGGTTGGAGAAAGGTGACAGTGGCTTTTAATCCACAGAAGAATGGTATGCAGACTGCAAGAAGATGCCCCCAACAACCGAAACCAGCAATGTAGACCCTCCAGCAGCAGTCTACTGCCATAATGAAAAAGAAGACACTATGGGCCGACCCAAGAATGAACCACCTGAGGCCTGAAGATCCAGCACCTATCTGTCCAGCAAATAAACCGGTAATATAAAACCTAACAACTGCAGAGCTCTGTGTAAATCAGTATCTAAACTATCTAAACTCACCTTCGGGGTTAATTGCTTATATAAATTATCAGAATGTAATTTATTAACCTTTAACTAAAATTGGAATGCTAAAATCTTAAAGGCTACCTAATTAAATGTAATTCAATTATAAATCATTCTTCAAACAAATGATTCCTACCTGAATTCTACTTAAATTGTAAAACTTCATTGTAAATTAATTATAACTTGACTTAATTTTCCCTTATATATATATATATATCACTGCGGTTGTACCTATAATCTTTTTTTTACTATTTATCTTTCTTATGTATTTCATATACCAATACTTCGAAACAGCGAGCGTTTTACTTTCAATAAATTTTAAAGAAGATATAGTTTAAATTATCTTCATGTAATTATTATCTAAATGTTATTAAATTAAGCAAGCTGTTTTGAAAATCCTATATTTGCAATAATAACGAATCGCTCTGCGTTCGTCATTATTAGTTATTATTTAAAATGAATATATATGGTGGCTTACACTGGTCTTTGGGATTATTAAAGTATATTAGTTATTTAGTTATTTTTAAGCAACCCATCAAATATACTTTTACCCCCCCCCTCCTTTTTTTATCTATAATACTTATATGTATAGATTGGAACAAGTGAACAAGATTTACTATATAATTTTATGTCTTTTTTAGGTGTTTAATTATTGAGCATTAATTAGAATTGGTTTCTAGTAGGCAGACTGGTCAAGCTATCGTTATGGTATATATATGATATTAAATTATGTTCTACTTTTCCTTCGCTTGGGGAATTAGATATATATTCTTTAAAGTTTAATGTTTTGCTGCATCTTCTCCTATGTTCTACTTTTCCTTTGCTTGGCGGATTAGATATATATATTCTTTAAAGTTTAACGTTTTGCTGCATCTTATCCTTAATATGGGATTGCAGCAAGACCATCCCATCTTATGTTCCTTCGGGGCGTGCACCAGTAAGACATGACATGAATTCCAGGCAATCGTGTTAACCACCCCGATCTTTTGCAGCAGGATATTCGGTACCAGTGTTGGTCACAAAAACCCTCGATTCTAATCTATCCTCAGGGCGACTTCAGTATTGTTATTTGCCGGTGCTATAGCTGATGGTAAACTAATGCAACCAATTCTATCCCCTTAATTGACTTGTTCAGTATTATTAACCTGAAATATATCTTTGTTCTGAGGTTCAATCTATATCATAGGGCAAGTTTTTACACTCCCAAATCTTTATTAAAATATATATGTAATAATGAATAATGTGCTAAAGACTATTGCAGTATTTAGTGTAGCAGCCACATTTCAATAGGAATTGGCATAATCTGATTTAGGCACAGCTTAGTGATTCTTTATATATGTATCTACACCTTGTAATTAAAAGCTCTAATGAGAAGACATGTTAAGTCCTCATTTTATAAAGCCTGCATGCTTTTCCCTCATTAATTATATTTTCATTATATTTAAATATCATTTAATAAATATATGTTAAATTTATTCTGGTTTTGTGTGATTTCTCGTTCACATTTCAATCTGATTCAATTATATACAACCATCTATGCATTGATCATAAATGTTATCTCTAATTTTATGGTGGTAGTAGTTAAATTAGTTAATATATATATATAGTTAAACCCCTGAGTCGTATGGGTCTCCCTGACCTATGCCGGCCGTGAAAGATGGATATGCTACATGTAACTTCAAGTACGGTTGTTCGTATATCTTGAGTCTTGGGATGCTGGCAGATGAGTTGAAGTGTGGTCCGATTCGGAATGTTACAATCCTAGACTGGTCAGCTTTGGTCTCTTTGCCTGGATTTCTAGCTCTTTGATACTTGACAAGTTTAACGAATGATGCCTCCTCCTCACTATTTGGATACAAGGGACTGTCGGATGGGTCTTTATGCTGCCATAGACTATTTAAAATCTGTTTCTCTTTATATGTAATTATGTTTCTATTTAAAAAAAAGTAATAGAAACTTCTCAAATATTGCAGTTGACATTTTCAAACTCCAGTATTCATTTAGTAAAGTGAGGTCACTTGTATTTAATGAAGAAGTAGTGGATTATCATATTACCATTTAGACATTGCATCTTATTACGTAGGTGCTTTAAAACATGTTAAGTCGTTTAAACCTCAATTTATCATTATTATTTTTATTATTAAATGCTACAAATCAACATTCACTCTTGGCAATCTTATAAGTAGCATTTCTTCAGTTTGTTTTATCTTGTTTTTTTTTTCTGTCTTCTCAATGTTTTATTGATTATTATGATGATAGAATCCATCTATCTGTGACATGGTAGATCATCGTTTTCATTTTTAAGATTTCTTATATTAAATCTTTTTTAATGAATTAGATTTGGCTCATGGTATAACCAATATAGAACAATTTCAATCGGCTGATGATTTGTACTTCAAATGAGAACTCAGATCCATCTGTAGCATTCTCAAAAGTCTTCACGAGCATTCCAGTTCAATATACACATTCTTAGAGAATTTCAGAAAATAACACAGCTTGAACATTTCTAATCTTTTTGAAGATATGTCTCTAAATCTGTTTCCACTTTTATCTTTCTATGTTCTCTTCATAATTCTTGATTAAATACAATCCTCATACAATTTTGACTGTCTAGAAGAGTTATTGACCCTTTTCAATCATAACTTTAATTTTCAGCTCATGAAATATATCTTGTATTTTTCTATTTTTATTATTACTCTTGTTCTTTATTTTTTCAAACTGTTTTCTTATGGAAGATTAAAAAATAAGATGAAACTGCCAAAAACAATGACATTTTAAAGAAAGGCATTAAATATATCTTACATAAGAATAATAAATTAGTTACGGAAAATGTCAATCTAGAAATAGATGCTTATATGGAAATTGTAATAAGAAATTACTTTATAACTTACTTACAGATTAATAGTTAAGATTTTACTTCATTAACGCTTAAATAAATTAATATATATATGTGCTCTGCGCACAGTTAATGAAGCTATTAATAAATTGTCAAAATTTTTTTTTTTTTTTTTTACTGCCAAGCGCTTTCGGGACAGTCTACAGTCCCATATTCATGGCGAGTTATTCTGTTAATAACTGTAAAATTATGAAAATTTATATGCAGATGTTACGTGGACCATTTACGAGATAGGGAATAGCAGGCCTCTCTTCTGTTGATTGCCGATGGGTCAGCCGCAATGAAGTAAGCTTCCCTAACTTTACGTTTGGTGTTGTTTGTTTCAGAGCAAACGACACTGGCTGTGGTAGGTAGAAAAGCATGTCCAGAGTTTCTTTCATGTTCGACAAAAATCGAATTACCTTCAGACTTTGTTTTGGTTTTATTGTAAAAGTATCGGTGTTGAGCTACTCTGGTGGCAATGTTAGTTTTGGTCTCTCCGTAATATGTTGCCATGCAATTTCTTTGGGGGCAGGTAATTTTGTACACAACTTGAGGGGTGAGTTCAGGTTTGATCCTGTCTTTGGTATTATTTATCAGTCTATTGGTGTTGGGAGGTGAACGGAAAGCGACTTCAAAGTCACATGATAGTTGATTGATAAGGCTTTTAGCTGTAGAGTGAACATATGGGATTAAGATTCTTGGTTTGTTTTCTTTCTTGTGGTTGGGGTTTATTTTATAGAAAAATTTGTTGACTTTTCTGTTGGCAACATATTACGGAGAGATCAAAACTAACATTGCCACCAGAGTAGCTCAACACCGATACCTTTACAATCAAACCAAAACAAAGTCTGAAGGTAATTCGATTTTTGTCAAACATGAAAGAAACTCTGGACTTGCTTTTCTACCTATCACAGCCAGTGTCGTTTGCTCTGAAACAAATGACACCAAACGTAAAGTTAGGGAAGCTTACTTCATTGCGGCTGACCCATCGGCAATCAACAGAAGAGAGGCCTGCTATTTCCTATCTCGTAAATGGTCCACGTAACATCTGCATATAAATTTGCATAGTTTTACAGTTATTAACAGAATAACTCGCCATGAATATGGGACTGTAGACTGTCCCGAAAGCGCTTGGCAGTAAAAAAAAAAAATTTTGACAATTTATTAATAGCTTCATTAACTGTGCGCAGGGCACATATATATATTAATTTACAGATTAACTAAATCTAAATGTTTTACTATAGTTCACAAATAAAATTTCTAAAGAATCATTTTTAACGAACTGCAAACTATGCCCACTTTCTAATATTAATGTCAATTTACTGGTTCACAGTAAAAAAATAGCCACTTTTATCTGATCCCCGTTTCTTAAATGATAAAGTTAGTTAGTGTTAATACTTTGAAATTGAGAAATTTGTTTATTAATAGCCAATTTTTAAATAATTATGTCAGATTATAGTTTCAAATAACAAGCTAGATTAAATTGTAATAATTTATTTATATGCTTGATAAAGTTATTACAATTATTTATTATGGATAAAGAGAAATATATAAAAAGATGAATAAATACATAAAAAACAATGATAAAATATAAAAAGAATATGGGATGCATTTAAAGAGTTGAAAATTAAAGGTATAATAATCGAGAAGTAGCAAAATTAGTTTTAAAGAAATCCACTAGATAGTTGAAACCGCAAGAGAATTATATTTATTTAATAAAGAATAAAATAAGTAGAGAGATTTTTTCATATCAGCAATGTAAGGAAATTGTAAAGTATTTTATATCCTATTTAAAAATCTTATTAGATTTTCCATTGCACTACTAATCTGCAAAAAAAATTTTTGATACAAATCCCTTCCATATTCATTATCAATTTTGATATTAATTGTGGAAACTGTTATGTCTTTAATCTATAAATTATTATTTTCACTCTGTTTGTAACTTTTAGTTTTGAGGTATCTTATGTTTTTACAAATAATGTCATAAGCATATCTATGGTTGCTTATGTTTTTCCACCAATCATGAATGTACGTGTTATCCAAACTAGATTTCTTTTTACAAATTGAATATGTAGAGTGATAATTTGAAACTTACTTCAGTATAGTCTGCTTTAACTGTAGTTAATAGTCCTATATAGATATTTATCATAAGAATAATTAAATATTCTGGTACATCCAGTTTTCCAAGAACGTTCTATAATTTAACAATTAATTGAATAGAAAGGTTGTATAATCATTAAAACTTGTATAGTCTTTTTTCAGTATTCCTGACTTTTTCAACTATCCAATGTATACATCAACAATTATGTTTATAGTTTTTCCACTTTTTTTGAAACAAGCTTGTACAATTAACAGTTTTATCTATGCTATATGATTTTGAGGATAATCTGATTTGAATGTAATATTACTGATATGGTACTCAAGTTTTGTTGTGTATTCGACTGCAGGCACTCAGAATACCAACAAATAAATCAATAAATTAAATTTAGATAAGGATTGGATAATGATGAAATATTATAACTAGTGGAAAGTTACTGATACACTCCAACACAGCATATATATATTTCACTTATGTTTCAATTTCCACGTTGCACATAACTACTTGCTGCTTTCTGGATGCTTTCCGTTGGCCTCAGTTCCATGACACTTTGGCTCATTCAAACTTAACGGAGTTCTTTGGCTTCGTTCGGCTTACAATCATGCTGGCTCCACATTAGAGCGCTGCCCCGTCACTTAAGTTTTTTTCAGCCACTGTTCATTAAAATCTCCCATTAACAGTTAACTTAGTAAATCCACTAAAATGAGCACAATGCACTTGCTGCACCTATTTATTCACGCATTTTGGCCTCCGGAAATCCAGGGTTCATCTTTGATTGTTATCAATCTTGTTTTCCTCTTGGTATTTTTAATTAGTTGCTTCACTTTTATTGTATCGAGAAATATTTGTAATCAGCAAATATTTCTTGGCATTTATCAAATACAATATTCTTATCACATATTACGTAAATATTTTCTATTGTTAAATCCTACTCAAAATTAATCTTTATTTTCTATCTGCTTTAATTATACAACATTCGCTTTACTTAAATTACTTTACCCAAATGTTCGTTAATTTTACTCTCATCAGTTAGTGATCTAAAAAAATATATATTCCTCTAATACATTTTCCTTTTTCTGGAGTACAAAAAGACTTATAATTTATAAATTTTGAATTGCAATGTAAATATTTTTACAAAGTTTGCACATTTTGTCAAAAAAATTTTTTTTTGGCTGTATATAGAATATATAAAATTATAAATTTTTTTTCAATTTTTATGCCTTTGAATCGACATAAATAGGTGAGTACTTTTATTGATTTTTCTATTTCAAATGCAAGGCAAAATGGACACTTGAGTACAAAATTAGTATATTTTATTTCTTTAAGGTCTTAGTACCACTTAAATAAATAAAAGTTCATTTGAAAAATGATATTGCAACATTTAGAATGCTGACAAAAAATATTTTCTTTAAATATTTGATTAGATAATGGTGTGTATTATCAATGTGTAAACAATTCTAAACAACTTTTTGCAGTTAGAATAATTCTTAAAACTATATTCAAATGTTTTTTCTAAAAACTAAACATAATCAAAATTCATAAATGTCATTTTGACTGCATCTTAAGGAAGTACACCTGGGTCTCTTTTTACGCGGACTTATTTAACACGATTTTGAAATTACGCGATTCGTGTTTCACCGGAAGTCGAACTCCGATAATGCGCTATTACTTTAAATAATAAATTTCGTGCACTTACGTTATATTGAAAGTAATAGCACATTATTGGAATTCGACTTTCATCTTAGTAATT